>CM062807.1:719435457-720663713 GCA_031772625.1 Pinus tabuliformis
ATAAGATAACCTTGGAATAGCTTGTAGCACTGTGTTTGTTAGAATCAATGACCACCACAAGTTTAGGGCTTTGGACATTCCATTGTTTCACCTATCCCAAGGCTTGATACAATTTTTCCTAATTGGAGTCTTCTATTCATGCACCATTAGAAGGGACCTCAAGGAACTTTGATTGGAGGGATTTAAACATATAAGGGACCTGGTTTTTTTAAACCTCTGCATGGTGTAAAATATCTTGAAAATATGCTTTAGATACTCTTTCAGAGATATTACTACATCGCAGTAATCCATTTGTATCTATTTTGCAAAATATTAAGCATTATATTTTGCTTAAACGAAATATATTGTGGGAACTTTCTATACAAATTGATGAGCATTTTGCACAGCACGGCTGAAAGAGAAGCCCTTATGATCCTAACCTATACTGCAAAGATCAAGGGGGATATTGTGATCATCATTGTGTATGTCGATGACTTAGTAATCACAGGCAGTTATGAGAAGAGAATTTTGGCAAGATTTGAAAAGGTCCTTTGACATGACCGATCTTGGTCTATTGCATTAGTGTCTTGGTTTGGAGGTGTGACAAACACATCACCGGATATTTGTATATAAAAGAAAATATGCCAAGACACTTATTGAGAAATCCCATATGAATGGTTGTAAGCCCATGCAAACTCCATGGAACCAGACCTAGTAGGAACCGCACCTCTTATCATTCAAGTGACACGTAAGTTACAATGTGGCACACAAATAAGTAAAGTAACATGGAACTGGCACTTGCCCCCATTAACCCAACGCATTCAAAAACATCTGGAGGTGTTGAAAACCATGGAATTCACCTTAGTTCAGTGGTTTTCAAATGTGTTGGTGGATAGGGTGGAAAATAAAGGGGTAGATAATGTCCATTTGCTCACCGACGTGATGTGCAAGTTTTCAGAGGGCTAGCTAAAGGAGGAAAGCCAAAGGTTGGCAGAGAGAGATCACTCCACGCCATTAAGGCAGGTTGATAGAGAAGGGGTGGGCCCGAATCAGGACAGTGATCTACCAGTTCATACGAACAAATAATCCTTCATTATGGACATACTTAGGAACGAGAAGGGGTATGTGTTTGCAATACAAGGATAGAGTGATGGTTAATCATGGGAAGGAGAGGATTTCCCCCATAATAGATTGTTAGTGTGATCATCTCATTAATAGGAGATGTAGCAAGAGGAGTGGGAAGGTACGAAATCAAGAGGGGAAACATACAAGAGCAAGGTTAGGGTGATTATGATTTTGAACAAACCGCTGGCAAGGGAAAATGAGAGGAAGGACGTCCACAAGTACACACGAATGAACAACAACATCGCTAGTAGGTCAGAGTTACTAAAAATTGAGAGGGAAAGTACTCAAATATCGGCGAGGCAAGTCTCATCTGGGGTGTCATCTTTAAATCATAGCTAGGGAGCAAGCTTCATCGACATAAGGCAAAACACTGAAAGGTGGTGTAATTGTGAGTTGGTGATAGTAATTTCTATGAGGGAAATTCAGTTATCAGGGAGTGCAATGAGTAAGAGCTAAAGTGATGCTAGTAGGCCAAGAGGTAGTTCCCACGGATGCTCAGGGCTTTGAGTTTTGCAAACAGACATGCATGGAGGAAGCAGCGGAGGTTGTTGCTAAACAGTCACACAAAAGGGAAGGATATAGTGGAAATCTGGGAGAGTGAGGTTCGAAGACATTGTAGGGCTATCTTTGATGGTAGAATAGAGGAGGAAGGAGATTGGATCATCAACACAGGGAAATCCAAAACATAGATGACTGTGTACCAAAAGACCTTGGAGACCGCTTGGCATGTCAAGACTCTGGTGGAAAAGCTGCAAGCAGAGGCAGCAGAGTAGAGGAAAAAGAGGCAACTCGAGATAGAAATCGAGTTAAAATCTATAGACCAACGCCTAAAAGGAATTGAAAAGGCTCTCAAGGGTTTGGTTAACATAGAGAAATTGCATGTTGGCAGAATTGGGGATCTTAACAAAATGTTCTCAATCTATCTAAATTATATCGATAATGTGGATATATCGATGGGTGTAGAGATAGGAGATTTCGCCCGTTTGAGGAAGTATCGAGTTCGAGAGGCTTGCGCTGCAGGCGGATGTCCACTGGCAACCCTAGAGGCTCCAGCGACAACCCTTGTGGAGGACCCAACAATGGGGCCAACGACGATAACAACTCCAAGCAAATAATATTGTGTTAGTTGATCATGGCATCGACCAATCTTTTGTTTAGTTTTGTGTTATGTTTATATAGGTAGTATTGTAGTTATTTTGTCAAGTTTAGGTTTGAAGATCAGAGCTATATAGCTATTCAGATAGGCAGACCTACATATAGTAGTAGTGGGAAGGGGAACTTTTTTGAACTATATAAGGGAAAGTAAAGACAAAAAAATCATATGGCATGTCTGGTTAAATCTGTGACAAAGAGAATCTTCTTCTACAACTGGTTTGGTAAACCAACTACTATTTTTGTATTGTATGTTTATTTAGTAATATATTGAAACTTTACTAACTTACAAAAAAGTTATCTTATTATTTTTCCCTTTAATATATTGTCTATTAAAAATATATGCTACATATTAAAAGATATTAAACTCTTAGAAACTTAATCTTTCTTATAAATATAAAATATTTGATATGATAAACATAAAATTTTATGTAAAAAAATTAAAAAATATATATTGTGTATTAAAATATATTGAATTCTTCGATATATTTTTTACCACTGGATGATGTGGAAAGAAATTTGATGAGGAATTTGATACCATATAAACTTAAAATTTTAATTACTAAGTCAACTATATGGGGTTATCGGGTTATCTTCCTTTTCAGTATGTTCTGTTCAAGCAGACATGTTTTGTATGAAAAAAATCTAATTTAAAAATAATTAAATTTTATTACTGAGTCAACTATATGGGGCCTATCTTACCTTTCAGCTGTTTTTTATTAAAAAATATAAAAAATTTACAAGAATATTTGTTTACGAGGTGTTTGGAGAAATTTGATCTCTCTTTCAAGGCCCAACAAGGTTCAAATGGATTTGCTCTAATGCAAGTGAGGACTAGCTTCATTTCGAGATAAGGTTTCCAAGGTGTGAATATGCGAGGAGCGTTTACCATTCCACCATAGTTGTTGTTTTCGCAGAGGAAGATGTTTCTCTACTCCTTTACTGTTTCCATTCTCATCCTCTTTTTAAGTGTTATAAGTAAAACCAGACAAACATAACAATAAAACTAACTGGGTATAGTGGCACATAGAGTGAATTCCAAACAAATGCCCATATTTCAACTCTTTTTGTGCCTTTGTGTAAGAAAGGTTGAATTTTTATTTTGTATGAGCACAATGATGACTCGGAACTCTGTCTTGTGTGTCAGTGTCTGATCTATGGAAAAAGATAAATATAGATTTTAATCACTCTTGAATAGACTGTAAATTTTTTTTGGCATTGCATGATGTTGAAAATAGTTAGGTGGATTAGTTCAGATCTTAAGAAGATATCGAGTTTAATGGCACAACTGACACCATGAAAGAATCTTTGGAACAAGTGGTGGAGTAGATTGTGCTTGAGCAAAGGGTTGCAACAATGTATATGAATTTGGAAAAGGCCCCCATGTAATGGTGGGTAAGCACATCAAATCAAGTTTCACTCATGGCATGATATGATAGAGGTACTTAATGATAAAGGCCTACCAGAAATTGGGGCTCCACTAGGTAATGACATTTTGGAATCCAGTTCTGTCAACCAGCCCCTACAATTCGGTGGTACTTCCAATCCAATGGGATACATGTATTACTGCGAAGTCATTAGGAGATATAGGAGGTTCCTATTTAACTATGGGTTCATAATTTTATGCAAACCTTAGAGCCATTTCCAAAGAAGTGATATCTTGAGGTAAAAATGCAGTGGCAGACAACTAGCTAGGTTGAATTATGAGAAAGGTTCTACAACACATTATATAACTCTACAAGGAGGAGGCAAAGATTGCAAGTTTGATAGAGTTCATTTGGTGTTTCCAATAAATGGACCACCCACAAAGTCTAATAATAGGATCCCCAAAGGAGTACCCCTTAAAGGAACTTTGCCATCTGTGGTATAAAGAAACTGATTTCCTTTTGAAACTATTGATAATGTGGTAGGTGGTATTTCTCTGGAAATGAAAAGTATTGATCTCCTTGTTGTTTTGCAAGTTGTTGATAGTGTATGGGAAGATGGTGAAAATAGTGGGGAATAAGATAGATCTGCATTCTATTTAAAGGATCATTTTTCAGCAAGGAATGTGTTGTAGTGTAATTAAATCTGCATGTTGTTCCGAATATTTCTGAGCAGTAGAGTTATTTGGCCTACCCTGAGCTAAAATAAATCACATATGGATCTTTACAGCTCCCAATATCAACAGGAAAAAGTTAAGGGTTCTTGCAATCATCTGAAGAAAATGATTTTGTTTAAAGCACATTCTGTCAGTAAATCAAAGACCTTCAGGACAATGATTTTGTGAAAAAATAAGACAGTTACAATTTTTGTAATAAAGGAAGTGGCCTTCTAAAATTTTGACCTATGATTGAACTTGGTTGTGATCCTACATTGATTTGCCTTACATTAATCTTGTATCAGGAAACATGATTGACATGACATCCTAGTGACGACTGAAAATCATTAATTACTATGAGCTTGCAGCTACAAGTGGAAACAAGAATCAACAAAGGAACAACAATTCTAGGCCAAAATCAAACCTCTCAAGGATCTGTCAGTAAAGGAAATTGTGGCACCTTTGATAAGAAGTAAACCTCACCTAAAGCCTTCAATCATGAAGGTCATCTAGAAGAAGTGCATAGCACTCTGACCAATTCTCTATCAATCCTTGTGAGAAATAGAAGCAAGCATACAAGCAAAATAAGCAAAAGAACATGATATCTTGATTGCATTAAATCAGGATTTTGTGAAGAATGGTTCTACATATATGAATGCCCGATGAGAAATTCTCCTTCCCATCATGAATTGGGTAATTTGCTGCAATGAAGGATGATACAACTAGGACTATGATGACTCAGACCTTTTCTGAAGTTATTGCCTCATCTGACTTCAAGAAAGGCTTAAGAGGGAGCCATAAAATCTTCAATGACTGTTCTTGTCTGATGATTCCTGATGAAAGGCATGTCTTGATAACTGAAGTTGATATAAGCTGCATGATTATGATTGGATAATAACAGCACATGGACCATATGATTAAGAGAAGGTTGCATATAGCTCAATGCTTATGTTTTAAGTAAGCTTACCTTTCAAACATTCTGAGGGAGATGTGATGTTATAATATGATGTCTAATGACTCTTGTTACTTAAGAAGCAGTATGATTGACCGACTTTCATGCATACATGAATAACAGAGTGCTGATAGCTTGATGGATATACTCCGAACAAGAATTATTTTCCAATGTTCAGAGGAATATATGATCTGACAGATAATCATTCCCCAAATTATCTGACTTCCAAACTTTCAAACTAAGTGCACTTGTCAGTGCCTACTCAATACTATTGTTACTGCCACCCACTGATGCTTAGCAATAAAGGAAGGATCACAGTTTTAGGTTGGACCATTTAGCCAAGTTTATAGCTAAGCTGGCAGTTTCATACTTCACTTTAGACTATCTTTGACATATATGATATAACTCACCAAGTCCATTTTTATGTCACTACTACAACAATCCATGAAATGTGCATGCAAGATCTAATATCAATTCTTAACTTGGCTTCCATAGTAATGTTCCACATTTGAATGGAATTCCCAAAAGATTGCATTCTGTTTATATAATGCTTCATGCATCTTTAGTAAAAGCTAAAGGCTAGATGCCAAAGTTGTTTTTCAGATGTTGCTTATGAATGCATAGATAAGATTGATTTATTTCATATATTCTCATGCATCTCTTGTAAAAACTAAAGGCTAGTTGCCAAAGGTGTTTGTCAGATATTGCTTATGAATGCATAGATAATATTGGTGTATTTCATATACACTCATTGCAATACTGAATGTTGGATCTAACTCTTCAATGGTCCATGGCTTGAATTTTAACTCGTTGAGATCTCTGTTTCTATGGAATGGAGCTCAGTAGCATCATAACCCTTTGAGTGCTATTATTGATTGAGTTGTGTACCTCTTGAATTGGAATTGGGTTAGGTAGCTACATAGTAAATTTGAGTTTTCTTCCAAGTTTGGGTACTTGTCTATGATTTCTGGCACATATGCAAGACTTGAAAATGTGAGAATGCACAAGAGTAAACTCCTGGGATAAATACCCATTTGATTATAAGGACTTCTCTTACATTGATGTCACGATGTCAGCAAGGACATTTGCAGGTATCCTGACACAAAGAAACAAGCAATCAAATTCCCTTAGAATGCACTTAACTTTCCATCTACCCAAAAGGAGAGGCAATAGCTAAGATGGAATCTGATCCAGGAAAATGCCCCATATTATCATACTATGCTTATTAATGCTTACGAGGAAATGGGTTGGGTATGTGTTTAAAGTGTGTACAATAAAAAAAGAAAGAATCTGAAGGTAACCCCAACAATCTGAACATGCAACAGGATATCAGTTTACCAAGTCAATCTAATAATGTAGTGTGTATGGACTCATCTTGATATTGCTGCCTTGAGTTTACCGGTTGTTTCACTTGTCAAAGTGAAGGATATTCCCTTTGATTATGTGTATACAATGGGCCAGTATCTTGAGCACTAAGGAATCAGATGAACTTGCAGCTGGTCTTATCTCTCTAGAGGTAGCACTGGTGTATTCTAGCTGTGTAAGTGTCATTTGATGAGGTTGCAACTTTTCACATATTACAAAAATAGGTCAATATATGGAAAGATATTCTATGTGCCTGGTCGTAGAGGGAGTAAAAATCCATTAGCATCAGAAGACAAAGGTACAACAGGCAAAGAAGATGACCAATTTTACTATCTTACTGATGCATAGACCCAGTTGTTGCCATAGAAGTTCAATAGCTAAATTTAGACTCGTGATTATAATAACACTTTCATCATGATATCTATAAGTTGGTACCTAATCATCCTTTCCCTCGTTAAGTGGGGAAGAAAGAGAGCACAAGTCCTAAAGTACCTTGAGAATTGTAGCACTAGACATTTGATTTGAAAGAAGCATGGCTTCTGCCTCAGCAAAAACACTGGAGTTCACTCACTGCAACCTTGCACAACCTTTTTTTTTTATAGCATTTGGAAATTTGGCAATGAAAATATGTCAATGGGGAGGTTCCAGTTTCACTAACTTAATGAATACATATAGATCATGAGAATATACAAGGCATGACAAACCTTCACATGCCAACAAGGATGATAATAATCTGAACTCTGTTCTAGGAACACTGAGCATCATTGTTCATAAAATTCCATTTCTCACCTCAGCCCAAGCAAAAAACTGAATCATCACTGTGGTGTATGCTTGTGCTGAAAAAGCCTCAACTGCACATAAATATGCACCCTAAATAGATGTGTTAATACCTTCCTTTCATCCAAAGAAGGTGGGTTAGCCCTCAAAGTTGTTTTGAGATTGCATGACGAGAAGGCTGGTACTTTTCCTCTGAATTCAGGATCATTCAGCCTAGTTGGAATGGAGAAATATTGAAGAGGTATAGGAATGAGTTTGGCTATTGGGTTTTGATGTTTAGAACAATCAGATGATATGTTTTTTCCAAAACATAAGTAGAAGCAGGCCTGTCTGGGAGAATGTTTTTAATAAATTCACAAGGTATTATTTCTATCCATTAGGAAGCACATCCTCTGGTGCTCGAGAATAAATAATAGCACATTCAGTTGGATAAGAAGGTCTAATTTACAGAACCTCACCCAAAATCTCACTCAATTCTACTAGTATCATTTCCATGATTTAAATAATGAATGGAGGAGTCTTAATACTCCCAATCACTTTACATAAAAGCGACTAAAATGGTCAAAGGATAATATCACATGACTCTCATGCCACATATGCCTAGGTCCAATTGGAAAAACACATATGGCATGACAGTCATGGAAGCTAGCTTACCCAAGGTCAAAGGCTAGTCACACAGTATTCTTTGTGCTTAGTCTTTGCAATTGAAAATTCCTTTGTAGGGAGGATTAAGAAGTAAACTGTTTTTTGATTGCACATTTTAAGCAAGTCTACCCTTGGTTGATTTGATAGTGGAGATTCTCTTCAAGCCTTATTTTGAATGTAGATCCCCTGAAAATCCTTGCACTCTCATGTTCTGCAGATGATTGGATCACAATCAACCATACAAATGGCAATTGTTTCCCATTGAGAAGAATCTATATACCCCTCTCAAGGTCCTGCAAGGCAAGGAAATGGATTGAAAACAATATATATACTCTTCTAAAAGTATTACTAGTTCTCCAAGTCACAATAGAGCCTCCACAACTAAAAGTTGTGAAGCATTGAAACTCATATTCGTGCACTCTGGTTTTCGTCATATGATTAGGACAATAAAGAATTATACAAACATGTCTGTCCTATTGAGAAAATATGTATACCCCTATCAAGGTCTTGCAATACAAGGACATTGATTGATAAGAGTCTATATATTCCACACAAAATATTCCGTGTTCTCAGAGTTGCAGTTGAGCCTCAACAACTGTACATTTCTGAGGCATTTAAACTTGTATTCTTGTAACTCTGTTTTTCTTCAGATTAGTAGATAATAAGCAATTATACAAAAAAAAAAAAAAAAAATCTAAATTTCAATAATAAGACTCTATATTCCCCTATCCAAGTCTTGTAAGGAAAGGACATACATTGGGAAGCGTTTATATACTCTCAAAATCTTCCAAGATCACGTAATCACAATTGAGCCTCAACAACTATACAGTTACGAGACAGTCTAACCCATATTCATGTACTCTGTTGCCCTTTAGATGATTACATAATAAACAACTATACAGACAAATATGCATTCTATTGTCAATAATCTATATACCCCTATCAAGGTCTTACAAGGAAAGGACATGCATTGAGAAGAATCCCTATACTATTCTCCTTATGTTCTGATATCTCAGAGTTGCAAACTGGGCCACAACAACACTATACTTGTGACCCGTGAGGCATTAAAGCCCATATTCTTGTTGAGAGACCACGTCATTATTTGTCATTTTTTTGCATATTGGCCATCCAACCAATGTGAGAATAACGAATTAAACTCTTTGAATTGCAGGTTTGACTTGAATCAAATCAGAAGAGAGTTTTTCAAGCTAGGCTGTAGTAAAATTCAAGGTTGATCAAGATTACTCAGCCAGCACAAGTTGGACTCACAATTAATCAGAAGTTACACTCTGCTCACCGATTTTTTCCAATTTTTTTCTCAAGCGCACTATGAGCATTTTCTCAAGTTACACTATGAGCATGTGCTGAGGTGAGAAATGGCATTTTATGAACAATGCTGCTCAGTGTTCCTTGAACAGAGTTTATATTGTTATAATCCTTGTGCAATTCAGTACTAGTTTGGAGAATTGATGGCTATTTAATATTTGTACAGGTCATGCTCGGAGGCTATTTTGCTTTGAAAAGAGTTGAATATCCATCTACAGATTTATTGTATCCATTTCCATTTGGAATCAATAAACCATTAAAAAGTTTTTTCACAGCCTTTGGAAGTAATACATACCCTATTGATATTCATTTTTATCTCTAGTATATCAGCATTATTTATGGAGGAACAGAAAAAGGGACTGATGTAGTATGGTCGGATGTGTGCCAGCATTTGCTTAATTATAATTTATCATTTATATTCCCAGAATGACAGTCTGCAACTTGGTAAAACCCTGAAGTTGGATCAATGAACAATTCGAGATACATATATGAATAGAGGATACATATATGAATAGAGGATACATATATTTGGCCTAGATAATACTTTGAACAATTCGAGATCCTTCAACTCTGCTCAGTGCTGTCTTCAATTCCTGAACTTTACTATTTGTATCATCAAGTCTAAAGCATAATCCTAAGTAAATTGAAGGGCATTCATTAGCTATAGTCATACTGGATTATTTCAAGGACCAAGGGATATATTTTCAGCCTTAGTTATGAACCTAATTTCAAGCATGGATCCATTTCAGATCTCTGAATCATCCTTGGACCAGGACAAAGCCATTACAGCTGTGAGCAAATTCTGAAGCTAGAATAATAGATTATGAAAGAGACCCTTTAGAATTTAAATATGTTATATCTAGTGCTTGAGGGAAAGAACCTTAAAATTCCCCTTCTCCATTATCCAGTCCATCACACACTTGGAATCTCCATAAATCTGACAGGAGACAATGTTCAATGATGTTTCAATATATAAAAGGGCCCAAACTACAGAAACCTCTGCCTTGGTATTAGACTCTGAACCAATATTCAACCAAATATGATAAGACCCATTTCTAGGGAGGAAACTGATGGCACCCCCTCCACATACACCTAAATGATATGCATCATCAAAGAAACCTACATTCATAGATAGAGGACTATGAGGGAAGCATAAGGAGTGACTACGAGGAGGATTCAAAGGCTTGAAATACAGAGAAGAAACCCATAATATGAGGCAGGATGTCAGAGATCTCTGCTTTCAAAGATATCTTTATTCTGAACCTTATAGACACCCCAAGCGATGAAGATAGGAAAGGATTTACAATTACCCATGTTTTTCTCACATAAGAAAAGGAAATGGTCAATATGATATATTGGAACAAGGTCCAAAATATGGAGGGTTGCAGTCCAAAGTTCCATGGAAAAATCACACAGAAAAAATAAGTGATTGACATATTCAAATTCCTTTGAATAGAGGATACATATATTTGGCCTAGATAATCCTTTATGTGCATTTGTGGCTTCTTCAGCACAAGCGTACACCATAGAGATGATTCGGTTTTGTGCTTGTACGCTAGCATTTTCAAGACAAGGATTTCCTTGTAATCATGTTGTTTGATTGTTGTAACTCTGTGTTCTATGATTTAACACTTTGACCCATGAAGTAATGTATGATGCATTTCTTAAAAAACTGGAAAGAGATCTAGATCGGTATATTGTAAGGAAATGAAAGAACTTCTAAGCAGCTTAAACAGTAGCTTCAATTTTTCTTTTATAACATACGATTGGTTCTGCTATGTTTTGTTAATTTTTCATGGCGGGAGGGATTCAACATCCAATCAAGATAGGGGACCATGGCTACTCAACCCAGAGAGACCACATCATTATTTGTCATTTTTTTGCATATTGGCCATCCAACCAATGTGAGAATAACGAATTCTTAGGCGCATTTTGGTTTTCGACTGACAGATTGCTTCTGCCTCAGCAAAAACACTGGAGTTCACTCACTGCAACCTTGCACAACCTTTTTTTATTATAGCATTTGGAAATTTGGCAATGAAAATATGTCAATGGGGAGGTTCCAGTTTCACTAACTTAATGAATACATATAGATCATGAGAATATACAAGGCATGACAAACCTTCACATGCCAACAAGGATGATAATAATCTGAACTCTGTTCTAGGAACACTGAGCATCATTGTTCATAAAATTCCATTTCTCACCTCAGCCCAAGCAAAAAACTGAATCATCACTGTGGTGTATGCTTGTGCTGAAAAAGCCGCAACTGCACATAAATATGCTTGGGTTTTGATGTTTAGAACAATCAGATGATATGTTTTTTCCAAAACATAAGTAGAAGCAGGCCTGTCTGGGAGAATGTTTTTAATAAATTCACAAGGTATTATTTCTATCCATTAGGAAGCACATCCTCTGGTGCTCGAGAATAAATAATAGCACATTCAGTTGGATAAGAAGGTCTAATTTACAGAACCTCACCCAAAATCTCACTCAATTCTACTAGTATCATTTCCATGATTTAAATAATGAATGGAGGAGTCTTAATACTCCCAATCACTTTACATAAAAGCGACTAAAATGGTCAAAGGATAATATCACATGACTCTCATGCCACATATGCCTAGGTCCAATTGGAAAAACACATATGTAATGACAGTCATGGAAGCTAGCTTACCCAAGGTCAAAGGCTAGTCACACATTATTCTTTGTGCTTAGTCTTTGCAATTGAAAATTCCTTTGTAGGGAGGATTAAGAAGTAAACTGTTTTTTGATTGCACATTTTAAGCAAGTCTACCCTTGGTTGATTTGATAGTGGAGATTCTCTTCAAGCCTTATTTTGAATGTAGATCCCCTGAAAATCCTTGCACTCTCATGTTCTGCAGATGATTGGATCACAATCAACCATACAAATGGCAATTGTTTCCCATTGAGAAGAATCTATATACCCCTCTCAAGGTCCTGCAAGGCAAGGAAATGGATTGAAAACAATATATATACTCTTCTAAAAGTATTACTAGTTCTCCAAGTCACAATAGAGCCTCCACAACTAAAAGTTGTGAAGCATTGAAACTCATATTCGTGCACTCTGGTTTTCGTCATATGATTAGGACAATAAAGAATTATACAAACATGTCTGTCCTATTGAGAAAATATGTATACCCCTATCAAGGTCTTGCAATACAAGGACATTGATTGATAAGAGTCTATATATTCCACACAAAATATTCCGTGTTCTCAGAGTTGCAGTTGAGCCTCAACAACTGTACATTTCTGAGGCATTTAAACTTGTATTCTTGTAACTCTGTTTTTCTTCAGATTAGTAGATAATAAGCAATTATACAAAAAAAAAATAAAAAAATCTAAATTTCAATAATAAGACTCTATATTCCCCTATCCAAGTCTTGTAAGGAAAGGACATACATTGGGAAGCGTTTATATACTCTCAAAATCTTCCAAGATCACGTAATCACAATTGAGCCTCAACAACTATACAGTTACGAGACAGTCTAACCCATATTCATGTACTCTGTTGCCCTTTAGATGATTACATAATAAACAACTATACAGACAAATATGCATTCTATTGTCAATAATCTATATACCCCTATCAAGGTCTTACAAGGAAAGGACATGCATTGAGAAGAATCCCTATACTATTCTCCTTATGTTCTGATATCTCAGAGTTGCAAACTGGGCCACAACAACACTATACTTGTGACCCGTGAGGCATTAAAGCCCATATTCTTGTAATTTTCTTTTCTTTAGATGATCGTATAATAAACAATTTTACAAACAATATATGCATTCCACTGAGAAGAATCTACAGATCCCTCTCAAACACTTGTAAGGCAAGACATAGATTAAGAAACTGTGTACTAATCTCAAAACCATATGAGCCTTGGAGTTGCAACTGAGCCTCAAGAACTATACAATTGAAGGCGTCAATGTAACACATGTTGTTGTACTCTATTTTTCATTCATATGATTAAATAACTATCCAAGGCCCATCTAAACCCGCGTCTCATATGCAACTTGAGGTTCAGAATCTTGAGGTTTCATATTTCATGTTCTAATATCTAATATCCATTTATATCAACTAATGATATGCATCCTTGAGCTTCATAACCTCTAGGTGCATAGTATACTTATGTTTGAATAGGTTTGCACTCATGCTCATATTAAATGTACTAGTCCATGCTCTGGATTCAATGTAGTGTTACACGGACACCACCTCTGCCATTCCCACCCAATTTGTAGAATGTACCATGCTACTCTTGTGCACTTAGATAATTTCTTTTGTAAAAACACAAAAACTATAATAATATTGGATCCTAGTACTCTATAAGAAAATAAGTTATATTTCTTCCTGTAGCTGTACTTCACCCTGATTACATAAAACTTCCCCAAATTTTGGAGCATTATTTGTCAGCAAACCTCCATTATGAAACTTGTCAAGAATAATGGAGGTTGTCAAATATCAGTATGAAACTTTGTGTTCCCCTTAATGTACTCCTTAATCTCATCAACACAGATCCCAAATAAAGTCAAGAAGCAGGAACATCCCTACTTAAGCCCAATAGTTCTCTTAATAAAGTCGAAGTCCTTGAGTTCTACAAAACCAACCTAAAACAATCTCAGATTTCCTCTCATAATATCAAGTTGCAACAATGAGAGGACCAGAGATTGCAATATCATGCTATCTCTGGAACAATGAATTCCATGGCACGAAATTAAAGGCTTTCATGAAACTCACAAAACAATAAAATGATTTTGAGAATTGTTGCCTAGCCTTTTCAACAATAGCTCGAAGTGTGAAAATGTGATCAATAATCTAGTAGTCCCTTTAAAAACTTACTTAGCCTTTGGATTAAGTTTACTTCTCTCCAAATACTTCTTAATTTATGTTCAATCTTGGCCCTCAAGATCATCAACATCATTAGAATATTATCTGAGCAGTAGAGTTATTTGGCCTACCCTGAGCTAAAATAAATCACGTATGGATCTTTACAGCTCCCAATATCAACAGGAAAAAGTAAAGGGTTCTTGCAATCATCTGAAGAAAATGATTTTGTTTAAAGCACATTCTGTCAGTAAATCAAAGACCTTCAGGACAATGATTTTGTGAAAAAATAAGACAGTTACAATTTTTGTAATAAAGGAAGTAGCCTTCTAAAATTTTGACCTATGATGGAACTTGGTTGTGATCCTACATTGATTTGCCTTACATTAATCTTGTATCACGAAACATGATTGACATGACATCCTAGTGACGACTGAAAATCATTAATTACTATGAGCTTGCAGCTACAAGTGGAAACAAGAATCAACAAAGGAACAACAATTCTAGGCCAAAATCAAACCTCTCAAGGATCTGTCAGTAAAGGAAATTGTCGCACCTTTGATAAGAAGTAAACCTCACCTAAAGCCTTCAATCATGAAGGTCATCTAGAAGAAGTGCATAGCACTCTGACCAATTCTCTATCAATCCTTGTGAAAAATAGAAGCAAGTATACAAGCAAAATAAGCAAAAGAACATGATATATTGATTGCATTAAATCAGGATTTTGTGAAGAATGGTTCTACATATATGAATGCCTGATGAGAAATTCTCCTTGCCATCATGAAATGGGTAATTTGATGCAATGAAGGATGATACAACTAGGACTATGATGACTCAGACCTTTTCTGAAGTTGTTGCCTCATCTGACTTCAAGAAAGGCTTAAGAGGGAGCCATAAAATCTTCAATGACTGTTCTTGTCCGATGATTCCTGATGAAAGGCATGTCTTGATAACTGATTTTGATATAAGCTGCATGATTATGATTGGATAATTCCAGCACATGGACCATATGATTAAGAGAAGGTTGCATATAGCTCAATGCTTATGTTTTAAGTAAGCTTACCTTTTAAACATTGTGAGGGAGATGTGATGTTATAATATGATGTCTAATGACTCTTGTTACTTATGAAGCAGTATGATTAGGTGACTTTCATACATACATGAATAACAGAGTGCTGATAGCTTGATGGATATACTCCGAACAAGAATTATTTTCCGATGTTCAAAGGAAGATATGATCTGACAGATAATGATTCCCCAAATTATCTGACTTCCCAACTTTCAAACTAAGTGCACTTGTCAGTGCCTACTCAATACTATTGTTACTGCCACCCATTGATGCTTAGCAATAAACAAATATTAATTTAAAGAGCAGGGATCTATGAATAGGTTGGGATAGAAAGCTAAATAGGCTTGATTATGGTGAAAAACTGCATGGTTAAGTGTCCTTTGAGCCAAGAAGCCTTGCAATGGTGATTTGACCTTCCTCTAAAGTCTTCGTTACTAGGTATAAGCCTTATAGGTGACAATTGATCCCATGTGATTTCATTTCACTATATTCAATGCCACTTCTTCACCCTCTCACCTTATGCAATGAGCAAATGAGGAATTTGTCATTATGACCAATGCTCATGGGAGATGGGTCACATTGGATAGCTTTATATTCCTCTCATAACTCCTCAAGTGAGATAGAGGTTAAAACAATTTCAGAACTCACCTGCGACGGCAGGTCCTCCGGACAGAGCTCACCAGGAACAGTACGCGGTAGTATAGCAGGTCACAACCCACTGGTCTTGGCCGGCGGCAACAATGAGCCCCCCTCAGGGGGAAGGAGGGGCGCCTCCTCCAACAAACGACAACAAGCAAGGGAATATCGAGGGATCAGACAGGGATAAGGAGTACAATGATGAAAGCGCAGACAAAAGTCAGCAAACGCAAACTGAACAAGCACAAAAGGACAAGCCAAAGGTCAGCTCTTCCACATGCAAACCAGTAGCTACGCATAGGCCAAAAGTAGAGCTACCAAGCCATCGCATCAATGCCAGGATTCAGTATATGAGAGATCATGCTCTCATAGGCAAATTTATTGGAATATGGCCAAACGAGAAAGCGTTGAGAGCATGGATAAATGTTAAATGGCATCCAAAAGGACACATAACCTTGCATCTAGGGCCTAAGGGGTTTTTTACGGCGGTCTTCAACTGTTTGGAAGACAGAAACAGAGTTTTAGATGGAGGGCCTTATTTCTTTAACTCTGCTGGGCTATTTCTCAAAGAATGGATCGAAAGATTCAACCCTGATAAAGAAGACCTAAGCTGCGCACCGGTGTGGATCAGGCTGTATTCTTTCCCACTGGAATACTGGGAAGAGGAGTCTCTCAAAGCGATAGGCAATGTTCTGGGCGACTTCGTCAAGATAGCGGAAGAAACAAAGACGCACAGATACACCTCATATGCACGGATCTGCGTCTACATGGACCTTAAACAAGCTTTACCTGATACGGTAAGTCTTTTTCATGAAGATGTGGAATGGATACAGTTAATTGATTATGAGCATGTACCCTTTAGATGCAGAAAATGTCATGACCTAGGACACCTCTACAGAGATTGCCCTTTAAACAGCAAACCCTCAGTTCAAAATACCCAGGAAAACCCAACGCCGGATGGCTTCACTAAGGTGCTCAATCGCCGAAGAGGAAATAAAAAATCAGTAATCTCTACAAAGACTCCCCCAGTAGATCAATCAAAGCCCTCTACTAGCAATAGCTTTGAAGTCCTAGCCAATGAAGAAATGCCGGATCCAGACAATAGGCCCTTCAATCAAAAAGGATCTAGCCAGGAGCAGATTGAAGGATCCAAAACGATAACAGGGGAACCGAATGTAGAACAAGGGGGTAATAAGCTTAAAACTGCATCAAACACCTGGAGCTTCCCTGAAATGGATATAGATGGTACAGATCCCAACATAGAAAACGAGAAGGAAAGCGATGGATACCATCAAGAACCTCAAATCATGGAGGAGGACACGGAATCAATAGATATTGGTGAGCTAGATATCTTGGGCCTAGAACAAGCTTGTAAAACAGGAAATTTCGACAAAATACCTGATAGACAAGTGGACAACATGGCCTTAAAACTTCTGCAGGGATCCCCGGTTCACAAGGTCAGTAGCAGCTGGAGAATGGCAACTCGACTCGAGCTACTACAGCAATGGCTTATTCACAATCAAGCTATTTCTTTTAAACACATCAGAAGGGAAGGGAACAAACTAGCAGACTTTCTTGCTAATTTAGGAGTGGACAGTGGAAGGGAATTCTATGAAGGCTCTATATCTTGCATAGCTTCTGAGAACCAACTTTCCACCTTCCATACTATAGTAACAAGTGATATGCAGTCGAAGGAAGACTCAAACCCAGATGCGGGTGTCCTTAAGAGGTGTTAATGCTAGAGCACGCGGAGTCGGCAACTGGCGAGTAATTAAGAAGGGTAAGGCGGTTCGTGGCAGGTAATTAATCCGCATTAATGAAGGCCCGAGCTCGAGGTACGCAGATGGAAGTTATCAGGATGGCGCGCATTCTCCAAGGTTCATTTGTTCTGGTCTTTTCAGGCATCAATGTAGTGTTTCCGGTTTTTTCTAGCAGAGGTCTCCTCTGGTGGTCATGGTCTCAGAGTCTTAGTGCAACACAGCGAATTTGGAAGCCTCCTTGGTCTCATAACTGCTCCCATTTGGTCGGCTTCATGTATATAGTTATGCCTCTTTCAGACAGCGTCGGGTGCATTAAGTTTGTTTTCTCCATTTGCGTTTGGTGTCTTAAGTCAGTCCTCTGGTTCATTTCGGGAAGGGATTTGGTTTTTGTCCTTGTTAAAGGTGTCTGGGTTGGGTACTGGGCTTTCTCAGTCGCCGTTGGGTATTTTCTTGACGCCGAGTCTAGCTTATGTGTGCTGGGCTTCTGGGTTTTTCATTCAAAGGTCTGGTTTTTAATTTGGTTACAATTGCCCAGCGCGTTGCTTCTCCCTCACACCCAGTCCTTTAGCATCCTCATTCCGCTGTTGTATTCTGTTATGGCCCGTCGTCGGGGTATTCCAAGGCGAGGGAGCAACTCGGGATCTCGTGGAGGATCTGGAGGGCGTGGTAGCTTTGTGCCTCGTCGTATATCCCCGTTGGCTACTGCTTCACCTTCCTCTCCACCCTCAGACAATTCTGGACCCTCCCTAAACAGTTCCCTTCATACCTCAAGGGTTAAGTTCAAAAGCAGACTTGACAGACCGCTCATCTCAGTTATAATTACTGTCATCTTCTCGGAGGAAGAAGATGAGCTCACAAGCTCAAACGAAATTTCCAAGGAACAGTCGCTTTCTCAGAATTCCAGTGATTCTCAGAGCAGCTTGGCTGGTGTTGTCCTCATTGTTTCTGCTGCGGTGTATGAAGAAGGTCAACAGGAGGCTTCTCGCCCTCCGTCGGACTCTCCTCAAGAACAGACCATAGTTTGTGAGCCAGCGCGCCTCTTTGGCAGTGTTCTGCACCTTGTGCCTCCTACAGAAGGCAACTTGATGGAAGCTGAAGATGAGGTGATGGTAACCTGGGCAAGCTCCCCTAATCAGGTTAATGAAAATGCTACGGATGCGCCACGGCAAGTTTAATTACCTTTGGTTTCAGCTACAGGACAGTAAGTCCGTTTTGGTTTTCTAGATCTCGTGTGTCATTTTCAGTGTGCATGGCTTCTGATACCAACAATATGAATTTGTTCATTCTCCAGGGTACAATTTTGGATTTCCTTTTTTGTAATTATGGTAAAGAACAGTTTTTTGTAATAGGGCAGCTCACTCTGGAGCGTTTAGCTCTGTTTAGTCTTGGTCCATATAGTTTAGCTCTGTTTAGTTTCGTATAAAGATGGAAGCCTCTCAAATTAGTCTTCCTGAGAAAAAGGTGAAAGTTACTGTTGAGAAACTGGCTAGGGATAGGTCACTGAAAGAACCACCAATTTGTATCTTTTCTGGACGTAATCTGGGTATCTCTCATCTCAAGCGTTCTTGTGGTAATATTCTATTGAAAATAAGAAGACTTGTGGTAATATGCCATTGAAAATACACCAATCTGTATCTGTTCTGGACGTAATCTGAGTATCCCTCATCTCAAGCGTTCTTGTGGTAATATGCCATTGAAAATAATAAGAAGTCCTAACATTTCTACCCAGAAAGTGCATGGTGAAGATGTTTCGGAAGCGATAAAGGTTTTTCTGCTTATCAATGTACTTAACACAAAGAAACAAGTAATCAAATTCCATTAACATGCACTTAACGTTACATATGCCCAGAAGCAGAGGAAATAACTAAGCTAGAATCCGATCCAAGAAAATGCAACGTTTTATCATCCTATGCTTAGTAGATATGTGTTTAAAGTCTGCAAAATCAAAAAGATATAATCTAAAGGTAGCCCCAAAAATCTGAACAGGCAACAGGATATGATAATAATTTATCCAAAGAGACATTTTTTAATAAAACAAACAGAAAGCCTAAACACATACCTGTTTTAGGAAAAAACTATGGAAGATCGGCCTCACAGAAAAAAACGGAATTAAATGCAGAGCTTATAAAAATGTCTTGGCCGTCCGAAAGGGTTGTTGACAGATGCGCCTCACCTGTTAATGCTACAGGATACCCCCGACCATATTGGATATAATGTGTGCATCCGCTTCTCAAAGCACACGGATCACGGATTGTCAAAGCACACGGATCACTGATTATCTGTCTGTTCAAAAGTTTCCCAAATCGTTGAATCACGGATTATCTTATGTTTCGTGTGAATTTGGGCAAGCTTGGAAGTCGGGTTGCAAACTGTTACAGGTGTCCTTATTTTTCTGCAAGAAACAGTCTAATGTGAAGGTGAATATGCTAAATGTGGTATTGGATGGCAATGATGCTAATGAGAAGTTGGAAAATTGGAAAGTGAACATATCCAATGCATTAAAACAATTTGTGGTAGGGTTAATGAATAACACATAATGAAACAAAAAAATTATAAATAGTAATGGAAATGAACTAAATTTAAAGTAAAAATTCTATCTAATTAATGTAAGAGTGCTACAACTATAATCAACAAATGTTAAGATAAGTTGTAAGAAAAAATTGCTAAACTAAAAAACCTTAAAAGAAAGCTAAACTAAGCGCTGAAATCAAATATCACTTCAATTAACAAACATGTTGTTTGTAACTTTGAAGATAACAAAGTTACAAAAAAATCTTGGAATCTGAACCTCGGGTATTATTCACATGTTATCCTCACATTATCATCCTACATTATCCATTAGCTCATCTAGATAGGGGGTTCAAGGACTCTCACTCCATGGTTGGGGACTATAGTCCATCAAGTCTAGGTCAAATTTCGGGCTAATTGTATCATGGACATGTCAAGGTCAACCAGCACTAATGCAATGTATTAGTTGTTGGCACATCGACCTATCAAAATGTCGCAATATTGGGTAGTAAACAATAGTAAGTAGGACACTAGCCACCAACAAGAAACCTTGATGTTGCCGATGAGCACCACTAGGCCAACCATTCATCTTAGAGGCACTGGGAGGTGGTTTTGTACCATGTGCACTGTCTGTATTATTACTAAACCAACCAAAACCACTCGTACGCCCTGGGATGATAATGGTGTTTCTCCTTAGATGATGTCCAATGCCCCAAACAAAGCCATCCTTGTCTAGGGGCAAAATTATCCTCACATTAATACCCATACAACATCTATATTCCTTTGGTTTATAATGATGGCAAATAGTGCTCCCCATCACCTAAATGTGCAAAAAGCCCCAACTAACCTACATGCCATGTCAAGCTCAATGTCCTCGATATTACCATATCATCCTACATTATCCATTAGCTCATGTAGATAGGGGGTTCAAGGACTCTCACTCCATGGTTGGGGACTATAGTCCATCAAGTCTAGGTCGAAGTTCGAGCTAACTGTATCAAGGACACCTCAAGGTCAACCAACACTAATGCAATGTATTAGTTGTTGGTACATCGATCTATCAAAATGTCAAACATGTCCTCGATATTAGCATATCATCCTACATTCTCCATAATTTAGCTCATGGAGATAGAGGGTTCAAGGACTCTCACTCCATGGTTGGGGACTATAGTCCATCGAGAGGTCAAATTTCAGGCTAACTGTATGAAGGACACCTTAACAAGGTCAACCTACACTAATGCAATGTATTAGTTGTTGGTTCATCGACCTATCAAAATGTCACAATATTGGGTAGTAGACATTAGTAAGTAGGACACTAGCCACCAACAAGAAACCTTGATGTTGGCGATGAGCACCACTAGGCCAACCGTTCACCTTAGAGGCACTGGGAGGTGTTTTTGTACCATGTGCACAGTCTGTATTATTACTAAACCAACCAAAACCACTCGTATGCCCTGGGATGATAATGGTGTTTCTCCTTAGATGATGTCCAAGGCCCCAAACATACCCATCCTTGTCCAGGGGCAAAATTATCCTCACATTATCATCCTACATTATCCATTAGCTCATCTAGATAGGGGGTTCAAGGACTCTCACTCCATGGTTGGGGACTATAGTCCATCAAGTCTAGGTCAAATTTCGGGCTAATTGTATCATGGACATGTCAAGGTCAACCAGCACTAATGCAATGTATTAGTTGTTGGCACATCGACCTATCAAAATGTCGCAATATTGGGTAGTAAACAATAGTAAGTAGGACACTAGCCACCAACAAGAAACCTTGATGTTGCCGATGAGCACCACTAGGCCAACCATTCATCTTAGAGGCACTGGGAGGTGGTTTTGTACCATGTGCACTGTCTGTATTATTACTAAACCAACCAAAACCACTCGTACGCCCTGGGATGATAATGGTGTTTCTCCTTAGATGATGTCCAATGCCCCAAACAAAGCCATCCTTGTCTAGGGGCAAAATTATCCTCACATTAATACCCATACAACATCTATATTCCTTTGGTTTATAATGATGGCAAATAGTGCTCCCCATCACCTAAATGTGCAAAAAGCCCCAACTAACCTACATGCCATGTCAAGCTCAATGTCCTCGATATTACCATATCATCCTACATTATCCATTAGCTCATGTAGATAGGGGGTTCAAGGACTCTCACTCCATGGTTGGGGACTATAGTCCATCAAGTCTAGGTCGAAGTTCGAGCTAACTGTATCAAGGACACCTCAAGGTCAACCAACACTAATGCAATGTATTAGTTGTTGGTACATCGATCTATCAAAATGTCAAACATGTCCTCGATATTAGCATATCATCCTACATTCTCCATAATTTAGCTCATGGAGATAGAGGGTTCAAGGACTCTCACTCCATGGTTGGGGACTATAGTCCATCGAGAGGTCAAATTTCAGGCTAACTGTATGAAGGACACCTTAACAAGGTCAACCTACACTAATGCAATGTATTAGTTGTTGGTTCATCGACCTATCAAAATGTCACAATATTGGGTAGTAGACATTAGTAAGTAGGACACTAGCCACCAACAAGAAACCTTGATGTTGGCGATGAGCACCACTAGGCCAACCGTTCACCTTAGAGGCACTGGGAGGTGTTTTTGTACCATGTGCACAGTCTGTATTATTACTAAACCAACCAAAACCACTCGTATGCCCTGGGATGATAATGGTGTTTCTCCTTAGATGATGTCCAAGGCCCCAAACATACCCATCCTTGTCCAGGGGCAAAATTATCCTCACATTATCATCCTACATTATCCATTAGCTCATCTAGATAGGGGGTTCAAGGACTCTCACTCCATGGTTGGGGACTATAGTCCATCAAGTCTAGGTCAAATTTCGGGCTAATTGTATCATGGACATGTCAAGGTCAACCAGCACTAATGCAATGTATTAGTTGTTGGCACATCGACCTATCAAAATGTCGCAATATTGGGTAGTAAACAATAGTAAGTAGGACACTAGCCACCAACAAGAAACCTTGATGTTGCCGATGAGCACCACTAGGCCAACCATTCATCTTAGAGGCACTGGGAGGTGGTTTTGTACCATGTGCACTGTCTGTATTATTACTAAACCAACCAAAACCACTCGTACGCCCTGGGATGATAATGGTGTTTCTCCTTAGATGATGTCCAATGCCCCAAACAAAGCCATCCTTGTCTAGGGGCAAAATTATCCTCACATTAATACCCATACAACATCTATATTCCTTTGGTTTATAATGATGGCAAATAGTGCTCCCCATCACCTAAATGTGCAAAAAGCCCCAACTAACCTACATGCCATGTCAAGCTCAATGTCCTCGATATTACCATATCATCCTACATTATCCATTAGCTCATGTAGATAGGGGGTTCAAGGACTCTCACTCCATGGTTGGGGACTATAGTCCATCAAGTCTAGGTCGAAGTTCGAGCTAACTGTATCAAGGACACCTCAAGGTCAACCAACACTAATGCAATGTATTAGTTGTTGGTACATCGACCTATCAAAATGTCAAACATGTCCTCGATATTAGCATATCATCCTACATTATCCATAATTTAGCTCATGGAGATAGAGGGTTCAAGGACTCTCACTCCATGGTTGGGGACTATAGTCCATCGAGAGGTCAAATTTCAGGCTAACTGTATGAAGGACACCTTAACAAGGTCAACCAACACTAATGCAATGTATTAGTTGTTGGTTCATCGACCTATCAAAATGTCACAATATTGGGTAGTAGACATTAGTAAGTAGGACACTAGCCACCAACAAGAAACCTTCATGTTGGCGATGAGCACCACTAGGCCAACCGTTCATCTTAGAGGCACTGGGAGGTGTTTTTGTACCATGTGCACAGTCTGTATTATTACTAAACCAACCAAAACCACTCGTACGCCCTGGGATGATAATGGTGTTTCTCCTTAGATGATGTCCAAGGCCCCAAACAAAGCCATCCTTGTCTAGGGGCAAAATTATTCTCACATTAACACCCATACAACATCTATATTACTTTGGTTTAGGCTAACTATATGAAAGACACCTTAACAAGGTCAACCTACACTAATTCAATGTATTAGTTGTTGGTACATCGACCTATCAAAATGTCACAATATTAGGTAGTAGACATTAGTAAGTAGGACACTAGCCACCAACAAGAAAACTTGATGTTGGCGATGAGCACCACTAGGCCAACCATTCACCTTAGAGGCACTCGGAGGTGGTTTTGTACCATGTGCATAGTCTATATTATTACTAAACCAACCAAAACCAGTCGTAGGCCCTAGGATGATAATCAGGTATTATTACATGCCATGTCAAGCTTGTCCTCGATATTAGCATATCGTCCTACATTATCCATTAGCTCATCTAGATAGGGGGTTCAAGGACTCTCCATGGTTGGGGACTATAGTCCATCAAGTCTAGGTCAAATTTCGGGCTAACTGTATCAAGGACACCTCAAGGTCAACCAACACTAATGCAATGTATTAGTTGTTGTTTCATCGACCTATCAAAATGTCAAACATGTCCTCGATATTAGCATATCATCCTACATTATCCATAATTTAGCTCATGGAGATAGAGGGTTCAAGGACTCTCACTCCATGGTTGGGGACTATAGTCCATCGAGAGGTCAAATTTCAGGCTAACTGTATGAAGGACACCTTAACAAGGTCAACCTACACTAATGCAATGTATTAGTTGTTGGCACATCGACCTATCAAAATGTCGCAATATTGGGTAGTAAACAATAGTAAGTAGGACACTAGCCACCAACAAGAAACCTTGATGTTGGCGATGAGCACCACTAGGCCAACCGTTCATCTCAGAGGCACTGGGAGGTGTTTTTGTATCATGTGCACAGTCTGTATTATTACTAAACCAACCAAAACCACTCGTACGCCCTGGGATGATAATGGTGTTTCTCCTTAGATGATGTCCAAGGCCCCAAACAACGCCATCCTTGTCCAGGGGCAAAATTATCCTCACATTAATACCCATACAACATCTATATTCCTTTGGTTTATAATGATGGCAAATAGTGCTCCCCATCACCTAAATGTGCAAAAAGCCCCAACTAACCTACATGCCATGTCAAGCTCAATGTCCTCGATATTAGCATATCATCCTACATTATCCATTAGCTCATCTAGATAGGGGGTTCAAGGACTCTCACTCCATGGTTGGGGACTATAGTCCACCAAGTCTAGGTCAAATTTCGGGCTAACTGTATCAAGGACACCTCAAGGTCAACCAACACTAATGCAATGTATTAGTTGTTGGCACATCGATCTATCAAAATGTCACAATATTAGGTAGTAGACATTAGTAAGTAGGACACTAGCCACCAACAAGAAACCTTGATGTTGGCGATGAGCACCACTAGGCCAATCGTTCACCTTAGGGGCACTGGGAGGTGGTTTTGTACCATGTGCACAGTCTGTACTATTACTAAACCAACCTAAACCACTCGTATGCCCTGGGATAATAATGGTGTTTCTCCTTAGATGATGTCCAAGGCCCCAAACATACCCATCCTTGTCTAGGGGCAAAATTATCCTCACATTAACACCCATACAACATCTATATTACTTTGGTTTATAATAATGGCAAATAGTGCTCCCCATCACCTAAATGTGCAAAAAGCCCCAACTAACCTATATGCCATGTCAAACTTGTCCTCAATATTAGCATATTAACTAGATTTATTATTTCTTTGTGACTCAAGGTAAAAAGTGGAAATACAAAGTATTTAATAAATGAGAGAAAATATTATTTCAAGGGTGTTACCAAGCCTATTACTTGAGGTTTTATATAAGACAAGTATATATTGCTAGAAAAATAGAGATAAGGAGTAATTAATAAATTCTTAAATTCCTTATTTGAAATAAAGAAAAAACTCTACTTTTAGCTTTTTTAATAACCACTAAATTTTTTATTTGAACTAGTTTCTTATTTGAAATAAAGAAAAATCTCTAATTTTTTCCTTTTAGTAATTTCTAAATTGATTATTTGATATTAAAAAATAAAAAATAAAAAATGGAAATTTTACTTACAATTCCATTCCAAATACCAACCTGCATCTACTGCACTATTTTGTCAGCAAATACATGCACGATTTTGTGAGTAAATGTTAGTAAGAATAAAGTTGCTCATAATAAACTAACCGTTGACCCCTCCACATCATCTGATCTGATTAGATCATCACTCAGTATAAACAGATATTGATCCCGCCACAACTGCACTGTTAAACTTACTTCCATGCACGATTGTCTGATTTTCAGAAGAACAACTGTTGAAATTTACAAGTGCAGTTCAGAATATCCTCTTCTGCAAGCTAGAGTTCATGAAAAATACAGGTACTCCTCATTGTACTCACTTTTTTAAACTGCCATGTCAATCTGAGTGTACTGATTTGAACTTTGGTCTAGGACAGATTTCATTAATATAATATGACTGTAGGTTACCAACCTTATAAACAGTCCTCAGGAATCCCTCCCGCCATGAAAAATTAACAAAACATAGCAGAACCAATCGTATGTTATAAAAGAAAAATTGAAGCTACTGTTTAAGTTGCTTAGAAGTTCTTTCATTTCCTTACAATATACCGATCTAGATCTCTTTCCAGTTTTTTAAGAAATGCATCATACATTACTTCATGGGTCAAAGTGTTAAATCATAGAACACAGAGTTACAACAATCAAACAACATGATTACAATGAAATCCTTGTCTTGAAAATGCTAGCATACAAGCACAAAACCGAATCATCTCTATGGTGTACGCTTGTGCTGAAGAAGCCACAAATGCACATAAAGGATTATCTAGGCCAAATATATGTATCCTCTATTCAAAGGAATTTGAATATGTCAATCACTTATTTTTTCTGTGTGATTTTTCCATGGAACTTTGGACTGCAACCCTCCATATTTTGGACCTTGTTCCAATGTATCATATTGACCATTTCCTTTTCTTATGTGAGAAAAACATGGGTAATTGTAAATCCTTTCCTATCTTCATCGCTTGGGGTGTCTATAAGGTTCAGAATAAACATATCTTTGAAAGCAGAGATCTCTGACATCCTGCCTCATATTATGGGTTTCTTCTCTGTATTTCAAGCCTTTGAATCCTCCTCGTAGTCACTCCTTATGCTTCCCTCATAGTCCTCTATCTATGAATGTAGGTTTCTTTGATGATGCATATCATTTAGGTGTATGTGGAGGGGGTGCCATCAGTTTCCTCCCTAGAAATGGGTCTTATCATATTTGGTTGAATATTGGTTCAGAGTCTAATACCAAGGCAGAGGTTTCTGTAGTTTGGGCCCTTTTATATATTGAAACATCATTGAACATTATCTCCTGTCAGATTTATGGAGATTCCAAGTGTGTGATGGACTGGATAATGGAGAAGGGGAATTTTAAGGTTCTTTCCCTCAAGCACTAGATATAACATATTTAAATTCTAAAGGGTCTCTTTCATAATCTATTATTCTAGCTTCAGAATTTGCTCACAGCTGTAATGGCTTTGTCCTGGTCCAAGGATGATTCAGAGATCTGAAATGGATCCATGCTTGAAATTAGGTTCATAACTAAGGCTGAAAATATATCCCTTGGTCCTTGAAATAATCCAGTATGACTATAGCTAATGAATGCCCTTCAATTTACTTAGGATTATGCTTTAGACTTGATGATACAAATAGTAAAGTTCAGGAATTGAAGACAGCACTGAGCAGAGTTGAAGGATCTCGAATTGTTCAAAGTATTATCTAGGCCAAATATATGTATCCTCTATTCATATATGTATCTCGAATTGTTCATTGGTCCAACTTCAGGGTTTTACCAAGTTGCAGACTGTCATTCTGGGAATATAAATGATAAATTATAACTAAGCAAATGCTGGCACACATCCGACCATACTACATCAGTCCCTTTTTCTGTTCCTCCATAAATAATGCTGATATACTAGAGATAAAAATGAATATCAATAGGGTATGTATTACTTCCAAAGGCTGTGAAAAAACTTTTTAATGGTTTATTGATTCCAAATGGAAATGGATACAATAAATCTGTAGATGGATATTCAACTCTTTTCAAAGCAAAATAGCCTCCGAGCATGACCTGTACAAATATTAAATAGCCATCAATTCTCCAAACTAGTACTGAATTGCACAAGGATTATAACAATATAAACTCTGTTCAAGGAACACTGAGCAGCATTGTTCATAAAATGCCATTTCTCACTTCAGCACATGCTCATAGTGTAACTTGAGAAAATGCTCATAGTGCGCTTGAGAAAAAAATTGGAAAAAATCGGTGAGCAGAGTGTAACTTCTGATTAATTGTGAGTCCAACTTGTGCTGGCTGAATAATCTTGATCAACCTTGAATTTTACTACAGCCTAGCTTGAAAAACTCTCTTCTGATTTGATTCAAGTCAAACCTGCAATTCAAAGAGTTTAATTCGTTATTCTCACATTGTTTGGATGGCCAATATGCAAAAAAATGACAAATAATGACGTGGTCTCTCAACAAGAATATGGGCTTTAATGCCTCACGGGTCACAAGTATAGTGTTGTTGTGGCCCAGTTTGCAACTCTGAGATATCAGAACATAAGGAGAATAGTATAGGGATTCTTCTCAATGCATGTCCTTTCCTTGTAAGACCTTGATAGGGGTATATAGATTATTGACAATAGAATGCATATTTGTCTGTATAGTTGTTTATTATGTAATCATCTAAAGGGCAACATAGTACATGAATATGGGTTAGACTGTCTCGTAACTGTATAGTTGTTGAGGCTCAATTGTGATTACGTGATCTTGGAAGATTTTGAGAGTATATAAACGCTTCCCAATGTATGTCCTTTCCTTACAAGACTTGGATAGGGGAATATAGAGTCTTATTATTGAAATTTAGATTTTTTTTATTTTTTTTTGTATAATTGCTTATTATCTACTAATCTGAAGAAAAACAGAGTTACAAGAATACAAGTTTAAATGCCTCAGAAATGTACAGTTGTTGAGGCTCAACTGCAACTCTGAGAACACGGAATATTTTGTGTGGAATATATAGACTCTTATCAATCAATGTCCTTGTATTGCAAGACCTTGATAGGGGTATACATAGTTTCTCAATAGGACAGACATGTTTGTATAATTCTTTATTGTCCTAATCATATGACGAAAACCAGAGTGCACGAATATGAATTTCAATGCTTCACAACTTTTAGTTGTGGAGGCTCTATTGTGACTTGGAGAACTAGTAATACTTTTAGAAGAGTATATATATTGTTTTCAATCCATTTCCTTGCCTTGCAGGACCTTGAGAGGGGTATATAGATTCTTCTCAATGGGAAACAATTGCCATTTGTATGGTTGATTGTGATCCAATCATCTGCAGAACATGAGAGTGCAAGGATTTTCAGGGGATCTACATTCAAAATAAGGCTTGAAGAGAATCTCCACTATCAAATCAACCAAGGGTAGACTTGCTTAAAATGTGCAATAAAAAAACAGTTTACTTCTTAATCCTCCCTACAAAGGAATTTTCAATTGCAAAGACTAAGCACAAAGAATACTGTGTGACTAGCCTTTGACCTTGGGTAAGCTAGCTTCCATGACTGTCATGCCATATGTGTTTTTCCAATTGGACCTAGGCATATGTGGCATGAGAGTCATGTGATATTATCCTTTGACCATTTTAGTCGCTTTTATGTAAAGTGATTGGGAGTATTAAGACTCCTCCATTCATTATTTAAATCATGGAAATGATACTAGTAGAATTGAGTGAGATTTTGGGTGAGGTTCTGTAAATTAGACCTTCTTATCCAACTGAATGTGCTATTATTTATTCTCGAGCACCAGAGGATGTGCTTCCTAATGGATAGAAATAATACCTTGTGAATTTATTAAAAACATTCTCCCAGACAGGCCTGCTTCTACTTATGTTTTGGAAAAAACATATCATCTGATTGTTCTAAACATCAAAACCCAATAGCCAAACTCATTCCTATACCTCTTCAATATTTCTCCATTCCAACTAGGCTGAATGATCCTGAATTCAGAGGAAAAGTACCAGCCTTCTTGTCATGCAATCTCAAAACAACTTTGAGGGCTAACCCACCTTCTTTGGATGAAAGGAAGGTATTAACACATCTATTTAGGGTGCATATTTATGTGCAGTTGCGGCTTTTTCAGCACAAGCATACACCACAGTGATGATTCAGTTTTTTGCTTGGGCTGAGGTGAGAAATGGAATTTTATGAACAATGATGCTCAGTGTTCCTAGAACAGAGTTCAGATTATTATCATCCTTGTTGGCATGTGAAGGTTTGTCATGCCTTGTATATTCTCATGATCTATATGTATTCATTAAGTTAGTGAAACTGGAACCTCCCCATTGACATATTTTCATTGCCAAATTTCCAAATGCTATAATAAAAAAAGGTTGTGCAAGGTTGCAGTGAGTGAACTCCAGTGTTTTTGCTGAGGCAGAAGCAATCTGTCAGTCGAAAACCAAAATGCGCCTAAGAATTCGTTATTCTCACATTGGTTGGATGGCCAATATGCAAAAAAATGACAAATAATGATGAACTAGTTCCTAAGATGAACTAGTAGACTTATCATATTCCTAATAATTGTCTACCACTCATTCTCATGAGTGATATTCCCAACCTTGGGTACAGGAACACATTCCTTCATGATAGATTCTAAACTATGTTATTTCCCCATGCCTTGGGAATGTACATCTTCACCCCCGCCCCCCTTACTTATGATAACTGTAGATAACATCCTGTTTTGGTCATTCCTCAGACATACACCAAAAATATCAAATTTGAAATTATAAGGCTTTACAACCTCATTTGAAATCTTTATACTTAGGTTTCTAAGTTGATCTAAATTCTCTTATAGATTTCATCTTTGCTCATGGTCTTCCTTTTTCCTGAGGGTTTCATACCCTTCATCCAAGGGTTGTTGGTCACATTTATCAGCTACATTTTCTACCAATTCTACCTTAGCATGTTGGATGTACATATTTAAATCAAATATACTTCCTTCTACGGAACTAAATTCTTCATATAAATGTGCAAAACAAATTTGAAATAAAGTTTTAGTTTCATCCTCTGTTATCCATTCTCCTCCCTCAAATTCTAATTGCATTTTTTCTGGCAACTTGATTTCTACAACATGTTCCATAAGCACTTCAATTAAACCTGTTCCAATATATATCTCATATAATTACTGAGATGCTCCTCTTGGAATTTTATTGTTTCCTCTGCCTCTTAAGTGAAACGCCATATTCTCCACTTCTTTTATGATAGTTTGTAAAGATTTTCTTCCCTCGTGGCCTTCATGACCTACACATGAGCAAAACATATAAGTTTTAAAAACATGAGCATCTTGATCCTCTATTGATTCTCTTGGAATCATTAATTTTTCTGGACATTTCCCATGGTCCATGAGGCTTTCTGCCAGCCTAATTTATTTATCCTTATCATCATCGCCACTCCCTTTTATAATATCTTTTGATATCTTTTCTTTTCCCTTGGCATCATTGTTCTCATCCACTACCATGGCTATCACTGACAATTGTTTAAAATATTCCTCTTTGCTTTCCTATGGTTTTTAAAGGTTGTATTTGTACCGTGTTCCCTTTTCTGGACATCATGTCCATGCCTTCAGTGTGAATTCACATAAATATCACCCACTTTAAAGATACAAGGCCATCTAGCCTCCTCAAGTGTTTCTTCTATCATCTCTTCTTACTGACCTTCCACAACAAATTCTTCACATTCCCTTAGACATTTCATTAATATCTCATCAGCATCCTCTTTCTACTGCTCACTCCACTAGTTTGGACATTTCATACAATCCATGAGACTTTTAGTCAATCTCTCTTTTGCATCTTCTACCCCTCTAAGGGTTGTTCATTGGTCTTGTTCAAAACAACAAACTACTTCATCCTTAGGCTCAACTTCTCTGATCTCTTCTTCTCTCAGTTGTGTACTCAGCAAGTTCTTTATATTCCTCCCAAGCTTTTTGTATTTAGGGAGTTTCATCTTAAAACTCTTTTTTCCTATAAGTAACTTGATGCTTCTCCTCAAGTTCCATTTTTGCCTTTCATCTTCTCATTCCAACAACATTTTCACTAAAATGAGTCCCTCCTTCATCTCAAACATCTCCTTATTAAAATCCTTTTGATTTAATTTCCTTCCCATGTCATTTCTCTTGGCATCCTACTCTCCTCCATTGTGGCTTCCCTTTGAACCTCAATTATGGCCATGAATAGCCATCTCTTTTCCTTCGTTCTTGGGCTATTCCATTTTCCCACTGTGAGATATAGTCAAGCCTTGTAAGAATATGTCTCCATTTCTTGTTACCTAAACGCCCAACCTACTTCTCCATTCCCTGGACTATTGATATTCCCTTGGTTCCCTCCTTTGGAACCCCTTGAGCACTCCTTGTACCTATTTGGATTTTTTGGCACCTTTTTCTTGTCTTGAGAAATCCTCTGGTTCTCTTCTCTTAAGGACCTCCTTTGTCCCCTTCACTCTCCAACCGCAACTCGGTTTTCTCCTTCAACAACGTCTCTTTATGTAAGGTTTCTTTTGCCACTTCCGCTGATAATTCTACTAATTATTTACATCTCTTCTTGGCTATAATTATGCCATCCACATTTGCTACTATTTGCAGTTATTAGCTTTCTTTCCAAAATTAAATAAACTTAATGACTTGTTGCCTACTAGGATTTCTCCTCAATATCCCTTATAGCTCTTCACTTAGCTGTTTTCTCCTTCTAGTTCTGCTCCTTTCTAGTCTAAATTTCTTCCTTCGTGCCACCTCCTCTTCCGAGAAGTATTCTTAATGTCTACTCTGAGACTAATTCATTTCAGAATCTGGTACTATGTTCCTCATCTTAGGAAGCTTCCTATCCTATATTCATACCTTTTGAGTATATGGTGTCCTTAGTCTGAAGTTCCTCTATCTCACCTCTATATCTTGCTTTATCAATCTTGTCTTTGTAAAATAGCCAAATTTTTAGCCACCATCAAAAATAAATAGAGAAATAATTATCTTTCCTCTCTAGCGTATTCTCCTCCTCACTCACTATAACATTTGTTGGCTACAATCTCCCTTTATATGACAATGCTCTAAAAAGAGCTTTGGCTCTGACACTACAAATGGCACAGCAAATGCCTAATGTTGTCCCGTTACTTAGCTTCTAAACAGTAAGAATCCCTATCTTTTTGAAATGATAACATTTCACCAAAATGACCACATTCCATTCCTTTAAAGAATAAAAATATAAACCAAAAACCTCAACATTTGTAATTCCTTGTATGAATTAACTAGAAACCTTGTGAGTTAACAAAACTATAAATCATTAGCAGGTTCACTCCTTTCTATTTTCCATAAAATAATTGAAATATTATTGGAACCCAAGGCTTTGAGGGTTCCACCCTAGCTTGGGAGTTGGGACCTCTCCCAACGTTTCCTCCATGGCTTGGATCCAAGGCCCGCCCTCTTATTGCTTGGGGGTCGACTCCTTCCCATGCCTGCTCGTTGGATTTTTTTGTTGAAGACCTGATCTCCATCTATGGCCAACTGATTCTTGATTTATTTTTAGTTTAATTCCTTAGCTGGGGTCTTTTTTTCTTCACATGACGGAGATAAAATTATCTCTTCCATGCTCAACAATGAAGCACTTACATAATTTACTTCTTAATGTTTTTAACAGAATGGAACTTGGGTTCCAAGGTGAACTAGTAGACTTATCATATTCCAAATGAAGCATGTAGACTCCTCCATTCATTATTTAAATCATGGAAATGATACTAGTAGAATTGAGTGAGATTTTGGGTGAGGTTCTGTAAATTAGACCTTCTTATCCAACTGAATGTGCTATTATTTATTCTCGAGCACCAGAGGATGTGCTTCCTAATGGATAGAAATAATACCTTGTGAATTTATTAAAAACATTCTCCTAGACAGGCCTGCTTCTACTTATGTTTTGGAAAAAACATATCATCTGATTGTTCTAAACATCAAAACCCAATAGCCAAACTCATTCCTATACCTCTTCAATATTTCTCCATTCCAACTAGGCTGAATGATCCTGAATTCAGATGAAAAGTACCAGCCTTCTCGTCATGCAATCTCAAAACAACTTTGAGGGCTAACCCACCTTCTTTGGATGAAAGGAAGGTATTAACACATCTATTTAGGGTGCATATTTATGTGCAGTTGCGGCTTTTTCAGCACAAGCATACACCACAGTGATGATTCAGTTTTTTGCTTGGGCTGAGGTGAGAAATGGAATTTTATGAACAATGATGCTCAGTGTTCCTAGAACAGAGTTCAGATTATTATCATCCTTGTTGGCATGTGAAGGTTTGTCATGCCTTGTATATTCTCATGATCTATATGTATTCATTAAGTTAGTGAAACTGGAACCTCCCCATTGACATATTTTCATTGCCAAATTTCCAAATGCTATAATAAAAAAAGGTTGTGCAAGGTTGCAGTGAGTGAACTCCAGTGTTTTTGCTGAGGCAGAATATATGTTATCTAGGCCAAATATATGTATCCTCTATTCATATATGTATCTCGAATTGTTCATTGGTCCAACTTCAGGGTTTTACCAAGTTGCAGACTGTCATTCTGGGAATATAAATGATAAATTATAATTAAGCAAATGCTGGCACACATCCGACCATACTACATCAGTCCCTTTTTCTGTTCCTCCATAAATAATGCTGATATACTAGAGATAAAAATGAATATCAATAGGGTATGTATTACTTCCAAAGGCTGTGAAAAAACTTTTTAATGGTTTATTGATTCCAAATGGAAATGGATACAATAAATCTGTAGATGGATATTCAACTCTTTTCAAAGCAAAATAGCCTCCGAGCATGACCTGTACAAATATTAAATAGCCATCAATTCTCCAAACTAGTACTGAATTGCACAAGGATTATAACAATATAAACTCTGTTCAAGGAACACTGAGCAGCATTGTTCATAAAATGCCATTTCTCACCTCAGCACATGCTCATAGTGTAACTTGAGAAAATGCTCATAGTGCGCTTGAGAAAAAAATTGGAAAAAATCGGTGAGCAGAGTGTAACTTCTGATTAATTGTGAGTCCAACTTGTGCTGGCTGAGTAATCTTGATCAACCTTGAATTTTACTACAGCCTAGCTTGAAAAACTCTCTTCTGATTTGATTCAAGTCAAACCTGCAATTCAAAGATTTTAATTCGTTATTCTCACATTGGTTGGATGGCCAATATGCAAAAAAATGACAAATAATGATGTGGTCTCTCAAATATTGAATCTTCCTGCCGAATATTGATGATGGTATCTCTAACCTGAAATTCTCAGAGGCTGTCTCCAGGCAATTGTGTGGCCTTCAAGTGGTGCCTTAAAAGGTCTTTCCCATTGTGTTTGTTGGATTTGCTGAATGTTTTTTTGCCCCTGGTACAACTGTGTTATATGAATGTGGGATAACAGGGGTCTCCCCTCTCTGGGTTGAGTAGCCATGGTCCCCTATCTTGATTGGATGTTGAATCCCTCCCGCCATGAAAAATTAACAAAACATAGCAGAACCAATCGTATGTTATAAAAGAAAAATTGAAGCTACTGTTTAAGCTGCTTAGAAGTTCTTTCATTTCCTTACAATATACCGATCTAGATCTCTTTCCAGTTTTTTAAGAAATGCATCATACATTACTTCATGGGTCAAAGTGTTAAATCATAGAACACAGAGTTACAACAATCAAACAACATGATTACAAGGAAATCCTTGTCTTGAAAATGCTAGCATACAAGCACAAAACCGAATCATCTCTATGGTGTACGCTTGTGCTGAAGAAGCCACAAATGCACATAAAGGATTATCTAGGCCAAATATATGTATCCTCTATTCAAAGGACTTTGAATATGTCAATCACTTATTTTTTCTGTGTGATTTTTCCATGGAACTTTGGACTGCAACCCTCCATATTTTGGACCTTGTTCCAATGTATCATATTGACCATTTCCTTTTCTTATGTGAGAAAAACATGGGTAATTGTAAATCCTTTCCTATCTTCATCGCTTGGGGTGTCTATAAGGTTCAGAATAAACATATCTTTGAAAGCAGAGATCTCTGACATCCTGTCTTCAAATTAACAGTCCATCCATGCTGCATAACAGTACCAGTTTCTTGGTGATCCAACCATACTCTGTCTTCAAATTTAACAGTCCATCCATGCTGCATAACAGTACTAGTTCTTGGTGATCCAACCATCATGGATATTGCAGCTTATCGTAATTCCATTTTTAAGTGTTTGTTAGTAGTACTTTCCAATCAGGGAATTCCTAAACCTTAATATGTTGTGTTAAATTCAAAGATACTTTCAAATCAGGGTATTCCTAAACCTTAATATGCCATGTTACATTCAAAAAGGGAAAAAATGAACTTACTCTGAAGGCAGTTGTCCTTTCAATTACCACACTTCGAGACTATCATTCATTTTACTTCAAAGTGGGAAGAGGTGAAATTTTAGCCTACCAAGACTTTCAGTGAGAAGATAATAATAATAAACACAAATAATTAAAAAAAAATCACTGGAAGATCATAACCCAAAATGTCAAGCCTAAGATCAAGGAAATCTTAAAGATGATATAGAAGATGTTCCAATTTGGTGTCAAAAAGTTAGTAGAAGTGATTTCACTATTAAACAAGGTATAAGGTAATTATGGAATCTCAATTTTCAAGAGAAGTGAGTGGTAGTGGGATTTATTATGATAACTGCATTTTCCTTTGGAAATTATAATTACATTGTAGTTAGCTTTATCAAATTAACTTCTCACTCGGGCAAGTGGAATTAAAATAGGTTAGGTTGGGCCTCATCAATGTCTGTTGTGCAAAAACAATGAGGAAAATGTTCATCATTTGTTTATCTCTTGTCGTTATATTGTTCAAATCCTATTTAAATTTTTCATTGAGCTCAAGCCAAAGGTTCCTTGGTCCTATGTTATTTTGATGGAATGTGCATAAGTTTCGTTCTTTAATAAGTTTCTTAAATGCTTTGAAGCTCTTGTAGTGTTATTCATATATGGTATTTGGTAAACAAAGAACTATAGCATTTTTCAAGACAAGGATATTCTTATTTCTATTACTGTTGGCTCTAAAGCATCTAGTGCATTAAAGGTTGGAGGATATACCCACAAGGAGGCCTAAGCTATCAGTAATGATAGATTTGGATTTTGAGTTTATTTATTTATGGTGTTAGTTAAGACCATCCCTGCATTTGTGGGGTATGTGTTGTTCTTTTTCTCATTCCTGATCACTATTTCCATATTCAATATTCTCTCGATAGAGGATCAACTAACTAAGCATATTTTACTTCCCTAAGAAAACTTATTGAGGTTGTTATGCTTAGAGGTGTTAAGAAGTTGCAGATCATGAGTGATTCCAACCTTGTATTGATTAGGCCAATAGGAAAGCATCAATTAATAAATATAAATCTATGTCATTTGTTGGTGGACTTTTATAACTCAATTATATCTTTTAAATGAAATTCTTTCATGAACATTCTTCACGAACTCAACACTTCAACAGACTTTGACAAATATTCTTTCAGGGACATTCTTCATGAACTCAATACTTCAGCGAATGAGTTATCAAAGGGGACTTTGACTTTGTCCCCTGTTGCCATAAATATTTACAAGTTCTTGACGGTGTGATGAAAGATTCTACAGACTTCTTTTTGAAGTCTTCCTATCATGTCCCTTATGTTATAAAGTAAGGATTTTTTTGAAGAAGATAAGGTTATATAACCTCAGGTAGTAGATAGATTGGAAAAGGGGTTTTTTGTAAAACTAATTAATCACGTATAGTGGAAAGGCCCATAGGGAATGAATCTTTAGTTGTGAACAGATAACGTCTATGAAAACGTATATGTTATGTCTCCAATGCATGAGGATCACCTGTCTTCCATTAGTATTTTGAGTTTGTACTTGGAACATATGATCAAACTGTCCCTGTTAGCAAACTGTCTCTGTTATCAAACTGTCTGTTAGCAATGGGTCAAAGTAGTGATGATTCAGACAAGTGCATAATGTGATTTGAAGGACACCTTATCTCATTTGCAGTGAACATTGATTTAAACTAGTGCATAATGAGATTTCATGTTTCTTACTATACTCTGTCTTCAAATTTAACAATCCATCCATGCTGCATAACAGTACTAGTTTCTTGGTGATTCAACCATACTCTGTCTTCAAATTTAACAGTCCATCCATGCTGCATAACAGTACTAGTTTTTTGGTGATCCAACCATCATGGATATCGCAGCGTATGGTAATTCCATTTTTAAGTGTTCGTTAGTAGTACTTTCCAATCAGGGAATTCATAAACCTTAATATGTTGTGTTAAATTCAAAGATACTTTCCTATCAGGGGATTCCTAAACCTTAATATGCCATGTTACATTCAAAAATGGAAAAAATGAACTTACTCTGGAGGCAGTTGTCCTCTCAATTACCACACTTTGGGACTATCATTTATTTGCAATTAATCAATTAGAAATAGAGAGATTTTTGTTGTCCTACATCTCCATTGTCTTCTTCATCTTTTCCCAGTGCTTTTCTCATGGTTGTGCATGTTGAAGCTGCTTCTCCTTTGAAGGTATGAAAGAACCATGGCAATAGGTATCAGAGACAAAAATGGTCCTGCTGAGACTCAAATGGTGAAGATCAATAGATATCGATGACGAGTTTATGTGAAATTCATGGAGCAAACCTTTAATCGAAACATTTTGAAAGAGAATGGATGAGGACATAAAGAGCTAACGAAATGGGCTGGTTTCAAAGAGAAAGAAGTCAACAACAACGGAAAATGGGACAATAAACAAACGAGGAAGAAGAATGAAAATGAGTAAGCTTTTTTTCAAATCAACAAAATATATAAACGAGAGGAGACATTTCTGTTTATCCCCTCGATCTTATTTTTCCTTTCTTTGTTTTGCGTACCACCACCTTTGCACATTAAGCCTTGCTCTTAGTATCCTTCTCTAGGAAGCAAGTAGCGAAGGACTATCAGGAGAGAGAGGAATCGAATTAGGAGATAAGCGCAAGATAGAGGTTGGTCTCCTTTGTTCTTCTCTCATCTATATTTCATAAAGGAAAAACGAAAGTAGCTTTACTTTGTTTGTTTCTAAGGTAGTTACCACACCTTAGTGGGATAAGAAGTTCTGTGTAGACACTTTTCCCTGTAACAAAATGGCGACTCCATTGGGGAGCGACTAGGTTGTTTGTTTATCTTCCTTGTTGTTTATTTTATAAACTTACAGACGGAGTCTGAAGTCGAGCCAGGTAGCTTTCGAACTGCATTTGCTATGCAAATGCAAAGTAGATAAATGCCGCTTCAGTCAATCTCCGGGATTTGTTTATGAATTAAACAACTGATTTACAAACTCTCTAATTGCCCCTGTGGTAGCTCCAATAACCTCCTTAGATCTACCCCTGATTGTTGGTTTATTGATTACCATTTGCTCGGCCAAAACCCCTGAACTGAACTGCAAACTGTGACCTGGAACCCAAGCAAAGTCTCGTCTCTGGCCCAGCGCAGGCTCTGTTCTGTGAATCTGAAATTCAGCGCACTTCCCGAGTGTAGTAGGTGCGCTGCATTTCAAGTTCACTGTGTTACAGGTGCGCTGATCAGACTAGGCATTGTTCCTCAGTTTTGGTTTCTGTGTTCATTCTTTTCAGTTCTATTCATGAGTTTTGTTGTTTGTAATCAGTATATCTCTGTTTGAAACCCCTTTCCTTGCTGATATTCCGCCTCCATTGTGCAAAAGAACTGTAAATGTTTTTGTGTATTTGTTGAGTCATTTTTAGTTCTCCTTTGCAAAAAGTAACGTAATTGTATTGTCGTTTCTTGATTTGAAAGTGTCGCAAGTGTCGTTTTCAGTCATAGGAGAGAGTTTGGTTGCTCTTGATAGTCAATCACCCTGTTACTATTGTATTTGGTATGAATTTGTAGTTTTTCTAGTGTCGAAAGCAAGTATTCATTTCCGAATCGTAAAGTGTTGAGATTGTCTTCATTTTTTATTTTGAAAAGAAACTTGTTAGTAACTGTCGCTTGAAAAGTATTTCAGATTTGCGCATTAGCTTTCTTTTTATCATTCACATACTAAGAAAGCCGAAAACAAATACATACATGTGCATTTGCATTTAGACTGTTTGATTGGTTTGATTTGCATTTGCATTTAGAGGGGAAGTACCCAGTGGGTTTCCTCCCGGAAATTCATTATGCAGAGCAGAAAAAGGAATATCAAACCACAAATGGGACATCTGAATTCGCTATGTCTAAGTGCCTACTTTGCTGCAATCAGTAGCCTTTTCTAACTATGTTTATTTTCTTTCTTAACTGTGCCAAGCACTATGTTACAATGTCAACTATGGCATTCTAGTATCTTCTATTTTTCATTTTCAAATACTATATCTAGCTGGTGCATTGCTGTATTCTTCATGTGCCAAATGCTTCATCGTTGCTGCACTAATAGCCGTGCCTTTTGCTGATATTAACCATGCCAATTGTGTGATGGTATTTGATAAATGTTTATAAGTCTATTAACTATGTTTTAATCATTATCCTATTATCATGTTCGAGCTTATTCGTCTCTTGTGCCAAATTCTAGTGTAGTAAGTTTTAATGCTTCTCTTTATTGCATTTCAGGAAAAAAATGGTCGTCTAAGTTTTATTAAGCATTGCACTCAAATGAAAATACCCTCTCCTATCACACTCTAATATTTTCTTTTGTTGCTTCTGGAGGTAGACAACATAAAGATGCTTCTCTCTTTTATTCAAATCCTTTTTTGCAGTTAATATGATTGGGTTCACTTGAACAGGTGCAGTAGCTTGTGCTGAGCACCCCCTATAAAGATCTGATGCAGTCTACTCGGTTCATCTACTTTCTCCTTGGCCTTTGACTTCTGTCTTTTCTGCATATATTTATCCCCTCTATGTCAGCCATGTTGGGGGCACAGGGCTGCCTCCCTTCTTCCTCGTACAAAGATTGGTTTAACAGCCCCTCCAAGGTTCCCTGTCTGCACCAGGAACTTGGTCATAGATTTTGATTTTATCCATCTTCCTCTCTCCAGTTAAATGCTGCCTCAAACATGTAACCCTCCAACAAACCCAAACTTGCCCACTAGATCCATCATCCACTACCCATTGTGTGAATGTGTGGCTTGAATAGATGGACCACCACCATAATGTCAACATAGGAGCAACATTAAAAATCCCCTATGCACTAAATGCCTAGATCCAACTGAAATATGAAGTTATGAACAAAATAGACCCTTGGCCCAAAGTCCAGTATAGCCATCAACATAATTAAAACCTTGAAGGGTGAGTCACATCAACAAAACAATGAACAATAAATGATATGGCACCTGAACACCTGCACCGTAGTAGAACAGGGAGGGTCATCATTGATTAGCTTTGAAGGCCATCCCAAAACATTGGGAAACATAAATATCACTGGAAGTTCCATCCTTCATTACCATCATCCTGAGGTCACCACATATTAGATAACCCCAAGAGGATGCAGGGTACCTTTTCATCCAAAGTATGCTCTACTAGATGTAGTTGTGGCAGTGGCATAGCCAAACTTAGCACCTCTCCCTTATTTCTCACACTCACTGACTTGTACTTTGTCACTACTCAAAGCCTTGTCTTGAGCATTGGGATGGCACAAGTAGCAAAGTTGATGATCATCAGCCGGGACCCTACTCATTATGCAAAAGGCACCTCTTCAGTGCTCAAGTAGCTAACAAAATGCTCAAGATCCATTGCAACTTTGTCCACCTGGGCATGTATTTGTAGGGAATAATTATTCACAACTGTGGATTTGTTAGACCTACAGAAATCTCATTGATCAGACATAATTCCTAGTTCCTAGTGGACTTGAATTCAAAGATGTATCAAACTTGTACTTCGTGTTTTGTAATGCACCTTAACGGTAGTACATCATGTGCTCGGTTGAATTATGACGTTTTCACTTCCCAGTGATAAGGGATATACATGACTGTATATATCTTCTAATGTATAACCTATGCACACCTATGATGTAATGATTAATCCTAGGAGCAACCAAATATGATAACTTAACTGCCAGTTTTGTTCCCAGGTAGGAATATCAACAAATCATTTTCTTTAAATCATTCTACTTTAGAGTGGGATGAGGTGAAATTTTAGCCTACCAAGACGTTTAGTGAGAAGATAATAATAATAAACACAAATAATTAAAAGAAGAAAAAAAATCATTGGAAGATCATAACCCAGAAGCTATTACTCCAGAAGAATTTCCAGAGGACCCCAATCTTGTGGAAATCTGCAAGTAAAAAGAATGCTAACGTGTTGTCAAGGAAATCTGTAATAAAAAAGAATGTCACGCTATGCTTTAGTATCAGGCCTCTCCAAGAAAACGTATATGTTATGTCTCCAATGCATGAGGATCACCTATCTTCCATTAGTATTTTGAGTTTGTACTTGGAACATATGATCAAACTGTCCCTGTTAGCAAACTGTCCTGGTTATCAAACTCTCTGTTAGCAAACCGTCCCTGTGCCTTCTTATCTGGTGAGCCAAACTCCTTTTGTTTCCATGTATCACAATTTGGGTAGAGAGTGCCACCTTTCATGCTTCCTCTCCTTGGGACTTTTTATTGATGATGTTATTGAGGTGTAGAGGGATTTCCCCCCCCCCCCCCCTTGATACATACTCAGAGAGTTCCTTTGTCTTTTGAAACTGCTTGCTTAGCCATTTGATTGACTTGGGAGTTGAATCTTTTTCTAACCTGAAAATAGTGGACTTATTTAAATACATTGAGTAGCAGGACCATTTTATGATAGATGCATGCCAGGGCTTAAGAGGAAGGAGCTCTTTCCTGCTTCAGTGATCTTGTGATTGTGTTGGAGTCCTCAACTGAAATTGCTTGCTTAGCCATCTGATTGACTTGGGAGTTGAATCTTTTTCTAACCTGAAAATAGTGGACTTATTTAAATGCATTGAGTAGCAGGACCATTTTATGATAGATGCATGCCAGGGCTTAGGAGGAGGGAATTGCTTCAGTGATCTTGTGATTATGTTGGAGTCCTCAACAATAACTACATCCCTTTGCACAATGTCCTTCAGGAACCTGACTCCTTGATACATTATTAGTGCTTCCGTTTGTTATTAGTTGCTTGTCCCTATCTCCAGGAAAATTTTAATTTCTAGGGACTTCTTCCACTCAGAAAAACACAACGTAAGGTCTTGATCTCCATTGAATCCATTCCCTCTAGTTCCATAATGTTGGCATAAAAATTTTTAGCTACTGCTACTCTTTGGGTATCCTTACAATTCGTATACCATGGCTCAATGCAGTGATGATTCAGACTAGTTTATAATGTGATTTGAAGGACACCTTATCTTATTTGCAGTGAACATTGATTTAAACTAGTGCGTAATGAGATTTTATGTTTTTTACTAAACTCTGTCTTCAAATTTAGAAAAATTCCTTCCTTCCACTTATGCCACGACACCTCTATCTTGGCACAAAATCACACATATTTCAAGATCATTGGCTTCTTAGGTTGGTTTTATTGAATTCCAACTATGGAGGCATGCGTTCTTTTAGCATGAGGAAGAATGTAAGAAATATATGTTCTTTCAGCATGAGGAAGAATGTAAGAATGACATGGAAAGAAACTCTCCAAGAAAACGTATATGTTATGTCTCCCATGCATGAGGATAATGTGTCTTCCATATATTATTTTGAGTTTGTACTCGGAGCATATGATCAACAGGGTAGGTGAAAGCAGTGTTGAAAATATTGGTATTGGCAAAATATCGGCAAGGGTCCAGAAAACATCTTATTGGCAATATCGGCGAAAATATCAACAAAATATCGGCAAACATAAAAAATATTTTTTTTTCAAAATTTTAAACATAGCCGATATTTTGCTGATATTTTGGAAATATCGCGATATTTTAAACACAAAAAAATATTGCGATATTTTCTCGGCGATATATCGTTTTGCCAAAAATATCGCAATATTTTCGAATCGCCGATATTATCAACAGTGGGTGAAAGAGCCTTTTATACAACGGGGTCAAAAGATAGAGCCTTTGCAAGGGATACAGGGAAGCAATGAATATTGGTTTATGAGAGGAAGCCCATCCTTTGATAAGAAAACACATGTGATGTTTTCGTATGGAGTTTCTAGATAACTCGAGATATATTTTTAGGTAACTCCCTTCTGCCAGCTCCATGTAGAGGACCTCTTTTCCTTATAGAGAGACTTATCCCAGACCAAATCCATCTCTTTTACCAAGCTTTCTATCCAAAGCTTGAGATGGTAGGATAGATTTTGTTTCCGCTTTCGATGGTAGGATAGATTTGTGGTATACATAAATCTAGCACTTGCTAGATTTCTCACTCTACAATGTTTCTATCCGCTCGAATTTGCGCTAAAAGGAAATCTAACACATGTTAGATTTTCTTTTACATTGCAACGTTTTTAATATAGCACACACTAGACTTATTTAGTCCTACAATGTTGTTATGTTCTTGTGTTTGTGCTTGAAGGAAATATAACATGCGTTAGATTTCTTTCAAATTAAATTGTGCTTGAGTTTGTGTTGGAAGAAAATTTAACACAATCTAGAAGTCTTATACTATACAACGTTGTTGTCGGCAACGTGCTTGTATTTGTGGTAGACATAAATGTAGCACATGTTAGATTTCTCGCTCTACAATGTTGTTGTTGGCAACGTGCTTGCATTTGTGTTAGACATAAATCTAGCAGTTGCTATATTTCTCACTCTAGAATATTTCTATGTGCTTGAGTTTGTGCTAAAAGGAAATCTAACACATGTTAGATTTTCTTATACATTGCAATGTTGTTAATCTAGCAAACATTAGACTTATTTAGTCCTAAAATGTTGTTATGTTCTTGCGTTTGTGCTAGAATGAAATATAACATGTTTTATATTTCTTTCAAATTTAAATTTGCTTGTGTTTGTGTTGGAAGAAAATTCAACACAAGCGAGATTTCTTATACTCTACAAGGTTGTTGTTGGCAACATGTTTTTATTTGTGGTAGACATAAATTTAGCACTTGCTATATTTCTCACTCTACAATGTTTCTATGTGCTTGAGTTTGTGCTAAAAGGAAATCTAACACATGTTGGATTTTCTTTTACATTGCAATGTTGTTAATCTAGCACACATTAGACTTATTTAGTCCTAATATGTTGTTATGTTCTTGTGTTTGTGCTAGAAGGAAATATAGCATGTGTTAGAATTCTTTCAAATTTAAATGTGCTTGTGTTTGTGTTGGAAGAAAATTTAACACAAGCTAGATTTCTTATACTCTACAATGTTGTTGTTGGCAACATGTTAGTATTTGTGCTAGACAGAAATCTAGCACTTGCTAGATTTCTCACTCTGCAATGTTTCTATGTGCTCCAATTTGTGCTAAAAGGAAATCTAACACATGTTAGATTTTATTTTACATTGCAATGTTGTTAATCTAGCACACATTATAGACTTATTTAGTCCTACAATGTTGTTATGTTCTTGTGTTTGTGCTAGAAGGAAATATAGCATGTGTTAGATTTCTTTCAAATTTAAATGTCCTTGTGTTTGTGTTGGAAGAACATTTAACACAAGCTAGATTTCTTATACTCTACAATGTTGTTGTCAGCAATGTGCTTTTATTTGTGGTAGACATAAATCTAGCACTTGCTAGAATTATCACTCTACAATGTTTCTATGTGCTCAAGTTTGCGCTAAAAGAAAATCTAACACATGTTAGATTTTATTTTAAATTGCAATGTTGTTAATCTATCACACAATAAACTTGTTTAGTCTTACAATGTTGTTATGTTCTTGTGTTTGCGTTTAAAGGAAACTCTACAATGTTTCTATGTGCTCAAGTTTGCGCTAAAAGAAAATCTAACACATGTTAGATTTTATTTTAAATTGCAATGTTGTTAATCTAGCACACAATAAACTTGTTTAGTCTTACAATGTTGTTATGTTCTTGTGTTTGCGTTTAAAGGAAATATAACATGTGTTAAATTTCTTTCAAATTAAAATGTGTTTGTGTTTGTGTTGGAATAAAATTTAACACAATCTAGAATTCTTATACTCTACCACGTTGTTGTTGGCAACGTGCTTGTATTTGTGGTAGACATAAATCTAGCACTTGATAGACTTGTCACTCTACAATGTTTCTATGTGCTCGAGTTTGCACTAAAATGAAATCTAACACATGTTAGATTTTATTTTACATTGCAATGTTGTTAATGCTAACATGTTTTTGTTTAGGCTAAAAGAAAATCTAGCTTGCGCTAAATTTTTTTTGTCGTGTAGTGTTGTCATTGGAGATATTTATATGTTTGTTATAAGTAAATGTAATTTTGAGTAAATTTTTCTCACCCTACAATGTTGTTATGTGATTAATTTCGCATTAGAAGGAATTATAGTATGAATTATATTTCTTTCACCTTGTAATGTTGTTATTTGCAACGTTCTTGTATTTTTTATAGGAGGAAATCTTTGTACACTATCCCATTCTTAGACCACATATTCCATATGAAGGGCCTTCTAATCGTTTCAAGGTTTAAATTTTTTTATATTGTAACAATAGTCTACGTAGGCATGGACTAAAACTTCATAGTCTCTAAAAGGCAAGGTCAAATGTCCCAAGAAATATTATTATTCCAATGACTATATTGACATTGTGTTTATGTTTTTGCTTTACAATACAATGTTGTTGTTGGCAATCTTCTTGTATGCGATAGAATATAGTCTAGCATGGGTTTCATTTCCTTTGCCTTGCAATATTTTAATGACAATATGTTTGTGGTTTGTGGTATAAGGAAATCTAGCTTGTGCTATATTTATTTTGTTTTGCAATGTTTTTCTTGGAAATATGAATGTGTTCGTGCTAAAAATAATTCTAGCACATGCTAGATTTCTTTCACCTTACAATGTTTTTTTTGACAATATCCATGCGTTTGTAATAGAAATAAATCTAGGATGCAAATGCAATATGCTTTTGTTCATGTTAGAAGTAATTATATCACATTCTAAATTTATTTCACCTTGCAAAGTTGGTATGTGTTTGTCTTTGTGCTAGACAAAGATCTAGAAGAAAATATAATGATTGCCATAGTTAATGTTCTTTCATTGTGTTTTGCTATTATTTCATCTAAAGCAAACTAAGAATATACATGACTATAAGAGATAAATTTTGTGTATATATGTTGTTATTTTGGTCTATACAATTTTTTTTTTGTTTATTCACAATGTAATGTCTTTTGGAAATGTTCTTATGCTTGTGCTGGAAGGAAACCTAGTAGATATTTGCTTTCCTATATTCACGATTAAAATAATATAAAAAATTATTTCGAGGTGCCCTTTTTCTAACCTTGATTAGCTATTACTATACAATTGTTATTGTTCTTGTTCATTTTGTTACACATATAATTATGCGAATAGTTGTAGTATTTATAAATTCATATTTTCTTCAATAATTCGAAATTGTGATAACAATTTTTTTACTTTATTTTCAGATACCATGGACTATGAAGCTAGTGAGAATTCAAAGGAAGCATCCAAGGAAAAAGGAAGTTCAAGAAACACGACACCAAATTCTCTAATTGGTATGACAATTTTAATTTATACTTTGTTAAAATTGTTAGACATTGTGTTAATAATTGGTTGTTGATTAATAAAACCCATGGAAATAGCCTTAGGATTGGGGTTTTAATGGGGACAACCCATACTAACATGGGTATTTTTTTCCAAGAAATTTTAAATATGTGATAACTTTTGGTGTCATATACTAAACTTGCATAACATATGTACTCATTTATTATTGTGCGTGTAAATGAAAATCGTGTATTATAAGGTTGTTTAATACTATTTGTTATTTCATGTCTTCCATTAAATTTTTCTTTCTAGAAACCGTGGAAACTGGTGGGCTTGAAATTCGAAGTAAAGTTGCGAAGACAAAAAGAAAAACAAGTGACCTACAAATGATGCCCCCTTCAACTGGTATGGTGGTTTTATATTTTTTGTACTCTTTTTGAAATGGTTGGATTATGTAGTTTCTTTTCTTATCAGTTTTACCTAGGTGATAACTTTTGGTGTCATATAGTAAACTTGCATAGCATATGTACTCGTTTATTATTGTGCATGTAAATGGAAATCATATATTATAAGGTTGTTTAATAATATTTAGTATTTCCTGTATTCCATAATTTTTTTTTAGAAGCTGCGGAATTTGGTGTGCCTGATATTCAAAGTAAAGTAGTGAAGAAAAGACAAAAAAAAAGTGATGTACAAACATTGCCTCCTTCAACTGGTATGGTGGTTTTATATTTTATGTACACTATCTTGGAAATGGTTAGATTAGGTGGTTTTTCAGTATTTATAAGAACATTATGTGACAATATTTGAAATTATATTTTCATTTTGATTAATGCAATTATTTTTTTGCTATTATTTGCAGAATTGGTTGGCCCAAAAGCAAATGAAATGTTACAACAATCACTTAAGAAAAAGAAAAGTTATTCAACTCAAAAGGCAATATCAGTAACACCTTCAACTTCTACTTTTGAAATGATTAAAAAATACAATACAAATAATAAATATGAATTCGTGCAAGATTGGTACATCCAAATAGAAACTCCCATGAATATGTTTCCTGATATGTACCTATTTGGATCAATAGACGGAAACGAACCAGAGATATTAGGAATAATAATTAATTGCTATGCTTGCAATGAAAATGACATTGACTTTCAAGTGGAAATGATTAAAGAAAATGAGGTAAAATTAATTTCATGTCAAGTGGAGTATACAAATTTTAGACCAGATTTGATTGAAGCTTCGAGTACTGATTCAACAAATACGATTAAAAATTCAATGTTCAAGTTGGATAGCTTTGAGAGCTTCTCTAAATCTGGACTAAATAGTTGTGCAGATCTTTTAAAACGCATCACCACTGTTCTGAGATATCGTTATGTAAGAAGTAAAAAAACATCATCTGTACTTCTTCATTTACAACAAAAGGGTAAATTTTTTGATAAAATACCTGATGATAAAATTGATTCTCAATTACTTGCTTTGAGAAGAGTATATTTATCAGATTTGGAGGAGAATATAAAAGAAAGTGATTTCAAGCCCACTACAGAATTTCAAAAAACTAGGAAAGTTGAATTTGAGACAACTAACCTTGCAAACCAATGTGATGAGATTCATGAAGCTTTCAAGCATTGTTATCTATTTTCAAACTCCTTTAATAGAAAAGTGGCTGTTGAAAGATGTAAAGAAGCTCCTAAGGTGTTCAAATTAAGATCAAGAGATGATTTAAATGTTCAAGTGTTAGTGAAATCATTCCTAGAAAAATTTCAAACCTCATTACCTGATGCTCTTTTGATTCCATTTGACATCAATGAGCCTGATCCTTTGGTCAACTCTATAAAAATTATAAATGAGACAGATCTAAATTCTAAGAATATCAATTTTTGGATAGTTGATGGTCAACATACCATTCAAGCAGCGAAAGAAATTTTAACAAATCCTAAATATAATGTATCAACAGAAGCGAAAAAAAAATATAAAAAACGTAATGCTCGATTCTTGCATCCATCAGTTGAACCCACTGAGGTGATCCGCATTTGTTGTCAATTAAATTCTGCAAATAAGGTATTTTATAAAACTCCATTTATTGATTGTGTGCGCTCGGCAAGGAATTTCTTAATTGCCAATGACAAATTAAAGAAAAGGAGGATTGGATGCTCTAAGACGGCTGAAGACAAGGTATGTAATTTTAATTATTTTTACATTTAAATTTTATTATTGTATCTAATTTTATTGTAGATAAATTACTAAAGCCGATAATATAAGTCATATTTTCTGATATTTATGATGATTTCACATTAGATTATAACACCTTATTTAGTTTCATTTTTACATTGGATTCTTATTAGTTTATATTTATTATTTTATCAGGTTGATGATGAAATGTTGTGCTCATTCTTCGATTGTCCAATTACAAATTTTTCTGATAAAAAAATTCTCTTATATCTTGATGAACCTATTTGGGATAAATGGGACACTGTTTTTAACTGTTACCAACTAGGCACATTAAAGTGTTCTCCAAGCCAGCCTGATTTTGAGAACTACAAGAAAAATAGTCTACACAGTTTGACAGCAGCTACTTTTCGGCCCCTTCAGGGATTAACCATGGAAGAAATTGCTTCAGTAGCAGATAAGCTATTGGATGGAACCATTTGGTTTTCTATTCCAATTAATCATCCAACAAATGCCATAAAAATAAAAGATTATTGTTCTAAATTGAAAACCAACAGAACAATATTGGATGCAATGGTTACATATTGTCAAAGTCATGATCAGAACTTGAATGAGATGACACTTACCACACTCAACATTCTTGAGCATTATGAAATTAATGATATCATATTCACCAATTTTTGCAACACGGTGGAGGGGTCTACTTATGTCAAAGGAACACGTAATACAAAGATAGAGTCCCTTTCTCAGCAAGCATGTGGAGTCCTTGACAGAATGATAAATGGATCAACAAGTGTTCAACAGGTTGATAACAATTTTGAATTTGGTTGTCATTTTGGAGGCCCTGATCTTTTGTCAACACTTTTGCACTCTTTTCCATGTCAGTTGCAACCATTTCTACACACTGACCTTGTTGTTTTGGACACACTAGCTTTGAAAAAAGAAAAATTCAACAAGGGGTATTACATTGAATTTTTTCGATTTCTTATCGAAAAAAATGAGTTGAATGACTTTACTACAGTTCTCTTAGTAGAACTTTGGTTTTGTAATGATATACGCGAGTCTTTGGAAATTTCGATAAAGAAATCCAAGTTCAATTATAAAATTACTAGTGGCATTTATGAATATAATTGCCAAAACAATTATAGTTATGATATAGTTCTTACTATACATTTCTATACTTCAGAATTAAAAATTTTGGAGGCTATAAAATACTCTCACACATTTGAAGACACATTTGATGAAAATGAGAGAGATTATGATTTTTGGATGGATTTAGTGGAAAAGCACCAACAATGTAGTGATGCAAAAGTGGTTATTTCTCTTTATGCGGGGAAAATTTTTATCAAGGCCTATTGTACATATGGAAGAAGAATTTCATGTGTTGTGCAAACAGAGTCACAAAGGACAATCATGTTAAATCATTACAAATCTTTTCAACTATCAAATCCAGTACCCATTAACTTCTTGGAGAATTCAGGTACTACAACTCATTTCTTTATTTTCTTATAATACATTGGATACTATTTTTTTCATATTTCTTAATTGTCAAAGTGTTTACTAAAATGACTAATGATGGAGATTCTAAAACAGAGAATGATGAAAGTGGGAAGAAACAAATTAATCAACATAGTGCTTATATTGTTGAAAAAAGTATGGAGATGGAAATAGGAGGAGGAGGAGAGGAAGAAGTCATCAACACAGGTACATAATTTGCTTAGTTTTTTCTCTTGATAATTTTTCAATTTATTTAATTTCCATATTCATAATATTTTTGGATGACTATTATAGGGAATTATGAGATGAATGAAATTAATCAAGACAATGACCATGGAACTATGGAGATAGAAATGGGTATTAATCATTATATCTCTATCTTTTTTTATTTTATTATTATTCCATTTTTAATTTTTTTTGTGATTCATATCCATTTCATATGTTGATTATAGTTGGAAATAAAGAGAATGAATATAATGACCAAGGTATTGTCCCAAAAAACTACAACCAAGAACCAAATATAACATCAGGTACTTATAATTTGTCCACTTGTTTTCCTTGTTATTTAATGATTCTATTAATTTTCACAATTCAAAATATAAGTACAATCGGTATTTGATTGAAGGTTTAATATGTTTACTCCAGGTCCTGTTCAGATGATAAAAGAACTTATTGTTTCATCTATAAATAGTGAAAAAAACACTCAAGGTAAGTGTATTGTTTCAACAATTTTTTTAGTAATTTTTGTAACATGAATAAAATGGTTTGACTATATTATTTTCCATTGTGTTGCAGCCAAAATAACTGAAAAGAAACTAGTTATTTTTGAACTAAAGGACATTTTTTATCATAGCATTGATGATGAAGCAACAAACAAAGGGCATATTGAGAAAATGGGAGCTGATGCTGATTACACAATAGAGAAAAAACTATTTTGGATTCATCCACATGCAAAATCATTTTTTGAAATGTGTTTCAAAAATGAATCTCTTGACATTGCAATTTGGACGACAGCTTTGAAACAAAGCACAACAAGATTTCTAAAAAAGTTGGTTTCAGAAACATTACAAGATAAATTTCTGTTTAAGTGGACTGCTTCAGACTGTAAGCCACAAAAGGGACATAAGGTCATTGACAATTCAACGAAAGTTATACACACTAAATCATTGAAAAAAGTGTGGGAAATGCATACCCAATATGATGCAACCAATACTATTATAGTTGATTGTTTAATTGAGAGAGTGAAAGAGAATCCAAAAGAAAATGTGATTCTTGCCCCTCCATTCATTGCAGCAAATGAAGGGGATAATTGGTTGATCCATGAGCTATGGAGAATATTGCATAAACTCAACAAGGCTACGGATGTGCGAGCTATTTTGAAGGATGTCCAATTATATTTAGAAGTACCTTAAGATTACATATGTCTATATCATTATGTTATATGTATGACATCATGATTGATTACTTTTATTTCACAACACTAATAAAAGAATTGTTGATTTGGTTTGTCATTTCTAAAAATCAAATATTTTTATTTTATTTATTTTTGGTGAGATGAATGGTCATTTAATGTTTTCATATCAAAATTTCCCAGTCTATATTTTTTGTTGTACAATGGATTACATTGTATGTAGAATTAATAGGTAATTGTTCTATTTGTTTTAATTAGATCATTACAATTATTTGCTTTAAATGCGGTTTAAGTTATTGTTATACCTCTTAGAAATTAGTAATTTGAAGGATGACCCATTGCATTCTTATAACCCTATTTATTCCATATAAGTTGAAAAATTATATTAAGTTGTATGTAACACCAACAATAAACATACAATTTGCACTAAAAGAAGCACAAACAAAAACTAAGGTAGAAACTCTATAAATTAACATATAATTAATCAGGTTTGAAATTTAAAAATTGTGTTATATTGTATGTGAAAATTAATAAAAAATTAGTTTGTTTAGTTGCGCTAGACCATTATAATTATATTTTTCAATTGAAATTATATAAATCATTTAAGTCTTAAAATTAATGATCTAAATGGTGGGTCAATGCTTTCTTATAATACTTTTGTTCCATACAAATTAAATAAAGGTATTAGGTTGTATGTATAAAGTAAACATATTATTTGTTTGTTCATTTTAATGGAGCAATTGTATTTGTATTTTGTGATACTTTGAACTCATTGTAAAATTGCCTTTGCATACAAATGGAAACTGTTCATAATAAATGTTAACATCATTTTTAAAATGATAGGTTTTTATGTCCTTAAGCAATGAAGTGTTGAAGTGGAGATATGTTAATATCATACATGTGGTTGCAGTGCAAATGCAGATGGGAATTACTACAAGTCAAAAGATGTTGTTGATATTCGAAATGGAAGGAGTATTCTTCCAATCATACACCAAAGATGAACAAGATTTTCATATTCAAAGAGAACCAGACTGGCAGTTTAGTGATAGGTCCTATTTTTTAAGGCCTTTTTATTCAAAAGTATTAAAATATTGCTTAAAAAATTATGATGTCGCAATATGGACATTAAATGTCACTGACAAGTACATCCGAAAAGTACTTGAAAAATCAAATATTGATATAGAGGACTTTAAATTTGCATGGGATAGATCTCATTGTCATTTGCAAACAAAATTGGAAGCAGGGAGAACAAGACAATTTTATGAGAAAAAGTTGATTGATGTGTGGTGCCAATATGGAGATAATTATGAAGAATCAAATGTATTGCTAATAGATACAGAAAAGCATACTTCTCAATTCATGGGATATCGATCAAACCACATCTTGATAAAATCGTATACAGGAAAAGAGCAAGATACGTGGCTTATGCAAGTTTTATTCCCCTTTCTTAAGACACTTCATCGTATCAAACAAAAACATGAGTACATTCGAATGTTCAATAGAACATGTACTTCATTGTAGTTCATGGAGATAATTTCTTTTATAAATTTGTTGAAAAGTACATTCCAAATTTTCAATACATTTTGGACATAGTTTTTGTTGAATCAATTTGTATGATTTTATATTTTTTGAAATAGATGGAAATTGCCAATTATATTAATATGTTTATTTCTTATTATTTATAAATGTTTTTGCAATGACTGCTGTATCGATTTTTTTCTAAGATGAGTGTGTGCGTGCACGTGTTCTTAAATGAATTGTTTGCCATTCAAATTATCTTATATGAACCATCTTATAATGATTTTTTTGATGACTTATGTTTAATTATATGTATCAATAATCATATATAAATGTGAAATATAAGTTTTCAAATAGAACTCCTTGCAAACAAAGGTGCTATTCTTACTAAAGAAATTATAACAATTTACTTGATAAATGTTATGTGCATTATTCACTATTCACAATGTATTATTCACTATTGAGGTTAATGAGAAATGTGCCATAGGTAAATTATTTGATCTTTTTGAATCATAAGATATGTGATTTCTCAATTGATAGTTTTCATAAATTTATATGCTTAAATCAATTAATGGTTGTAACTGCAATCATATCATATTGAAAATCAATAAGGCACAAAGTTAGTTATTCATTGTTTACATATAAAATGCACTAATATGAGTGCATAAATGTGATGTGTAATTCTTTAGATAAAATTATATTGTAAATAATTTTGCATTTCTTAAAAAAACATATATATGAGGATAACGATTGATAAGTGGCTTATCAAGGTTTGATTAGATACTATCATGGATCTCATCTCATTTAATTAAATTAATCCAAAGGACATTTTTTATCATAGCATTGATGATGAAGCAACAAACAAAGGGCATATTGAGAAAATGGGAGTTGATGTTGATTACACAATAGAGAAAAAACTATTTTGGATTCATCCACATGCAAAATCATTTTTTGAAATGTGTTTCAAAAATGAATCTCTTGACATTGCAATTTGGACAACAGCTTTGAAACAAAGCACAACAAGATTTCTAAAAAAGTTGGTTTCAAAAGGATTACAAGATAAATTTCTGTTTAAGTGGACTGCTTCAGACTGTAAGCCACAAAAGGGACATAAGGTCATTGACAATTCAACGAAAGTTATACACACTAAATCATTGAAAAAAGTGTGGGAAATGCATACCCAATATGATGCAACCACTACTATTATAGTTGATTGTTTAATTGAGAGAGTGAAAGAGAATCCAAAAGAAAATGTGATTCTTGCCCCTCCATTCATTGGAGCAAATCAAGGGCATAATTGGTTGAACCATGAGCTATGGAGAATATTGCATAAACTCAACACGGCTACGGATGTGCGAGCTATTTTGAAGGATGTCCAATTTTATTTAGAAGTACCTTAAGATTACATATGTCTATATCATGATGTTATATGTATGACATCATGATTGATTACTTTTATTTCACAACACTAATAAAAGAACTGTTGATTTGGTTTGTCATTTCTAAAAATCAAATATTTTTATTTTATTTATTTTTTGGTGAGATGAATGGTCATTTAATATTTTCATATCAAAATTTCCCAGTCTATATTTCTTGTTTTACAATGGATTACATTGTATATAAAATTAATAGGTAATTGTTCTATTGGTTTTAATTAGATCATTACAATTATTTGCTTTAAATGCGGTTTAAGTTATTGTTATACCTCTTAGAAATTAGTAATTTGAAGGATGACCCATTGCATTCTTATAACCCTATTTATTCCATATAAGTTGAAAAATTATATTAAGTTGTATGTAACACCAACAATAAACATACAATTTGCACTAAAAGAAGCACAAACAAAAACTAAGGTAGAAACTCTATAAATTAACATATAATTAATCAGGTTTGAAATTTAAAAATTGTGTTATATTGTATGTGAAAATTAATAAAAAATTAGTTTGTTTAGTTGCGCTAGACCATTATAATTATATTTTTCAATTGCAATTATATAAATCATTTAAGTCTTAAAATTAATGATCTAAATGGTGGGTCAATGCTTTCTTATAATACTTTTGTTCCATACAAATTAAATAAAGGTATTAGGTTGTATGTATAAAGTAAACATATTATTTGTTTGTTCATTTTAATGGAGCAATTGTATTTGTATTTTGTGATACTTTGAACTCATTGTAAAATTGCCTTTGCATACAAATGGAAACTGTTCATAATAAATGTTAACATCATTTTTAAAATGATAGGTTTTTATGTCCTTAAGAAATGAAGTGTTGAAGTGGAGATATGTTAATATCATACATGTGGTTGCAGTGCAAATGCAGATGGGAATTACTACAAGTCAAAAGATGTTGTTGATATTCGAAATGGAAGGAGTATTCTTCCAATCATACACCAAAGATGAACAAGATTTTCATATTCAAAGAGAACCAGACTGGCAGTTTGGTGATAGGTCCTATTTTTTAAGGCCTTTTTATTCAAAAGTATTAAAATATTGCTTAATAAATTATGATGCCGCAATATCGACATTAAATGTCACTGACAAGTACATCCGAAAAGTACTTGAAAAATCAAATATTGATATAGAGGACTTTAAATTTGCATGGGACAGATCTCATTGTCATTTGCAAACAAAATTGGAAGCAGGGAGAACAAGACAATTTTATGAGAAAAAGTTGATTGATGTGTGGTGCCAATATGGAGATAATTATGAAGAATCAAATGTATTGCTAATAGATACAGAAAAACATACTTCTCAATTCATGGGATATCGATCAAACCACATCTTGATAAAATCGTATACAGGAAAAGAGCAAGATACGTGGCTTATGCAAGTTTTATTCCCCTTTCTTAAGACACTTATTGTATCAAACAAAAACATGAGTACATTCGAATGTTCAATAGAACATGTACTTCATTGTAGTTCATGGAGATAATTTCTTTTATAAATTTGTTGAAAAGTACATTCCAAATTTTCAATACATTTTAGACATAGTTTTTGTTGAATCAATTTGTATGATTTTATATTTTTTGAAATAGATGGAATTTGCCAATTATATTAATATGTTTATTTCTTATTATTTATAAATGTTTTTGCAATGACTACTATATCGATTTTTTTCTAAGATGTGTGTGTGCGTGCACGTGTTCTTAAATGAATTGTTTGCCATTCAAATTATCTTATATGAACCATCTTATAATGATTTTTTTGATGACTTATGTTTAATTATATGTATCAATAATCATATATAAATGTGAAATATAAGTTTTCAAATAGAACTCCTTGCAAACAAAGGTGCTATTCTTACTAAAGAAATTATAACAATTTACTTGATAAATGTTATGTGCATTATTCACTATTCACAATGCATTATTCACTATTAAGGTTAACGAGAAATGTGCCATAGGTAAATGATTTGATCTTTTTGAATCATAAGATATGTGATTTCTCAATTGATAGTTTTCATAAATTTATATGCTTAAATCAATTAATGGTTGTAACTGCAATCATATCATATTGAAAATCAATAAGGCACAAAGTTAGTTATTCATTGTTTACATATAAAATGCACTAATATGAGTGCATAAATGTGATGTGTAATTCTTTAGATAAAATTATATTGTACATAATTTTGCATTTCTTAAAAAAACATATGTATGAGGATAACGATTGATAAGTGGCTTATCAAGGTTTGATTAGATACTATCATGGATTAATTTAATTAAATGAGATGAGATGAGATGACTAACAAAGGGGCCGTAGGAAATTGAGCACAAGAACATTTTACTAAGGTTTTAATAGACTAGTTTCAATGCAATGCAAGGGACACCTCATCTCAATAGTTTTAATGACTAATTAAATTTCTATTTAACTATCATGTGGTTTAATATGAATGTACAAATGTGAAATTGTTATTTCTAGAATAAAAACCATGTAAAGAAAATGAATTTTCTAATAAAACATGGATTAATGAATTCACCATGAGCATTAAGTAAACTATTTAAGCTCATTCAACAGATGGGCCATAAATGGATGCCTTTAAACTTTTTACACCATATGACATGCTTTCACCATCAATATTAACATTTTGTAAATTTCAAATCTTAAATAAACTATTTATACTTAAAATAATCTCATAGAATCCAACAAGACTCGGAAGTTATTTATTGAATTTTATTTAGTTATATGTATTCATACAAGTTTAAAAATGTAATTTATTTTTGAAATAAATCTATTAATGCAAGTAAAGATATATCTTATACAAAACTATTTAAGATTAATTGATAATTAGCTTTAAGTGGTTTATTCATGCTACATGAAAAATCCAATGTCATAGATGAATGCCTTTTAATACACATTTAATCTTCAAAATCAATATCTTAATGATAATTTAGAAGTATTTACATTAAGTATTTAATAATTAAAGAACACGAGGACTTATATAAATTTCAACTAAAATACATGAGTTACGTTTCACATTTATTTCTTCCCCATTAAAAATGCTTATCATTTTCTCTTCTTAGTGAAAGTAATGGTCAATCATGGTTTTCCATACTATTGGTTGACACTAAATTTACATCGAGACTATTATTGGTTTTGACAATGTTTACAAGGAGATATCAATATCCACACGACCATCAATCGTGCTAATATTTGAAAACCCCTGCCTCCACTACTTACAAGAATTCACCACTAAAGTTTCTTGTTTACTTCATTTTGTGACACTATCCATCATAATGGAATGACCTGAATACCAATTTAAGAACTCTCATTTGATGTACTTGGATTTGAGTGGAGATAGACCAATGGTGCCTAACCTTCTTGAAATACGTAGATCAACAATGTATAACCTTTATAGTATATGCCTCCATTCTATGAAGATGAATGATGACCCCCTCATTAGTGCTTCATAAATGCACAAAGGGGCCGTATGAAATTGAGCACAAGAACATTTTACTAAGGTTTTAATAGACTAGTTTCAATGCAATGCAAGAGACACCTATCCTTGTCATTTACAGGAAGATCCTCACATCACCATCATTCAATCAACAAATCCCTTGTAGGTTGGGGGAAACGGGGTTAGAGTTGCGAGACATAAAATTTAAACATCGATAAATCTAGCATGTTATCCATAACTATAATATCTTGATTGGATGTTTGACATACGAATATGATTTAACTTAAATCAATTTCTTCTAAGAGTTTGATTTCACACTCCTATTTTGTATTGATACTATTATACATAACAACCCCATGTTTGACCTATTCATGATCTATAATTGGTTAGAAATTACTTGCAAATTATTTTAATGTTGAATCAATTTAATATGGAAATTTACAAAAAAAATGAATTTTGTTGGAGGCCTTGTAATAGAATACTTCCAAATTTAATGAAATATGTGTTCCCTCTTATTTGTCAACATAAAACCCCAAAACCCTACCTTATCAAATCCCCAAACCCCCCTACATATCCCTAAACAAAATTCACCCCATAACCCCTATTCCCATCATATTATTCCCCTCCTAATACTCCCTTTTTTCATTGTTCCCCTTGGTGGCAGATATCACAACAACACCTAGTTTCACACCATCATCAAAGGGAAGCCCAAGTATAGTACACACAGTAGTCATGGCATCTGAGCATTCATCAGAGTATGAGATGGAGACACAAAGTGATTCATCCTCGGAAGAACAGGCTCCCAGGAGACATCACAAGAGTGGAAAACATGTTAGGGATGAGCCAACCACCCTCACTGAATTGCAGGCCTACCCTCTTGCCATGTCATGCTTCCAACATCTATCATGTTTTGAATTTTGTCAAAGGGCGGCTAGTGTTCAAGTTCATCATGAGTTGGCTCATCTTTTTGTGCTTCACCTACATGTAGATCACTCTATCTTGGCCTGGGTCACCTTCACACTCACACCCGAAAATGTATCATTAGCAACCGATATACTGAATGTTGGAGAACCATGGCACAAGAAACAGAAAGTTGATCAGCAACATTATGAGCCTTACATTAAGGCCAGTTGCTTGAGGCAGCTCACAAGAGTCTTTCCATTCAGATATTTGAAAGATGAATATGCTCCACTCATGCAAGTTGATCATGAAGTACTTCAGCTGTGAGGGGAGGTTCTCTCGTCTATATGCCTATCACATCAGGTTTCTCATGCACTTTACCAGGGTATGGATGATGAACATCCCATTTTTCATTTGTAGGAACATAGAGAGGATGAACACCTTCATGCATCACAACACCCCTCAGAAACAACTTAACAGTGTTTATCACTTTGCTCTTATTAAGATTTTGGTGGTTCGTCAGCTGGGATTGCAGGGCATTACTTGAGATGATTTCATCTCCCGTGACCTCTTCAGCACTTCACAGGTATTATCAGAGGTTAAGCATGAGGGTGAACCTTCTCGCTACCATGAGCACCATGAGACTGTTAGTGTGCCGGTTTTCATCACATGTCAGAGGGGTGCTAGACATTTGTTTGTAGCAGCAAAGCGAGTGTTATCTCCACCCGGGGTGGAAGGGGCCTCGCTTCTGACATCAGCACTATAGGTATAGGACAGAGGTAAGGAGCCAATGCATGATGAGGGGCCTTCAGGTGAGCCTTCAGGTGAATGAGAGACCGAATTCGTTCTCCTTCATGATGATACAAATACAGAATCGACAAGTGCACAGCTCAAAGAGATCATCTAGGAGCAACAATTAGAGATCGAAGCCTTATCCCTTGACTTGGAGAGAGCTAAGTGGAACATGAAATATCTGGAGCAGAGGAACAAACAGCTTGAGGATCAGCAAGCGATCATGGAGCTACAAAACATTCGTGAGCATCGCCAAGATGCACAAAGGAGAAGAGTTGAGCTCACGTCATTAGAGCAAGAGATTAATGAGGATCGAGAGGCCAACCTCGAGAGAGTTAACATGCACTTGCAGAGGCTGCTGGACAAGGCCGACAAGGACCACGCACTGCTGAGACACATGGCTTTCCACTATATGGCGTGAAACAACGTATGATTTGAAGGCGAAATTGAGGAAGGCAATCAAGAAGAAAAAGAGGCAAAGGGAGCTTGAAGGACTTCAAATATTGGCCGAAGCCTCTTTGACCTAGCATAACACTTGATAAGAAAATATCCAGTCCAAATTTCAAGAAATTTGGGGCAATTTTGGTCACATGGCAAATTTTTGGTCACAACACAGGTTTTTTCTCCCTGTGCGCGGTTAGGATTGGGAGCTCCAAATCACAAATGGTTTGCATTTTTGGATTTAGCATGCAAAATCAAGACTACTGGTGCTTGGAAAAGAAATTTGGGCATGATTTGAGTCTCCAGGAGGTCAAAAACACTCAAAAAAGGACCTCTCTACCCATATTTTGACACATAGGAAGCAATATTGGGAGAATGAAGATTTGGAGGGACAAATGAGCACCAAATTTAGAAATTCCACTTGGGTTGGAAAGTAGACAGGCCAAGATTTCCAACAAGCACACTTGCGAACAATTTGGACTCCTTCAGTACCTCAAAATCGCCTCCAAAGTGGCGCGGCGCATATAGCTTTTGGCATGGTGCATATAGAGAAAAAGGCCAAAATCGCGCCCGTTTCGCGACATTTCGATTCTTGACTTTCTCCAAGTGGGCCCGCTCATCTACACTACACTTCTTTTAGCAACTAAGGAAATGTTTAAAAAGCATTTTCTCTAAAGGTGGGCTCCTATCTAAGTGGCAAAGGAAGGCGAGCAGTCACCCAAGCCATTTGTCATTTTTGTAACGCTGCACCTGTAACTAATGGTTGGCTTTCCACATCCACTTTGTAATGATTCGAAAAACTCCCCAACCCTTGGTCCTTCTATTTCCTCATGGCATAGTCTATATATTGTATGCAAACCATTTGCAAAGGGTTGGTTGGCTTGTAATTTCTGGGAGACTGTGGGAGAGAAACTCAGTTCTTCATTGTATATTTTGATAGAGGATTAATGAAAGGCAGTGGCTCTGTTTCATGAGATTCATGTGGTTGTGAGTATAGGAAATGTGTATCTTATGTTTCATATGTATTTCATAATGTTTCATAGTTCATTTCATATTCATATCCAGTGAAATTTTCTAAGTTAGATAAGGTCATTTTTATTGCTCTGCCTGTGGGAAAATTTCATGTTCAGTGTTCTTCTTCTGTTGAAAAGGATTCATGTACTTATGTCCTTTTCACACTCCTAAGGAATTCCTCCATTCTGCATTATTTCAAACTAATTGCTATACTTTCCACCCGTCTTGCCTCACGAAGTAATCTGTGCCTTTGTATTAAATTATCTGCTCATTGTTGTCTGTTGGTCCCATACCATCCCAGAAACTCAGTCATTCATAAAAAATTTCTTCTTGTATCCATATTTACTTACTAGAATAACATCAAAATTTCACTGTTAGTCATCTCAGACCATTCTGTTTACTTATTCGCTGAGCATGACTCGGAGAGAGCCCTCTCCTATTCTGGTAGGGCTAGCTACTGGACTGAGCGTGGTTTGTGGTTACCCTGAATTTTGCCTTCCTTTAGCCTAAGGCAGATTTAGGTGCTAACAGGTAGAATAAGATTATTGATTGTGTTTACATTTGATTATGTTTTTTGTTCAATATTTCATATACTTAATTAGGTTTGTTTTTCCATTGTTAGATTGTTGATCAATTCATTTATTAGTTAAACATTACTTTTATTTCCCTTCAGTTAAGATTGTTGCTTAATTAATTCATGTAGATTAAGCTTTGTTGTTCGATCTTTTCAATAGATTAGTTGTTGTTCCTTTTTTGTTAATTGAATTTTCATTTCAAGTATTTGCTTTGGTGTGAATAGAAAGATCTACAACTGTAGTGAACATTAACTACTACTATCTAGTTCCCATATTGGAGATCTTCCCTTTGATTGATTTTCATTGACATTAGTTTACAGGGGAAAGAGTTATCATTACTGCATCCCTGACTGATGATTGTTGTAGTTTCTTAATTTAGCTACAAAGCATTTAAGTTTCTTGCCATTACATTTAGAGTTTGTTTTCAACATTTATTTAGTTTTGTAAAGCACTATACTGCTAGCATTACTGTTGAACAAGTGACCGCCTCAGACTGAGTACACTCTTGAGATAAAAAATTGTACCTAGATTCATTGTTAACGTAGGGTAAATAGAGGTTAAAAAGACCCTTTTTACTGCTTAACACCCCTCTATCCCTATCCTCTTCCACTTTAGGTTTATTGGTTTCTCTCTCTGACTCCACTTTGTTGTCTAGTGATTGTGTATTTACAACGTACTTTGGTCATATGTTTTTCTCCTAACACTCGTACATTGGGGGGGAAATTTCTTATCACCATAAAATTGATCATCTAGCCTAATTTACTATATGGATTGAAGTACACCATCTAAAGACAATTTTACCATAGTAAAATTTCCTGCACTGTGAGAAATTACTTAATAAAGCACCTTTGTTAATAAATTTATATTTAAACCCATGAAGAATAATTAAATAAATCAATATCTATTTGATTTCCTTCTAGGAATAATTAACTAAACCATTGTTCAATTATTATTCATTGTCATATTTGACCCAATTATGAAAAATCAACACATAAGTTATTAATTATCTTATTTTTCTCTAGGAATAATTAACTAAACACTAACTAATTATTATTCCTTGTCAAATTTGACTAAATCCCTTAGGAATAATTAAAAATATCATTATTTGTTTATTATTCCTTAACCAATCCCTTGAGATGATAAATAAATCATTTATTTATTTATTATTTCTGAATAAAGGTTTAAATACTTTTTCCCTCATAACCAAATATAATAAAATATTACAAGTGTTATGCCAAGAATGGGGTTAATAATGTTTTGTTATTGCTCATTATTCGGGAATAAATCAATATTTTGTTATAAATAGAAGGGTTTTCCATTCACTATTCACTTTTCATTATTATCAATGGTGCACTCATTGCTATAACGCTAATTATTTTCATTATCCACCACCATTTTTTTTCCATTTGAGTTCCCATTGAGCTCAAACATTTAATTTGTTGGGTTTACACATTATAGAGGAGAGAGACTCTACACAAGCTAAAGATGTTTGAGGATAGCCAAGAACCCATCCCATAGTGGGGTATTGGTAACATTTGTTTTTTCCCTTCACATGTGTTATAATGAAATCAATTCTTTGTATATTTGGTTTCCATTGGTTGATTGGAGTTATTACTATTTATTTTTGTTTTTTAACTATGATTGAGGCATAGATCAAGATTTTGGTAGATTTTGCTTCTATTAGTTGTTGCAGATATACAATGTTTAGCAGCCATTTATGTTATTGAGACTCTTTGTCAACCATAGTCTTAAGTGGGTTGTTTTTGTACATATTTGAGAAGAAAACACTACAAAAACAATGAAGCTTGCACTCGAGAATTAAATTGTAAAGACATCTGCTGCAGTTGATTTAGTAGATGTGTCGTGCTACTATCAATCGATCCTACAATTTCATCGGCATGGGGACCAGACTTAGGTTTGGCTAGATCGATCTTTGATCGAGGAGAATTAGGAAAAATATTATGGAGGACTCCATATTTATAATATATAATTTCTAAATGTTGGGCTCTGAAAATGGCATGTTCTACAGTGAACACTCAGGAGACCAACACATCCTTAGAAATTTTTGGCTCTAAATATTTCAAAAACCATTCGAGAAGGAACTCATTAGGGATATATTAGGCCTTAATGTTCCTTTTGTGCCACTCTTGGATATGGTAATAAATATGAGGTTCTTTTTCTTGTTGGAAACTATCTAGAAGCTTAGTTTCGGCATCATAGCACAGGCACCCCATATTTGTAGAAATTCTCACTGTATATCACCTGATAATACAATGTAACTAAAGTAAAATACTTGATCTATTTCTGCAACAAACTTGAGGAAGCTTAATCAATTTTGAGCAAGATCAATTAGAACACATATAACAGATTAAAAAGAAACCAATCACACATGAACACAGAAGAATACTATGGGGAAAGCCTCAGCTAAAGACCCTGATCTCTGTATTATCATACAAGTGGAAATATCTTAGGATTACATAAAGCTTTATCTCACAAGCTATCCAACTCTCAATACAATCCCTCACTGTTGCTCATAGACATAATAAACAACACACATGCCTTCCTTCAGTCCTCAAAGCCTCCTATTTCCTTGCACAGTTTCTCCTGGGTCCTCAAGCTACCACCTGTGTGTAATTACCTCACACACTCCTCACCAACCTCAAAAATAATTGTGCAATCCTTAAGGAAAGAATTCCTTCTGCATGCAAGAGATATCCTCAAGGGAATATCCGTACAACTGATAGTACATTGTCCCATCCTTTGATCTCAACTGGGTCTCTGTCTGAACTGACATGCATGAGTTATTTATGAGAGAATATTCAATTATCTGAAGTACACTAGTTGCATCAATGCATGCATTGACTAACTAAACTCACAATCAGTTCGTCAAACTATTGGAAATAATCTAACTGGACTTAACTTAGTTAACTAAGCTAACTAATTACAACTCAAAGTACAACTCATCCTAATCTCCTTATTTAAGAGATAACTTCCTCAATCAAAGGGATAACTGTTGCAAGTATTTACATAGACTTCATGTTTTATTTTCTCTAACTAATTAAATCAAGATGAATTAAGTAATTATTTTACAAACAATAGCTGAGCTCAAATTCAAATTTTAATTCACAATTTTAATTTAGGGACTAATTAAAATTGGAATGTATCCCAAAATGCTCTCTATAGGAATGCTACTTTTAGCATTTCTTGTTGCTATTTTCAAAACTCCCTATCAACAAGAAAGAGACTATCTATCACCCCCATCCTATCTCTGTGGAACTTGAATTTTCACTTTGACAATGCTGTAGTCAAAATACTAACATCTTTCTCCTCGGTAGAAACATACTGCAACAACATGATCCTCTTCACCATAAAATCTCGAAGATGATGATACCCGATATTGATGTGCTTGGACCTATCATGAAATACTTGATTCTTAGAGAGTTTGATACAACTCTGATTATCACAATAGATCATAGTTGGATCCATCCTCTGATTAAACAACCCAACTAGAATTTTCTGCATCCAAATGGCCTCACATGTTACCTGGCTTGCACCCATGTATTCAGACTCTCTTGAGCTAAGTGAAATTGACCTCTGTTTCATGTTGTACCAAGAATCTACAACTAAACCAAGGTTGAAAATTCCTCCTGAAGTGCTCATCCGATCTAATGGACTCCTTGTCCAATATGCATCTGTGAAGTTTTGAAGCTTCACTCCCTCTATCCATCTATAATATAATCCATACTGAGATGTGCCTCTGAGGTATCTTAGTGCATGCTTCGCTACCTTCCAAAATAGCTTGGTAGTCTAAACCATAGCTTGGCTCAGCTGGTTAACCGTAAAGCACAAATCTGGTCATGTGTTCACTAAATACATCAATGAACCCACAAGCTGCCGATACACAGTAGCAACTGCTACCTCACATGAAGTAGAATCCTCCTTCCTCCAGTTACCTAGTAGAGGGTTCTGAATGGGCTTGCACTTCTCCATGTGGAATCTCTTGAGTATCTCATTGGCATACTTTCCTGGAGACACAAACACTTCCCCATCCTTCTGCCACACTTTCATGCCTAGAAACTAGTGCATGAGACCCATGTCTTTCATCTCGAACTCTCTTGCAAGGTCCTCCTTCTAAGACTTGATCAACTGATCATCACCTATTAATATTGGATCATCAACATAAAGAAAAATGATGAATGGCTTACCTTATACCATGATGTGGTATAGGTTTGCATCTGCTTCACTCTTTGTGAAGCCCAACCCAGTGAAATAGCTATTGACCCTAGTGTACCAAGCATGAGGTGCTTTCTTCAACCCGTATAAATCTCTCTTGAGTTGACACACATGTGACTCACAATCGGAGGTCTCAAATCCTTCCTGCTACTCTATGTACACCTCTTCCTCAATCTTGCCATTGAGGAATGTCGTATTCACATCCATCTGATGGATCGTCCAACCCATCTGTGTTGGTAGTGCCAACATCGATTTGATAGATGAGTACCTTGCTACAGGAGAAAAAGTCTCATCATAGTCGATCTGCTCGACCTGTGAGAAACCACGAGCAACAAAACTTGCATTATGTTTCTCCACACTACCATCACTACTTGCTTTACCTTGTAAAGCCAACAGGAACTCACCACTAACTTGTTCTCCGGTCTTGTAACAACATCCCAAGCATTGTTCAAAATATGGAGTCATACTCCTCCACCATAGAATTAACCCAAACTAGTTGTTGCACTGCTTCATCTAAGGAATATGGTTCGGTGTCTACACATTCCCTAACAAGGGTCATGTAATGAGTGTATCGCTTAGGTGACCTCCTCTATCTTCACTTAGAAGATGGCTCTCCCACATTCTCTCTCGCATCCATCAACAATCTGTTAGCTTCCCTTGAGCATTTTTTCCCATCTCTGGAAGACTCTGCATGAGTGGATGTCTCCACTCCTGGATCCCCGGCATGCAGCTGCTCCACATCAGTATGAGGCTCCTCCTCCTTAGGAACCAAAGGTCCTCCTCTGCATGAAACTTGAGCTCCCTCTCAAGGGAAACTCACATGGCCTTCTGCTCATCGAACTTTAGATATCTATGTACCACTGTCCTCTGATTGGTAGGAAAGGACACCTGATAGTTTTGGGGTGTATCAGTGTACCCCACAAGTAACCCCAACTCTATTGTTGGCTCTAGCTTCTTTCAAGCATCTTTGGTCACATATGGTCTCTTCCCGAAGAAAGCCTCCTCTAGTGTCTTCATCCCCAGGATGTGACACGGGCTTCTATTCTACAAGTATACCAATGTATTGCATGCCTCATCCCACAAATGAAGTGGTAGGCTTTGGTCATGCAACATCACCCGAGCTGTTCCTACAATCATTCTATTCTTCCTTTTGGCCACCCCATTCTGCTGTGGGTTGTGGAGTGTCATCAACTCCTGTTTAATTCCTTCTGCTACATAGAAGTCCTTAAGCTCTTAAGAGAGATACTCTCCATCATTGTCACTTCGCAAGGCCCTTATCTTCTTTCCTAATTCTTTCTCAACCAAGGCTTTGAACTCACAAAACCTTGAGAAGGCTTAATCCTTCTTCTGCATGAAATAGATCCAACATCTACAAGAAAAATCATCAATGAAAATAACATATTACCTTTGTTTAGTGGTGGAGGCTGTCGAGAATGGTCCACACACATCTATATGAACTCACTCCAAGATTGCTCCAGCTCGATTGTCTCAATCCTAAAAGGAAAATTTTTCATACTTACCCAAGTTGTTATCACTATATAAAAAAATATTGGACAAATTGTATGGTTTAAAGTTGTAAGTCAGTCTTGGTCAAGTCATTTCTATTGTTTTGTTTAGGGAGTCTAAAACATAGGATAGAGTCTTGTTTCCATTGTTAAATAAGGTCAGCAATCTCATTTTAACTATCATTAGTCCCATATTGGTTCATAGGTGCCATGTGTTAAGACTATTTTAAATTTGGTATGCACTACGAAATCAACTAGGATTTTTCATAGCACAAACTCATAAAAATACACTATGTGCGCTACGAAAACAGGGATTCGTAACTACAAGATTCCGTAGTGCAAAACCCATAATTTGCACTAGATATGCTACGAAATCTAAGATTCATACTAGCTCTTGTCTAGTTGTCTTTTGCATCAATATTCATTAATGTTTCATCACCATGTGTCAGTCCTTGAACCATGCCTATCACATGCAGCCATTCATTCTCATCATTAGATTCGTTAGATGTCTTGTACGCATTTTTTCAAATTTCAAAATAAGTAAGGTGAGGTGAGATAGTCTTCATTTTTCCTGTGTTCCTTTCATGCATAAGAAGATAATTAGAAAACTTAAGGACAACACTCATCAGAACTTTTTGAAAGCGCAAGCAAGGCAGTTCTCAGTTTCAAATTCAAGTGAGGCAGTGTTCAAACCAATACAGTGCAGGTTTATCTTCAAGTTTCTTTTTAGGGATTTCATAGACATGTCTGAAGAAAGGAAAAATCAGAGATCACGTTGGTGTCTTAGAGCTGAGCCTGAAGGTTTAGATGTGCTCATGAGAAGCAGAGAGGTTGAACATGCATTCAAATAGGTGGGCTATTGGAGATTCTGCGAAAATATTCAAGGTGGTCATGTTCAAGTAACCAAAGATTTTTCTTTCAATTTCACTGGTTTGAATTCAAGAGTTGGAGTGCTAGAAATTCCAATTTCTCTTGAGGTCATATCTGCAATCACCAAGATACCAAGAGCCTAGGAAAGATGGTTTAAGAACTTTAAATTCGAAATGGAACCCTGCCAAGAATTTTTGTATCCAAAATTCTTAGGCTCGGACTTAACCAAATCTGTGCCCGGAATCTATATAAAGGATTCATATGCCAACCTATTGACATGCATCCAAGGATATTTAACTTGTGAGGGAAGATATCTTAAGGTGTACTCTTACTATTTTCAGCTTCTCTTACATTTCACTGGAAAGATATCTCTGATTTACCTTTTTATTTGTCTTGTAGCATAGGTAAAATGTCTGATAAGGTTCAATTGAAGAAAGAAGCTTCTGAAACCTCCTTATTCCATCATGGGTTGATCAAGTTGATTATTATATATGAGCTTTAGAAGATTGGAAGAGAATGGTGTGCTTTCTTTTTATGACAGGCTTTAAAACTGAAACGGGACTTAGCCCTAAGGCTAAGGAGATTTCTGCACCAGTAGTAAGTCATCAAGAGGAAACAAGATCAAGAATATTTGTGAAATTGAAATCTAGAAATCAGGTGAAGGAGCCTATGACACCACTAGCATTCCAAGGCACCCCTCAACAGTCACAGAGGAAAAAGGTTCAGATCAATGAGGTAGTACAAGAGCAGTATGTTGATAAAATTGTCCAAAGAAGAGAAACAAGAAATCAATTAGCCAAGGAAAAGGGGAACACTATGATTGCTGATGAAAGCCCAAACTCAAAGGGAATTTTGAATGATCTCCTCTAGGCCATCGACATAGAAGAGACTCCTCTAGTCCAAGCAGAGCTACTTGAAGCCAGCAAGAACAAAACTGAAAGAGTTGAATCTTCCAAAAAGCTTCAATTTGATGACCAGGTCTCAGAGTTTGTGTTCAAACCAAGAATACCTATGACAAGGCATTCAAGAAGGATACAAGAGGAATAGCCAGAAGCAAGTGAGACAAGGGAAGTAGCAAAATTACATGAAGAACCTGTGGTTCCATCAGAAACATCAACACAACTGCACAAAGATGACAGAGGTAAGGTAGTTATCACTCAGTAGTAGGAATGTGGTTTTGAATAGGTAAAAAAGAAATTGAAGCTTGTCTATCTTGAGATTTCCAAACTTAGAAAAAAATCAAGGAAACATGTAGTTAAGGAAGCCAATTTCAATAGAATGGAGGCTCTGTGGGAAGATAAAACAGTTCCAATACTTGAAGTAGTTAGTTGTCATGCTCAATATTTCACTTGGATGGTCCCTGCAATAAAAGAGGAAAGATATATTAGAAGGGTCAACAAAAAATTGAGAACTGGAATTCGAATGATGAAAAGACAGATTGAAGATTTGAAGATTCAACTGAATGAACCAGAAGAACAACCTCAACATAAATGAATCAGGGAGTAAGTGAAGCAATTTTGGGAAAATTTTGATGTGAAGTTTAATTTTTGAAGATTGAAGGTTATTTTGGATATATAATGTTAGATTATTCGGCTCATAGCATGTGGATGAGCCATTGAAAAATCCCAAAAAATGACAAAAACTATGTTCTTGAATCACATAGCAGTTTCATAGCATGCTATGAAACCACTAAAAATGACATATAATGCACAAAAGTTTCGTAGCGTGCTACAAAATTGCTAAAGCTGCCAGTTTTGTTTTTTGAATCAATTTTGAAATGGAAGGGGGGAACCGTTATGAAAGAATGTTGTTGCAGAAGATACAAAATGGCCACCTCAGATGTTTTGAACACTAAGCAAAGGAAAATTCAAAGAATGAGAAGCATCTAATAACTCAAAACTCTGCGCTACGAGAACTACAACCATTCCGTAGCTCAGACAGTTGTCATGCTTCAACTAGCATCTAAGGGGTTTTGTCTGAGCATGAGTATATGAGTAGGACCTATGGTCTAATTCAAGGCATCACATGTTATTAAAAGGATAATATGGTTAGCAGAATTCGAGGAACCACTTTGGAGAAGCAGAAAAAATAGGGGCAGTTTTCCTAGTATCCAGGGATAGTTAAAGGAGAAGCAATCAAAGGGTAGCATGAAGTTTAAAGTCATCACTCAAGCCAATAATGAAGAGGGATAGATTTCAAAGAATGAGTTTGTTTTCATAGCTCAGGTTGTTGCCAGCATAGATAAAGAGTTACACTCCTAGTCAAATTAGGTCTCTAAGACTGTTAGTTTACATTAAGTTGTAATTAATAGTTTGTTTAACGTTTAATAGGGGTCAGGTCTGGAGAAATTTGAATTCCCCTCTTGCTGGAGCAAGGAATTCAAGCTTGTAAGGAAACTCTATATATGACAAGAGTTGTAATGCACCAAGTGTTGGAAATTTTCAAAGAAAACACTCATATTGTGTCATTGTAGAAGATTATGTTTTTATGAATATAAAATTTGGCTTTATTTCTTAGGATTCAGAAAGAGTTTAATGGTGGCTTGTTTTATGTTTGTCCTAATTTCCTTATTTGCGGTAGTATGAATGTATGATACTTATAATTCATTGGCACTACTCTAACTTCCTTCATGCATTTCTAAACTGTGTTTCCTACATGTTTCTATGTGTTAATTGATATATTGAACTTTTGATGCCCTGACTTCCATGTTCAACTGATGTTGTTGTCATACTAATAATTTTCTGACTCCATAATCACAATAGATGTTTATTGACTATGTTTCAACCATTTACACTCCTTCATTTTTTTGATAGAGTTAGCCATCTAATCCATTATCAAAATCTTTAACCTAGTGAGAGAGCCCTCTCAGGTTGAGGAGGCTAAGCCTTAGCTAAAATTTGGTTTGAAATAGTTACTCAAGGTCTACCTAATTAGCAACTTGTCAGGGTTAGGTTTTCTAATAATACAAGGTAAAACCTTTGCATGCATCCACTTGCTCAATTTTACCCTTGGGAAGTCTAGTAGAAATCTGTTTCATGATCTTCAAGGCCCCATGGTGCAAGTGACCCAATCTTCTATGCCATAGCTCATCAATATCTTGGCTTTTCACCAACCCTACTTTGGAACTCAATGTAGCATAGTCATCTACCTCTAGCTTGTAGAGATTCTTTACTCAAATCCCAATCCTCTTGGTCTGTCCCGTGGCGATGCGTCTCAGGAACGCCTTTCCTTTACTAAAGACTACATAGCCTTTTTCTTCCAATATTGCGACAGATACTAGGTTCTTCCTCAGTCAAAGCACATACTTTACATCAATCAGGGTGAGAGGAGCTGTATGCTCCCTCTGAAACACAACCGTGCCTTCACCTGAAACATGGTACCTTCCATCATTGCCCATCTCTATGCACGTCTGGAGGTCCTTCTCCTCCAAAGTACTGAATAGACTCTTGTTGTCGGTCATGTGGAATGAGGTTCCACTGGCCAGGTACCAAACACAACACACCATAAATGAAACCATGCATGCGATGATGGTGAAATCCAATTTGAACTATGAGGTCAGTGCCTCACCATATGATCCTTTTGAGGATCCCTTCTTGGATTTCTTCTATGGAGACTCAAGACAACATGGTCTCGAACTCCCTCCATAAGAATCCTCCTCACTCTAGCGACACATTTCTTCCATTCCGCCAATTCTTGGGCATTAGCTGCTGCTAGCTTGGGGACTTCTTAATTAATGAAGTCCTTTAAACCGTTGTCCTCTAATACCACTTCCATGCAATTCTTCCAGGCTATATAATTCGAGTTGCCATCCAAGGCATACTCGAGTCTCAAACCATTGAACGCCATTGGTGAACTTTGAGATGTTATAAGAATTCAATTTCTATAATCAAGAACTTCAAACCTCAAACTTCTCCCTTCTTTGTGTACTGTTCTTTTCTTTGATCACCTTTGCTCTGATACCATGTAGAAATTCTCGTTATAGATCACCTAATACTGTAATGTAACTAAAGAAAAATACTTGATCTACTTCTACAACAAACTTGTGGAAGCTTAATCAATTTTGAGCAAGATCAATTAGACATATATAACAGATGAAGAAGAAATCAATCACACATGAACAAAAAATAATACTTTTGGGAAAGCCTCAGCTAAAAACCTTGATCTCTGTATTATCATACAGGTGGAAATATCTCATGATTACACAAAGTTTTAGCTCACAAGCTATCCATCTCTTAGTACAATCCCTCATTGCTACTCATAGACATAACATACAACACACATGCCTTCCTTCTATCCTCCAAGCCTCCTATTTCCTTGCACAGTTTCTCCTAGGTCCTCAAGCTGCCACATGTGTGTAATTACCTCACACACTGCTCACCAACCTCCGCAATAACTGCACAATCCTCATGGAAATAATTCCTCCTACATGCAAGAGATATCCTGAAGGGAATATTTCTGTAACTGATAATACACTGTCCCATGCTTTGGTCTCAATCTGTTTTATGTCTAAACTGACATGTATGAGTTATTTATGAGAGAATATTCAATTATCTGAAGTACACTAGTTGCATGCATGCATGCATTGACTAACTAAACTCAGAATCAGTTCCACAAACTATTGGAACTAATCTAACTAGACTTAACTTAGTTAGCTGAGCTAACTAAGTACAAATCAATGTAGAAATCATCCTAATCTCCTTAATTAAGGGATAAATTCCTCAATCAAAGGGATAACTGCTGCATGTCTTCACATAGACTTCATGTTTGATTTTCTCTAACTAGTTAACTCAAGATGAATTAATTAATTATTTTACAAACAACTGCTATGATCAAATTAGAATTTTAATTCTCAATTTTAATTTAGGGAATAATTAAAATTGGAATGTATCCCGAAATGGTATCTATAGGAATGTTATTTTTAGCATTTCTTGTTGCTATTTTAAACACTATTAGCTCAATATAACATTTTGCAGAATTTCAAGTTACGGTGCTTCGGAATAATCTCAACCTGATTGAATCATCGACCAAGGAGTTCCATGAGAACCGTAAGTGGAACATGATTATATGATTCCAGATCTTCTCCATACTTCCCTTCAAATTTAGGAATACTAGATGAACATTTGGTGGGAATCGGAAGCCAAGATTGATTGTATCAGATCATTTCATTCGTTAACTTCGAAAGATATATCAATTTTAAGGCTTCTAGGAATGGTAAGTGCAAAGGAGCCATAGAATTCCACACCAAGAGTAGAATTTCCGATATTATGAAAAGAGTATCCTGAATTTGAATAGGCACCAAGTTGCCATGGAAATCCTTTTGACCTAGAATTATTCAGAGGGTATCAACCTCTTTCCACAGTATTACCATACATAGGATAGTTTCCACTTAGCAGGACATTGAAAGAAGGGGATAACCCTTGATAAGGATTTCATGCACCAGCTAATGGAGGAAAAACCTGTGAGGTCCTGGTAGAAGGGAAGGGAATAAGTTGCAGCTAACAAAATAAATGGGATGAATTCTTATCCCTTAACCCACTAACAGAAGGATTTTTCCATCCTTGATCTCCTTGGAAAGGATTAACATTTTGAGCCTATCTTAAGTTCAATGATGGATTAGAAGGAGGGATATGACCACTTCCAAAATAAAAACCTTGAAAGGATGTTGAACCACTTGGAATAGAAGTCATATGTGGAAACAATAGATGGAAAGGTTGAGGGAACTAGTGGAATCCCAGTAGGTGGAAACCCAAAAAGAAAGGTACCAGTGAAAGAAGCGAAAGGTTGGGTGACCCCACTCGGAACAAGAATGGATGTAGAGACAACAACTACTGTACTAGGTGTAATAGTAAATATATAAATAGTACCCACTCCTACAACTAAAGGAGGGGTATGTGTTAGAGCCTAGAATGACCTCAAGCTGAAAGAAGATAATCCTAGGATAACCATAAACCAAGCCTAACCTGGTAGCTAGCCCTACCAGGTTGGGAGAGGGCTCTCTCCTTGTCAATATCAGTTCGGATGACTGAATAAAAAATGGATTTTAAGCTAGGTATAATAGCTCTAGGGATTTTGGTTTATTTTTATGGTTTTTTTGGATCAAATGGAGCAGGCAGCATTCGGTCCAGGAAATCAAGTTAGGAATGTAGGGTGTTCTATGGGGTGAGGTAGGTAGGTGTTTTAGCACTTGAAATTGAGTCAGATGGTAGGTCCAAGACTGGTGAGGAGTTGAGGAGGGCATGCAAATCTCATGAGTCCTCTTCAAATAGTAGAAAACATCAAAAACTAAATCGATTCCCAAGGTAGAGAATTATAACCAATGTAACACATGAGAAAAACTAATAATAGAAGAATAAACTATGAAAAAACACTTTACCAAAGTATCTCACAAAAATGGTTGCAAATCTTGGTTTATTTCCTTGCCAAACTGCAGTAGAGATGTACAATGTAGCTCAGAGCATCCAAGAGAGTCTAACCTTTGCTAATGACTGAAAAAATACATAATATAGACATCAAAACCACCTATGCTAGCCATCAGGGGTTGAATCCAAGAGATAAGGCACTTACAACCATTTCCCAAAAAGGAATAGGAATATAGGCAGTGGAACAATGTTGGGTCCCTATAATACTAGTGATTACCCCATTACTATTCTAGTTATACCCCCTATTTATATTGTTGTGCCCCTATTACCCCCATATTGTTATTTTTGTTCCCCATAGAATCCCTCTATTGTTATTTTTGTGGCTTTATATTATTATTGTTAGGTCGGCTGGATTATATTGTGACTCCTTAGACTCCTATATATAGAAAGGAGGTTTTGTCATTTGTATCATCCAAGAATTGTTCATTTATGTAATGTAAAGGAGATTTCCCCCTCAAAGAGACTGAATTCTAAGGCGTGGATTTATCCTTTCTATCTTTTCTTGAGCTGGTTTCATAACATTTGGTATCAGAGCTTTGGATTCTAGGGTTTCGCTGCTCCTAACAGGTCATCGTGGAATTTTCACTATAACTTTTTTTCTGTGACGTTTCAGAAGTTGCAAAAAAAACTCATTTGAGAATAATTGGCACTGAACCTTGGGTCCGAATTTCAGAGCTTTTCGCGCGATATTTTCGGAGATATGATCTGAGGAAGTTGGCCTTTTTGCAGACTCCTGAATTACATTCAAAACAGGTGACCTGGGGAAAATCGTCATAACTCTCTCTCTGAGGATCGGAGTGAAATTTCATAAAAAGGTACAGAAAGAGGACGGACTGTAGTTTCTTTTATGCGTGTTTCAGATTCAAAGATTGAAACAGTGACTCGTGGCACATCGTACAAGTTCGCTCTACGGAACCAGTCTAAAAGCAAGTCACTGTGGGAGATTTCACATAACTCTTCCTTGGAGAATCCAATTTGGCTCAGACTTGTGGCGTTGGAAAGAGGACGCAGAAGGCTGCTGCAGGTAGCAATTTCAGAATTGGATGATACGAAATTACATAGATACATCAGATTCAATATCAGGCTTCTATAAAGTGAAAAAAGGTGTGTAGTTTTTTTTTTATTTTTGTGTAAGCTTGGTTTAACGGAATTCAAAGGGCATAGTAAAACATTATTATCGGTAACTGATGCCCCGAGGAAAGAAAATGCAAACACCTAGTAAGGAACCTGAAAGCTCTAGCATGACTCATGAAGAAGAGGAAGAAATGCTACATGATATATCAAAATTACAAGAACAAGTGCAACAAATGTCACGCTCACAAAAGCTAACAGAAGCTAAGATAAGTGGCGTGGAATCTAAGATAAATGGCGTGGAATCTAAGGTAAATGGCATGGAATCTAAGATAAAGGGCATGGAAGCTAAGATGGATGGCATGGAAGCTAAGGTGAATGGCATGGACGCTAAAATTGATGGCATGGATGATAAGATGGATGAATTGAAGAAGTTGCTACAAGAAAGGGTCACTAATGGTGAAAAGGTAGTAAAGGAAACTCATGATGAGAACAAAAGAAATGTTAATCATGATTCCATAGACTCTAATGTTGGATCGAAGACTCACCATGTTCCAAAAATCGATATGAGGAAGTTTGATGGCAAGGATCCCGCCACATGGATATTACAGATGGAGCAATTCTTCGATCTCAATAATGTGCAAAACACACAAAAGGTACGTATGGAAACTTTATATTTGGAACCAAATCAGTTTGTATGGTATCAATGGCTTTGTTCTCGTAAACAATTTATCACTTGGGCAATTTTTACGGAAGAATTGATAGCACATTATGAGGATACAAAAAGCAACACTTTTTTTAGCCAATTGATAAGTCTCAAACAAAAGGGTTCAATAATGGAGCACATTGAGGAGTTCCAAAAATTGAACATAAGGGTAAAAGATATTCCAGAGGAGCATAGGATTGATGTGTTCATAGGGTCTTTAAAGGATAATATCCAACATGATGTGCGCCTTTGGGAACCTGATTCATTAGAGAAGGCATTCAGGTTAGCAAGAAAAATGGAAAGCAAAATTATGGCAACTAGGAAGCATACCATTCACAACTATAAAGACGGAAGTGTTGTTGCCCATAGTCTTCCACAACCTACAAGGTTGACACCACAACAATTGGAAGAAAAAAGAGCAAAAGGGCTTTGTTACAATTGTGATAGCAAATACACAAAAGGTCATAAGTGTGCTGAGAAGAAATTATTCTACATAGATTGTGAAGAGGAAGAAGAAAAGGAGCAAGAAAGGTCAAAAGAAGAGGATATATTCCAGGAACAAAGCCTAGATGAAGAACAAATAAATCCGACCATATCTTGTAATGCATTGGCGGGAATTACCACTCCTCAAACCATCAAGATAGAAGGACAAATCAAGAAGAAAAAGGTAATAGTGTTGATTGATTCAGGAAGCACCCACAATTTTATTCATTGTAGGGTAGCAAAAGAATTGAATTGCTTCCTATATCCAGCACCAGAGTGTCAAGTGATGATTGCAAATGGAGGAACAATAAATTGTTCTGGAAAGTGCCATAATATCAAGCTATCCATGGGAGAATATGTATTGACTAGCCCAATGCTTTCCATTCCAATGGGAGGTGTTGATGTTGTACTAGGAGTCCAATGGCTACAATCCTTGGGTACAATAGCTTTTAATTTTCAAGAACTTTTCATGAAATTTTCTATGGAAGGAAAGGAAGTTGAATTAAGGGGTATTGCAGGGAAACCAGGAAAGATAATCAGCTCTAATGGCATGACAAAGCTTCTAAAAAAGGAGCAAAGAGGTGTAATTGCACAATTATGTTCGCTAGATGTTTCCACATTGGAATCATCTATTTCTCCAGATCTCCAAAAAGTCCTGGACAATCATTCCAAGGTATTTGAGACTCCCAAAGGTCTCCCACCTATGCGTGATCATGATCATGCTATTCATCTGATTCCAGGAAGTGTTCCTCCAAACATCAGGCCGTACAGATATCCATATGTCCAAAAAAGTGAAATTGAACGTATGGTTGCAGAAATGCTAGAGGCTGGTATAATTCAACCGAGTCAAAGTTCTTTCTCAGCTCCAGTAGTATTGGTGCACAAGAAGGATGGATCATGGCGCATGTGTCCAGATTATAGGGAGCTCAACAAGCTCACTATTAAAGATAAGTTCCCCATTCCTGTTATTGATGAATTACTGGATGAATTGCATGGATCAATTTACTTCACCAAGTTGGATCTTCGTTCGGGATATCATCAAATCAGAATGAAGATTGAAGACATTCCGAAAACAGCATTTAGAACTCATGAGGGTCATTATGAATTTTTGGTCATGCCTTTTGGCCTTACCAATGCACCTTCAACATTTCAAGGTTTGATGAATTCAATTTTCAAACCATTCCTTAGAAAATTTGTGTTAGTATTTTTTGATGATATACTAATCTACAGCAAGTCTTGGAAGGATCATGTTGAACATGTTGACAGGGTGCTACAACTATTGGAGGAGAAACAATTATATGCAAAAAGATCCAAATGTTTCTTTGGAGTCCAGGAGGTGGAATATTTGGGTCATATTGTATCTCATGAAGGAGTTAAGGTAGACCCTAGCAAAATTAAAGCCATTAAGGAATGGAAAATCCCCACATCCATAAAGCATCTGCGAGGATTTCTTGGGTTGACAGGGTATTATCGCAAGTTTGTTAAGAATTATGGGAGAATAGCAGCACCTCTAACAACATTATTGAAGAAAGATTCATTTTCATGGACTTCAGAAGCAACAAAGGCCTTTGAACATCTTAAAGAGGCAATGTGCCAAGCACCGGTCTTAGCTACACCGGACTTCACAAAAACCTTTATTGTGGAATGTGATGCTTCAGGAAATGGAATTGGTGTTGTTCTAATGCAAGATGAAAGACCCATTGCTTTTGAAAGTCGTCCAATCAAGGGAAAGTTTTTAAACAAAGCTATTTATGAGAAGGAAATGTTGGCAATACTCCATGCACTTAAGAAATGGCGACCCTACCTAATGGGAAGACACTTCAAGGTAAAAACGGATCATGATAGCCTTAAATACTTTTTAGAACAAAGATTATCCTCTGAAGAGCAACAAAAGTGGGTCACAAAGATGTTGGGTTATGACTTTGAAATCATCTACAAAAAAGGGAAGCAAAATGTGGTGGCAGATGCACTCTCAAGAAAGGATGAGGATGTGGAAGCATTGTTGTGTGCCATTTCTATTATCCAACCAGATTGGATAAACGAAGCAAGGGAGGAATGGAAGAATGACGAAGAAGTGTGGGCACTTATTCGAAAGCTACAACAAGATTCCAGTACTTCTGATACATTTAGCTGGCAAAATGATTCGTTATGGTACAAAGATCGCTTATACCTCTGTAAGAATTCCCAGCTAAAACAAAAGATTCTTATGGAATTGCACACTTCTCCCTTAGGAGGGCACTCAGGATTTTTAAAAACTTACCACAGGGTTAAGAAGGAATTTTTTTGGGATGGCCTTAAATCAGATATTCAAAAGTTTGTGGCGGAATGTTTGGTTTGCCAGCAAAATAAAGTTGAAACAATTAAGACACCAGGTCTATTACAACCTTTATCCATTCCAAGCCAACGTTGGGAGGAGGTTTCAATGGATTTTATCACAGGTTTACCCAAGTCTGAGGGAAAGAGTGTCATCATGGTGGTAGTTGACAGACTTACCAAGTATGCACACTTTTGTGCATTATCACATCCATTTAAAGCCAGTACAGTTTCTACTGCATTTATGGAAACAATTCAAAAGCTACATGGAAACCCAAAGATTATTGTAAGTGACAGAGATCCCATTTTCACTGGAAATTTTTGGACAGAATTATTTTCTTGTCTTGGTACTCAGTTAGCTCATAGCTCATCTTATCATCCTCAATCTGATGGGCAAACTGAGATAGTAAACAAATGTTTGGAAGGATATCTTCGTTGCTTTGTATCTGATAAACAGACACAATGGGTCAAATGGTTGCCTCTGGCTGAATGGTGGTATAACACTTCCTTCCATACAGCAACAAAAATGACCCCATTTATGGCACTTTATGGGTATCAACCACCATCCATCACATCATATTTAAGAGAAAATTCTAAGGTTCAGGCAGTGGAACATCACATCGAACATCAACAACAAGTCCTCCAACTCTTAAAGGATAACCTCGTGTTGGCACAAAATAGAATGAAACAACAGGCAGATCAACATCGCAGTGAAAGAAGTTTTGATGTAGGTGATTGGGTATTCCTACGGCTACAACCATATAAGCAAATGTCCCTAAAGCAAGCTAAGAAGGATAATAAATTATCACCAAAGTATTATGGTCCGTACAAGGTGTTGGAAAAGATTGGTACTATGGCATACAAATTGGAGCTTCCTGCAGCTTCTCGATTGCACCCAGTTTTCCATGTTTCATGTTTAAAGAAGGTTATAGGTGACAAGCTCCCAATTCAAACAATATTGCCAGAACTTGACGAGGAAGGAAAAATTATATTGGAACCGGAAGCAGTCACAGAAACAAGAACTCGACAGCTACGAAATCGATCAATTTCAGAGTATCTTATCAAGTGGAAGAACTTATCCGCTGAAGATTCCACATGGGAGGATGAGAATTTTATGCAGAAGTATCCAGAACTACTCAAGCGTTGAGGACAACACTTTTTTGAAGGAGAGGGGCATGTTGGGTCCCTATAATACTAGTGATTACCCCATTACTATTGTAGTTATACCCCCTATTTATATTGTTGTGCCCCTATTACCCCCATATTTTTATTTCTGTGCCCCATAGAATCCCTCTATTGTTATTTTTGTGGCTTTATATTATTATTGTTAGGTCGGCTGGATTATATTGTGACTCCTTAGACTCCTATATATAGAAAGGAGGTTTTGTCATTTGTATCATCCAAGAATTGTTCATTTATGTAATGTAAAGGAGGTTGCCCCCTCGAAGAGGCTGAATTCTAAGGCGTGGATTTATCCTTTCTATCTTTTCTTGAGCTGGTTTCATAACAAACAACTTGCCTCTATAAGCATGGAAATTGATTCATTTACCTCCAAAACACCTCAAAATGATGAATCTACCCTCTAAGGTCATTTTACAATTACATTTACATAGAATAGTATCATTTAAAATCATAAATTCATCCATGATGAGAGAAAAAGTCAACTTTTAGAGAAACTAGGCGAAATTTGGATTTTTAGGCAAACTGGCTCTACGCATAGCGCTACTGGCTAGGTGCATAGTGCCACTTCACAACTATTTTTTGAGGTCTTATCCTTAGCCAAATTGAGTCCAATATATTGCATTGGAAAGGAATTCTTGTCTAGTTTCTGGAACATCTTGAATTTTTGTATTTGGAGGTCATTTCCCCCCTCAAAAGTGGAATCTCCCAAGGCTGCTTTTATGTGTCCAAAAAGAGCGAGAGAGGTCATTTTTTGATGGTTTTTTGACCTTTAGGTGACCAAGTTTTGCTCCAAAATTGTTGAGAATTTCTAGGTTTTATTCTCTCACCATGACGAATCCAAATATGCAAGCCATTTCTCCAAAAATTCCTCCAGTGAAAAGCATAGTGTCAGTGGCGCTACGCACCTAGGGAAAATTTCTTTGTTGCAAAATTTCAAAAATTGAAAATGACCAAAATTTGTCAAAACCTGCCCAGATTTGGCATAATGCACCACCATTAGTTGCTTTAATGGTCTAGTGAGGCTTCAACCAATATTTTTAGCTTGTCTTCCTCCTTTTTTCTCCTTAAGGCCTTCCTCAAGCTAGCCTTAAGCTTCCTCATTCTTATGTTGCATATTTTGTTCTGGGTCATGTAGTGGTAGGCGATGTGGCAAAGCATCTTCTTGTCTCTATTGGCCTTATCAATCAGCTTCTCAAGGTGTATATTGATGCTCTCAAGTGGAGTTTCCTGGTCATTCTCAATTTCTTGCTCAATGGAGGTCAACTTGACCTTTTCCTTATTAGCCTTTTGCCTGTTCTCCTTAATCATTTGCAACTCCATGAGGACTTGCTTGTCCGTCAATTGTTTGTTTTCTTGCTATAGATATTTGATGATCCACTTGGCCCTCTCTAATTTGTTAGACAAAGCCTGTAACTGAGCCTCTTGTTCCTTTATAATCATGTCTTTGACAGTCTTTGGATCTTGAGTATCCAAGTCAATGACGGACTCCTTGTGTCTCCTCATGATCAACAAGGTCATAATCTCTCTCTTGCCCATCACTAGGATCCTTGTCTTGCATATTTGCCTTGCCTATAATTTTTCCCTTGTGTTGTTGCCCAATCTATACCTGTTTAGCTGAAGAAGAAGGCAAATCCCCTTACAATCCTTTTGGAGATAGCATTTGCCTGTAGCTTGAAGATGAAGGTGAGACCCCTTCCACACCTTGTGGAGATAATACTCGCCTGACAGCTGCAAAACGTTTCCTAGTGCCTCTCTCATATGTCATAAAATACTAGCACTCTAACAGTTTTAGTCTCTTGAACCTTTTCATGTCCTAAAGGTCCACCTTCTTCATGTGGCACTGATGAAAAGACTTGAAGGCCTTTGAACATTTCATTTGAAATGAAATTTTCCCATGGCATGTGAAGAAGGTTCAACTGATGTAAAACAATGATTTTAATCAAAGAGTAGTGGTAGATGCTAGTTAATTGCTGGGGGTATGATTTTTTCTTTACAATGAGTGCCATATTCTCAATGTTTCCGAACATGAAGTAGGGGATATTCATCATTCTCACCCTAGTGAAATGCATCAACAGTCTAATTTGGTAGGCATACAATCGGGAGAACCTTCCTTCACAAGTAAAGTACTTGATGATGATCTTCATCAATGGAGCAAACCTGTCCTCCAAGAATTTAAAGGGAAATACTATCTTGAGTTTGTTATGGTATTTAGCCTTGATGTAAGGCTCATAGTACTCTGTGTCAATGTCCTGACCTTTGTTCCACTTTTCACCCACATTTGGAATACTTGTAGCCTCTCAAATGATAACTAGTGACAAAGTGAATGTAACTCTAGCAAGGTTTACTTCATTGTTGTCCAAGTGTGTCACAAACAACCTTGCTAATTCATGATTAACCCTTTCCATCATTTCACAGAAACTAAAACATGACTGATGTCTAAAACAAACAAATGGAAAATGGGCAGGCTTGCAGCTCCCTCAAACTGGTAGGCTCCTCTATAATATGTTTTCCTCCTTTATGAGGCTTCCTACGCTATGTGTCTCTCTTCGTGGAACTGTCACTAAGGGATTCTTCTTCCAAGTCATATTCACTGTCCCTCTCCATTGTTATATAATTGTTTCTCTTGTGGTGAATGAAGTGTAGTGAATGCAAGATGAGTATGAAGAGATTTTATAGGTAAATAGGTGACGGCGAACAAGAGTGGGAATGAGATTTGGGAATTGTGTAGGGTTTTGGGTGTATATGTAGGGTTTGGGAATTGGGGAAAAGTATGAGGAAATGATGTTCTGAGAATAATATATGAGGGGATGGGGTTTACGAACAACAAATAGATGATATAGGACAAAAGTAATGAGTGATATTTTTGAAATATATGAGACGATTTGGTGAAAATTAGGGTTTGATTTTTTAAAAGACAAAACCACCAAAGACTAACGCAACAACCTCTTTTCAACAAGAATGATTGTTATCAGGAAATCTAGTGTACACTCGGATCTGCTAGTCCCACTAAGACTGGTAGCTATCTTAGAAACAAACAAACTAAAACCACTTTCGTTTTCCTTTGTGAGAAGTAGATAATAGTGGAATGAAGGACACCAACCTTAGTCTTGTGCTTGGTTCCTTGCTTGATTCCTCTCCTTTCTAACAGATCCTTGCCGCTTCTCCTTCATCTACCCAGCTTAAAAGAGCACCTTTGGGATCAAAGCACCATAATACTTTCGAAGAACAGAGATCTACAATCATAAACAATATAGGACTAGATGTATATTGACCACACAAATGCATATATCATCAAACATATAAGAATGTGTAGGAAAACTTAAATAGCTTTATTAATAATAAAGAATAGCAAAGATGATTACAACCAATTGTTCTGACCCAGCATCGTCCTCCAGCATGAAAGCCCTTCTTTCACCTCATGAAAAGCTTAGATCACCCAACACTATGATATTCCAACAAGAAACCAACAACACTTCCTTACAAGATACAAAATTCCATCCTCTGGATCTCTGGGATGATGGATCCATATATAGATGATTACAGGGGGGTGAGTCAGCTTCTGGGATTTGATTAGTGTCCTCTCTCTGATAGTTCTTTATTCCACTTGGAGCTTGATGATCTCTTACTCATCCCTAAGCGAATTCAGAGAGGCAAGTGTCACAGGAGAAGTTTCTGGAAGATTCCATGATCATCCACCTCGCAAATTGTCTCTGCCATTTGTCCACTCTCACCCATTACACCCCATAGAAGGGCTTTTCAATATGCGTCATACCTCCTGTGTGCATTTAGGTGGGATGCATCGCACTTTGACCATGGAGCAGGTGAGATGGTCTAGTTTTGACCAGTTCTGAGTAGTTTTTCATGGAGAACTTATGGGAGATGATGTAATCAGTTGACCTTGTTCTTTTAGGGGATGGAACAACACTTTTAGGGACTTAGGAGCCCTTGGTTTATGGACATTTTTTATTGGGGTTGCAGTCCCAAAAATTTCTATAACAATTTCCCCCTAAAGCATAAGGACTTTAATCTTTTGATGTCGGGTGAAATGCTTTATCATGAGTATCTGAATTTTTTTCGAGCTGGAAGGTGACCTATAGTAAGATAAAATACAATACATTATCTCCATAATATTTTTCATGATCTAGCTGAGGCGGGCATTCCCATGCTCAACTTTATAAATCCATTTTCATGTACATAAGAGAGACAACCATCTATGCGGGAGACTGATGATTCTGATAGAGCCATCATCCTTTGATTCAGATGATCATCTGTGCAGCAACAATGTACATTTGATGTATTTATTTTCCTGAATATATCGCAGCCCGAATGGATGAAACTAGATCCAGGGTCTTCAAACTCATTCAATCTTCACTAGGAGTACAAGTGGATCCATGTGAAAGATGTCTTGGAGTCGAACATGGAAAGACATCGCCTGATTACCAGCCAATGATGTGAGTTGTTAGCAAGCGCGAGATGAATCACCGATAATGATGATGACCCTCAAGGTACTATAGTACAATTCGTGTGGTGTGAATAAGGGACTTGGCATTGAACACCACGCAAAATCTTTCGGTTGAAGGCCATTGATGTAAACATGTCACCGGAAGTGAGAAACTTGCCATTGAGGCATGCAAGCTTTAGAGTACTGAAAGGGTTGTTCCTAAGTCGACTTCTTGGATAACGAGCTAATGTTGACAAGAAGTGACTCACCGTACGAGGGCCTTAATGAACCCCACATCAATGACACGGAATGGAGTAAATTATTTTTGAGGTGAAAACGATCTGATGATACAGGGTTCAGGGTGGCGGTCATGAAAGAATGGAGCGTGAATGTATTGCAGTGGATGAGACACATGTGAATTCTCTGAGCGACTTCTCTTGAACATACCGGCGACACTGACATGATGGATTGGTAGCATTAACCCCGAATGTGGATGGTGTGATGGACCAATGGTAGTACGACCAGTGAATGGAACAACCCAACCCGACTTGGATGCGAAGTGAAAGTGTCATGTTCAAGAGCGACTTGCTATTGATAAAGTTTCTTCAAGTTTTCTTTCCAATTTTCCCCAATCATTGCTGACCAGTACCTCTTTATTTTTGTCAAGCTTGAGGAGGATAACATATGCTTGTTCTATAATTTGCCCTTCGGGAAAACCTGTCGCTATATTTTAAGAATCCTAGCAACAGTGAAACTCGTTCTTGTTTGTGTGGACAAGTTTGTCGCTATTCGGTTTTAACGAGTTTAACGACAAAGATAACTTGGTCCTTTTCAATTTTAGAGAGTCTGAAAGGGACGTAAAGGAAACTCCAATGATCCTTTTTCGTCATATAATACCTTAAGTCAGAGAAAGTATAAAATAATACAAAAGTGATGAATTTTCGGTAATTTTAACAAGCCGAACAATAAAAGCGCTCGATCATTTTGTGTAATAATCCCTTAGGTCCAAAAAGATTAAAATCTAGAGGAGGGATAGCACTGCCGGTCACTTTAACAAGCTGGAGAGGCCAATCACTCGGCAATCTTTTCATATTTTATGAGTCAGTTGAAAAGAGCTTAAAGGAGACTCGTTTTTTAGGAACGAGTGATGATATCGGGTAGCAGCTGATTCCAGGTAAGGTTTGGAATTTCCCAATCACAGCAGTGTCATAAGGATGGCTAACAGGATCACTCTTTGTAGTTGTTCCTCAAAAGGGGTAAACAATCAAATGGAGGTGAATGATTGGCTAAACCAAAGTGGAGGTGATGATGAGAACACGACCAAGGCTCAAAAGCTGATGATAATGCATTCACAATGGTTATTTACCAGAAATTGGTTCATTTTTTAATGAGCTTAAACTTTAGGGAACGTTTGCTCATTGCTTATGTTTATTTTTTAACGAGCTTGAATTTCGCATTCAAACTGCTCATACCAGTCATATAATAAGGATATCTCATCTAAGATGCCATTTTTTATGGAGCTTGCACCTTTCAAAGCTTTTCCCCGGGGTCTCTCGCATGCAAGCTAGGAATGACCAACTATGCCCCTCTACTTAACTACCAAGATCACTACCAAGGTTCGGTAGGAAAATTTTTCCTTTACTTTACCGGTGCCATGGTGGCCCCTGCGAAGATGAATGGTCGATTCAACCACTCATTCAACCTAGGCGGTTGAAGTCAGCGAGATCATAGAGTTAACGTTAGTTGGTCATTTCTCACTTGCTCACAAGAGGTTTGCATGCCCCCAGGTATAGCGAAAAATTTCCGGGTTACCATATGAAAGCTCTCCATCCACATTGCAGAAAAAATGCTTCCTTGGCGATGTCTATCGAAATAGACAAAGGCGAGTGGCGCAGTCGTCTCCACTCACATAACTTTGATGAGGGAATCTATTTCCAGTCTAATCCCATTTTCCTAAATGAATAGGTGTGTCGGACTAGTCATATATCATCCACGGAAACCTACCCTATACCCAAGGTTTTCCTGCCGAAACAGACCAGGGTTCATGCCCCCTTGGTTTCAGTCATGTCCTCCTAAATCACTCGTGCTCATCAGGTGGAGGGACTGGAGATTGATGAGACATTCCCTGCATGAAAAGACCATTTAGGGATGGTATTTGACTATTTTCTATGTGTGAGCTGGGAAATGACAGTTGGTCTATGAGCTTGACCACTTTGCCTTCGTGCAGAAAACACATTACTCTAAAGAGTGAGGAGACAATGGCTCCCATGTAATAAATATAGTCACGTCCAAGGAGTAGATTATAATCCAGAGGCCCTTGGACTACCATTACGTTCATGTGAATGGTTTTCTTTCTCAATGTTATCAGCACATTGGGAAGGATCCCTAATAGTCAACTGATTCCTTTGTCGAAGCCTGTCAGATTTCTCATCTCAGGCAAAAGAGATGGCGAACCAAGCGCTTTCCAAGTAGTTGAGGAAAGGATACTCATAGAATCCCCCTCATCTATGATGGTACCATCCATGACCATTCTGTATATTTGTGTAATGATTCAGAATGGTACAGTAGCCGGTAAACGGGGTCTGCCTAGTAGGTTCCAATAGAAGGAGACAACTAGGTTGCTTGGAGGTGGGACCAAATAGACGGCCGAATATGACTCTGGCGAACTTCCTTCTTGCGGTAAAGGAATGGGTAGACTTCCCTCATGTTCATCGGAGACTATGTTTATGAAAAGAATTTGGACGATGTCGTTCTCATTCTCTTCAGTGATTGTGTCATCTGAAGATGGACCTTCCAAAGACAAGATCGGGTTGACTGCCGCCTCAACCTTTTGACTTTCTTCTGGTATGGGTTCAGTGGGTTCATCTTCAATGACAGATGCTTTTACCAAACACAATGGCATTTCAGTTGGATTTTCAACCAGTGATGGACTTGGCAAGAGTTTCTTATATCCAGGAGGAAGCCGTAACGATGAAACCAGATGGTCATCCAAAACTCTTTTAGCTTCATCCAGGAAGGGAAACGGTGGAGGGCATGATTGCCTTCACACAGTCTATTAGGAAATTTACTTTTTCCTTCTTGTCCAGGTGCTTTGATTTCACTAGTTGATGGTGTACTCTTAACATGATCATCAGAGGTTGATGACATTGGATTGTGCAAACGAGGAGACCAGTCCCTTAAGATATGAGGGATGAAGGGAAAATCTCGGTGGTAGTGGTCTCCTTTGCAAATGACACATGTCAATTTAGGCCTGGACAGTGTAGTGTGTGGATTTTCTCTAGACAATGCATGGTTTCTCCCTTCCGTATTTGGCTCCTTCTTCTTCTTCTCTTTCATCTTATTCTCCTTCTTCTTATTTGTTACTTCGTTTTGGGTCTGACCGGCTTTATCAAGCGAAGAGGAAGGAGGAGAGGGAGGATCGGATGAAGTAGAAGGATGGGGGGTAACTTTAGTATCATCTAGTTGTTGACTCGATTGTTCAGGAATCACGGTATTCTGAACAACGGAGGTCGAGAAGAGCCATACGGGCAAGCCAATTGTCAAACCTGGAAGCGACAATGTGGCCATATGTGTTGGGGGGAAAAGTATCTAATGCAGAATGCCTCTATCCCACTATGAAGGTGATAGTACTCCAGCAACAACTGAATGCAAAGTTATTCAAAGTTTCTTCTTTATGAGATGAGAGAGGGAAGAAAAGGATGATCTACTAACCGTTATCTTGCGCTAATAGTCGATCCAGTCTTCACTCCTTGCCGCTTACTCCTAGCTCCTTGTCCTTTCACCGGCCCAGCTACACACAGATCCTGTAAAAGCACAAGAAAAGGAAACTACAAGAAGCATACATCCATAATCGATTATAGGATTAGCATAAATCAAATATACAAGCATCTATTCATCATAAAGACACATGCATATAGAAGAACCTCAAATACTTTATTGATAATAGAAGTAAAGTTCTGAGAGAGTTACAACCACAATGGGCCCAATCCAGCAACACCTCCCAGCTGAAAGAAATCTCCTCTTCACCTCCTTCAAGCAAAACACCCAATAGCTCTATACACAAACCAACAACACTTCCTTACTTGCACAAAATTCCAGCCTCTCTAGACCTCATGAGAGAGCTCTATATATAGGGTTTTGGAGAAAGGATGAGTTATCTTGAGACTGGCCTGAAGCTAACTTGTGTCCTCTCCCACTTTAGTTAATCTTCAGTTCTTGAGTCCACTTGGAGAATCTTGCTTCCACTTGGAGATCAAGACCCTCTTACTCATCACTAAGTGAATTCCTTGACCCAAGTGTTAGTTTGGAAGCTTCCTGGGCAGTTGACACCTTGCAGAATGACTGTGCCACTTGGCCAATCTCGCCCAGCGCAGGTAGCCTTCATTAGTTTTGACCTTCAGCGCAGGTACAAGGAGGAGCAGTTGACATTCAGCGCAGATGCTCAGTGGAGCAGCTGACATGATCCAGAAATAGCCTGTTTTTTAGTGTTTTTAGGTGGAGAACTGATTTTCAGTGCTGTGGTTTGCAGACCTTGTTCCTCTAAGGGTAAGAACAACATGTTTAGGGACTTTGGATCCCTCAGATTATTGACATTTCATGCTCCATGCTGTTAGGCACAAAAATGTCTATAACAATTGCCCCCTAAAGTATGAGGTCGTTTATCGGGTGAAATGCTTTATTAGGAGGATCCGAAGTTCATTCAATCGGCTGAGAGGTGCCCTGCAATAAAATACAATACAATACATTATATTTCATTCTGTTTTCATGATCCAGCTGAGGCGGGCATTCCCATGCTCAGCTTTATAAATTCATTTTGGTACATATAACAAACGACCGTCTGATGATAGACTAATAACTCTCTGCTGAAATTATCATCCTTTGAGTAGGATGATCATCTGCTGCAACAATGTACATATCAAATGTCTTTATATTTCCTGAATATATATCGCAGCCCGGATGGATGAAACTAGATCCGGGGTCTTCAATCTCGTTCGATCTTCACTCTAAGTACAAGTCGATCCATGTGAGAATTGCGTTGAAGTCGAACATGGAAAGACATCGCTTGATTACCGGTCAATAATGTAAACCGTTAACAAGTGCGAGAGGAGTCACCAATAATGACAATGACCCTCAAGGTACTACAGTACAATTCACGTGGTGTGAATAAAGGACTTGGCGTCGAACACCACGCAAAATCTTCTGGTCGAAGGTCATTGATGTATACCTGTCGCCGGAAGTGAGAAACTTGCCATTGAGGCATGCAAGCTTCAAAGTACTGGGGGGGGTGTTCCTAGATCAACTTCTTGGATAATGAGCTGAAGTCGACAAGAAGCGATCCGTCAAAGGAGGGCCTTAATGAATCCCACATCAGTGACACGGAACGGAGCTAATGACTTTAGTGGAGGTGAAAACAATCTGTGAGATATGATTCAGGGTGGCGATCATGGGTGGATGAAGGATAATGTATGGCAGTGGATGGGACACGGTTGACTCTTTCTGAACACATCTCTTGAACATATAACGACACTAATGTGATGGATCGGTAGCATTACCCCAAATACGGATGGTTTGGCGAGGACCATGGTGATGAGACCGGTGAATGAAACAACCCAACCCGATGTGGTACGGAGGACAAAGTGTCATGTTCAAGAGCGACTTGCTACCATCAAAGCTTTGAGATTCTCCCAATTTTTCCCCAGTCATTTCTGACCAGTACCTCTTTATTTTTGTCAAGCTTGAGGAGGATAACATATGCTTGTTCTATAACTTGCCCTTCGGGCAAGCCCATCTCTATGTTTTAACGAGCCTAGCGATAGGGAAACTCGTTCTCGTCTAAAGACAAGTTTGTCGCTATTTAATCATTTTAATGAGTCTAGCGACAAAGACAACTCAGTCCTTTTCATTTTCAGAGAGTCTGAAAAGGTACAGAAAGTTAACTCCAAAATTCCTTTTTCGTCATCTAATCCCTTAAGTCTGAAAAAGTATAAAACAATACAAAAGGGATGAATTTTCGATAACTTTAACGAGCCGAATAAAACAAGCGCTCGACCTTTTTGTGCAATAATCCCTCAGGTCCAAAAAGATTAAAATCTAGAGGAGGGATAGCTCTTCCGGTCCTTTTAACGAGCTGGAAGGCCAAAACTCGGCAAACTTTTCATATTTTACGAGTCAGATGAAAGGAGCTCAAAGAAGACTCGTCTTTTGAGGAACGAGTGATAAACAGGGATAGCAGCAGATTCCAGGTACAGGTTGGAATTTTCCAATCACGGCAGTGTCACAAGGATGGCTAAGTGAAATCACTCTTCGCAGCTGTTCCTCAAAAAGGGCAAACAATCATATGGAGGTGAACGATTGGCCAAATGAAATGGAGGTGGCGTGTGCAAAACACGACCAAGGCTTTTATGGCTAATAAATTTACGATCACAATGGTTATTTACCGGGATAGGTTCATTTTTTAATGAGCTTGAACTCTGGTGGAACCCTTGCTCACGCTTTTCTATTTTTTAACGAGCATAAATTCTGCGGTAAAACTGCTCGAAACTTGCGTTTATTTTTTAACGAGCATGAACTTTATGCTAAAACTGCTCGAAATACCAGTCATAAGATAAGAAATGTCTCTTGTGAGATAGCTATTTTTTATGGAGCTTTATCTCACGAAGCTATGCTCCTAATTTGGCAAATTTTGACCTTTGCCCCACATCCTTTCTTTATGCAAGTTTGGAAACGGCTAATCCTACGAGTTTAAAGGGTTAGACCTACAGGTTTAAAGGGAGGACCTAAAAATTTAAAAAATAAATAGTCGTCCCTTGCTTGCACTCCAAAAGGTTGCATGCCCCCAGGTATAAAGTACGATTTCAAGGTTACCCCTCAATTTGCAGGTAGAACAATTGTTCTACCGGGAAAGGCCTACCTCTTTCTGGTTACCCAAAGAATGGTTTTATTTGCTGCCGCAAATGAAACTCTTTCTTCGGCGATGTCTATCATTAGGTTACTCAAAGATGGTTACTACTTGTTGCAGCAAAGGAATCCCTTTCTTTGGAGGCTGCCCCTACTTATCCTCTAAAACATTAGTTTTAATGGGTGAGGCTTGCCTTTTACCCAAAGATGGTTACCATTTGCTGCCGCAATAGAATCTCTTTCCTTGGTAGCCTACCTATTTAGACAAAGTTGAATGACCTTTGTCAGACAAGTAACCTTATCAAAAGAATCCTGTTCCAGAACAACCCCTCTTCCATATACGGACGGGGTACGGACTAGTCATATTCTTTCGCGGAAATTCTACTTTATACCCAAGGTTTCCTCTGCCCGAAGCAGACCAGGATGCATGCCCCCATGGTTCCAGTTCTATCTTTCCGAATCACTCGCATTCATCGGGAAGGAGGACTGGGGGTGGAGACATTTCTTGGGTGAATAGACCATTGAGGATTGGTATTTGACTATTTGCGATGCGTGATCCCGGAAATGAAAGTTGGTCTACGAGCTTGACCACCCTTCCTTCATGTGGAAAACACATTACTCTAAAGAGTGAGGAGACTATAGCTTCCATGCAATATATATAGTCACGTCCAAGGAGTAGGTTATAATCCAAGGGTCCTTGAACGACCATCACGTTCATATTAACGGTCTTCCCTTTCAATGTAACAGGCACATTGGGGAGGATCCCTAATGGTCGACTGGTTCCTTTATCAAAGCCCGAGAGATTTCTTATCTCAGGCAAAAGCGCCGGGGAACCCAGTGCTTTCCAAGCAACAGAGGAAAGGATACTCACAGATGCCCCTTCATCAATGATAGTTCCAGCCATCACCATTCTATAAATTTGGAGTATGATTCTGAATGGTATACTGGCTGGTAACCGGGGTCTGCCCAGTTGGTTCCAATCAAAGGACACAACCAGGTTGCTTGGTGGTGGGACCGAATACACGGCCGGATACGATCCTGACGATGTTCCTCCCTACGATAAAGGAATGGGCGCATTGCCCTGATTCTCATCAGAATCTATGTTGACGAAAACAATCTGGATGGTGTCATCCTTATTCTCTTCCGTGAGGGTGTCATTTGAAGATGAATCTTCAGTGACGGTGTCATTTGAGGATGAAACCTCTGAAGGAAGAACCAGGTCAACTGCCGTATCGACCTTCAGACTTTCGTCTGGTATGGATTCAGTAGGTTCATTTTCAATGACTGATGCTTCAGCTGACCACTTGAGCGGGCCAGCTGTATTTTCAACCAACGAAGGACTTGGCACGAGTTTTTTGTATCCAGGAGGAAGTCTCAACGGTGAAACCGGACGATCTTCCAAAACTCTCTTCGCTTCGTCTAAGAAGGGACAACGGTGGATGGCGTGACCGCCTTCACACAGTTTGCAGGGGGATCTTGCTCCCTCTCTTTGTCTTGAACCTTCACTTTCGCTGGTTGACGATAAGCAATCAACATGGCTATCAGAGGTTGAAGCTCCCGAATTGTGCAATCGAGGGGACCAGTCCCTTAGTATCCGGGGAATACAGGGACAGTCTCTATGGAAATGGTCTCCTCTACATATGACACATGGCGATTTAGGCCCGGTCTGTGCTGTGTGTGGGCTTTTGTTAGATGTCTTTTGCTTGCCCCCAGTTGCCTTAGGCTCCTTCTTCTTCTTTTCTTTCTTCTTCTTTTCCTTCTTCTCCGTGGGAGCTTGGCTTTTGCCAACTTTACCTTTTGAAGATGAAGGATCGGAGGAAGGGTTAGAGTAAGTAGAAGGCTGGTGGGATGCTCTAGACTCATCTAACTGTTGACTCGACTGCTCAGGAACCATGGTGTTCTGAACTACACTAGTTGAGAATAGCCAAAGAGGTAGGCCAATTGTCAGTCCTGGAAGCGACAGTGTGGCCATGTGGGGCGCACCAACTTCTCCCCAAGAGGAGGATGGACTAGGACTTCCATCATGTGGAGTTCCTTGGTTGGGGCGTTCCATGTTCTCAACTTAAAGATCAACGCGGGAATAGGAGGTGATTATGTTCCGTTTAAAATAAATTTTATAATGACGCTTTGACACAACTTGCTTTTTCACTTTTTAAGAGTCGAGAAAAAGCTAAAGATGACTCTAGTCTCCTTCGATGTTTTAACGAGCCCGAAGTGACAAATGCTCGAATGGACGTTTTCAGTTATAAAGTTTGAAAAAGGCCAAAAGAAACTGCTCTGGAGTTCTAGGCAGAGGGTGTGCCAAACCTTTCGCAAAACCACAGAATACGTTTTACGGTACGAGTGGTCGATCTTCGTGAATGTTGTGTTCACTGCATTGCGATCAGTAGGGCGGCCGACACGGTTTCCTATGGATAAAGGCTTTGATCCTATAGGGGTCTCCCAATATATATGCGACGGTACGTGGGAGCACAAGTCCGTATTGATACTTATCGCTTCACCGTGGAGGAATCACCCAACCACTCAACGCTAAGATATCACGTTTAACGACGCCGGAACACGTCTCTAGCTTAGACCCCTAGATGTTTGTGTTATGTTTCAATGCGTTGTTATGTAAATTCAATTTATTTTAAGGTTGATCTTGTTTAGCAGCTTGCCTTTATGGATCACCACGAGATGTATAGAAACACTCCTGAATGCAATCTAAGATGATAAGCAAGCTTTTCAACCTTTCAACTTTGAAAACCTTAACTACTGAGGGAGAAGGAAGATAACACCTTTTCACACAGATCATAGATCACACACTAATGCACTTTCCTAAATCAACATGCAAACTGTCATAATGTACATGCACAATGCAAGTATTTCTTTTCTCTTTCTTAATGTTGATGAAATGCAAAAAGAAAGCTGTTGTATAACTTTGAATTCAATTTCAAGCGAAAGCAAACAAGTTTGTCCAAAATCGAAAGACACCTTACGATTCACTTGTTTCGACACTTAGAAATATATAAATTCAAACCATATAACGAAAGCGACAAACTCAATCAGCTATGAACATCAAATAAACTAACTCTTAAGATCAGAACGACACTTAATCACAGGTCTAGATCTAAGAGGTCAATGCAAGACTGGTTCACTTTCATTATGGGAAACTGTAAATGACACAAGAAATACAAAAGAACAAATACAGTTTCTTTATACAACTGAGGCGGAATAATGACAAAGGAAGATGGTTTCAGATAAGCCTATTGACTGGCAACAAACAACAAAAACAAGAGTGAAAACAAGCCAAGACACAACAGGAAACCTCAGTAACTCAAGCCAAGATTGGTCCAGAGCAAGTGTAACACTGCCTGTTTGACCTTCAGTGCAGGTAGCCCCTTCGGGAACTGCGCTGAAATGCAGACTGCCTTTGTACAGCCTGCAATGAAGAACGAGACTTTCGTCCGTCTTGGTTTCCGGGTCACAAATTGCTCAAAAATTCACAGTTTTTGCTCAAATCAGAAGCTATCAGTCAAGGACACACTAAGGGATGTAAAGGAGGATGAAAAGCTATCACTAAGAGCTTATTAGAGTCCTTGTGGATCAGCTCTTCAAATCATAAACTTGCCCAGAAACTGAGCTAGAGTAGCTGCCCTCTACTTTGTGTTTGATGGATTCAAACACAGTTCGATTCGGTACTCCCCTTGTTTATGAAATGAATAGCAAGAAACACAACAAACCAAAAAGATACGCTCCCTAGTGGAGTCGCCAATTTGTTGGGGGGGAAAGTATCTAATGCAGAATGCCTCTATCCCACTCTGAAGGTGATAGTACTCCAGCAACAACTAAATGCAAAGTTATTCAAAGTTTCTTCTTTATGAGATGAGAGAGGGAAGAAAAGGATGATCTACTAACTGTTATCTTGCGCTAATAGTCGATCCAGTCTTCTCTCCTTGCCGCTTACTCCTAGCTCCTTGTCCTTTCACCGGCCCAGTACACACAGATCCTGTAAAAGCACAAGAAAAGGAAACTACAAGAAGCATACAATCCATAATCGATTATAGGATTAGCATAAATCAAATATACAAGCATCTATTCATCATAAAGACACATGCATATAGAAGAACCTCAAATACTTTATTGATAATAGAAGTAAAGTTCTGAGAGAGTTACAACCACAATGGGCCCAATCCAGCAACACCTCCCAGCTGAAAGAAATCTCCTCTTCACCTCCTTCAAGCAAAACACCCAATAGCTCTATACACAAACCAACAACACTTCCTTACTTGCACAAAATTCCAGCCTCTCTAGACCTCATGAGAGAGCTCTATATATAGGGTTTTGGAGAAAGGATGAGTCATCTTGAGACTGGCCTGAAGCTGACTTGTGTCCTCTCCCACTTTAGTTAATCTTCAGTTCTTGAGTCCACTTGGAGAATCTTGCTTCCACTTGGAGATCAAGACCCTCTTACTCATCACTAGGCCAATTCCTTGACCCAAGTGTCAGTTTGGAAGCTTCCTGGGCAGTTGACACCTTGCAGAATGACTGTGCCACTTGGCCAATCTCGCCCAGCGCAGGTAGCCTTCATTAGTTTTGACCTTCAGCGCAGGTACAAGGAGGAGCAGTTGACATTCAGCGCAGATGCTCAGTGGAGCAGCTGACATGATCCAGAAATAGCCTGTTTTTGAGTGTTTTCAGGTGGAGAACTGATTTTCAGTGCTGTGGTTTGCAGACCTTGTTCCTCTAAGGGTAAGAACAACATGTTTAGGGACTTTGGATCCCTCAGATTATTGACATTTCATGCTCCATGCTGTTAGGCACAAAAATGTCTATAACAATATGGGGTGCACCAACATCTCCCCAAGAGGAGAAAGGACTAGGATTTCCTCCAAGGGGAATTCCTTGGTTAGTGGACTCCATTTTCCTCAACCTAAGACCAACGTAGGAAAGGTGGTGTTATTCCGATTAAAATAAATTTTAGACACTTTGAAACAGCTTGTTTTTCCAATTTTGAAGAGTCGAGAAAAAAAAAAGATGACTCTAGTCGCCTTCAATTTTTAATGAACCTGAAGTGAAAAGTGCTCAGATGGACCTTTTCCTTTAAGGAGTCTGAAAAGGAACAAAAGAGACTGCTCTGGAAATCTAGATAGAGGAATTACCAAACCAATCGCAAAAATGCAGAATACTTTTTACGGTACGACAGTCAATCATTCTGAATGCTGTGTTCAGTGCATTGCGATCGATAGGGTGACAGACACGGATTCCTATGGATAAAGGATATAGCCTATTGTGGTCTCCCAATATATACTCGACGGTACGTGGGAGCACAAGTCCGTACTGGCACTTGTCATCTCAAAGAGGAGGAATCACCCAACCAATAGTGAAAGCGACAGTTACCAGGCTTTAACACGTCGGAATACATCTCTAGCCTAGACTTCTAGATGTTGTGCGTTAGGTTCCAAAGTGTTTTTAGGTTCATTAAATTTATTTTACAGTTGATTTTTCTTAAGAAATTTTCCTTTCAGTTTCACCGCGTGATGTAGATGTACAATTCCTAAAATGCAATCTAAGATGATAAACAATCGTTTAATCTTCTTTTTGCAATGAAAATCCTAGCTACTAAAGAAAGAGAGACAGTATTCTTTCAACATAGAGCAGAGAGCACACACTAGATGCACTGTCCTAAATCAAACCAACAAGCAGTCTAAATGAAAATGCACATGCATGTATTTGTTTTCAGCTTTCTTAATGTGTGAATGACAAGAAGAATGCTAAGTACAAATCTGAATTATCTTTTCAAAGCGACATGACTAACAGTTTTCTTTTCAAAAATGAAAGGAAGATAATGACGACACTTTACTATTTCGAATTGAAAACTGCTTTTGACACTTGAAAACCTACTAATTCAAATCAAATACAAGAGTAACTGTATAATTGACCATCAAGAACAATGGAATTTCTTTCTTTGACTGAGAACAACACTTGCGACACTTTCAAATCAAAAGACGACAGTTCGACTATGCTACTAATTTGCAAAAGAGAACTGAAAATGGCAGAAAATACATAAAACATTCATAGTTATTTGCACAATGGAGGTGGAATGATGGAGAGGAAGGGAGTTTCCATAGTGGTATACTGATCACAGACAGAAAAACTCCAGAATAGAGCTGAAAAGAATAAAGAAAAACCAAGACCTGGAGGCAGAATTAGCTTTTTCTAATCATCACACCTGCAACACAAGGAAACAGGGATGCATCCCACCTACTGCACATGGGAAGTGTGATGCATCCAGGTTTCCTTGAAGAGAGGGTACGATGGTACCAGGATGAGACTTTACTTGGCTCTTGATCATAGTTTGCAACTCAGTTCAGGAATTTAGGCCGAGCAAGTGATGTACAGTAAATAAAAATCACAGGGGCTGATCTAATGAGGTTACTAGAGCCAGCACTAGGGCAATTAGAAGGTTTGCAAATCGATTTTTCAGTTTATAAAAAAAACCCGGAGATAGACTGAAGCAGCATTGATCTACTTTGCACTTGCATAGCAAATACAGTTCGAAGACTAGCTGGCTTGACTTCAAGCTCCGTCTGTAAGTTTATAAAACAAACAAATATGGACAAACAAACAATCTATTCGATCCCCAGTGGAGTCACCATTTTGTTATCAAGAAATCTAGTGTCCACTCGGATCTGCTAGTCCCACTAAGACTTGTAGCTATCTTAGAAACAAACAAACTAAAACCACTTTCGTTTTCCTTTATGAGAAGTAGATAAGAGTGGAATGAAGGACACCAACCTCAATCTTGCGCTTGGTTCCTTGCTTGATTCCTCTCCTTGCTGATAGATCATTGCCACTTCTCCTTCGCCTACCCAGCTTCAAAGAGCACTTGTGGGATCAAAGCAGCATAATACTTGTTAGTGTCGGTCATGATGCCCTCCATCAGTGATCAAAATACTCTTTGCATATGCATAAGTAGGTGTCTCATCGATGTCAGTTTTGCATTCCATTAGGCATGCCATAAAACTGATGGAGGAGCTGGTCCTTGTTCCCTTCTTGGCTTTGCTGGATCAGGTCATATTAGTTAATGAACTTGTGTCACGCTTGTTTTGTTTTGTCTTGAAGTCCCAAGTCTTAGGTCTAGGGTTTTGGTCAAAAATCACTGCAAGGTCATGAGTCATAGGTCTAATAGTCCCCAGCAAGCCGAAAGGAGGTATGTTAATATGTTCCATTGATATTTTTCATCAGGTACAACTCATTTATACCTTGGATTTAAAAACCATGTTTTTAAAGCCAAGGTCATGTGAAATTTGCAAAAAATAAGGAAAATTTTCAAAATTCTTCAAAACGCTGGCAATAACCCTAGTCTCCTCGCCAGAGTCCATCAGATGGTCAACCTGCAAAAAGAACGGAGTTAAAGCACTCAAAAGATCAAATTCAGGACAAAGTGAACTCAAAACAGTGTTAAAAGTGAATTTCAAAACAAAAACATTACAAAGTGGGTTTGGTAAGTTAATTTTTTCAAATTGGGCCTATAAAGAGTAAATTTCCCTCTAAACAACCTCATTATGCATTTGAGAGCTTGCAAAAACGAGTGAGAGGTCAAAAGAGGCGATTTGCAGAAAGTTGGAGTCATTCTCAGGGGCGCGACCACTCAGGCTCAGTGCGCGACCAGTTGGGTGGGGCGCGACCACTCAGCGACCCATCTGTAGTGTATTTTTCTAAAGGGCGCGACCACTCAGGCAGGGCGTGACCACTCAGAGCAGGGGCGCGACCACTCAAGCTGTCTTCTACAGAACCATTCCAAATCGACTAAATCGCCCTCTTGCTTGCTCAACTGATCGAGGTAGGGTCTTCTAGTGCGTTTGAATGCTTGGAACATGAAATGATGGGCTTGCATATATATGTTTATCACCAAGAAATGTAAGGAGAAATGGATTTGGGTGATTGCTTGTTCATGTAGGCATTATGCTAGGGTTGATGTTTTTTCAAGGCTTTAAATCCCTATTTATTCCCTCCTTGTTTCCTATTAAATTCACAAATGTCATAATATGTTTATATCTTATCTCATTTGCAATAAAAACTAAATCTCTCATCCCAAAATTCCTAAAACCCTATCCCTCCCCCAAATCCCTTTACAAAACCCTAATGCCCTTTCATGTATTCTACCCAAACCCTAATACCCTCCACACGGCAAGGAAAATAAATGAACAACAGCAAGGATAAAAATGTTATGTAAAAAGAGAAAAGAGCAATAATATAGCAAAATGACCAAATAAAAAAAGATATTGCTGGGCATAGTCATTGGAAAATAGAAGACACACTGTTGTTGCATATCCATAGCAAAAACAAGAAAAATGCAGCTGTGTATATGTATAAAATGGACATATTGCTGTAAATATTGTTTGCAAAAGAATATTGTTGTGTCTCCCCAAAACCAAGCCCTGTTTTCCTCTCTACCCCTTCCCTAAAATCCTGTTTATTGTTTGCAAAAGAATATTGTTGTGTCTCCCCAAAACCAAGCCCTATTTTCCTCTCTACCCCTTCCCTAAAATCCTGTTCAATTAAGATCCCTTTTCCCTTATGACAAGATGTAAAAGAAGCCTTGTTCCCCTATGACTAAATGTACATAAAATCCTTTGAAAAACATTGTTTACCTTATGATGTACATTGAAAAAACAAAAAACTCAAAGGAGCAAGCTATCTATGCTGTCCTATACTCCTGTTGCAAATGCATGTCCTTTCCCTTGATGACTATCATACGTATTTTCCCTAATAAAGTATTTCTTTGCAAATGATTTCCTAATGATGGAAGATGAGATGACATGTTTGACATCTTGTGAATTATCCCTTAAAAATCCCTGTTTTTACATATTTTCCCATTCCTTATTAAAAATCCCTCCCCTAACATTTCCCTTATGATTTTTTCCCCCTTGAAAACAACATACTTCTCAGCATTTTTGCAGGCAAGGGCAGCAGTTTACTCTATCTATTTTCTTCACTTTGCTCAAAGGCACCATGTCAACCACTGAAACCTATGAGCAAGGTGATGACCGGTCTTCTTCCACAGAGATCAAGGTACAACAGAGGCCTCGTAAGGGTGGCAGAGGTGGTCATCATAGGAGAGAGGAACCCACCTCTTTGGCAGAATTGCAGGCCTGTCCTATGGCAGTGAATTGTTTCCGTTATATGTCATGTTTTCGGTTCTGTGAGAGGCTTGCTCAGATCCAGCACCACAGGGAGTTGGCCCGCTTATTTGTTTTGCACCTTCATGATGGGCAGGTCACTCTTGCAGGGGTGAATTTTGTGCTATCTCCGGAGGTGATTTCAGAGGCTACCGGGATACCAAATGTGGGTGAGGTGTGGCCCAAGCGCAAAATGCTGGACTATGTTTATTTTGAGCCATATGTCAGGCCAGCATTCATGAGTCACTTGTCAGGGGTCTTTCCTTTCAGATTCCTCCGGGGGGAGTATGCTCCGATCATGCGGCTTATCATGCATTACTTCACATGTGAGGGGAGATTTTCACAGTTCTTCTCTTATCACATTCGCCTGTTGATGCACTTTGCCCGAGTGAGGATGATGAACATCCCGGTTTTCTTCTTCCAGGACATTCAGAGGATGGTGTCCGTGTTCTAGAGGTGGTCCCCAGCTCAGCAGTATAGGAGTTTGTGCCATCATGGTCTCATCCAGCTCATTGTTTCCCATCAGTTGAGTCAGCAGGGCATTCCATGGGCAGACTTCATTTCTCATGAGTTCTTTACAGTGCCACCACAGCCACACCCAGAGCCAGAGCTCATTTATGAGGAGGGAGGTCCATCTCACCAGCCCGAAATCATTGTTCCGAGACAGGTTGCTTCCTCACCTCAGGTCACCTACCAGAGAGGTCACAGGACCTTGTTTGCAGTAGCTCGACGAGTACTTTCTCCACAGCAGGTGGAAGGGGTCTCGCCATCATCATCTACAGGTTAGTGAGTGTTATCTCCACACCAGGTGGAAGGGGCCTCGCGTTCTCCATCAACAGTACGGGAGGGCAAACAGCCCATGACAGAGGAGGAGAGAGCCGGTGACACACAGGTTAAAATCATTAATCTTGATGCTCACTCCCCCACTTCAGATTTGCATGAGATCATCCGACAAAGAGAGGCAGAAAACCGCTTGTTACAGCAGAAGCTCGACATGGCCCAATGGACAATAAACTATCTTGAGCAGCGCAACAAGCAACTTGAGGATGAGAAAGAGTTGGATGAGCTGTGGAGGATTCGAAGTGACCGAGTCATCAACCGTAGGAGGCCCGGTGACTTGCTGCCCAAGGAGAGGGAATCCATTCTTATCCGTGTGAATGCACACTTGGAGAGACTGTTGGAGAAAGTCAACCAAGACAAGAGGCTGCTACGGAACATGAAAAATCATTATTGGGCGAGGATGCATGTTTGCAAGGCGAAAATGAAGATGTTCCAAAGGAGGTTGTCTGAGGCCCGTAAGAGGAAGAAGAAGACCAAACCGCTCCGTATCTTGGCTGAGGCCTCTCTCACTCACCATGATACTCATTAGCATCCTCCTAGCAGCAAACCCAAGAAATTTTGAGAGTTTTGAGACATTTTTAGCATTTTTGGGAATTTTACAGGTTTTGGCCATTTGATGGGTCTCACCCCGCGTGCGACCATACATGGGGGCAACTCAGAACGAGTAAAACTTTGCATTTTTGGAATTTTCATGCAAAAATACACTTTCCTATGGATGGGTTTCAGATTTTATGCAGATTTGGGTTTCCAAAAGCTCAAAATACATGCAATTTTTGACTTTCTGCCCCTATTTTGAGTTGCAGAAAGCTGTCTTGGGAGAAATGACTTTTGAGGGGTCAAATCAACTCCAAATTCAGAAATTCCAGTGGGGTTGGAAAGTAGACTCGCATACCTTTCCAACGGGCTATCGTTCACCTGATTTTGGCACCGGGAAGGCCCTCAAACAGAGCTGTGAATGTGCGCGACCAGTCAGAGTGATGTGCGCGACCAGTCAGGGAAATTTGACTGTTTTGACCAGTTCGGCCAGCAAAACACTGTTTTTACTTTGGTTGACTTTTGAGGCATGTAAATGATGGATTTTTGTGTAATTTTCATAGCACTTGGATACATTCACTCTCCTTTGACACTTCTAGAAGTTTCTTTGATGTAAATGGTAAATATTTAATGCATGGATAGGTTTCCTTAGTTTTATAGGCAAGTTGTTTTGACTACCTATTATCTAGTGCTCATTTTAGAATTAGTTGAAACAGCTCCTAGGAAGATGAGCTCGACCCCTAGAGGTGGGGAAAGGAGTTAGATCATCTATATTATGCCTTCTCTTTCTCATTTTCATGGTTGGACTCTGGAGGGAGAAGCTCTATTGTATATTTTACTTGTATCTCTGCAATTTGAGGAAAAGGAAGGCCAGGGTTTTGCAGACATCATTGTGGATTCTTGTGGATTATTATGTTGATGGTGTGTTCTCTTATTGTAATTGTAAGTGTGTTTATGTGTTCCATCTCTTTCTTTACTGCAGCTTATTAAACAAATGAAGTGATAAAGTTTGAATTCATGCTTGCCATGCTCAGCTTTCAAATTTGTTTAATGTTTATGTTTTCCACTGTCTAGAGAGGATTCAAAGTCATTGTTTGCCCTCTTTAGCTTCTCTTTTTTCTTCCTTGATCATCCATCTCAGCTAAAGGCATCAGCACAAACTCCTACCTTGCCCCAAAGACCCACCTGTAGAAACTGTGTCAAATCCCCGCACCCTAAAATTGTAGATCCTCCAATTGCCACCAAAAACCCCAAAAACTTTAAATCAACCCTCCTTATCAGTTTACTAGCCTAATATCAGTGTTCCTAATTGGGTCAGCTCATCCTATTGAAAGATCTACCGAGTTTGACCGGAGAGAGCCTTCTCATACCCCGTAGGGCTAGCTACGAGGTGAAATGGTTTGATGTTGCCTTGAAGGTTTACCTTCCTCAGCCTAGGGTGAAATCTCAAGCGCTAACAATACTATCGAAGAACATAGATCTACAATCATAAACAATATAGGACCAGATGTATATTGACCACACAAATGCATATATCATCAAACATACAAGAATGTGGAGGAAAACTTCAATAGCTTTATTAATAATCAAGAATAGCAAAGAGGATTACAACCAATTGTTCTGACCCAGCATCATCCTCCAGCATGATATCCCTTCTTTCACCTCATGAAAAGCTTAGATCACCCAACACTATGATATTCCAACAAGAAACCAACAACACTTCCTTACAAGATACAAAATTCCAGCCTTCGGATCTCTGGGATGAGGGATCCATATATAGATGATTACAGGGGGGTGAGTCAGATTCTGGGATTTGATTAGTGTCCTCTTTCTGATAGCTCTTTATTCCACTTGGAGATTCATGATCTCTTACTCATCCCTGGGCGAATTCAGAGAGGCAAGTGTCACAGGAGAAGTTTCTGGAAGATTCCATGATCATCCACCTCACAAACTGTCTCTGCCATTTGTCCACTCTCACCCATCGCACCCCATAGAAAGGATTTTCAGTATGCATCACACCTCCCATGTGCATTTAGGTGGGATGCATCACACTTTGACCTTGGAGCAGGTGAGATGGTCCAATTTTGACCAGTTCTAAGTATTTTTTCATGGAGAACTTCTGGGAGATGATGTAATCAGTTGACCTTGTTCTTTTAGGGGATGGAACAACACTTTTAGGGACTTAGGAGCCCTTGGCTTATGGACATGTTTGATTGGGGTTGTAGTGCCCAAAAATGTCTATAAAAATGATGTTGTTACTTACTTACAAAGAGGCAATGGAGAAGTTTTGAGGTGAATTGATGCAATTTGCAATGATCTAGAGCGTAATTTCCAGGTGCATAGTGCACTCACCTAGGTGTGTAGTGTCGGTTTGGTGCGTATTGCCAATTCAAATTTACACTGCAGGAATTACCTAGGTGCATAGCACCGAACTTTGGTGTGTAGCGCCACTTATTTTTCACCACAAACATAGTGATTGCTCCCCTTTTGTTCAATAAAACTTCAAAATTCTATTTTTAGCTCAACTCATGGACTTCAACTGAAAAAATGAAATTACTTAAGAGAGGTATGAACCTTATATGGCTTGGAAACTTTTGATTTTATAATTTTCAAAACCCACTTTATAATATCTATTTCCTTTTCAAATACTCTGTTTTTTGGATGATTGATCTTTTGCATGAAATAGGTGAACTGCTACCTGATTTCTTTGACTTTTGCAGTGGCATGTAGTTGGAAATATCAACAGGTGACAATAGCAACATGAAACTATTAATTACATATGAGAAATAATAAAATTACATGAATTGTACAAACAATATACCAATGCTCGTTTTTCACCTCGAAAGTGGTTTTGAGGTGAAAAATCTATTAAGTTTACAAATTATGAGATTAAAACTTTTCTAATGATTATTGTCATCCTCATGTATCTGTTGACCATTATTAGTCAATAGTTACTGAAATTTGTCATGGTAAAACCCTAATACCTAATGAGACTATTACCCTAAGACATAAGACCTATTTGATGAAATAAACTGAAAATGAACCTGAACCTGAACCATTGACTAAATCACATATGAAAAGAGGTTAGCAGATATGTGTCATGAGGGAAAAAACTGAAATCTACCCTACCATCAGTTGATCCATGACCTAATGGAATGCAACTCATCAGAATGGGACTCCTAATATGAATGCAAAAGAGTAATCTTTGATCACTGATGGCAGTGTGAAGACACTGACACTAACAGTATGTACACCAAAAGTATCTGCAACCATGGTTACACCACTAAATTTGGCCATATTGAAAAAGGAAGGAGAATGAACAGGGATTGTTGCCCTGTCAATTAGGGTACTCACATATGATACTATGTACAAAAGTTGAGAAGGAATGGGTGTCGAAGGAGTCATGGGGGACTCAAGAATGTCTTTAATATCAATCTCATATTCCGATTGGAAGAGCACACTAGCTAGGACCAAAGAATTTTCATCCAAATTACGAACCACACTAGGTTCACCCTTTAAAATAAGAACCCCTAAAGTTGGATTAATCTCTAATGTGTGAGTTGCCACTGGCTGAAAAGCACCAACAAAACTACTCCTACGTCCTCTAGATGAAGGTTAGGGACTTGCACTTGAAAGCCCACAAAGCCTCCTAGATTGACAAACCTATGGATCAGCCACCTTTAAATGTTAAGAGAACTTTTTTAAAGACTCAAACAATAAAACTTATAGAAATCTAGGAGAAAAGAGAGCTCACTAAGAAATCCCTAAATATAAAACCAAACAAATGGCTTCCAAGTACTTGCGCTATGGGTGATTAGGACCAGACACTAAAATACAAGAAATTGAATTTAAGGACCTTACAAAGGTAGTATGGGATACTTACGACCCAAGCATACTAGTGAAGGTATCAGAAACAATTACGCTGACCTCCAAATAATAGCCGTTTCCAGTGAAATTACCTAAGCTTCACAAGGGCATCCTCTAGAAGTAATATGAAAATGATGCAGTGTATTTCTCAAGTACCATAGGTATTCTCCCCTGCAGTCACATGTGTGGTGCCTAGGCTAGAAAACTAAGGTCACCATTTCATAATTAGAATCCAAGCAGAAAATTAGTGGGTGCGGGATCTAACTAGTAGGAGAGGGTGTATCTTTCTTTCCCTGTATTCACCCATCCTGGTGCTTAACTCATGTGTTAGAATAGATTTCTCAAAAAAATTAACGAGACTAGATTTTTCACTCTTTAATCAACATCTATGTTTCACTTTAGAGTGGCCTTGGAGAGTTTACTCTCCACATAACTATTCCAAGGCCCTAAATGTCCTACTCTAGTTGATGTATCGATGAAAAAAATAAAACTCTAGTTAATTTTAATCAAGCCTTTATTTTAGGTGGTTTTTTTTAATTGAGGCATAGCGGAAGTGAAACTTATGATGTTCTAACACAAAATAAATAAACAGAAACTAGGCTACATGTGAAATGCAACTTATTTTTCTTCGATGAAAAGTGATCTCTACAAGGTTCTAGGAGAAACCTATGAAAGCATAAAATATCTTTTTCATTTAAGCATGCTCACACATTCATCATCTATCCAAAAATACTAAAAAAGAAATGCCTCAAATGAAAACAACTTAACGCACACTATAATTCCTAAGTGCAAGATTCTATGGAATGCTATAAACAAACAAATGTGCTATTTTAATATCCCAAAGTCAAAATTTTACCAATCAAGGAGAAACAAACATCCAAGAAAAATATCTCTCAAGCAAAGAAAATTGCAACTTTAAACAAAGATTCACAGACTTGTTAGTAAAGGAAAGATAAAATCAAAGAAAATTAAGGCACAAAACAAATGTTTTTTCACTTTTTCCTTTTAAGTTCTTTGAATAAAATATTCAAGAAGAAAAGACAACTAACAACCTTAAGATCAAAATCAAGTGAAAAGACACCAAAGTTCACCGACCATAAACAATCACCGAAATGATAAGACCAACAAAAGGTCAAAAACACTTGAATGACCTGATCTAAAGGACACACAAAAGATTCAGCAAATAAAAGATCTTAGAGAAGTAGAATCTTTCACTAAACCAAAATTGCAAATCTTTCTAAAGCCAACAAGAAGAAACAAAAAGAGGCAACTTCAAGAAGGAAAATGAAGCAATAAAAATATTGGATCTTAAGGAAAGTTGAAAAACAAATCTATGTTCCAATTGTATAGAATAGTTGAACACTTTACCAAAAGGTCTGAAATCCAAACTCAAAAGTACAAAACTTCACCAAATATAAAACCCTATGTTGACAAAATATTTTTGCAAAAAAGAGACAATGAAACCAACACCATCAAGAAACAAGATCATTCTAGACTGCAAATGACTCTAAAAGAGAGGGAAAACTAGGCTACTTCCCAAAACTAGAGATAATTTTGAAAAATTCAATTTTTCCCAAATATACGCGACTATATATGAGGAAAGTCACATGTATATGTGACCGTGTCTGAAGAAACACATACATATGTGGTTTTCTTTGGAAGAAACTACATGTGTACGTGGCTGTGTGCAAATATAAATGTGTATATGTCAAAAAATAGGGAGAAATAACAGGTATAGGTCTGATCCAAGATATCAGACTGACTGCCCAAATGGAAAATGAATCAATAAGACTGGAAAAATCAAGAAACTAGGCAAGAGAGCCCAACTCAAGAATAAAACAACCCTTCTAGGAAATATAGTACTGTATTTCCCCAATGGAGTCACCAATTCTATTAGAGGGAGAAACCTCCCTTAGGTAAGGGTTGACAACCTCAACAGATCAAAGGCAGAATATCAACAAGAAGCACTCATTCAAGCAAGAAAACTATGAAAACTACTAAATTTGGGTTTGTGAATAATACCCGGAGGTCCTACATTTGATGTCAATCCCAGAGGGTCCAGCCCCTTTGCTTCCTCCAATGCATTCAAACCCACAACACAAACCAGAGAACTATATACATAGAAATAATTTCAAATATTGTGCATATTAAACATGTTAGATACATACATACATACATACATACATACATACATACATACATACATACATACATACATATATATATACACTTGATGATCTAACATGTTTAGTATGCACAATATTTGAAATTATTTCTATGTATATAGTTCTCTGGTTTGTGTTGCGGGTTTGAATGCATTGGAGGAAGCAGAGGGTTTGGACCCTCTGGGATTGACATCAAATGTAGGACCTCCGAGTATTATTCACAAACCCAAATTTAGTAGTTTTCATAGTTTTCTTGCTTGAATGTGTGCTTCTTGTTGATATTCCACCTTTGATCTGTTGAGGTTGTCAACCCTTACCTAAGGGAGGTTTCTCCCTCTAATAGAATTGGTGACTCCACTGGGGAAATACAGTCCTGTATTTCCTAGAAGGGTTTTTTTATTCCTGAGTTGTGCTCTCTTGCCTAGTTTCTTGATTTTTCTAGTCTTATTGATTCATTTTGCATTTGGGCAGTCAGTCTGATCTCTTGGATCAGACCTATAATTGTTATTTTTCCTTATTTTCTACATATACACATTTTTATTTATACACAGCCACGTACACATGTAGTTTCTACCAAAGAAAACCACATATGTATGTGTTTCTTCAGACACAGTCACATATACACGTGACTTTCCTCATACATAGTCGCGTATATTTGGGAAAAAATGAATTTTTCAAAATTTTCTCCAGTTTTGGGTAGATCAGGTTGTATTCTTCCACTCTTATTTTGTAATACCAATAAAGAAGCTCTGTCTTATTCCTCAAATGTTGTGATCCCTTGTTTTTTATGATTCATGTATAATATATCATGTGTTCGATATATGTGTATATATATATATATATATATATATATATATATATATATATATATATATATATATATATATATATATATATATATATATATATATATATATATATATATATATATATATGTATGTATGTATGTATGTATGTATATATATATATACACATACATGCATACATGCATACATACATACATACATACATACATACATACATACATACATACATACATATATATATATATATATATATATATATATATATATATATATATATATATATATATATATATATACACACACACACATATATGTAACACATGATATATTATACATGAATCATAAAAAAAAAGAGATCACAACATTTGAGGAACAAGACAGAGCTTCTTTATTGATATTACAAAATAAGAGTGGAAGAATACAACCTGATCTAACCACGGCACCAACGGACCTTCCTCTAAATCCATCTAGCTCGAACCTCAAAGATCACTGATCAACATGTGAAAAAGGATGTCATATAATGGAAGATGAACATCTGTGCAAGGAAACAGGGGTTTCCTATGACTTGGAGTGCAGGAGGCACAAGGAAAATCAAACTAGATTTGGGGACAAAAGCACTATAATGTTGATATCCTATCTCCTTCTATGTTTTAGGCCTTCCCATGAGGTGTATAAATACCACGAGAAATCAGTTGATTCAGTTGGGCCACAGGATCCTATACGTGGGCTTTTGATGAAACACATAAACACCACCCAAGAAATAGGATTTTTGCTATTTTATTTTAAATTATGTGCACAGGTTTGGTATTTTGGTACCTGCAGAGTTTCAATACTCCCATAAGTTGGAGTGATCCAGTTAACAGGGTGTTGATTGGACCATACATTTTAGCAAACATGGAACAAGAAATGTATGTCGTAAAGAATAATCTAAAGGCAACAAAAGATAGGTAGAAGAGATATGCATATTGGAACAAGTTTTTTAAGGTGTTCCTGATTGGGGAATAGGTGTACTTGTGCCTCAAACCAAAGAAGAGCTCCTTTCAGATTGGATCATGTGCCAAGATGGCACCACAGTTTTATGGACCCTTCAAAATTATTGAGAGGATTGGGCTAGTATCCTATCAACTTGCACTGCCTCTGACAATGAAATTCCATGATGTTTTCCATGTTTCATTACTTAAGAAGTATGTTAAACATGTTGATCATGTGATTGACTGATCTGTATTGCATGTGGAACCAGATGGATAATTCTAGTCAAAGCCTTAGTGTGTATTGAAGAAAAAGGTGCTCATGCTCTGGAACCATGAAAACAAGCAAGTTATGGTGCAATGGAAGAATTTTGGTCTCGATGAAGCTACATGGGAGATGGTGGATAAGATGCGAGCTATGTATCCTTCATTGTTTTCCCGTTGAGGCATAGCAGTTTTGGTATGGTGTTTATGTATATGTTTTGGTACATGTTTTGGTGATGTTTGGTATATGTACATATGTATATGGATGTAAACCCTGCCATGAGCTATGCTTAAAGCTCCAATAAGTGGTATGGTTCTCATGTCATTAGGATGTTATTCATGTTATGTTTTCATGTTGGTTTTCTTCTCAACAGGTTGATCATTGCAAATACTCCAATGAGCTAAGTAATAAAGTTCCACAAGTAGTATGTTTTGCTTATAACAATCTTGTGGTTATAGGTGTTGTTGAACACCAAGGATAGTGTTCACACAAGGAGGAGGGTTATGTTATATCCCTGCTAAGAATTCCATGTAATAAAAGTTAATAAAGGAAAAATAATAACCATGATTGATGGGACACTTGTGGTTGATTAATGGCTAAGGAAATTGGAAAAGGAAATGGCTAAGGCTTTTGGAAAGGAAAAATTACATTTTTGGCACATTTATTTATGAAAATAATGGGAATCATTAGAAAAGTGAGGTGAAAGGTCATAGGTTGCATGTGAGGAGGAAAATAATGTAAAATAAATCAAACAAAGGCCTCATTAATAGAAAGGCATCTGAGGATCAGTTCACAAACTTTTATCAGTTCGGTTTTGGAGCATTCTCTCTATTCTCCCTCTCATACTCTTGCACAATTAGATTTTTCTCGGAGAACTCTTGGAGGGTGTGGCATACTTAGAGTTTTGGATGAATAAGGCAAAGGGAGAGTAGGAAATCACAAGAGGACATTGGGATCAGAAACTATAATGGGTTTTTCTTGTAGGTACCAAGTTGCATGTATGATTTCCTCACTAGTTTTGGCATGCATGACATATGAATGTGTTTATTTCTCATGATCTGTCACTTGCATGGAGGATTTCCTAGATTGAAAGTGGATTTTCCTAGCCTTCACATTTCCTGGATAGTGGTGAGCACTAGTATTGCAGCAATAATGCTACAACTCCTAGGGCTTCCTACTTTACTTTTATCAACCCGGTAGTTTGTAACAAACTTAGAAGCATCAGTGTTGTATGCACAAGTACTAGCTCTTACTACAAGCTGTCACTTAGTTAGCTAGCGCAAGATCACTAGGAGCTCAAGCCAACTTCTATGAGTTTCCAGAAGAATATTTTAACTGAGATGAAAGAAAGCTAACTCTAAAGAGGCTATCCTACTTCCAGAAAGAGAAAGAAGATTGGAGTATAAAGCAAACCCTAGCAAACCCTAATTTTCCAACTAACCCTACTTTTGGAGAAAAAGAGATGAAAATTGATGAAATGAATTCCATTGACTACTGAAAAGGTAAATTACATCTATTCAAGCTATTCCTAGAATAAAATGAGAAAATAACATCTTTTTGTGTTTTTATGTGGTTTATGTGAAATTGTTATGCATGTGATTTTGTCTGTTTATGACTGTGGCAGAGGGTTGGTGGTGATGGAGAGTGGATTTGGTTTTTGCAGAGGTGTAAGAAGGTGTGGAGGGGTCCTAAGAAGCCTTTGGTAAAATTTTGAAGACTTACCCTGCAATTGGACTTCAAAAAATCACTCACAGGAAATTCTACAGGAGGTTGCAGGGGATCTATAGGAGGATCTACAGGAGGATGTTGAGACCTATTTTTAGAGGTTTTAAGAGTGGAAAAAAGTTGGGAAAGGGTAGCTGAAGAGTAGAGGGATGTGTTCAGGTGTTTGGGGCTTAACAAGGAGGATTAGGAAAGAAAATGATGGTTGGATTTGTTCAAATGACAAGAGGAAAGATTATGGAAAAAGTGTAGAAATTAGGGCAGATTCATGAAGGACTATGAATGACTTGTGAAACCTGTGAGAAATGAGATGATTTTGGCTGATTCATTGATTTATTATGAGCTGAGGTGTGTTGTAAGATATCTACACATCTAACTACCGAAACTGAGCAATAAAAGTACTAGCTGCACCAAGAAAACATAACCATATCTCTTGTTAACCTAATTTCTAACCTAGAAACATAAAGTGCTGAATAGTACCTTATGAATAGAAAATATTGTAAAGAGATTTATTATAGAAATAGGAAATAATCTTGGAAAATGAATCTGAAGCAACCCTTTAACTTTTCAAATCAAATCATCTCACTAGAAATTGCATGGAAGAAGAAAAACTGTGTTTTTGGTGGCAGCAATTGTGCCTTGACATGAAATCATGGTCCAAGGAAGGGAGAAAGGAGATCAGTGCATGTTGTTGGACTTTTTCAATCTTAGCCTATCACTTTATTAACCTACTTCAGCAACTAAAACAAAGAGCATTTATGCAAACCATCAAAAGAAACCTATTCTAAACAAGGTAAAATGAATCTATCTAACAAAAATTTATTCATGAATTGAAGAAAAAACATATGAATGCAAAGAAAGAGGTGTTGGTGCTGGGAAGCCTTGTTTGGGCCCTAACCCAAGAGCTTCATCCCTCTGAAAGAAATCAGTGTTGGCTCAGAAAATATGTCATCTCCATTATCAAAATAAAAGTCACCTTACATAAATTGTTCACAAAAATAAGCTCGAAAATGAGCTGAACAAGAGCTACACAAAAGTGTGAAAATTATACTAATAAATGGCTAAACTAATGAGGCTCTAAGCTCTCCTGTTTATAAAAATTGAGTCCCTCAATAGCCCTCCTAAAATCAAGGGGCTCACCTTCCCAGAACTGGAGATAGACAACAGTTCTTCTTGAGTTGCTCGATTTCCCCTTGGATGCATCGATGTGGCTGTTTGTGCTTTGAGTTTCTGATGGAGGATTCAAGGTGGGGAATCGTAAATGAGGGGGACACCCTCCTACAAATCCTCTCCCTTATTTTTCTCGAATATTGGCTGCGAAATGCTCATCAATCCTCTGACTTTGTCCAAAATTGACCAAAAATCTGTATAAAGCACACATTAGACTTCATGGCATAATGACTTACCCAATTCACTCTATTAGCATAAATATAATAAAAAACATGCAATAAAATAATGAGAATGGTGGATTAAGCTATTTAGGAGACCAAATGAGCCCATATAATTACTCATTTATGGGGCTTATCATCACCCCCTTACTGAATATGTTGCTCATCCTTTGAGCAACTAGTCCATCTCTTCATCTTTGATGGCCCTGATGGCCCCCCTGACATCCCATGCCTCTGATGTGAGATCCTCTCCCCTATCATGGAATATAGCCTTTCTATCCACCTCCTCCCACTATTGTCTTTCTTCTTCCTCCCTTGTGCCCTCAAGCAGTCCTGTTAGTGCCTAAATCTACCTCAGGCTAAGAAAGGCAGGATCTGGGACCAACATCAAACCATGCTTAACCTGGTAGCTAGCCATACCAAGTCGGGAGAGGGTTCTCTCCTGGTCAATCTCAGCGAAAATATGATCAACAAGGGCTTGAGATGACTTATATGTTGACTTATTTTAGGCTAGGTGTGTGTGCGAAAGAATTTGATTGAATAAATTGATGTTTTTGTTGGCTCAAATGGAAAGCAGATTTTGGGTGCGGGGAATGAGGCTCAGTTTTGTAGAGATTTCAATGGGCAAGGTAGGTAAATTGATTTGGCACTTTAAATTGAATGAGATGGAGAGATTAGACAGGTGAGGAGTTGAAGAGGGCAAGAAATCTCAGGGATCCTCTTCAAACAGCTAAAAACATCAAAAACTAAAGCAAACCCTAGGTAGATAACTGCACTTTCAATGGATTCTACCTTTTCCTTTGTTTCTTTTAGTTAAGAAGAAAGAAGATAGATAATGGCATAAATAAAACATAAGTAAATTCACAATTACAAAATAAAGCACTATACCAAGACAAAATTCCACATGAATACCAAAGAGTGCTACAATCCTTGGTCTCAATGCCTTAGCCAAAATGCTGATATGAGTATACAATAAAGCTCCTTGCTTTCTCAAAACTCCAACCATGCTAATGATTGAAAGATCACAAGATATAGAAAAATCGTAACTCATCCTAGCCTCTAGGGGTTGAGCTCGCAAACTTAGGAGCTGTTTCATCTAATTCTAAATTGAGAACTAGAAATAAGGCAGTGAAACAACTTGCCTCTAGAAACTAGGGAATTGATTCATTCAGTTTCAAACAACTTTTTTATAGATGAATCTACCTCCATAAGTGAAAATTTAACATATTTACATCATGATCCATCCATTTACATTAAACTACATCATAATTTTGACATTAACAAGGAGGAAAAGTCAAACTGTCAAAAATCTAGGCAAAAAACAGAGCATTCTTGGTCAAACTGAGGCAAATTTACCCAATGTGTCGCACCAAATTCCCTTTGTGTAGTGCCTGTTTGGAGCCACTTTTGGAGGCTTTCCTGGTGTTCAAATTTGCTATAAGTGTGCTTTCTGGAAATTTCTACTATCTACTTTCCAACCCGAGTGGAATTTTTGAATTTTGCCTCCATTTTCCCCTCCAAAATTCAGTTCTCCCAACACTGCTTCCTGTGTGTCAAAATAGGGGCAGTAAGGTCATTGTTTGAGTGTTTTTTACCTTTTTGAGGGCTCAAAACCTGGCAAAATTTCTTTGCCATTGGTAGGCAAGCATAGTTTTCCATGCCAAATCCAAAAATTCTGAGTTTTTATCATTTGGAGGCTCCCATCAAAAGCGAGCGCCATGTGGCGCGACGCATATGGCAGAAAATTTTGTTTTTGGAGCCAAAAATTTCAAAAATGAAAAATGTGCCCCAAATTTTTTGAAATTTGGGCTGAGTCTTCTCCATCAAGTGCTTTGGTGGGCTAAGGAAGTCTCAACCAATATCTGAAGTCTATCTTGCTCCTTTCGCCTCCTCTATGCGTGTTTCAATTTTTCCTTCAAGCTCCTGATTCTTGCCTTGCAGACTTTGTTTCTCGCCATGTAATGATAAGCCATATGTCTCAACAATGCCTTCTCCTTTTTTGCCTTCTCGAACCCCCTCTCCAAGTGGATATTAGAACTTTCAAGCCATGACTCTCGATCGACATTGATTTCTTGCTCAAGTGATGTAAGCTTCACCTTCCTCCTTTTGGCAGATTGGCGGTTTTCCCGAATGTTTTACAACTCCATAATCACTTGCTGATCCTTAAGATGCTTGTTTCTATGCTCCAGGTACTTTATTATCCACTCAGCTCTTTCTCAGTTGATGGACAAAGCATTGATGTCCGCTTGTTGCTCTTTGATGACTTCTTTGAGATTTGAGCTTTGTGCGCCCAAATCAGTATCATCGTCATGAATGAGAATGAAATTGGTCTCTTGCTCACCTGAAGCCCCTCATCATGTACTAGCCTCTTTCCCTTGTCCTGAACCTACTGTGCCGATGAAGGAAACGAGACCCCTTCCACCTCGGGTGGAGATAATACTTGCTTTGTTGTTGCAAATAACCATCTAGCGCCCTTTTGATAAGTGACAAACACTAACATAGTAGCAGTCTTTGTCTCATGACCCTCATGTTGATACGAAGGTTCACCTATCTCATGCAAAGCCTCTGGAGGTCTCTCAGGAGCTGTGAAGAACTCACGAGAAATGAAATCCTCCCAAGTGATGCCCTGTAAACCAAGCTGATGCATGACCACAATCTTAATGGGAGAAAAATGATATATAATGTTGAACTGCTGCTGAGGAGTCTTGTGTTGTATTAGGGTGGTCATCTTCTCAATATTTTAGCACATGAAGTAGGGAAGATTCATCATCGTCACCCTGGTAAAATGCATCAGCGACCTGATATGATAGGCATATAAATGGGAAAACTGACCCTCACAGCTGAAATACTTCATTATCAGTTCCATCAAAGGAGAATAGGAATCTTTCAATTACCGAAAAGGAAAAAATCTACTGAGTTGTCTCAAATAACCGGGCTTGATGTATGGTTCATAATGTTTCCTATAAATTTTCTCCCTTTTGCTCCATTTCTATCCAATATTAGGAATAGCGGTTGCTAGAGAAATAGATTCTGGTGTTAAAGTGAATGGTACACCAGCTAAAATGGCTTGAGCATCATGTAAATGTAGCACAAACAACTGGGCCAAGTCATGGTGAAACTGGACTCTAGCAACCATCTCATAGGACTCATAGCAGGATTGATGTTGGAAGCATGTGATGGAGAGAGGGCAGGCCTGTATCTCAACAAGGGTAGTGGGTTCCTCTCGTATATTTTTGCTACCTCTATGAGGCCTCCTGGGTGCAGGTACCTCTGCTAGGGAATCACTGTGTGTCTCTTCTTCATGACCATATGAAGGATCAGACTCCATTTCTACTGGTGAGTGAGCTTTCTTGATGAAGAGTAGGAAATTGATGGTGTTTTTTTATCTTCTACCAACAAGGGAAAAGTAGATGAGGGACTATGGAGGGAGAGAGTATGAGGGATCTTGAGACTTGTTAGGATAGGGTGTTGTTAGGGAAACAGGGGATTAGGTAATCATATGTAAGTTTTAGGGACAACACATAGGGTTTAGGGATTTGTAGTTAGGATTTGGCAAATGGGAATTAGGGAGAGGAATAGATAAAAAAAAATTTGGAATATGGGAGTTAGGGAATGGGGAAATAAACTGGGAAAATGATTTAGGGAGTGGAAAAATGAAGAGGTGGAAGAATAAATTTGGCAGCAAAATGATAAGTTTCAAACCCTAAGCAATAGTTTCTTGAGATATGCAAGAATGAGGGTTTGATTTTTGTTTACACAACCACCATAAACTTCACGACAAACTCCTTCACTAGAAAAGAGGAGAGTTTAACTTACTTGCTCACTGGAAACTTTGGGCGTTTTTTGCGATTTGAGGAATTTTTTTAAGTGAAATAGGCTTGGCAGCTCTATGCACCATGCCTCAAATCCAATACATCATGCCCTTTGTGTGCGCTACACCCATTCAATTTTGGACTGGAAATCGCGGCCCTATGCATTGCGCCTATTGTGCGCACTGCACCTCTCCCCCAGTGCGCTGCGCCTCTGATTTTGCACAATTTCTCTCCAATTTAACTTATTTGCTCACACACGGCCTTGCTATGCTCACTCTTTGTTCTTTCAATGCAAATGAGCCTTTGAATTGAAGAAATGATTTATATACAAGGATTTTTAATTTTTGTTTCATAAAAACCCACTTTTATAATGTTTGCAATACAATTTACTTTTGAACTCTGTTTTTTGAACCTTTGACTTTATTTGAGCTTGTGATGAACTGAATGACTTGTGTTTTGTTTGCTTTGTAGGGGATTGGAGATACTAAGGCTAGGGAAAGTGACTAGGATTGCAGGTGAAGTGATTTACATATGAAAGAAATGAAATTACATGAATTTATAAAATAAAACCTGAAATACTCTGTTTTTTCCTCAAAACAATGTTTTGAGGAAAAATACATCTCTGAGCAATTTTTTATGAAATTTATTAGTACTGGAACCTACCCATGTACCTGTTGACTATTATTGGACATTTTGAAAACCTATTTGATGAAACCCTAGACCTAATGACAATGAAACCCTAGAAAAGACTCTTGAAATTGTAAAAAAAAGTCGCAAATGATCTTGATGAGTAAAAATGGGTCAGCAGGTAAACGACATGAGGGTAAATGTACAACAAACCACTATTGTCAGATGATCCATGCTCCTAGTGGAATGCAGCTGACTGGGTGGGACACCTAATATGCAATGTAACAATAGGATTTGATCTCTAATAGAGGGATGAAGACACCGACACTAACAAGTCCTAGCAGCAGTGGGGGACTTAACTTGAGGCCAATCTGATGGGCCTTCAAAGTTTTCATATAGTTCTTGTACAATGGCACTCTCCTCAATGCTTCCTTCATCCTGTTTGGGGAGTGATACTCCCTGATCTGTAGGCTATGGGCTAGTGTGTTCCACCTTCTTAGATAGGCGTGAATGCAGTCATCTCCCGGCAATCTCTCCATGTCCTCAAAGTGTGTGATTGCCTGAGCTTGCTCATTAGCATATTTAGGGGCACTTTTAGGATCAGCTGTAAGTTGTTGTTGTGTGCTAATGAGAGACATAAGGTCTGATGGCTCTGCTCTAATCATCAAGGGCTCATTTTTTTCTTTTACCATCAACTTCTTGATTTCTATGGCCGTTTTCTCCTCATGACTCATCCAAGATGCCATGGCCATCAGTTTCAAGTCCCCCAATCCAGCACTGGGGTCCCATAGGTTCATATCAGTAAGGGCCAGGTTATGTAAATAAAACTTTGCCAACTTTTCCTTGTCCTCTGCTGAACTATGATCATATAGATCCATGAATTGCCTATAATCCTAAAAGGGCATGTTTCCCCTCTGTGCCAGGGTCTTGATTTGAAACTGCAGCCACTGGTATTTGAGGTATACTCCAAATGATTTGGCTACTTGCTTGAACTGTAGTGCCTCCATAGACCAGTTGGCCATGCATGCCAACTATGTGTCTTTTTCTAGCAACTATTTTCTTAACATTTCAGTCTCTACCTGGGTTTCCCATTCTTGCAGCTGATTTCTTAACATTTCATTCTCTGCTTCCAAGTGAGATCTTTTGATGGCTTCTGTATGTCTTACTGTGCTCAATTCCTTGGCCATTTCTCTCAACTTGATTTCCATGTGCCCAATGTCTTCCACCCCTTTGGACTTTGTGATCTGCATCCATCGATGGCTCCTTATCCTTTCCTTTTCCAGTTCAAAGAAAAGTGGAACTCAAATTTCTGTGGGATAATTTTTCCTCTATCAAGAAGGTTATAATAAGAGCCTAAACTAGGCTAAGGGTCAGGTCCTGGTATCTCTGCTGCCTCATCCTTCTTCTGGGTCTGCTCTGTTTCCTTTTTCTCAAGTTTCTCAATCTCCTGTAGCTTTGTCAAGGCTTCCTGTAGAGCAGTTTGCGCCTCCTATAGGAAGGTTTTAGAGTCCTGTAGTTTTATCCTTTCCTTCCAAGTGGAAGATCTAGGGCTTCCTCTTTCATAGGTAATGGGGGTTTTGGATGGAGATTCCTCCTTTTTGGCAGTAGGAGAATCTTCAATGGAGATATGATGTTTTGAGGGTGGTTTTGGCTTTCCTCTTTTTATCCTGGTGCACTTTCAAGCCTTGAAATACATGGATGGTTTCCTTTTTCTCTTTAGTTTGGGCTTAACTGGGGCATTGAGTGCATCAAGAATAGTTGTTGCCTCCCTCTCCAGTGTTTCAGGAGACACTTCTGCCTTTGGTGCTTTTGTTTATTCTTCTTTTGTCTTTCTACTTCTACAATTTTTGTTTCTTATATCCCTGTTTTAATTTCTTCGTCTTCTTGTTTAGTTTCTACCCTCTCTACTGTAGTCTCTGTCTTCACTGATTTAGTATTTTCCCTTTCTTTTTTAGTCATTTTTCCTCTTGTCCTAGGTTCTTTCTTCTTCTGTGTTGTGGTCTTATCCTTCTCTGTTTCATGTTTTTCTTCCTCTATTTAGTTTTCTTCCTTCCCTGTTTCAAGTTCCCCTTTCTATGGTTTCCTCCTCATCGACCCCCTTTTTATTCTTCTCCCTCACTTTTAGATGCACTGAGATCATATGTGAGGGCATTCACATCATCTTCCCTTGTCATATTTCTAAAAATATCCCAGGCTATGGGTATTTTGAAGGTGTGGAGGGCCTCTTCCACCAACAGTTTAATTAGCCCATGGTGAGCCAACTGGTCTGGAACTCATGCCTTCAATTTGATGCTAGTTTATATTAGGGACTGGAGGAGAAAATAGGGAATACTGAGGTTTTGGGGTGCAGGAAGGTCCATGCCATACCTTAATTCATGCAAAATTCTGAAATGGTACCCACAAACTATGTTGTACCTTCCTTCATGGGAGATGTACTTGATAATCTAATAGCTGACCTCATCCCAAGGGTAAGGTATGCCTGTTCTCCTGATGCCATTTTTGTCCTTTGCAGGATGCTAATCTGGTTGGAAGAAGGTTTTCTTGGCAACCTGACCCAATGGTTTTTCTTCCTTGCTCCAAGGTAGTCCAAGTGGCAGACTGGTAACCCTGCTGATGAATTCTGGGGTGATTTCTATAATGAGACCCCTGAAACTGACAGTGGCATGAGTTTTTGAGTGAGGTGTCAAAAACAAGGCAAATTCCTCTATTACTTCTACATCATACCCATGAAGATTTTCAAAGAAGGGCATCCAATTTTCTCTAGTAAAAAGGGCTACCACCTTTGAGTGTTCATTTAGCCTAGTTGAGTTCATAGGTTCCTTCCTCATAAATCCCCCTATCATGATGTTCAAAGTCTTCTGGAATATCTCAGGTGAAGAGGGAGACAACAAATTTCAAATCCGAAAATAGAGAAAAAAACTGAGCTTTTCTTTCAAGAAACAGGGAGACTTTTTAATGCAATTTTCCTTCCTTCTAGGATCAATTTTTCTAAACTTGCATTACTCCTTTGTATATGTGAGTATGAAGGTGGTGAAGCAGACAATATCTTAGAAATGGAGAGCAGATAAAACTATGTCTTTTCTTAAGAAATAGGCAGAATTTTCAATCCAATTTCCTTCTTTACAGGCTTAATTTTTTCTAAAATTGCATCACTTCTTCGTATATGAGAATACCATGGTGGAGAAAGACACACCATTTCAACACAAAGAGCAGATATAAAGACTGTGTTTCTTTTTAAAATAAACAGGAAGACTTTTGATTTCAATTCTCCTTCCTTTTCACTCAATCCTTTGCTTGAAATCACATCACCCCTTGTATATATGAATATGTAGCGTGGGTTTACTAGAGCCTACCTCTTCGAGCTCGAATTGCCATAAAACCTCGATTTTTCCTCTGTGTGACTACTCATTAGCCCTCCTGTAGGATCTATTTCTATTCCTATAGATCTCGCTAGGTAGAAGGGTTCTGAAGATGACAGAGATTGACTGTTCCGAGGCTTTGGAGTTGGTAGGTAACTTGTTGTAGTCAAGAGCATGATGATACAAATGAAAACAAAGGTGGTTAGTGCGGTCGAGAGAGCGTACTTAAGCTTACGGGAGATTTTTTCGATGATGAGATGAGGTGGCAGGAATGGTATGTTACCCTCATTCGGACCATTGGAGCCCACTGCAGTGTCATCATGAAACATTATGCCACCTACCCACAATCATTTCCATCATTTGCATTGGAGTTCAAAATATCCACCACTACCTGTTTTGAGATTCTTATGAGTTGACTGGACACACGTGCAGAGTGAGCTCTAGCTGAGCATTGTTGAACTGGATGAGGGTGGCTAGTTAGCTGGCCACCGATCTAGTTTAATCTCAACCATCCCATTTGTTCATGCCGTTTCAAATCATACAACAGAGGAATAGGTTTAGCCACTTACCTGTAAGTCGAAATGTGTGTGCTACAGTGTTGCTGCATGCCTAGACTTTGGTGCTATCCCCATGTATTTCTACTGCCATATGCTCATGGCTTCTAGATAGGTAGCTCAGTTGCCTTGTATTGGTGATCTTCGATCAGGATCCGGCTTCTTACATGTTTTACGTACTTGTGGCTACACCGATTCTGCTTCTAGAGATTTATTTTTAAGCGGATCAGTTGCTACAAGAATCCTAAAGGAGTTCCTGTAGCTGATTCTCTCTCTATAACTTTTAGTTGAGGCTTATACAGGGACTTGGGAGGAATCTATTGAAGGTTTTGATGGTCATGGAGAAGCAATTGATAGGTTGTAGGTAAGTGGTAGGGGTTCTGTTTTTTTTATTTCCCTTTTTTTTTAACGGGATTGTTGTGTTTTATTTGCAGGGAAGAAAGAAATGAATAGGAATGTGGTGGTTCAGGTATGGAATGGAGGTTTATGATGACAGATGGTTGTAGTATGGCCCGCAGGCCTTTTGTGAAAGTTTCCAGCTCTTCAATCCCTTCTTTGACTTGACTTCGAGCTCTCTATGATTTCTATAGGAGCCTCCTATAGAACACATAGTGCCTCCCGTAGGATCCACATATTTCAGAAAAAGTAATACCAGGGGATGGAAAAAGACAGAAACTATGGAAGAGGGTCTAGAAGAGATGTAATAGGCTTGTGGAATGTCCCCTTTCCTTCTGTGGTCCTCCTGCAACCTACAATGCACTCAAAAGAAGTTAATTTTTCTTTTTCTGTTTTTTTTCTTAAGAGATAGCTAGGGTACCTCCAGGAGGTTTTCACCCTACCTACCTACCCTGGGCGCCTCCAATGGGTGTTTTCCACCCATGGATCTTTATTCTCCTCATTTTTTGTTTTTCTGTTTTCTTTTGTTTTATTTTGTCATCTATGGGTTGCCTCAAGAGGGGTTTTCAACCATAGGATGGGACTCAAGTGCCTCATAGAGGTTTTCACTGGAGTCCTTATTATATTTTTTTTTCTTTTTCCTTTTTTTAATGATTGGGTGAAGTGGAGGTAGAGGTTTGCTCCATTACCAACACTGTTTTACTCAGTTCTTCAATGAATTCTTGCTTGGATAGGGGCTTCTTGTATATTTTCAACCTATGTCCATTGACAAGCATGGGGATGGCTTCCTCATCAATAGTCCTGATTAGAAATGAGCCATTGTCATTGCATTTTTCTATAATGTGTTGTCCCAGTCATCTTGTCTACAACTTTCCCTTGAAATATTTGTACCTTGAGTCATAGAGCAGCGCCCAGTCTTCTTCTTGGAATTATTTCTCCTTGATGCTTCTTTCATGCTATATCTTCCTCTGCACCTAGATTACTTCTTTGTGGAGAAGGGCCTGCAATCTATGTTCATCCAATCCATTAAGCTGGAGTAACCTTTCCCTTTGTGCATGGCTGAGATCTAGGTCTAGCTGAGCTACCATTCTTAGTGTATTGTATTCAAATTCTATTGACAACAGAGCCTTCTTTCCATAGACTAGCTCATAGGGTGTGAACCCTGTGGTGGTCTTCCATGTGGTGTTGTAGGCCCAGGTGGCCTAAACCAATCAATCTGCCCAATCATTCCTACCGCTACTCTCTACCTTAGTCAAAATTCTCTCCAAAGATCTGTTGGTGATTTCCACCTATCCATTGGCTTGTGGATGGTAGGGGGTGGAAGTCCTATGCTTCATTTTATGATGGATGAGTATGTCTTCAATTAGATTTGGGGTGAACTGACTACATTGATCTGTGAATAGTTCTATTGGATACCCAAACTTATAGAATATGTTCTCTCTTAAAAAATGAAATACTTTTTCTTCGATTGCTACCTTGATAGCCTTTGTCTTTGCCCATTTTGTCAGATAATCAGTGCACACAATGATGTATTTTTTTGGTTTGAAGGAAGGTTTATAGGACCCACAAAGTCCATGCCCCACTTCTCAAATGGCTGAAAAGTCACTTGAAGTTGCAGAGGCATCTCATCCTTTAGAGTAGGTTTCCCCATCCTTTGACACCGATCAAATTGGCTGATATATCTCCTCAAATCTTGATGAAGAGTGGGCCAATAGTAACCTGCTTGGAAAATTTTGAAGGCAATCCTCTTTGCTGAAAAATGGCCTCCACAGGGCCCATCATGATATGTCAGAAGAATGTCAAAAAATTCTTCCTCCCTGACACATCTTCTCAAAACCTGATCTAGGCCAAGTTTGAAGAGATTGCCCACAATCCAAGTGAAAGGGGCACTTTTCCTCGCGATCTTGTTCTTCTGTTCTGAGGACAAGTGTGGCAAGAATTGTGCTGAAACCAAGTAATTCATTATATTAACAAACCATGCAGAGAGTACTGAGATAGCGAATAAGTGTTCATCTGGCATCTAATCATCCACTATTCCTTCTTCACCTGCAGGCAGATTTATTCTAGACAAAAGGCCAGCAACAACATTTTCCTTACCAGGCTTATCAACAATGGTTAGATCAAACTACTACAATAAAAGAAGCCACCTAATAATGCGAGTATTCACATCTGATTTGTGCATTAAATACCTAATTTCAGCATGATCATTGTGTACAAAGGTTTGATAACCTGTAATGTAATGTTTGAATTTATTTAAGGAATGTACAATAGCTAGGAGCTCCTTCTTTGTTACTGTGTAGTTCAACTCTGCCTTTGAAATTTTTTTACTTATAAAGTATATGGCATAAGGTAGCTTTTCATCAATTTTCCCTAAGGCTGCTCCTATTGCTTTGTTCGAGGCATCTGTGTGAATGTGGAAAGGTAAGGCCTAGTTTGGACCTCTCAAAATTGGGGCAGCCACAAGTTTACTTTTCAATGTATCTAGGGTTTCTTGACAGTTTCTAGTCCATATGATGCTCCAGGAAATGGAATTGGTGCTTTTCTAATGCAAGATGAAAGACCCATTGCTTTTGAAAGTCGTCCAATCGAGGGAAAGTTTTTAAACAAAGCTATTTATGAGGAGGAAATGTTGGCAATACTCCATGCACTTAAGAAATGGCGACCCTACCTAATGGGAAGACACTTCAAGGTAAAAACGGATCATGATAGCCTTAAATACTTTTTAGAACAAAGATTATCCTCTGAAGAGCAACAAAATTGGGTCACAAAGATGTTGGGTTATGACTTTGAAATCATCTACAAAAAAGGGAAGCAAAATGTGGTGGCAGATGCACTCTCAAGAAAGGATGAGGATATGGAAGCATTGTTGTGTGCCATTTCTATTATCCAACCAGATTGGATAAACGAAGCAAACGAGGAATGGAAGAAGGACGAAGAAGTGTGGGCACTTATTCAAAAGCTACAACAATATTCCAATACTTCTGATACATTTAGCTGGCAAAATGATTCGCTATGGTACAAAGATCACTTATACCTCTGTAAGAATTCCCAGCTAAAACAAAAGATTCTTATGGAATTGCACACTTCTCCCTTAGGAGGGCACTCAGGATTTTTAAAAACTTACCACAGGGTTAAGAAGGAATTTTTTTGGGATGGCCTTAAATCAGATATTCAAAAGTTTGTGGCGGAATGTTTGGTTTGCCAACAAAATAAAGTTGAAACAATTAAGACACCGGGTCTATTACAACCTTTATCCATTCCAAGCCAACGTTGGGAGGAGGTTTCAATGGATTTTATCACAGGTTTACCCAAGTCTGAGGGAAAGAGTGTCATCATGGTGGTAGTTGACAGACTTACCAAGTATGCACACTTTTGTGCATTATCACATCCATTTAAAGCCAGTACAATTTCTACTGCATTTATGGAAACAGTTCAAAAGCTACATGGAAATCCAAAGATTATTGTAAGTGACAGAGATCCCATTTTCACTGGAAATTTTTGGACAGAATTATTTTCTTGTCTTGGTACTCAGTTAGCTCATAGCTCATCTTATCATCCTCAATCTGATGGGCAAACTGAGATAGTAAACAAATGTTTGGAAGGATATCTTCGTTGCTTTGTATCTGATAAACAGACACAATGGGTCAAATGGTTGCCTCTGGCTGAATGGTGGTATAACACTTCCTTCCATACAGCAACAAAAATGACCCCATTTATTGCACTTTATGGGTACCAAACACCATCAATCACATCATATTTAAGAGAAAATTCTAAGGTTCAGGCAGTGGAACATCACATCGAACATCAACAACAAGTCCTCCAACTCTTAAAGGATAACCTCGTGTTGGCACAAAATAGAATGAAACAACAGGCAGATCAACATCGCAGTGAAAGAAGTTTTGATGTAGGTGATTGGGTATTCCTACGGCTACAACCATATAAGCAAATGTCCCTAAAGCAAGCTAAGAAGGATAATAAATTATCACCAAAGTGTTATGGTCCGTACAAGGTGTTGGAAAAGATTGGTACTATGGCATACAAATTGGAGCTTCCTGCAGCTTCTCGATTGCACCCAGTTTTCCATGTTTCATGTTTAAAGAAGGTTATAGGAGACAAGCTCCCAGTTCAAACAATATTGCCAGAACTTGACGAGGAAGGAAAAATTATATTGGAACCAGAAGCAGTCACAGAAACAAGAACTCGACAGCTACGAAATCGATCAATTTCTGAGTATCTTATCAAGTGGAAGAACTTATCCGCTGAAGATTCCACATGGGAGGATGAGAATTTTATGCAGAAGTATCCAGAACTGCTCAAGCGTTGAGGACAACACTTTTTTGAAGGAGAGGGGCATGTTGGGTCCCTATAATACTAGTGATTACCCCATTACTATTGTAGTTATACCCCTTATTTATATTGTTGTGCCCCTATTACCCCCATATTGTTATTTATGTGCCCCATAGAATCCCTCTATTGTTATTTTTGTGGCTTTATATTATTATTGTTAGGTCGGCTGGATTATATTGTGACTCCTTAGACTCCTATATATAGAAAGGAGGTTTTGTCATTTGTATCATCCAAGAATTTTTCATTTATGTAATGTAAAGGAGGTTTCCCCCTCGAAGAGGCTGAATTCTAAGGCGTTGATCTATCTTTTCTATCTTTTCTTGAGCTGGTTTCATAACATTTGGTATCAGAGCTTTGGATTCTAGGGTTTCGTTGCTCCAAACAGGTCATCGTGGCATTTTCGCTATAACTTTTTTTTATGTGACGTTTCAGAAGTCGCAAAAAAAACCCATTTGAGAAGAATTGGCGCTAAACCTTGGGTCTGAATTTCAGGGCATTTAGCGCGATATTTTCGGAGATATGATCTGAGGAAGTTGGTCTTTTTGCAGACTCCTGAATTACATTCAAAACAGGTGACCTAAGGAAAATCGTCATAACTTTCTCTCTGACGATCGGATTGAAATTTCGTAAAACGTTACAGAAAGAGGACGGACTGTAGTTTCTTGTGGATGTTTTTTAGATCCAAAGGTCGAAACAATGACTCGTGGCACGTCGTACAAGTTCGCTCTACTGAACTAGTCTATAATCAAGTCACTGTGGGAGATTTCGCATAACTCTTCCTTGGAGAATCCAATTTGGGTCAGACTTGTGGCATTGGAAAGAGGACACAGAGAGCTACTACAGGTCACAATTTAGAACTAGATGACTGGAAAGTACAGAGATACATCAGAGGCAATATCGAGCTCCTACAAAGTGAAAAAAGGTGTGTAGATTTTTTAAAATTTTTGCTTAAGCTTGGTTTGAAAATTTATTTTGAAGGAATTCAAAGGGCATAGTAGAGAATTATTATCGGTAACTGATGCCCCGAGGAAAGAAAATGCAAACACCTAGTAAGGAACCTGAAAGCTCTAGCATGACTCATGAAGAAGAGGAAGAAATGCTACATGATATATCAAAATTACAAGAACAAGTGCAACAAATGTCACGCTCACAAAAGCTAACAGATGCTAAGATAAATGGTGTGGAATCTAAGATAAATGGCGTGGAATCTAAGATAAAGGGCATGGAAGCTAAGATGGATGATCTGAAGACAGATTTGAGGACAGATTTGAAGACAGACATGGCAGATTTGAAGACAGGTTTGACAAATTTTCTACAAGAAATACTTACTAATGGTGAAAAGGTTGTAAAGGAAACTCATGATGTGAACAAAAGAAATGTTAATCATGATTCCATAGACGCTAATGTTGGATCGAAGAATTACCACATTCCAAAAATCGATATGAGGAAGTTTGATGGCAAGGATCCCGCCACATGGATATTACAGATGGAGCAATTCTTCGATCTCAATAATGTGCAAAACACACAAAAGGTACGTATGGTATCAATGGCTTTGTTCTCGTAAACAATTTATCACTTGGGCAATTTTTACGGAAGAATTGATAGCACATTATGAGGATACAAAAAGCAACACTTTTTTTAGCCAATTGATAAGTCTCAAACAAAAGGGTTCAATAATGGAGCACATTGAGGAGTTCCAAAAATTGAACATAAGGGTAAAAGATATTCCAGAGGAGCATAGGATTGATGTGTTCATAGGGTCTTTAAAGGATAATATCCAACATGATGTGCGCCTTTGGGAACCTGATTCATTAGAGAAGGCATTCAGGTTAGCAAGAAAAATGGAAAGCAAAATTATGGCAACTAGGAAGCATACCATTCACAACTATAAAGACGGAAGTGTTGTTGCCCATAGTCTTCCACAACCTACAAGGTTGACACCACAACAATTGGAAGAAAAAAGAGCAAAAGGGCTTTGTTACAATTGTGATAGCAAAAGGTCATAAGTGTGCTAAGAAGAAATTATTCTACATAGATTGTGAAGAGGAAGAAGAAAAGGAGCAAGAAAGGTCAAAAGAAGAGAATATATTCCAGGAACAAAGCCTAGATGAAGAACAAATAAATCCGACCATATCTTGTAATGCATTGGCGGGAATTACCACTCCTCAAACCATCAAGATAGAAGGACAAATCAAGAAGAAAAAGGTAATAGTGTTGATTGATTCAGGAAGCACCCACAATTTTATTCATTGTAGGGTAGCAAAAGAATTGAATTGCTTCCTATATCCAGCACCAGAGTGTCAAGTGATGATTGCAAATGGAGGAACAATAAATTGTTCTGGAAAGTGCCATAATATCAAGCTATCCATGGGAGAATATGTATTGACTAGCCCAATGCTTTCCATTCCAATGGGAGGTGCTGATGTTGTACTAGGAGTCCAATGGCTACAATCCTTGGGTACAATAGCTTTTAATTTTCAAGAACTTTTCATGAAATTTTCTGTGGAAGGAAAGGAAGTTGAATTAAGGGGTATTGCAGGGAAACCAGGAAAGATAATCAGCTCTAATGGCATGACAAAGCTTCTAAAAAAGGAGCAAAGAGGTGTAATTGCACAATTATGTTCGCTAGATGTTTCCACATTGGAATCATCTATTTCTCCAGATCTCCAAAAAGTCCTGGACAATCATTCCAAGGTATTTGAGACTCCCAAAGGTCTCCCACCTATGCGTGATCATGATCATGCTATTCATCTGATTCCAGGAAGTGTTCCTCCAAACATCAGGCCGTACAGATATCCCTATGTCCAAAAAAGTGAAATTGAACGTATGGTTGCAGAAATGCTAGAGGCTGGTATAATTCAACCGAGTCAAAGTTCTTTCTCAGCTCCAGTAGTATTGGTGCACAAGAAGGATGGATCATGGCGCATGTGTCCAGATTATAGGGAGCTCAACAAGCTCACTATTAAAGATAAGTTCCCCATTCCTGTCATTGATGAATTACTGGATGAATTGCATGGATCAATTTACTTCACCAAGTTGGATCTTCGTTCGGGATATCATCAAATCAGAATGAAGATTGAAGACATTCCGAAAACGGCATTTAGAACTCATGAGGGTCATTATGAATTTTTGGTCATGCCTTTTGGCCTTACCAATGCACCTTCAACATTTCAAGGTTTGATGAATTCAATTTTCAAACCATTCCTTAGAAAATTTGTGTTAGTATTTTTTGATGATATACTAATCTACAGCAAGTCTTGGAAGGATCATGTTGAACATGTTGACAAGGTGCTACAACTATTGGAGGAGAAACAATTATATGCAAAAAGATCCAAATGTTTCTTTGGAGTCCAGGAGGTGGAATATTTGGGTCATATTGTATCTCATGAAGGAGTTAAGGTAGACCCTAGCAAAATTAAAGCCATTAAGGAATGGAAAATCCCCACATCCATAAAGCATCTGCGAGGATTTCTTGGGTTGACAGGGTATTATCGCAAGTTTGTTAAGAATTATGGGAGAATAGCAGCACCTCTAACAACATTATTGAAGAAAGATTCATTTTCATGGACTCCGGAAGCAACAAAGGCCTTTGAACATCTTAAAGAGGCAATGTGCCAAGCACCGGTCTTAGCTACACCGGACTTCACAAAAACCTTTATTGTGGAATGTGATGCTTCAGGAAATGGAATTGGTGCTGTTCTAATGCAAGATGAAAGACCCATTGCTTTTGAAAGTCGTCCAATCAAGGGAAAGTTTTTAAGCAAAGCTATTTATGAGAAGGAAATGTTGGCAATACTCCATGCACTTAAGAAATGGCGACCCTACCTAATGGGAAGACACTTCAAGGTAAAAACGGATCATGATAGCCTTAAATACTTTTTAGAACAAAGATTATCCTCTGAAGAGCAACAAAAGTGGGTCACAAAGATGTTGGGTTATGACTTTGAAATCATCTACAAAAAAGGGAAGCAAAATGTGGTGGCAGATGCACTCTCAAGAAAGGATGAGGATGTGGAAGCATTGTTGTGTGCCATTTCTATTATCCAACCAGATTGGATAAACGAAGCAAAGGAGGAATGGAAGAATGACGAAGAAGTGTGGGCACTTATTCGAAAGCTACAACAAGATTCCAGTACTTCTGATACATTTAGCTGGCAAAATGATTCGTTATGGTACAAAGATCGCTTATACCTCTGTAAGAATTCCCAGCTAAAACAAAAGATTCTTATGGAATTGCACACTTCTCCCTTAGGAGGGCACTCAGGATTTTTAAAAACTTACCACAGGGTTAAGAAGGAATTTTTTTGGGATGGCCTTAAATCAGATATTCAAAAGTTTGTGGCGGAATGTTTGGTTTGCCAACAAAATAAAGTTGAAACAATTAAGACACCGGGTCTATTACAACCTTTATCCATTCCAAGCCAACGTTGGGAGGAGGTTTCAATGGATTTTATCACAGGTTTACCCAAGTCTGAGGGAAAGAGTGTCATCATGGTGGTAGTTGACAGACTTACCAAGTATGCACACTTTTGTGCATTATCACATCCATTTAAAGCCAGTACAGTTTCTACTGCATTTATGGAAACAATTCAAAAGCTACATGGAAACCCAAAGATTATTGTAAGTGACAGAGATCCCATTTTCACTGGAAATTTTTGGACATAATTATTTTCTTGTCTTGGTACTCAGTTAGCTCATAGCTCATCTTATCATCCTCAATCTGATGGGCAAACTGAGATAGTAAACAAATGTTTGGAAGGATATCTTCGTTGCTTTGTATCTGATAAACAGACACAATGGGTCAAATGGTTGCCTCTGGCTGAATGGTGGTATAACACTTCCTTCCATACAGCAACAAAAATGACCCCATTTATGGCACTTTATGGGTATCAACCACCATCCATCACATCATATTTAAGAGAAAATTCTAAGGTTCAGGCAGTGGAACATCACATCGAACATCAACAACAAGTCCTCCAACTCTTAAAGGATAACCTCGTGTTGGCACAAAATAGAATGAAACAACAGGCAGATCAACATCGCAGTGAAAGAAGTTTTGATGTAGGTGATTGGGTATTCCTACGGCTACAACCATATAAGCAAATGTCCCTAAAGCAAGCTAAGAAGGATAATAAATTATCACCAAAGTATTATGGTCCATACAAGGTGTTGGAAAAGATTGGTACTATGGCATACAAATTGGAGCTTCCTGCAGCTTCTCGATTGCACCCAGTTTTCCATGTTTCATGTTTAAAGAAGGTTATAGGAGACAAGCTCCCAGTTCAAACAATATTGCCAGAACTTGACGAGGAAGGAAAAATTATATTGGAACCAGAAGCAGTCACAGAAACAAGAACTCGACAGCTACGAAATCGATCAATTTCAGAGTATCTTATCAAGTGGAAGAACTTATCCGCTGAAGATTCCACATGGGAGGATGAGAATTTTATGCAGAAGTATCCAAAACTGCTCAAGCGTTGAGGACAACACTTTTTTGAAGGAGAGGGGCATGTTGGGTCCCTATAATACTAGTGATTACCCCATTACTATTGTAGTTATACCCCTTATTTATATTGTTGTGCCCCTATTACCCCCATATTGTTATTTATGTGCCCCTTAGAATCCCTCTATTGTTATTTTTGTGGCTTTATATTATTATTGTTAGGTCGGCTGGATTATATTGTGACTCCTTAGACTCCTATATATAGAAAGGAGGTTTTGTCATTTGTATCATCCAAGAATTGTTCATTTATGTAATGTAAAGGAGGTTGCCCCCTCGAAGAGGCTGAATTCTAAGGCGTTGATCTATCTTTTCTATATTTTCTTGAGCTGGTTTCATAACAGCTTCCTCCTGTTTCCTTTTGATATGTAAGGTATACATTTGCATGGCAAGAGTCTGCATCATCTCACTTTTGAAGTCTTGCAGCATGTTTCCAATTTCACCTTTATGGGATAAACTAGATGAGAAGGTACTGGCTATGGGTTGATTCCCCCTACCTTTCTTTCAGGTTGCCCTAGAATGGTTTCTAAAGACAGTCTTGATGTCTTCATAAGGTAGCTGGTAGATGTCTCCCCCAGCCAGTAAATGGAGGGTGTCTAGAAGGTCTTCTGCAATTCCACTGAGCAGGACCAACTTCAGAGATTTGGGGTCAAGTGTGCACCTGGCCCTTTTATAACTGAGCTGGAATCTCTCTTCATATTCCTCCAATGATTCATCGCTTCCCATGGTCATTCGGAAGATTTCTTCCTTGGTATCTTTTGACCTACAGTAGTCCCAATATTTGTTATTAAAGGCTTATTGCATCTAAGCCCATGGTGTGATGTTGTTGCCAGGTAACCTCATGAACCAGCACAATGGTGCATACTTGAGGGTAGAAGGAAATAGTTTCAACTTCTGATCATCTTCTGCATAGTCATAAGTTCGACAGATAATAGCAAAATCAAATAGGAAGGTGTCAGGATCTTCTGTAGTTAATCCTTAGAAGTGAGGTAGGGCTGAAAGGCTTATGTTCTTCATTTTAGTGTCCCCATTGGTCTCTCAGATGGGAAAGGTACCCTCTACTCTTTCTCCATTCCCCCTAGCATTTATGTTTTCAGCCATTGTCTTAGGAGGGATGGTTTCTTCCTCTTCTTCCCCTATAGGTTCTTCAAATATTTCCAGTTGTTCTCCTAAAGGATCTTCTAGGTCACTGCCACTGAAGAAGAGAGAAGGGTGGCTTTGTGATGTGGTGTGGGTGTTGGGTAGGAATTTCCCTGAATTATCTCTCTTCCTATGAGGCATGAAAGGGAATCTCTTTTTTTGGGTGATTTATGTTTTTTCTTTGTTTTATTGCTTGTACCTACAAAACTGAGATTGATTGAACAAAAAAATTGCAACTATTGAAATGAACTTGCTGAAAGGAAATTGCAAAGTTGAGATGAAAGTAGGGAAATGACTAATCTACTTTGCTGAAATGGAAATTGCAGAAATGAAATGAAAGCAAGGAAATGAATAATCTACTTTTCTAAAATGGAAATTTCAGAATTGAAATGAAAGCAAGAAAATGCAGGAATTGAAATAAACAACTACTCTACTTTTGCTGAAATGAACTACTTAGCAGAATGTTGCAGTAGAAAATAGAAGAAAAGCAGCAATCACAAAATACTCTGATGCTTCCCTGGCAACAGTGCCAAAAAGGGGTGAGCAATGGTATTGGAGCAATAATTATACAACTCCTGTGGCTTCCTACTTTACTTTCATCAACCTAGTAGTTCGTAACAAACTTGGAAGCGACGGTGTTGCATGCACAAGGCTAGCTCTTACTACAGGCTGTCACTTGGTCAGGTGGTGCAAGATCACTAGGAGCTCAAGCCAACTTCTATGAGTCTCCAGAAGAATCTTTTAATTGAGATGAAAGAAAGCTAACTCTATAGAGGCTATCCTACTTGCAAAAAGAGAAAGAAGATTGGAGTATAAAGCAAACCTTAGGAGACCCTAATTTTTCCAACTAACCCTACTTTTGCAGAAAAAGAGATGAAAACTCATGAAATGAATGCCATTAACTACTAAAAAGGTAAATTTCATCTATTCAAGCTATTCCTAGAAGAAAATGAGAAAAGAACATCATTTTGTGTTTTGATGTGTTTTATGTGAAATTGTTATGCATGTGATTTTGTCTGTTTGTCACTGTGGTAGAGAGTTGGTGGCAATGGAGGGTGGATTTTTTTTTTTCAGAGGTGTAAGAAGGTGTGGAGGGGTCCTAAGAAGCCTTTGGTAACCTTTGAAAGACTTACCCTACAATCGAACTTCGAAAAATCACTCGCAGGAAATTTTACAGGAGGCTACAGGGGATCTAAAGGAGATCTACACGAGGATGTCGAGAGCTATTTTTAGAGGTTTTAAGAGTGGAAAAATGGTGGGAAAGGGTATCTAAAGACTAGAGGGATGTGTTGAGGTGTCTGGGGCTTAACAAGGAGGATCAGGAAATAAAATGATGGTTGGATTTGTTCAAATGACGAGAGGAAAGCTTATGGAAAAAGTGCAGAAATTAGGGCAAATTCATGAAGGACTGTGAATGACTTGTGAAACCTGTGAGGAATGAGATGATTCTGGCTACTTTGTTGATGTATTGTGAGCTGAGGTGTTTTTTAAGAGATCTACACATCTAACTACCGAAACTAAGCAAGAAAAGGACTAGCTGCACCAAGAAACCTTAACCATATCTCTTGTTAACCTAATTTCTGACCTAGAAACATAAAGTGTTGAATAGTACCTTACAAGTAGAAAAAATTACAAAGAGATTTATTATAGAAATAGGAAACAATCTTGGCAAAATGAATATGAAGCAACCCTTTAACTTTTCAAATCAAATCATCACACTAGAAATTGCATGGAAGAAGCAAAACTGTGTTTTTGGTGGCAACAATGGTGCCTTGACCTCAAATCATGGTCCTAGAAAGGGAGAAAGGTGATCAAGGCCTGTTTTTGGCCTTTTTGAATCTTAGCCTATCATTGTATTAACCTACTTCAGCAATTGAAACAAAAATCAGTTATGCAAACCATCAAAAGCAACCTATTCTAAACAAGGTAAAATGAATCTATCTAACATAAATTTATTCATGAACTAAAGCAAAAACATATGAATACAAAGCAAGAGGTGTTGGGAATCTTGGGTTGGGCCCTAACCCAAGAGCTTTAGCCCTTTGAAATAAATCAGTGCTGGCTCAGAAAATATGTCATCTCCATTACCAAAATAAACTTCACATTACATAAACTGTTCACAAAAATAAGATAGAAAATGAGCTGAACAAGAGTTTCACAAAAGTGCGAAAATTATACTAATAAATGGCTAAACTATTGAGTCTGTAAGCCCCCCTATTTATAAAAATGGAGTGCCTCAATAGCCCTCCTAAAATCAAGGGGCTCAGCTTCCCAGAACTAGAGATAGACAACAATTCTTCTTGACTTGCTCGGTTGCCACTTGAATGCATCGATATGGTTGTTTGTGCTCTCAGTTTCTGATGGAGGATTCATGGTAGGGAGTCATAAATGACGGGGACACCCTCCTACAAATACTCTCCCTCATTTTCCTAGAATATTGGATGCCAAATTCTCATTAATCCTTTGACTTTGTCCAAAATTGACCAAAAATCTGCATAAAGCACACATTAGGCTTCATGGCATAATGACTAACCCAATTCACTCTATTAGAATAAATATAATAAAAAAAATGCAATAAACTAATGAGAATGGTGGATTAAATTTAGTTAGGAGGCCAAATGAGCCCATATAATTACTCATTTATGGGGTTCATCAGATAGCCATGGTGTTTTGGGTTTATTTCCTTGTCTTTCTAGTTGGTTCTCATGTTTCCTTTATCTCAGGTTGAGTTATTAGTTCCTTGAAGCCCTAGTTGTACAGATGCTCTGGAAGCCCTATATCAGCTTGGATTGAGTTACTAGTCCTCGAACCCTTGGTTGGAAAAACACTCTGGAAGCCCTTAGTGGGTTGAGTTACTAGTCCTTGAAGCCTTGGTTGGACAAAAACTCTAGAAGCCCATATAAGATGTGGGTTGAGTTATTAGTCCTTGAAGCATTAGATGGAAAAAACACTCTCAAGCCCTGGAAGGCTTAGGTAGAGACAAATCTAATGATGGTTTTCTCATTTTTGACCGTGAGGTGGAATCACTATTTAATCAGTTGAAGTGGTTGGCTTCTAGAAGCCCTAGATGGTTTTGGATTTATGTTTTCTATGAGACTCGAGACTCATGCTTGGAATATGGCACATGGGTGAATGGATGAAGAGAGATTTGGCTCAGCCATTCTATGGTCGGGTGGAATGTGGTAGTCCCATCCCCAATTTGGATTTTTCATCATCAATATGAGGTTATTTCTCCTTGTAATTCTATGAGTATTATACTAGTTCATACGTGGATTGTATGGTTGTGATTTCCCTGGTATTTATGTTGCTATTTTTTTGGTTTTGTATATGTTTTATGATAGTAGCTATGTATATCTCTCATCATGTTTTTACTTGTAAATGAATGAAAAATGTATCTATGACCTAATGGCTAAAACTAAAACCAATGGGTTGAGGCATTAATGCTTCTTAGAGATTCTCGGATGGGTATGAGACCCCTATTCTTAGATCTATTTTTTACACCTATAGATTACATATTTGTGATATGTTTGACAAAATGCATGTCATGGATAGTAGGGGTCTAGTCAAGGGCTTGTTTAAGTATTTGCATTTTCATCATTCATTCAATGTTATCTTTTTATTCTAAAGGTGTCATTGAATTCTCGGCAGTGACTTGGTCTCTCGGCCTAAAAAAGTGGTTCAAATCCTAGGGGCACTCGCATAACACTAACAAAAATAGTCCCTAGACACTGGCATGCCTTATCACGAGAGCATCCAAATCTTCCTCGATCATGTCAGGCCCATAGCATGGGAGTGTCGAGAGGTCAAGAGATCTAAAACCTCAGTGGGACCCATGGGTTGGTTAGCAGAAATGTTGGGATGGTTCTTAGGGGTCTTGTAGTTTATGTGGAAGGGTTGTATGATGTGTTTCCATCGATCCATTCCTTAAGGTCACCTAGGAGGTTGAATCCAATCATTTATCTTCACATGTTTACCCCGGTTGGCCGATTACTTGGATAGATGTGGGAGGAGGGTGTTACATATCCTCTTGGTTGTGCCTGTTTGGATCCCTCCTCCACACTCTAATTGGTTATGATGCATGGTCATGTTCTTTCATGAATGCTTCCACAAATTTCTTGTCATATTTACATTGAACCTTGGGAAGATGTTATATTACGCTCAAATCCTTGCTAGTAAAATATCCTATGACCATATGCTTCATTGTAACAATATTTCTTAATGTAATGCTCAAATTTTCAAAAACCCATCGAACCATGTTTGTATAAGGAGGAATTTTAGGCCAGACCGCAATTCTGTGTAAGAATGAAATAACTACATCATTGTAGGTGGTGTTTGAGACTAGGGTAGAATTGTCGATCAAAATTGTTCTTTACATGACCATGGATCCTTTATACTCAAATAGTTTATACATGGATTTCTAATAGGAATGTCCAGAGTATTTGGTGTAGACCGTGTCAGAAAATAACCCTGGCATGACATTTTTGTCTTCTAGGATTTCTACTAGAGGAGTGACATATTATTGCTGCACAATGGGTTTCTTCCTTCCTTTTGTTGCTTTAGACATTTATTCATTATTACAATGGTCGGGACTAGTCTATAGCAGAAAACATAGGGATAAGCGATGAAATTTTTCACACAAATTACTTAGAGAAAATAATGAATCTTTACGAAACAAACTGCTTATTTAAATAAAATCTTGATAGAGTTAAACTATAATGAATGAAAATGTTTATAATTTTGAAAACAATAAATTCACCACTCTCAAACATTAAGTGTGGAAACACGAATTCATGTGGGAACTCCAAATCAACATATCAAAGATAAAATATCAAAGGAATGAGTTACAAGAATGTGTTTAAAAGTTATGATAATGGTGACTTCTGATAAAGGGAATTTCAATGAAGTAATGGATATAAAAAAGAGGTGGGAAGTGATATCAGGAGATTTATATAGAAGGTGTCATATCGAAGATTTAAGGAACAAGATTTCGATATAAAAGTTTTGATAAAAGCTATAAATAGGAATACTAAAGGTATCGACAATGGGAGATATCAGGGATATCAGATATCAGAGGCCACGTGTAATGTTGGTAAGATTTTTTGAAGTGAAAGGCATCGGAGCTACGAGATATCACCACAAAAAAACCTTCTGATTAGTGTCCCCTTTTGCTTCCTTTTTTTCATATAGATCCCATTTTTGGTGTTATTTGTGTCCACTTATCAAATATGGTGCAAAAATTGTTGCAAACTTTGGACCAAGTTTTGCACCAATTCTTACACCAAGTTTAGCATGAGGTATTTCAATAGGTTTTGCACCAGATTTTACACTAGGGTTTATGCCATGTTTTGTGCCATCCTTTGCACCATGTTTTGCATCAATTTTGGCACCTAATTTTGTTTCACCAACTTTTTCATCCTCTATTGCATACACTTTTTGCACATACACTTGCATCAACTTTTGCATCATCTCTTGCACCCTCTTTTGCATCATTTTTTTCATCCCCTTTGCGCCAAGTTTTACATTGAGGTTTGTGTCTAGTTTTGCATCTACTTTTGTTGCATTCACTTTTACATCTTGTTTTGCATCCATTTTACATCCTCTTTTTCATATTTTATTATGTCCATTATTGCATCCAATTTTCTTGTGCCATAATTTGCACCTAGTTTGGAGCCTCCCTTTGCACCCATTTTTGCTTCTAAATTTGCATCCACGATTGCCTCCTCATATACATCTAGGTTTTCAGTGACTTTTATATCTATTTTTTCATCCCTTTTTGTATCCACTTTTGCATCAAGATTTGCATCAGATTTTGTGTTCCATATTGCATCCACTTTTGCATCGAATTTCGTTGCATCAACTTTTGCATCCTATTTTTCATCCATTGTTGCACCCATGTCTACGCCCACTTTTTCATCCCTTTTTACATTCTATTTGGCATCTTCATTTGCTTCTTTTTTTCATCTATCATTACATCCACTTTTGTTGTGACACAATTTGTCCCATGTTTTGTACTTTCTGTTGTACCCACGTTTACTTCCAATTTTTCATCTATCTTTGCATCCTCTTTTGCATGATTCAAATATTACATCTTTTTTTGCATCCACCTTTGTGTTTGGTTTTGTGTCTCATTTTGTATTTTCTTTTGCATATACTTCCATTACATCCATATTTTGCATCCAATTTTGTTTCTCCTGTTGCACCCATGTTTGCATCCAATTTTACATCCCTTATTAGATCTTTTATTGCATCTAAGTTTGCATATTTTTTTGTGTATGTTATTATATCCACTTTTTTTGTGCCACAATTTGTGCCTATCATTGTAACCCACATTTTATTCCACTTATTCATCAACATTTTCATCCTATTTTGTGTCCAAGTTTTCATCAAATATTGTTTATGTTTTTTGCATCCCATTTTGCATCTACTTTTAGATCCACTTCTAATGCATTTAATTTTGCATCTAATTTTGTGTCCACTATTGCATCCATATTTGGTCCATGTTTACACCCCTTTTTCATCCAAGCTTGCCTTATTTTTGCATCCAATTTTGTGTCCTTTTTTGGGTTCGTTGTTGTATCCACATTTGTTTCACCACAAGTCATGCTAAGTTTTATGCCTACTATTGCACCCATTTTTTCTTCCACTTTTTCATCCATGTTTGAATCCTATTTTGTGTCCAAATTTGTATCAAGTATTGCATCTAATTTTTCATCCATTTTTGTGTCAATCTTTCCGTCTTTTTTTTCATCTACTTATGTTGTGTCCACTTCTCATCCAATTTTACATCTATTGTTGCCCCCTTTTTTTTGTTAACTTTTGTGTCCCTTTTCCAACACATCCTATTTTTTGCATTGCTGATATTTCTTATGACATTGACAATCATGAACAACTAATGACAATGTCAATAATTTTGACGATGACAATAATGAATATGATGATGATGATATGAATTGTGTAAATCAATTTCTGGATTAATATCACATTTAGTTGCTTTTGTAATCAACAGTTTGAACCAGCAATGGTGGTTCATCATCAAGATGAGAAAGGTCTATGAAAGACTGGTCTACCATATAGTTCAATAAACAAATTCTCGAGATGAAGAGTCGTCAGTAATCCTAGAAAATTGTAATTTTAATGCAGAAGTCGAATCAATTTTACCCATAACGTTCGATTGATCAGATTAGCCAGAGATGTGTGAAGATCAAGAGTTTTTTGAGATAATGCACTCAGTTCAAACCTGGTTTTCTTGATTTCACTGTGAATCAATGCTGGCTTTAACAAATACCTGATTGTTGTAATTTCTTCTGACGAAATGATTAATTTTAACAAAAGTCGGAATAATCGAAGAATCTTTACATCTCTTTAAGAAAGTAAGATCAACCTTCCTTTTCACTAAGAGCAATCTGTAACATTCAAATATGCGAACTCTTTTCATTATATCCCTTCCGTATTGGGTGAGTATCTTGGATTTCAAGTTTCTACGATCCTCATCATTGTGTAAATCAGTTTCGTGTATAGATCTTTCTCATCCTGATGATGAACCACCATTGCTGGTTCGAAATGTCGATTACAACAAAAACTAAATGTGATATGAATTCGGAAATTGATTTACACAATGATGAGGATTGTAGAAACTTCAAATCCGAGATGATATTGATTATGATTATTATGATAAAGACAATTATGATAAATATGACGGGGGTTACAATGACAATGATGATGGCAATGCTAATGACCTTGGCCAATCTTCCTAATTTTTTAACGTTGTCATGGTCATAACCATAATCATTATATTTTGCGTCATCTTCCAAGTCATCATCATCTGATCATCATTATCATTATTTTCATCTTGATCATCATCAACAACAATAATGGCATGAATGATGATTATGAGTTCATGAGGAAGATGAAAACAATGATGATAGGAATTACATTAATTATGATGATGGGGATGATGAAAATTATAATGACAATGATAATGGTAGTGATGATGATGATCATCGATCATCTCTAAGAAATAAAGTTGTTATTTCTTTTGCATATATCATGTGTCCTAACAGCCCTTTTTTAGCACGTGTAACATTTTTGGGGTTGAAGATATTTCTTACGGTTACTATAATTATGAATGATTGACAACAATATCCATAATCATGATGATGATGATGATTATGACAATAATGCAATGATGACAATAATGATGACGTTGATGGTGGTGACGATGACGATAATGAAGATGATGAGACTCCCTCTAAAGTAGGGAGGTACTTATAATGAGACAAAAAAGTACTCTCAAGTTGAAATATTCATATAAGAAGGGATTTGGATTGATAAGAATCAACGATGATTTGCATCATCATAGACAACATTGCCAAAATAGCAAGGCCTTGACTAACCAGTTCTATCTCTCCATTAGATCATAACACAATGTTGGGAGGCATAAATTTGGACAGCAGGGCCTCTCTAGGCACTTACCCCAACAGGATGTCCCCCAGGCATGTCCTCACATCATCATTTCCTAATCCACTATAATAATATTTGACACCAATAAATTTCGATCCTCATGACTATTCTTATCTTGGATTAATGTACATGACTTATGGTGGTTAGTCCTAGTCAAATTACAAATTCTCAAGGAACATTGGTCCCAGATGTTAATCCAATCCACCATTCTCCCTATTCATGTCCTTATTAGGCTTATAAATGTTACTCTTGGCCATAGTACATGACACATGGATAATATGGTGTCCACCCTCACTCCCTCTCAACCAAGGAGGAGACATCCACAAGCATAAGCCTTTCTCAAGAATACCCATCATTTCCATGGAGAATAACATCATTAATTTGTTTTCATCACATGGTGCCTTTATGATTAAGGATTCATAGATTTGTGGCAAAATATTTCCCCTTTTTTCATTTGTGATGACATAAAATAAAAAATTGAAAGCCAAAATCATTAAAGATACACTATAATGATTTACATAAGTCTAAACTCTAAGGTTGAAGTGAAACTTCATGTAAATGTTATATCTATGAGTTGTGCAAAACTTATGAAACCTTATTACGTAGGTCCTATATACAAGAAAAAGAAAAAGAAAGAAAAATAAGGCCCATTGAATGGTAAGTCGTGTATTCACTCCCTCTTTGGAAAGCATATGAATATATACACTCCTAGTCACACTTGATCACATGTTTGTGATGGTTAAATCATGAAGTCCTCTTTTCCCCTTGCATTTTCATGTCATCATTTAAGCGCCTAATTGAGGATCTAGGGAATATTTGTTTCCTAAGGGTTTCATGTCTACTCTTGGTTTACTTATGTCACACTACGATCAATTTATGTAGCGGAGTGAAACACTTAAGTTTGTCGAGTTATTAGAACAATGTATTAAGTTAGTCATCACACACACATGTATTGCATCTCATTGATCCACATATGTGGGTTGGAGACTCATTTCCTAAGAACTTTATTGTAGACTACTTTAGGGCTTTGATGGTATAGCTTACAAAATCTCTGGGTAAACATTATGATTCATCATTTCTTTTCTTTGAGATACTTGATAATATTGAAGTCACTCCCAATAATCCATGGAGATGGGGAGTATATATTACTTGTGCTGAAAATAGAATTAAGAAATAAAGGTTTTCCATTTGCGATATCGCAGTCATAGACGTTGGATACATGGTAGTAGTCCTCAATGTAAATTAAATAAAATTGTATTGTCATAATGAGAAAAGAGGTAAACATATTCGTAACCTTGATGTCCTGATCATTCCAAATAATATCCATTCCACCCAAGTATCTTGAACCTCAATTAATATTTTTGTTTCTTAATAAACATTATTGATGGGTGCTTTGCGTACCATTTTTCTTTTAGGAGTCTTTGTTTTCCTTTACTATTGAGGCCCCTCATGTTCCATGAGACTATTTTCATGGAAAATTTACATGGAAAGGAAGTATAATGTGACTAAAAAAACCATGTTTCAAGATTTAAGTGCTTGGACAATACCACTTCATGACTCCTATCTTTCCTTAACCTGGGACTGAATGGTGAACTTGATGGCCTTAAGGGAAATTGACCAATGAAAATCCCAAAAGAGGTGACTTTTGACTTTATCACATACAAGTTAATATACTAAAAAAAATATCCATAACAATTTCATCAATCAATGAATCATTAAAAAAAATATCCAAAACAATTTCATCAAAGAATGAATCATTACATTATAAAATACAATCTATAAACCTTTTGGGAACTTTTTGCTAAACCATGCTCAAAACCAACATATTTAATATTAATATTTAAAAATAATATGGACATTAACACATTTTCATAAATTAAATAACATTTTATCACGCCTAAGAAATGTCACTAACAGAAAACTAAAAGGCATGCAACTAATGCGAGTGACCACTCAAGGCCACCATAAGACAATCAATCTATTAATACCAAGATTAATGGGGAAAAATATATACAAACGACAAAGGCAAACCTATTTTAACTTTATTGTTTTATTAGGTGCAAGTTGAACATCTCAAGATATAATGAAGAGTAGAATTAATTTTATTGCACTAAGAAAACCCAAGCTCATTATATAACTTAGCAAGGAAGAGATGTATAATAGCAATCTCAGGGACACAACACATGACATTAAATTAATTTTTAATATATAATTTAAACTTCTACCATAAAATCACAAATTTAGCATGAATGGAATGTTTAAAATCCATTTTTATAAAAACAAATATATTTTTTTTTATTAAAAAAACATAAGCAATTTTTTTTAATTAAAAATAATTTTTAGATTTTTTTTAAATACTTACCCCCATTCTAAGAAGCAAAAATAACAATAGAAATAAGGATGGACCAAAAATATTCCTTTCTCTGGTAAGTGTTTCCCACCATTCATTCCACTCACTCGAGTTATTTCATAAAACATAGATAAGTGTTATTTCACTTCTTTTGGCAAAGCCTATTGAGATCCACAAGTGATATATATATTCCTTGAGGGAGTCCTTGATATATTGATCAAGTTTTGATTCCTTGGAGATTAATTAGTGCAAATAAAACATGAGTACTCCTAAGTCCAAGTTTTATGCCTCTGATGGTGGAAAAGAGGCAAGGGAGCGGTTGCTATCGTGGTCATAACTCCAAGTTCATTGTCTCTGATGGTGGACGGGGCAAGGGAGGGGGTTACGGTCATGGTCATGGTCATGGATTTTTCTCTTTTACATTATATTTAGAGATTTCAAAGCAATTTAAATGGAATCATTTCCATCACTAGGTATAATGGATTACGTGTGATAATGGATAACGTGAAGTAATTATTTGTGAGAATTTTTCTTGTATGAACAATAGGATATACTTTATCATAGAGAAAATTATATGCATTAAAAACAACTCAATATTTCATGGGACATTCATATTGTATGCAACTTATTTTTCATTAAAAGCAATTTACTTTTTCATGTGACATTCTCTTTTGTTACAATTTCTTCTATTTCTAATCTGAATTACAATTGTAATTTGAAATAAAGCTTCCAGTAACTCTTATTTTACCAATCGTGCATGGACATCCCAAGAAATTTCACAATATAATATGAAGAACAAATGGGTACCTACTTCATATGCATCGAAAAATGCTTCTACTACTTAATGTGAATTACAAGTGTAATCTTCGTTGGATCTCCAATATATCTCACACCACATTTTCATTTTATTTTTTAGTACTATTAAATGTTATTATTTATTACCTCATTTTATGGTTAACATTGTATTAAAAATATGCATTGTATTATAGAATTAGTACTAACATGTAATATTGATTTTTTTTTCGAGAACGCTACAGGTAATGACCACGAAGATGATGATACATACTATGTTTAGATAACAGTATATATCAGAGACAATATGATGATGATGGTGATGGTGATGTTGTTGGTGATGATTATGTGGATGATATTATTAGGATGGTCAGGATGATGATCATGGAAATGATCATGAAGATGATCTTGACTGTGATTTTCGTGGTGCTAGCTAGCCATGCATTAATTTTAATATTTAGTTGGGATGTCTTAATATGGTAATCATACATTTGAATTTTAGTTGATTAAAATAATGATGATGATATTATCGGTACTATCTTGTTACCTTATGAATATGTTGACATTTTTTTACATTTTTTAATGAAGAATTATTGTGTATGATGAGATTCCTATTTTTTTATGGATGTTGTGAATTTACGTCAGAATAATGATATCTATAAAACATTTTTATTTGGTAATCATACATTGACTTTTAGTTGATTTGATTAAATATGATGATGATATTATCATTTTTATCTTGTTATTTTATGTATATATTGAAAATTATCAACATTATTTTGATGGATAATTATTTTGTATGATGATATTACTATTTTTTTATGGATGTTGTGAATTTACCTTAGAATAATGGTGTTCACAAAATATTTTGATATGATAATCACAATTTTGAATCTTAGTTGATTTGATTAAAGATGATGGGGATATTATTAGTATTATCTTGTTACTTTATATATGTGTTGAAAATTGTCAATGCTTTTTGATGGAGAATGATTATGTATGATGACATTAAGATTTTTGGATGTAATGTTGTGAATTTACCTTGGAATAATGATATTTGTGATAAGTGTTGATCTAGTAGTCATATATGTATATTGAAAATTGAGAATGGTTTTTTGATGAAGAATTGTTATATATGAGGATACTACTATCTTTTTTATGAATGTTGTCGATTACCATTAAATTTGTTTACAAATATTAAGCTATCAATTTGAATTGTGATATCTTCGTAAATGTGTTATACATGAAAATGCCTCCTTATCATCTTGGAGGAGAATACTATGTTGTTGGTTGAAATACCCCTTTCTGCTAGACTAGATATAAGACTATAATACAAGTTATTTACCATGAGGACTGCGTTATCCTAGTCTATAACAAGTTCTCCCCTTCATCTAACTTTTGTTACCAAAATTATCACTTAGGAAAAAAACCTCAAGTTAACTATAATTTGACACCCTTATTCACTTTCGGAAACTCATATGGTGGAATGTGATCTCTTTATCCTCATATTTAGCTTTTTCCTAAAAATGAAAAGCATACAAAAGTGGGAAAGAGTGATAAAGCATGGGAAGATTTTTTCTAAGCACAAAATCATATAAAAAGTGGAAAAGGGCATTTTTATATGAGGAAACATTATTCAGCCAAATGCTTTTGCCCAAATTAAACTAATGAGAAATTTGGGAAATCTTCATAGCCTTCACTTTCCTATACATTGGAGGCTTGGCCATTGAGAAAAGGATGGGAATTATTGTATTGTCACACTACTGAGATCTATCTTGAGAGGGAGAGTTTTAGAGCTAGGAGTTTGGGGAGGTGTTGTTACAGCTGCATCTAATGGTTGTAACCTTCCTCCAACTCCTTTATTAATATAGGTCAATTGTTATTCCTTCCATATGTTGCTATTCATTCTTTAATTATTCTATTTAACTAAAGAATGTATGGGAATTTGGTTTATATTTATTTATTCAATAATATTTATATGTTTTTGATAGTTTCGATTATCAAGATATTATGTTGTGAAGGTTGTTTTATTCTCTCCCTTATGTGTAGGACCAAGGTTTGGAGCTAGCTAGGAGCACTTCCCAGCTACAATAAAAACTCCAACAAGACCTACATGCTAGGAATCACAAGGATTCCTTCTCTTTTTCTTAATCTATACTCTACATCTTGATCTACAAAGATTCTTGAGCCTTAGAACAACCTTTCTTTTAATCAGACTATCCCAGGTTTCCAGGATAAACCGAGAGGGTTTTATATTCATCTAACCGTGCATTAAATCCTATAGCAAAATGATATTTATAAATTGTAATATATTTCACTATGTAATTGAAATTAGTAAAATGAACCCATAAGGGGGGTCATAAATGGAAATACAAGTAAAATTCTAAACAAGAAGCCAAAAATGGATATAACCATGGATGAAAAATTGGGAGTAGAGTTGGATCTTAAACTAGCAATCAAAACAAGATGCAAATAATGACACAAAAAGGGTTTCAAAGTATAATTAAAAAAGGGCACAACACTAGACACAAAGAAGGGAACAAAATAGGGCATACAAAAGGATACCAAATTGGGCACAAACAAGGATGCAAAAATGGACACCAAAATGAGGATGCAAAGAATGGTGTAAAATTAGGATGCAAAATTTGGTGCAGAAAGGATATAAGAAAAGACACAAAACAAGATGAAAAATGGGACTAGAAAAGGGTGAAACCAAGAATGAAAAAACTGATGCATAACTCGATGAAAATTCAAACTAAAATCTAGGTATAAAATCAGATGCAAATGTGGACACAAAATGTGGTAGAAAAAATGATGCAAATTTGGATGCCAAAAATGATGCAAATTTGGTTGCCAGAAAGGATGAAAAATTAGAGACAAAAAAGGATGCAAAATTGGACATAAAAAATGGTGCAAAATTGGACACAAAGTACAAAACATGGTGCAAAAATGAGCATAAAAATTGTTGAAATTTGGATGCAACATTGGACACAAAATGAGGTGAAACAAAAGATTCAAAAATTGGTGCACAAATAAATGAAAAAGTAGAAGAAAAAAATGGCTCAAAATTGAGTGTAACATTAGAGTCAAAATGGGATGCAAAGGTGGATGCAACACATTGTTCAACATAGGATACAAATTTATATTCTCAAACGGATGAAAAATTGGATGCAAGAAAGATTGTTGAAAATGATGCTAAATTGGATGCAGCAAATGATGCAAAATAGGATGCAAAGTATGGTGCAAAATAGGATGCAAAAGAGGGAGACAAATAAAACACAAAAGTGGATGCAAAAAATGGTGCAAAAATGGCTTCAAAATTTGGTGCTAAATCAGATTAAACATATGGTGCAAAATTAAATGCAAAAAATTGTGTAAAAAAGGACAAAAAAACGGCTGCAAAAATACATGTAAAAATAAGTACAAAATTAGAAGCAAAAGATGGCATAAGACTAGATGCATAAATTGCCACAACCTGGATGCAAAGAAAGGCACTAAATTAGATGCAAAAGATGGTGTAAAACTCAATGCAAATTATGAAACAAAACTAGAAGCAAAGAATGGCACAAAAGAGGAAGCAAAAAATGGCACAAAACTAGATGCAAAACCTGTTGTAAAACCAAATGCAAATATTGGTGCAAAATATGATGCAAAATTTGGTGTAAAAAAAGATGCAAAAAATGACGCTTTAAAAATTGTACAATAGAGCTAGATTTAACACCAAGCTGCTCATATCAATTGAGGAAAAAATGCACTAAACTCTAGTGCTAAATCTGGCAGAAATTGATTGTTTTGTTGTAGTATATCCGAAGTGTGAAATATCGTAAGTGTCACAATTAAAAATTTACTATTTTGTGAGGAATGACATAAAAAATGGAAATTGTGGGGCTCGAGGAAATTATAACATTAATTTGATAGAGCCGCACATGATTTATAATAAAACTTTAATACAATCCCTTTAATAAATAAAGTGGTCATCAGGGAAGCTATATCAGAGAGGGGATTTATCATAACTTTCAAACAAGGAAAGTTACAATAAAATAAGGATCTGATGGAAGTCTTCTGATAATGCTTTTAATTTTAAGATAAAGGGCTTATCAGTGTTTATTTTATCGTAAAATTTTAAGGGTTGAGCTTATGATATATGAGTTCCAATGAGGGAAACGTTTAAGCCTAAGAAATTCATAACAAATCCAAAAGTGACCTAACTTTATTGATAATTAAATAATTTTATTTAAATGAAAGAAGGGTCCCCATTATTTACTAATTACTAAATACAAATAAATTATGGGTTGTTGACTACTGCAACAATTGGAAGCATACTAGGTGAAACAATTATCTCTGTAAAAGTAAATGAAATTTTAACAACCAAAGAAAGAGACTTAGAAATATGTAAATATTTGAAATTTAGATTGATTAATATTACTCTAAATAAAACAGAACTCATTATTTTGTAAAACTGCAAAACTTGTTATTGATAAAAACCTTCATTATATTTGTTAGTCATTTTATTAGCTATAAAGTAAAATAGAGAACTATAGATTATTAGCATTAAGATAGACTTACTTGTCACTGGTAGAGCCTCTGTTGCCAACAGGAATCCATAGCCTCAACAAGGTTACCATTTAACTGAATAATACCAGTATCCTATCCACTTATAGTAATGTTTTAGAGGTATTAATTTTTCTTTTTCAAACTTTTCTTTTAACTGCTTGAAAGTCACTATCTTGGTTTGCTAGCCAGATAATGACAATGCCATTCATAGGTTATAATGATATTGAACATGTTGGCTCGCGATGAGAACTCCTATCCTATAGTTATGTAACCATAAGAAATTATCCTGGCTTGGCGACAAGTCATGATAATTTCAACATCATTAGCTCCCCGTGATCATGGTAAGTCGACTCATAATGATACCTCTTATCTTTCAAGTTTTTAAATATTTTTGAATTACACTGAAAAGAATGTAAAATTAGTGGATAAGGAGGTTAAATTACTCCTTAAGAGTCATGGATGAAAATTAAAGTCAAAAGATGGTAAAAATTCAAAATATTCTTTATTTTTGAAACGAAATTGTCCATGAACAATCAAAGGATGACAAGATCTTTTAGTGTTTCAAGTAATGAAATATTTACAAAGTAATGGATATAAAGATTTCAAAGATTATAATAGGAGCAATAATAAACATAAATGTTCTAATTTATTTCTAAGAAATACTCCTTTAATTAATAAAACTCCATGTTAATGATGAGAGACCCGAATATGAAGTCAACATACTACTACTCAACATGAATAACCTAAAGATGCCAATATGTACATATGATTATTTACATATTTACAACAGAATATGCATTTTCAAGAAAAAAATTCAAAAATAGCCAATTAACGTGAAGAGAATCCCTCTTTCCCTGTAACTCTTGAGGGATGAAGGTTGATGGACCTAAGTTTTCAATGATATGAAATGGGTCGAGCCACAATTTTTGGAATTTTTTGTGTTTACCTTTTTCTTTGTGGTCCTTATCCCATTTCATAACTAAGTCACCGAATTCAAAATTTTTATTACCTATTGAACTTGCATCAAACCAATATTTTACCAATTGTTGATGTTGAACATGAGTTTGTTTGGCTTTATCTCTTTCTTCTTCTAACTTTATAATTTGATACAATCTTAATTGTAAAGTAGAGCAAGGTTGTTCCTCTATAGATTGCACTATGGCTAGTGAAGGAAGAACTAGATTAGGAAGTAATATAACTTCTTTTCCATACACTTAGTGATAGCCTGGAGAAGTTCCTAAAGAGGCTTTATGAGTAATTTTTCATCCCATACAGAAAAGGCTAGAGCACTGTGCCAATTGTTTTGATTCTCATCAACAATTTTCTTGATGATTCTTATAAGGTTTTTATTGGTGGATTCTATTAATCTATTTCCTTGAGGATAGTAATTTGCATCATATTTGACTTTAAAAACTCATATTGTGAATTCAATAATAGCGTTTCTAGAAAAATAAGATGCATTGTCAAACATGAGGGTATAAGTAAGGCCAAACCTGGGAATTGCATGTTGATAGAAAAAATTGATTATAGTTTCAGATTTAACCACCTTCAGGGGTATTACTTCCACCCACTTGGTGAAATAATTCATATCAGTTAAAATATAATTACATTGTTTAGAAGAGTATGGAACGATCTAACCTATTATATCTAGTCCCCATTGCTCAAAAGTTTGCGCAATATTAACTCGTTGTAAAGGAAAGGCTAGTTTATTCTCCTTCCCTGAAGTTGTTTGATAGACTTTGGATTTTCTTACATAAGTATAGGCGTCTTTTAATAGAGTCGACCAATAGTTACCAACATGAATGATCTTATGAACATTGTTATCCCCATTATAGTTTCCACTAGCTAGTCCAAAATGTATTTCCTACAACACTTTTTCTTGTTCAGGTTTCTCTAGACAACTTAGCAAGACATAATCATAATTTCTTCTAAACAAGACATTATTGACAAGTTGATACTATTTGGCCTGAAGCCTCAAAGTTTTTTTTCTTTTGTAATTCAATTTTACTAGAGAATAACTATTTTCTAGATAAAAAATTAAATCAACATATTGAGATTCAATGTCAATAGGACATACCCCTAAAACTTGAACATTATTACCTAAATCTGCTTCAACTAAATTGTCAAAAGCTCCAGTTATTAACCTGCAAAAACCTTGACCTCTCACAATTTTGGTTGGATTTATCTCTAGGTCATATTATTGCATGGTAGTAACCAAATTAGCTCTACTTTCTCCTAATTATCTTTGAATAAGAATTTGTCTAACTATTGGGAAAGGAACAATTACTTTCGTATGTGATTTTAGGATAAAAGGTCTAAAATGTTTTATTGACTTAAAAATTGCAAAAGCTTATTTTCGACTTCTGAATAACTTAACTCAACTCCTTGCAGATTAGAACTAAATAAGGAAATGGGAGCTTCAACTTGTTCTTAATTTGGTTGGGTCAACACTGCTACATAGGATTTTTATTTAGAAGAAAAATTATATAGAACAAATTCTTTAGAAAAATTGGGTGTTGATAATCAAGGAGAATCTATGATGGATTGCTTTAGTGATTCAAAATAATTTGTCTTGGATTGTACCCATTTGTAGACTTCATTCTTTTTTTATCATGGTCTGTAATGCTAAAAAAAATTGTGAAAAGTTTGGGATAAATCGTTTAAAAAAAATAATCTGGCAAAGAAATGATTGTATGGATTTTTTGTTGTGGGGCAAGGGGATTTCTGAAATCGCCTTAATCCTTTCTGGGTCCATGAAATTTCTTCCTTGGAAACAATAAATCCTAGGAGCTTACATTCACTAAGAGAAAATAATGACTAGTTAGGGTTTAAAGAGATTCCAAATTTTCTGCACCTTTAAAATATTTGTTTTAGGTCGTGAAGAAGGTTATTCCTCTTTTTTGAATATATTATAATGTCATCTAAGTACATAACAATTGATTTACTGATAAAACCTCTAAAAGAGATATCCAGTTATGGCCTGAAAACCCATCTAAAAATGAAATTAATTCAAAACCTACAACAGATTGCAAAATTTGTTCCATCAAAGGAAAAGGAAAGTTATCATTTTCACATACTTTATTTCAATTCCTAAATTATATGCAAATTCTAATGTCTCCATTCTTGTTCTTAACTAGCACAAGATTAGAAACCCACTTGGAATGTTTGAGTGGGAAGATAATTTTAGCTTTGAGTAGCTTTTTTATCTTAGTCTTAATTTGAGCTTCTAGATTGGGGTGAATCTTCTTAATTTTTTGTTGAATTGGTTTTACATCTAGTAGCATAGGTATAATTTTTTGAATGATATATGTGTCATAGGTTTTAAATCATCATAACTCTAGGAAAATAAATCTTTGTATATATTCGATAAATGGATGAATGCATATATTTCATCTAGTGTAAGTCCAAGGCCTAAATTGATGTTATGGGGTTTAAGATCAAACCCTAGATTATCCAATTCGAATCTTAAAGTACTATTCTGAAGTTTACAATTGGTAGCCTTCTTGAATTTATATGTCAAATCATACAAGTCTTCCAATTTCTATATGGGATTAGGAAAGAAATTATCTTCGGAGGACTTATTTAGGTCCTTATCATGTTCATCTTCATCAATGATTTGATCAGAGTAATACCCTTTTAAAGATAAAAATATCAGGATGTTCTTGTCATCATTGAATACATTTCATTTGCTTATGTTATTTGGAATGGAGGGGTGAAAAATGAACTCAATTGAAAATCTATCAAGACTAAAATCTTAAGGAGGAATGAGTTTTGAAGGAACATCTACTAGGAGATCAATACTATCATTTTGTAATCTCAGAATAAGAGCTATATTGAATGTAGTAAAATGTGTAGTTAAACCTTGAATTGAGGATTAATAATTTTTGAGGTGGTTAGAAACACAATGAATGATGTTTCTAACTTGCTTAATGACAATCCATGAATCACCAAAGACTTTAATATAGTTGACATCAAGGCTCATTGCCTTCTACAAACCCTCTACAAACTCTTCATATTCAACATTCTTGTTGGCAGAGTCAAATTCCAAGCTCCATGCAAGCATGGTTTTTTCTCCATATGGGTTTACTAGGATGTGACAAGTGCTTGCACCATCATTAGATTTCAGTCCATCAAAGTAAAGAGTCAAAAATAATTCATCACACTTATTTACAACATCACTATAATATTGACACGTCTTTATGAATCTGTTTGTGAATTTTTTTTTATTTGAGATAAAACAGAATCAATAGGAAATGGAGAATTATAAGCTGTGAAATTGCCAAAGAAAGATTCTACAGAATAATTTCCCAGAATATTGTTTGTGAACACCACAAGTTCATTTTCCTCATCTAGATCAGTCACAAAATAATTCATATGTTTTTCCCTATCAACACTAATTTGATTAGGTTTTCCATTGTAGGGGAGCCAAATATGAGACCAATCAATTGCAAAAATAACCATACATTTTATCAGACCAATCCCTGCTTAAAATGAGGCCAAAAAAATCATGGATATCTATGACTAATATATCAATTATTTGACAAACTTTTGGATTTGTAGATAGTCTAATTAGGACAACATTAATCTCTATGAAGACTTTGACTTTTGTTCGGTCTAATTGGACAATTTGAACAATAGATTTGTTAGGTATAATATTCAATTTGAGAGAAACTGAATAAGGCATGATATTAGATGATGCACCAGAATCTACTAAACAGTTATGAATATTCTTGTTAAATATTTCAAAGGTCAAGAGAAAACGAGGAGTGTGAGAATTTGATTTATCTCCAACCAAATTATTATCGGAAGAATCAATCTTATCTGTAGGGACCTTACCCTTTTGAGGCTCTCAAAGTAACAATAGTAGAAGGTAATGGAGATGCTAGGACATCATTCAATTCATTGAGTAAATTTTTTTTTTGTTGTTGTAATTTACTGACCTCATATAATGAAATTTTATCTTTGATATTTTTCATGTCTTCTACAATATTATATTCAATGCTATCATAAAATATCAAAGTTTTAGATGATGAGGGAGAATTTGAAGTAGTTGGGCCAGAATCAAAAGATTTAGTAGAAGTATTTTTTATTATACCTTTATCTTTAGTAGAAGGAGTGGAGGACTTTTGAATTTTACTAGATGAAGTAGTATCGATAGGTCCCTTACTTCTAGTACTTACTAGAAAAGCATCTTCTTCTTCATTTTATGAAGTGATCAATATGAAATCCCATAAGCCATGAGATTCAATATTTCCTATTATTTCGTTTCATCAGCCGATATAGATTCTTCTCCTTCTTCATCATCCTCATCAGATTCTGCATTTGATATATTAGCAGGAGGTTGTGATTGTGTTGGTTGGTTCCTTTTGAAAGGAAGAAAGGATTTCCTTGAATATTTAGCAACTTGTTTTTTGATTTCAACCATTTCATTTGACATTTTTTCAAAACCTTCTATAATCCTTCCAAATCATAAGGATCATTAGGAGCCTTTTTCTTAGATTCATCTTTAAAAGTCACTTTCTTGGTGTCCTTTCTTTCTTCAATGGAAGATTTATTCTCAAGAGCTTGAACTCTCTTTTCCATAGATAAATCTTCTTTCATGTTGTCTATGAACATAGCGATGTCTGAAGGAAGAGAACTAATGTACCATTAAATCTACACATCAGTACCACGTTTAGAATTATCTAGGATTTAATTTAACAATTTATTAAATCTTGAGTTAAAATCCTTAATTTTCTCATTTGGATTGGTTTTGAGGTTTAACAAATCATTGATTAAAGTGTTAGAAAATTATATAATACGGAGCAATGGAACACATAAAATAATGCAGAAATATAAACACAGAAAACACACAAAACAAGAGAGACGTAGATATATGTCGTTCACCCAGTTTGGGCTACATCCACCCCGAACAGCCAGTCCTTCCTTTCTATTATCCAGCAAAATGAATAGACACAACCTACAGCAAATCTGATGTAATATCATCTGTTTTCTCTCACAGTCTCACCTCTCTATTTCTCGCTCACAAAATACACATCTATATCTCAACCTACAATACAATGCCCTCATACAAAGAGAGGGGTTTCCTTCTAGGGCAAAAAACCTAAATTAAACATAAGTTCTACTGTCAGATCATCTGCCTAATGAACGGCCCAAATTGACTAGAAATTACTATACTTTTACAAGGCAATTTCACATTTGTTTTTAGCTTCGGGGGCGCTGCCCTCGAGCCCCCGCCGAGGGACCGCTAGCCCCACGGACGCCCCAGCCGGGGGGGATCGGCCCCCCAGACCCCCGCTGGGGGGACAAGTCCCCCCCGCACCCCCCCGCGTGGAGGGGTGTACAAGACTTTCTGGGGTATACATCCGGCTGAAACAAAGACCTCTGAACAATCATGCTCCACACACAACAATCTCCCACTTGGATAATTATTGTAGAAACTCCACCACTGCTTCATTTGTTGGACAATGACTCCTCTTTGGACCTGGCTGTTTCTCATCTTCATCGTCATCCTTGAAGACCAATTGAAATTGAGCATATTCTCAGTTTCTCCCTGGTTACAACTTTTGTTAGCATATCTGCAGGATTCTGGCTAGTGTGTATCTTTTCCAGCTTCAACTCTCTATCTTCCAACACTGATCGTATGAAATGGTACTTGAGTTGTATGTGTTTAGTCCTGGAATGAAATGCTAAGTTCTTTGCAAGATGAATGGCACTTTGACTATCACTGTATAACGTGCCCATATCATGCTCCTTACCCAATTCACCCATAAACCTTTGTAACCAAATCATTTCTTTACTAGCCTCTGTAGAAGCAACATACTCTGCTTCTGTTGTTCAAAGTGCAACAACACTTTGGATTTTTGAAACCCAACTGACAGTTGTTCCTCCAACAGTAAATACATATCTTGTAGTGATCCTCATGTTATCTCTGTCACCTGCCATATCTGCATCAACATATCCTTGTAGGGAGATGTTTGAACCACCAAAGCATAATGCTTTATTTGTGGTACCTTTCAAATATCTGAGAATCCATTTCACTACCATCCAATGTTCCTTTCTTGGATTGTTCATGTACCTGCTTACAACTCCCACTGCATGTGCAATATCAGGCCTTGTGCAGACCATTGCATACATTAAGCTTCCAACTGCTGATGCATATGGAACTTTAGACATATAATCCATGTCTTCTTGGGTCTTTGGGCACATTTCCTTACTAAGTTTGAAATGGCTAGCAAAAGGTGTACTAACTGGTTTTGCATTGTGCATGTTAAATCTATTCAACACCTTTTGTATGTACTCATTCTGAGACAATGTTAATTTACGATTTTTCCTGTCTCTAGTTATTCTCATACCAAGGATTTGTTTTGCAGCTCCCAAATCCTTCATTGCAAATGAATTTGCCAATTTTCTTTTGAGCACATTTATTTCTTGCATGTTAGATCCTGCAACAAGCATGTCATCTACATACAATAACAATATAATATAGCTTCCATTATTTTGCTTTTTCAGATAAACACAATGATCAGAGTGACATCTAGTATAACCTTGTTCAGACATAAACTTGTCAAATTTTAGATACCACTGCCTTGGAGCCTGTTTTATGCCATACAAGCTCTTCTTCAAACTGCACACTAGTTTCTCCTCCCCTTTCATCTCATATCCTTGTGGTTGCTACATATATATCTCTTCCTCCATATCCCCATGGAGAAAGGTTGTCTTTACATCTAATTGCTCAAGATGCAAATCTTCAGCTGCTACAAGACTTAAAATAGCTATGATTGAATTCATTTTAACAACAGGAGAAAATATTTCATCAAAATCAATACCTTTCTTCTGTGCAAACCCCTTTACCACAAGTCTAGCTTTGTACCTCTTTTTTCCTCCATCTTCTTCCTTCGGCCTGTAAACCCATTTATTCTTCAATGTAGTTTTTCCTGCAGGCAACCTGACTAAATCCCAAGTCTGGTTATGCATTAAGGAGTCCATCTCTTCTTCCATGGCTACCTCCCACTTCTTTCTGCTTTCAACTTGCATTGCTTCTTCATAAAACTTGGGTTCACCAGAATCAGTCAACAATAAATAATATAATGAAGGAGAGTATCGTTCAGGAGGTCTACTTATCGTAGTAGATCTTCTAACACCACTTTCAGGTGTTTGGGGTGCATGTTGCTATTGTGGTGGTTGTTGTTGTTAATTATTATTATTTTCAGGCACCTTTACCTTTTCAGTGATTTCATCAAGAACTGCGTATTCCTTGTTTTCTTTTTCCTGTTTCTTTTCCTGCAACTGATTCTTATATAAGACCTTTTCATTGAATATTACATCTCTGCTCCTAATGATTTTGTGATTTTCATAATCATATAAGCGATAACCAAAATCATTAAAACCATATCCAATAAAGGTACATTTTTTTGACTTTGCCTCAAGCTTTGTTCAATTTTCTTTATCAATATGGACAAAGGCCTCACAACCAAAAGGCTTTAAAAATGAGTAGTTTACCTTTTTACCTGTCCATGCTTCCTCTGGAACACCACCATCCAAGGAACTTGAAGGCCCTCTGTTTATTAGATAAATAGCAGTATCTACAGCATCTGCCCAAAACTGTAAAGGCAATCCTGCATGCAATCTCATGCACCTTGCACGCTCCATGATTGTTCTGTTCATCCTTTCTGATACACCATTTTCTTGTTGTGTTCTTGGAACTATCTTCTCTCTGTGAATTCCATGTTCTAAACAGTACCTATCAAAATCTTTGTTGCAATATTCACCTCCATTGTCTGATCTAAGACACTTCAATTTCTTTCCTGTCTCAATCTCTGTTGGGGGGAAAAGTATCTAATGCAGAATGCCTTAATCCCACTCTAAGGGTGATAGTACCTCAGCAACAACTGAATGCAAAGTTATTCAAGAATTCTTCTTTATGAGATGAGAGAGGGAAGAAAAGGATGATCTACTAACCGTTATCTTGTGCTAATAGTCAATCCAGTCTTCACTCCTTGTTGCTTGCTCCTAGCTCCTTGCCCTTTCACCGGCCCAGCTACACACAGATCCTGTAAAAGCACAAGAAAAGGAAACTACAAGAAGCATACATCCATAATCGATCTAAGGATTAGCATAAACCAAATATACAAGCATCAATTCATCATCAAGATACATGCATATAGAAGAACCTCAAATACTTTATTGATAATAGAAGTAAAGTTCTGAGAGAGTTACAACCACAGTAGGCCCAATCCAGCAACACCTCCCAGCTGAAAGAAATCTCCTCTTCACCTCCTTCAAGCAAAACACCCAATAGCTCTATACACAAACCAACAGCACTTCCTTACTTGCACAAAATTCCAACCTCCCTAGACCTCATGGGAGAGATCTATATATAGGGTTTTGGAGAAAGGATGAGTCATCTTGAGACTGGCATAAAGCTGACTAGTGTCCTCTCCCACTTTAGTTAATCTTCAGTTCTTGAGTCCACTTGGAGAATCTTGCTTCCACTTGGAGATCAAGACCCTCTTACTCATCACTAGGCGAATTCCTTGACCCAAGTGTCAGTTTGGAAGCTTCCTGGGCGGTTGACACCTTGCAGAATGACTGTGCCACTTGGCCAATCTCGCCCAGCGCAGGTAGCCTTCATCAGTTTTGACCTTCAGCGCAGGTACAAGGAGGAGCAGTTGACATTCAGCGCAGATGCTCAGTGGAGCAGCTGACATGATCCAGAAATAGCCTGTTTTTGAGTGTTTTCAGGTGGAGAAATGATTTTCAGTGCTGTGGTTTGCAGACCTTGTTCCTCTAAGGGTAAGAACAACATGTTTAGGGACTTCGGATCCCTCAGATTATTGACATTTCATGCCTCATGCTGTTAGGCACAAAAATGTCTATAACAGTTGCCCCCTAAAGTATGAGGTCGTTTATCGGGTGAAATGCTTTATTAGGAGGATCCGAAGTTCATTCAATCGGCTGAGAGGTGCCCTGCAATAAAATACAATACAATACATTATTTTTCATTATGCTTTCATGATCTAGCTGAGGCGGGCATTCCCGTGCTCAGCTTTATAAATTCATTTTGGTACATATAACAGACAACCGTCTCATGATAGACTGATAATTCTCTGCTGAAATTATCATCCTTTGAGTAGGATGATCATTTGCTGCAATAATGTACATATCAAATGTCTTTATATTTTCTGAATATATATCGCAGCCCGGATGGATGAAACTAGATCCGGGGTCTTCAATCTCGTTTGATCTTCACTCTAAGTACAAGTCGATCCATGTGGGAATTGCGCTGAAGTCGAACATGGAAAGACATCGCTTGATTACCGGTCAATAATGTAAACCGTTAACAAGCGCGAGAGGAGTCACCAATAATGACAATGACCCTCAAGGTAATGTAGTACAATTCACGTGGTGTGAATAAAGGACTTGGCGTCGAACACCACGCAAAATCTTCTAGTCGAAGGTCATTGATGTATACCTGTCGCCGAAAGTGAGAAACTTGCCATTGAGGCATGCAAGCTTCAAAGTACTGGGGGGGGGGGGGGGGTGTTCCTAGATCAACTTCTTGGATAATGAGTTGAAGTCGACAAGAAGCGATCCGTCAAAGGAGGGCCTTAATGAATCCCACATCAATGACACGGAACGGAGCTAATGATTTTAGTGGAGGTGAAAACAATCTGTGAGATATGATTCAGGGCGGCGATCATGGGTGGATGAAGGATAATGTATGGCAGTGGATGGGACACTGTTGACTCTTTCTGAACACATCTCTTGAACATATAACGACATTGATGTGATGGATCGGTAGCATTACCCCAAATACGGATGGTTTGGCGAAGACCATGGTGATGAGACCGTTGAATGAAACAACCCAACCCGATGTGGTACGGAGGACAAAGTGTCATGTTCAAGAGCGACTTGCTACCATAAAAGCTTTGAGGTTCTCCCAATTTTTCCCCAGTCATTTCTGACCAGTACCTCTTTATTTTTGTCAAGCTTGAGGAGGATAACATATTCTTGTTCTATAACCTGCCCTTTGGGCAAGCCCATCGCTATGTTTTAACGAGCCTAGCGATAGGGAAACTCGTTCTCGTCTAAAGACAAGTTTGTCGCTATTTAATCATTTTTTAACGAGTCTAGCGACAAAGACAACTCGGTCCTTTTCATTTTTAGAGAGTCTGAAAAGGTACAGAAAGTTAACTCCAAAATTCCTTTTTCGTCATCTAATCCCTTAAGTCCGAAAAAGTATAAAACAATACAAAAGGGATGAATTTTCGATAACTTTAACGAGCCGAATAAAACAAGCGCTCGACCTTTTTGTGCAATAATCCCTCAGGCCCAAAAAGATTAAAATCTAGAGGAGGGATAGCTCTTCCGGTCCTTTTAACGAGCTGGAAGGCCAAAACTCGGCAAAATTTTCATATTTTACGAGTCAGATGAAAAGAGCTCAAAGAAGACTCGTCTTTTGAGGAACGAGTGATAAACAGGGATAGCAGCAGATTCCAGGTACAGGTTGGAATTTTCCAATCACGGCAGTGTCACAAGGATGGCTAAGTGAAATCACTCTTCGCAGCTGTTCCTCAAAATGGGTAAACAATCATATGGGGGTGAATGATCGGCCAAATGGAATGGAGGTGGCGGGTGCAAAACACGACCAAGGCTTTTATGGCTAATAAATTTACGATCAAAATGGTTATTTACCGAGATAGGTTCATTTTTTAATGAGCTTGAACTCTTGTGGAACCTTTGCTCACGCTTTTCTATTTTTTAACGAGCATAAATTCCACGGTAAAACTGCTTGAACTTGCGTTTATTTTTTAACGAGCATGAACTTTATGCTAAAACTGCTCGAATTGTGGTCAAATTTTTTATTTTTTACCATTACTAGCTTTTCTCTTTTCAAATATAGTATTGTATTTTCAATTGCTGCAACAAACTATGTTAGAAATGGATAATATTTGCATGAAAATGAGATTATAACCCTAATATTTCACTTTGTACTATGTAAAAAGCCATTAAAAGGTGTTTTTACCTCTCATTTACCATTTCATTTGCATTTGGTTTGTTGGAGCTCTGGAGGTGCCTCTTCCCCCTTGATTTTCACCAGCTGATTCCGGGAGATTCTGCGGACGATTTTCGGCGCCGTCTGGACCAGGTAGGAGCTAAACCCTAGCTCTTTCTTTTCATGGTTTCCTTTTCCTGTTTTTTGCCTGTTTTCCGGTCTTTCTGAGCCCCTGGGGTTTTGCCAGGGCGCCCTAGGATCAGCGCAGGTTTCCCTTTCGAAACCTGCGCTGAAGGTCAAGCTGCCTTAAGGCAGCCTGACCCTCAGCGCAAGTGGGAGACTTCCTACCTGCGCTGGGCTCAAAAAGACTGAGTTTTAAGGTTATTTTTGATGATTTTTTTGCCAATTTTTCACCAAAACAGGAACTCATTCTCTCTCTTGTTTGTTTTGTAGGGTGACTTGAGCAAAATGTCCCTTACATGGCGAGAACGAGAACATGAAGAGGAGGACATGATTGCCCTCCATGACCCGGTCACGGTGAATGCGCTGCGGAACTGTGGCCTGCTGAAGTTCTTCCGGATCTCTAGTATGAGAGCACAGATTTCTTTACTGCAGTATATGCTTGATGCTTGGGATCCTGTTAACCAAGTATTCCAGATTAGGGGGAAGACCATCCTCTTGACCATAGAGGACATGTACTTCTTGACTCGGTTGTCAAGATGTGGTGCCTTCGTTTCCTTATCAGGTACGGCCCGGGGGAATGATTCCACCAGAGATTATGTCCGCCAGTATTGCAGGGAAGGTTCTCAGCCGAGCAGAGACGGCAAGATTGTTATCCGTGAGATTACTGATCGGGCTCTCAGGTCCATTCTGTTACTATTGGTAGGATGGCCGGCAACGTAGCTTTACATGTTGCCAACAGGTCCTATATGCAGCACGCCCTGGAGTGTCTCCAACCGAAAGTATTCAACTGGTGTGATGCAGTACTTGTTCAGATGAAAAGTCAATTGACCAAGATAAAGGACGGGAAGCTGAAGAACTTTGGATTTGGTTCTATTCTGACTGCCTTTGCCTTGGAGAAAATCCCACTGATGCAGCCTCAGTACATCATACTTGACTTTCCCTCTCCGACCGAGCCACGCAGGCAGAGGTGGGTTGACCACATGTCTAGGCATGTAGGTCAACCTCAGATTACTTTCACTGAGGCCTTCTTTAGGTGGTTCGAGTGCCAGGAGATGGCATTTTCTGAGTATCCATATGTGGGTATGGATTTCCGAGGTGATCCGGATTTGGTTCTACCGGATGGCGAGCAGTGGGGTGCCATTGGTAAACTCTTTGACCACATTACTGTTTATTGTTCTTGTTCATAACGTTGTTGTGCTTTATTCTATCAAGAATTTTAATTGTACTCTTGGGTGCATGCAGATATTGGTCCTGTTCGTCCAGCAGTTCGTCCGAGATCGCCAGCTGCTGCCCCAGCAGGGGAGCCTGCTAGGAGAGTTGTTATCCGCGATCTTGACGACACCGAGACCCTTACAGTTGTGCAGGAGCAGGTTGAGAGCCTTACTCGTGGCCTTTCGGATGTACAGATCGACGAGTTACCTTTACAGATGCAGCGTCATACCATTGGCATGCCTAGATGATGGACTCGTCTCTTGCGCATGATTGCACAGGCCGTGACGTACTATCATGAGCACCACTAGGCTAGGGTGCCCCCTAGCATCTTTTTGAGTTTTTAGGTCACATGACCAATTTTGTCTTGGTTACAGAACATTATGTATGAACTTATATAAACAACTTATATATTTTGATTTTCGGATTTCATTCTGGTTGATTTACGTGATCCATATGTACAATCTTTGATGATGTGTCCTTTTTATAAATGTTGCAAATGTCTATCTAACACATAGTTTGCTAATGAGTCTGTTAATGTGTTTAAATTTCTTGAAATATGTTGATATTGAATTGAATCAAATCGCCTTTCCAAGATCTTAACCCTTAGGAACATGCGATAAATAGCTGGATTGCGAAAATAATATATACCATTGAGTTGTAGTATTACGAGCTGTGAGTCTAGCCTGACAATTAGTCGGCATATGCCACGTGTGATGGCATCAGAGAGTAGTTCTATCAACGCGCTATACTCAGCGATATTATTCGTTGATTGCCCAATACATACACCTCTGAAACTTACTAACTCGCCGCTTGGATCAAAAATGGCCCAGGCTGCGGAGGACAGGTTCCGCGAACTACGACTCGCTCCGTCGGCATATCCAACACATGTCTCCATAAGGTTCGACATCTACCACAAATGAAAAAGGTGGATCAATCGACCAGAACAAATACTTTAGCAAAAACAAAATACAACAAAAGCATGCAGGTTACTATTTAAGCATAGTAACGCTTGAGGTACAACCCGTTGCGGGGCTGCGCCAGTGGAATTCCATCGTAATCCATTAACTCGTAGGCTCCTTTTGCTAACACCCTTTTAACAATATAGGGGCCCATCCATAAGGACTTGAATTTACCTGCTCCCAATTTATCAGATTCTTGATCATAAAGCAAGACCAAATCACCTTCTGAGAAGACACGGGGTTTGACATTTTTGTCGAACTGAGCCTTGACTCGTTTCTTATGGGCCTCGTTAGCCAAAGCGGCATCACGACGGGTTTCATCCAACTGGATTAATTCCAAGAAACGAGCCTCTTCCTCTGAAGTTCCGGGGAGGAGGTCGATCGCGAGTTTAAGCGACGAAATTTCGCACTGGATTGGCAAGACTGCTTCCAGGCCATACACCAATTGAAAAGGCGTGAACTCGGTTGCGTTCTTTACCGAGGTCCGGTAAGCCCACAAAGCTGAGTACAGGATTAGGTGCCATCTTCTTTTATGAACCCCGATCATCCTTTGCAACATACACTTCAGGACCTTGTTGATTGCCTCAACTTGTCCGTTGGCTTGCGGATAATATGGGGTAGAGCTGTCGTGAGATAGCCCTAGCTTGGCAGCTAATTCAACCATCATGTGATTGCGAAAATGCGATCCATGATCTGTAACTATAGCTTGTGGTACGCCGAACCTGGCGACTACATGATTGAAAAAGAAAAGGGCAGCTGTTTCACCAGTGTTATCTAATGTAGGCATCGCCTCGGCCCATTTGGTAAAATAGTCTACAACGACTATTATATACCCATGCCCCCCGGTCGAGATGGGGTTACATTGCATGAAATCGATGCCCCACTTGGCGAAGGGCCCAACAGCAACTATAGGTTGCAAGGGTGTGGGTGGTCGTCTGGTTTTGCTATCAAAGATTTGACAAGCATGGCAACTTCTGACTGCTATTATGCAATCTTTAAACATGGTTGGCCAGAAGTATCCTGCTCGTAAGATTCTTTGTGCTGTTGCATATCTAGATTGATGCCCCCCACACGCGCCTGAATGACAATCATTCAGCGCTTTTTCGGCCTCCTCATGGGTAAGGCACCTCCTCAGAACTGTATCGACACCACGACGGTAAAGTGTATCACCGACGATCATGTAGTCTTTTGCTTGGTATCGTATACGTTTTTGTTCTGAGTGAGAGGTATTAGACCTAAACTTTTGGGTTTGGAGATAAATTATGATATCTCCATACCATTCATCGCTTGCAGATATGAGAAACAAACTTTCGTCCACGATTGACTCTTCTGATGTTTCATCGTTGGACGACGATGGGAAATCACATAATAATTCTGCGAAAACTAGAGATTTCTTTGATTTGGATTTTACAAATTCCAGATCAAACTCTTGAAGGATCGCTATCCATTTTGAATATTTTCCCCCAAGCAACTGTCGTGACAGTATATAAGTCATGGGGTTGCAATCTGACAAGACGGTAGTTTTCCGAAAGAGGACATAATGTCGAAACCTTTGAATCGCTTGAACAGCTGTAAGCGCTAGTTTTTCCACATAAGAATATTTACTTTCTGTATCGTTTAAGTTTTTACTTAAATAATAGATAGGATGTTCAATTCCATCGACTTCTTGAACTAAAACCATCGCAATGGTCGTATCCGCTGCAGCCAGATACAGGTTAAAATCTCTTTGATAGTTTGGGGCGTACATTAATGATGCTTTTACTAGACATTCTTTCAGAGCATCAAAGGAAGCTTGCGCCACCTGGTCCCAGACAAAAGGTACATCCTTCTTCAAAAGACGAGTATAACCTTTAGCAAGTTCTGCGTAATTTGGAATGAACCTCCTCAGAAAGTTTGCTTTCCCTTGGAGTTTCTGAATCTGAAGCAAATTTGAAGGTGGAGGCAAATTAATGATTGCCTGAACCTTACAGGGGTCGAGACGAATCCCATCTTTAGAGACTACAAAGCCAAGAAAACGACCAGAACTGACGCAAAACACACATTTGTGTGGGTTGAGTCTTATCTTGTAGTGTCGGCAACGTAGAAATATCGCTCTTAAATGTTGCGGATGATCAGTCCGCTTTCGCGAATGAGCCGGAAGATCGTCGAGATAAGGTTGAACAATGTTCTTGATGTCATGGAAGGCATAATTCATCGCCCTCTGAAACATCGCCCCTGCGTTCTTTAAACCAAAGGGTAATTTTCGATAAGCGAATGTGCCCCACGGACAAATAAATGCAGTCTTTGACTGGTCCTGTGGGCGGATATTTATTTGATTATACCCGGAGAATCCATCCATAAATGAAAAGATTTCACATCCGGCGCATTCATCAATTATCTGGTCGATGAAGGGTGTAGGGTAGTTGTCCTTTGGACAAGCATGGTTTACATCCCTATAATCAACACACACTCTAATCGTCCCTTGTTTTTTCATAACAGGGACAATATTCGATACCCAATCGGTTAGAGGAACCGGGTAGATGAATCCAGCATGGAGAAGTTTTTCAACTTCTGCCTTAATGGCAGCGGCTTTTTTCGGGTGCACTTGCCGAAGTCGTTGTCTTACTGGTTTGACATCGGGATACATTTTAATTTCATGTTCAACTATACTCGAGTCAATGCCTGGAATTTCATCATATGACCAAGCAAAGACATCTCTAAATTCGTGAAAAAGAGCGTTATATATTTCCAGTTCTGAAGGGGAACAACCTTTGCCGACATAAATATTCTCTACAACATTTGTCTTGGTTGAGATATTTATGGCTATAGTCTCTTCAATATTGGATAGGTTTCTCTCGGAATCCACCGTATTTACAGTATTTGTTAGGAATTCAAATACTGAAGGGTGATAAAGGTCGCTTTGAGTATCTTCTTCATATTCCGGAAGAAAGGAACGATGGTGGTGATCATTCCATGGTGTCCCCTCAATCATCATTGATTGTAAGATTCCTTCGTCAATCCCATGTACTTTCGACCAAGGATCTAGTGGGGTTCCATATTCTCTAGACCTATCTACCCAAACGCTTGACGAGCGTTGATTTGGGCTCGCCTCCCATGCCTGAAACATTGATTGCTACAATATTTCCAAAGGGCTTGGGGACAATACCATTGCATGATCCATGTTGACCTTCGTGGAAGATATCATGTTGCAGGTTGCTACAAATGGTACATTTCCCGAATAAACAGGAGGTGGTAGCGCGAAAGTTCCCATCAAAATGGGGTCTTTCAATAATCCTACTCCGATATCTTGAATTGAATGGTTACTTTCATGGATCATGGGAATGCTTCCTGTAACTTGTGAACCATTTGGGAGGAAATTCTGTTGGTCGACGATCGTAATCCCTCCTTCAAACGGGAATGCGATCTTCCTAAAATAAGTTGACACGACAGCTGCCATGGCATAAATCCATGGTCTTCCCAGTAGGATGTTATAATCAAGATTTCCATCAATGACTTCAACATCAATTTCTACTATTTTTCCTCCAAGTTCAACTTTCAAGTTATTAAGGATACCGTAAGGGGTATATGTCCTTCCGTCGAAAGACTTTAATGTCGTCGATGATCGAGACAAGGTTGGAGATCCTAAAGTTTTCCAGCAGCTCATCGACATAATACATGTCGATGCCCCCTCATCAATTATCGTTCTGTGAACAGTTTTGTTGAGGGCTTTCACTTGAATAAGGAAAGCTAGTTGAGCAGGTAACTGAGGATCATATCCCTTGTGATCAAAGGATACCAGATTTGAATCCTTAGGATCTACTCCACCAATTGCTGATAACAATGCCTGCCTTTGGGTTGGACAATTTTGTAGCACTTCAAGGGTCGACATAGCGGATGGCGATTGGGCCAAATCTTCCACTATGTTATAATGTTGCGCCGCTCTGGCGCGAGGATTAAATGTCGACTTAGGTACTATACCCTTTGGCGGTTTTATTGTTAATTAAGGGATGGTGGGTGTAACTTCTGTCGAAGTTGTTGTCGAACTACTCAGTTGATCTTTACCTTTTTCGTTCGACACCTGAGGATTTCCATAATCTTTGTTCCTTGTTGAAATCAAAGCATCATTTTGCTGTTTTGAAACCGACAACATAAGTACTTGCGACGGGGAAGCATTTCCGCTATCAACCAGATTTTGACCTGGGTTGGGAAATGGACCAGTTAACACAGCTGATGTTTGGGAACTTTTAAAGAACCTCTTTAACTCAGCTTTGAATGGGCAATTCTTTGTGTAATGATCCTCATCATCACATATCTGACATGGATAATTTGGTTTCCCTTTTCCAGGAGGGTTTGAAGAATTTTTTCCAGGGGATGACTCACCCTGTTTCTTCTTCTTTCCTTTGTTTTGCTTTTTCTTCTTGCTTCCTGGTTGATTGGTTTCTTTGCCTTTATCTTCCGATACGACATTTACTTCCGAAGCAAGAATTTCTCCTTTTGCATTTTGATCCGAATTCTTACAGGCTTTCTTTGCGGAAGCCTTTATCGATTTCGTGTTTGCGGTGCCAATCACGCCATCACCGGCATGAGAGTCACTATTTGATTTAGGAGGAGGAGGAATTGAAAATTCCGGTCTAGGGGCGTCAGGTATTTTGTCATAGAGTGTGCCGGACTGGGTATACACCAAGTCCAAATACTGTGCACGAGCAATAACTTGCTCCTCTGTTACGACTCCCCCCTTGGCCACATCTTCCGTAATAGCCGGAAGTAACGACTTTATAAACCATTCAGCTAATAGCTGATCGGGAACATATGTTTTCACCATCCTACGACGACGACGCCACTCATGTATATGATCAGATATGTGGGTAGCAGTTGTCTATTTGAAGTTGGTTAATATTTATGTTCCCGTTTCATACCTTATCGGTAATTGAAAGTGGGTTAAGAAAGTCGTGGCTAGGGAACTAAAGTTGTCGAAAGAGGCTCTTGGCAATTCAATATACCACTTAGCCGCTGGACCTATCAATGTCCTCTGAAAAAGGCGAAGTCTTATCGAATCATCGTTAAGGGTGTTCGACGAACACCACAGATGAAAGGTCATCACGTGATTCGACGGGTCTTCACCTGGATTTCCATTGAATTTAGGAATGTCAGATGGAAGTTTATGAGGAATCACTGGCCACCAAGGGGCATAAGCAATCGGATCGTTCGTTAACCGATGTAAATCAGGTAACTCTAAAGTTGCCACGAATGGTAACTGTTGATTCAGGTTAGGCGAAGCGTAACCAGGGTACGATGGAATCGCTTGAGCAGTGGGTCTTTGCATACCAGCATAATGTAGTTGATGTTGGTATGATTGATACGGTTGGTGGACGTGACCACTGTAAAGTGGTTGGTTTTGACCGTTTTGGATATACGGTTGTCCACTATTCGCAAAGATCTGCTGCTCAGAACCTTGGTATACTTGCTGGAACTGCGGTTGTTGGTATTGTACAAGCCATGGTTGTGACGCCATGTTCTGTTGCGCCATGCTAACCATTGGACCAAGGTGTGGGGTAATTGTACCCGTTTGTACTTGTGTCGACCCACCAGTTGGCGATTGTGGTTGTGACCCATGGTAAAGTGACTGTTGCATTACAACCTGAGGTTGACATGTAACAGGTATCGCTTGAACTTGCAACACGGTTACAATAGCCGGTGTGGTTTGGATGTTCGTCACAGGTACACACTGTTGCATAGAATATACAATCCTTGGTTGTTGAGGTAGCATGGGTACCCAACTACTTGATGCAATTCCAGTATAACCTGAACATTGTTGTGAACTCACGTATGGATACCCTCCTGGAGGGGGTAATGAAAGGGCATATTTCCCCCCATACGATAGCAACCCGGAATTAAAAGGGATTGATGGCCCAGATTGTCCTCCATGAGGATCAATCTGTTGAGTCTCAACATAAGAATTGCCGGGTATTACTCCGGATGAACAAACTGGAACAGACCACACTATCGAAATAGTCCCTTGGTGGACTCCTTCTAGCTGTTGAGAACTAGTTGGGACAGCTGCTATGCCGGCAAACATCGTCGGAGTGACGGCAGGAGCTTCTGTTGTCGCTGTGTCATTTGACACAGTCCTAGATGATGACGGTTGTTCAGACATTTTAAGTCTATCCAATAGATTGCCTAGCGATTCTACAGGAACTTCCACTTGTGGTGGATTAACTTCTGATGAAGGAAATAGAGTGAACCCGACTCCAAAATGAGTTGGAGTACTTGCTTGCGGATCCTCTGCAATTTCCTCTATCGCAATCAAACCCGGTGGAAGAGGAAGACCGTCAGGTCTGTAAAATATTTCTGGTGCCGAAGAAGTGGTTGCTTCGACAGCGACAGTTGTTTGAGGAGCAAAACTCTCTGAACCGGTTACAGATGGAACTGATTCAGTTACACAAGTGTTTTCCCCTAGACTAGGATCAGTATCACTGTCCTTCTGTGGCTGTTGAACTTCTTCTATAGAGGCAGGGTTTCCAGAAATGTTGGGAGTAACCGGAACCTCGGATGTAGTAGGAACACTTGTTCTAACTTTCAAAGGAGATTTTGAACCGGTTAAACGAGTTCGCTTTGCCCGTACTGTTTTCGATTCCGGGGACAAAGACGGTTGACTCGCAAGCCTCCGCGAACGACGGATTTTCAATTGAATTTCTTCCACGATTGCGGATTACTCGATCAACCAAAATATTAAAAGGGGAAATTTGTGTTTCCGAATTGAATGAATTTTATTAGACGCTTTTAGACACAACTTGCTTTTTCACTTTTTAAGAGTCGAGAAAAAGCTAAAGATAACTCTAGTCTCCTTCGATGTATTAACGAGCCCGAAGTGACAAATGCTCGGTTGGACATTTTCAGTTATAGAGTTTGAAAAAGGCCAAAAGAAACTGCTCTGGAGATCTAGGCAGAGGGTGTGCCAAACCTTTCGCAAAACCACAGAATACGTTTTACGGTACGAGTGGTCGATCTTCGTGAATGCTGTGTTCACTGCATTGCGATCAGTAGGGCGGCCGACACGGTTTCCTATGGATAAAGGCTTTGATCCTATAGGGGTCTCCCAATATATACCCGACGGTATGTGGGAGCACAAGTCCGTATTAGTGCCACCGACTCTCAGGAGGAATCACCCACCTTCGTCGAGATCGACAGTCACTATGTTTAACGACTCCGGAACACGTCTCTAGCTTAGACCTCTAGATGTTTGCGTTATGTTTCAAAGCGTTGTTAGGTTCATTCAATATATTTTAAGTTGATCTTTTTAAAGTTTGCCTTTCAAGGTTCACCACGAGATGTATTGATACAAATTCCTAAATGCAGTCTAAGATGAGAAGCAAGCTTTTCCAATCTTTTTGACTTATGAAAATCTTAACTACTGAGGGAAAAGAGAGATAAAATCCTTTTCACACAGATCAAAGAGCACTCGCTAATGCACTTTTTCCCTAAATCAACATATAAACTTAATGCAAAATGAAAAAATGCAAGTATTTCTTTTCTCTTCCTTAATGTTTGTGCAATACAAAAAGAAAGTTGTTGTATAATTTTGAATTCAATTTCAAGCAAAAGCAAACAAGTTTGTCCAAAATCGAAAGACACCTTATGATTCAATTGTTTCGACACTTAGAAATATGTAAATCCAAATCATATAACGAAAGCGACAAACTCAATCAGCTATGAACAGCAAATAAACTAACTCTTAAGATCAAAACGACACTTAATCACAGGTCTAGATCTAAGAGGTCAATGCAAGACTGGTTCACTTTCGTTATGGGAAACTATAAATGACACAAGAAATACAAAAGAACAAATACAGTTTCTTTATACAACTGAGGCGGAATAATGACAAAGGAAGATGGTTTCAGATAGGCCCATTGATTGGCAACAAACAGCAAAAACAATAGTGAAAACAAGGCAAGACAAAGCAGGAAACCCTAGTAGGTCAAGCCAAGACTGGTCCAGCGCAGGTCTAAACTACCTGTTTGACCTTCAGCGCAGGTAGCCCCTTCGGGAACTGCGCTGAAATGCAGACAACCTTTGTACAGCCTGCAATGAAGAATGAGACTTTCGTCCGTCTTGGTTTCCGGGTCACAGATTGCTCAAAAATTCACAGTTTTTGCTCAAATCAGAAGCTATCAGTCAAGGACACACTGAGGGATGTAAAGGAGGATGAAAAGCTATCACTAAGAGCTTATTAGAGTCCTTGTGGGTTAGCTCTTCAAATCATAAACTTGCCCAGAAACTGAGCTAGAGTAGCTGCCCTCTACTTTGTGTTTGATGGATTCAAACACAGTTTGATTCGGTACTCCCTTGTTTACGAAATGAATAGCAAAAAAACCACAAATAACCAACAAGATACGGTCCCCAGCGGAGTCGCCAATTTGTTGGGGGGGAAAGTATCTAATGCAGAATGCCTCTATCCCACTCTAAGGGTGATAGTACCTCAGCAACAACTGAATGCAAAGTTATTCAAGAATTCTTCTTTATGAGATGAGAGAGGGAAGAAAAGGATGATCTACTAACCGTTATCTTGCGCTAATAGTCAATCCAGTCTTCACTCCTTGCTGCTTGCTCCTAGCTCCTTGCCTTTTCACCAGCCCAGCTACACACAGATCCTGTAAAAGCACAAGAAAAGGAAACTACAAGAAGCATACATCCATAATCGATCTAAGGATTAGCATAAACCAAATATACAAGCATCAATTCATCATCAAGATACATGCATATAGAAGAACCTCAAATACTTTATTGATAATAGAAGTAAAGTTCTGAGAGAGTTACAACCACAGTAGGCCCAATCCAGCAACACCTCCCAGCTGAAAGAAATCTCCTCTTCACCTCCTTCAAGCAAAACACCCAATAGCTCTATACACAAACCAACAACACTTCCTTACTTTCACAAAATTCCAGCCTCCCTAGACCTCATGGGAGAGATCTATATATAGGGTTTTGGAGAAAGGATGAGTCATCTTGAGACTAGCATAAAGCTGACTAGTGTCCTCTCCCACTTTAGTTAATCTTCAGTTCTTGAGTCCACTTGGAGAATCTTGCTTCCAGTTGGAGATCAAGACCCTCTTACTCATCACTAGGCGAATTCCTTGACCCAAGTGTCAGTTTGGAAGCTTCCTGGGCAGTTGACACCTTGCAGAATGACTGTGCCACTTGGCCAATCTCGCCCAGCGCAGGTAGCCTTCATCAGTTTTGACCTTCAGGGCAGGTACAAGGAGGAGCAGTTGACATTCAGCGCAGATGCTCAGTGGAGCAGCTGACATGATCCAGAAATAGCCTGTTTTTGAGTGTTTTCAGGTGGAGAACTGATTTTCAGTGCTGTGGTTTGCAGACCTTGTTCCTCTAAGGGTAAGAACAACATGTTTAGGGACTTCGGATCCCTCAGATTATTGACATTTCATGCCTCATGCTGTTAGGCACAAAAATGTCTATAACAATCTCAACCAAAGCTTTCCATTTCTTGAAAGTATCAAATACATCAGATTTATTCTTAATACAATAAATCCAAGTTTTTCTAGTTGCATCATCAATAAAAGTAACATAATGATGAGAGCCACCGAGAGATGATACCTGAGCAGGTCCCCATACATCTGTATGCACAAGCTCTAATTTTTCTCTCTTCTTTTCTTTCCCAACTCTAAGAAATCTGACTCTCTTCTATTTTCCATAAATGCAATTCTCACAGAAGTCCAAATCAACATTCTTCAAAACTAGCAACAAATTCCTTGAGTGAAGAATCTTCATCCCCTTTTCACTCATGTGTCTGAGCCTATGATGCCATAATGTTGCATTTTCTCCTTTAGAAGTTAAAGCATTAACAGAGTTAGAAATACCATTGCATAAATACAATGTACCAACCATTTCGCCTTTTGCTATTACGAGGGCTCCTTTGGTGACCTTCCAAGCTTTATCTATGAAAGTTGTCACACAACCTTCACCGCCTAACTACCCTGTTGAAATCATATTTTTCTTTAGATCTGGAACATGCCTTACCTCATTTAATAGCCATTGGTTTCCATTTTGTTGTTTTACAATAACCTTACCCATTCCAACGATTTTACAGGGTTTATCATCACCCAGACGAACTTGTCGAAAATCTCCTTGAACATAGTCATGAAAGTATTTCTTATCTGGTGTGGCATGGAATGAAGCCCCTGAATCTACCACCCAGGAATCAGTAATATTTTCGAAAGAAAGAATCAAAGCATCTTGTAACACCTCACATGTCACATTTTCTTCATGATTGTTTTATTGCTGTGCATCTCCTTCTTTTCCCTTCCAAGATCTACAGTCTTTCTTTAGGTGTCCTTTCTTTCCACATTTCTAGCACACTATCCCTGATCTGGACTTGGATCTGCCTTTCCTTGATTTACTGTGATATCTTGAGCTCTTTCCTCTTTCCATTTTTCTTCCTCTAGACTCTGCACTCAAAGCATTTTCCGATGTCTCACCGGAGCTTTTCCGTCGCATTTCCTCGCTAAGGATAGCACCGAAAACATCATCAAACTTTAAAGTACTAGATCCAGAAACGGAGTTACTAATGGCCATTACCAAACCATTCCAACTTTCTGGTAATGAGCACAAGAATAATAGAGCTCTAACTTCATCATCAAATTTTACCCCTACAGAACTTAACTGACTTGTAACTGTATTAAAATCATTTAAATGGTTTACAACAAATCCACCTTCCGACATATTCATATTAAATAATTGTTTCATAATAAATACCTTGTTTGAGGCCGAGGGTTTTTCATATTGTTTCGACAACGTCTGCATCAAACCCTCTGTCATGGTTTCCTTTAAAATATTGAAGGCGACTGACGCAGCAAGGCACAACCGTATTGTTTCGAGTGCCTTTCTATCGAGAAGGTTCCATTCTTCTTCTTTCATACCCATCGTTATCTTTGTTTTTCCGCCCAATGGTAGGTATAGATCTTTCTGATACAGATAATCTTCCATCTGCATCTTCCACAGTGAGAAGTTTTGGCTGTTAAATTTCTCGACCCTAAACTTACCATCTTTTTCCATTGCTCCCACTCGAACCAGGAACCCTTATTTCCTACGAGTTTATCAGCCAAATAGACCTTGTGCTCTGATACCAGTTGTTAGAAAATTATATATTACGGAGCAATGGAACACATAAAATATCGCAGAAATATAAACACAGAAAACGCACAAAAGAAGAGACACATAGATATACGTGGTTCACCCAGTTTGGGCTATGTCCACCCCGAACAGCCAGTCCTTCCTTTCTATTATCCAGCAAAATGAATAGACACAACCTACAACAAATCCGTTGTAATATCCTTTGTTTTCTCTCACAGTCTCACCTCTCTATTTCTCACTCACAGAATACACATCTATATCTCAGCCTCCAATACAATGCCCTCATACAAAGAGAGGGGTTGCCTTCTAGGGCAAAAAACCCTAAACTAAACATAAGTTCTGCCGTCAGATCATCCGCCTAATGAACGGCCCAGATTGACTAGAAATTACTATACTTTTACAAGGAAATTTTACATTTGTTTTTAGCTTTGGGGGCGTTGCCCCCGATCCCCCGCCGGGGGACCGCAGGCCCCCCGGACACCCCAGCCGTGGGGGATCAGCCCCCTTGGACCCCCGCGGGGGGGACAAGTCCCCCCAGCACCCCCCCGCGTGGAGGGGTGTACAAGACTTTCTGGGGTATACATCGGGCTGAAACAAAGACCTCTAAACAATCATGCTCCACACACAACAATACATTGTTGGGTATACGACCAAAGTACCACATTGACTAGAAGTGGGGAGGATCATGGGTATATAAGGATGGACAAATATCTCCATTGGTATGAGGCCTTTTGGGGTAAAGCCCAAAAACAAATCCATGAGGGTTAAGGCCCAAAGTGGACAATATCATACCATTGTGGAGATATGTGGTGTCCAGAGTCCTAACAAGTGGTATCAGAGCCATGCCCCGAAGTTATCCAAGTGGATGAATCCTCAGAATGTTGAACGAAGGTGGTGGGCCCCGGTAATATTATGATGGGATCCGTGGATGAGCTCGGTTAGACAGGCGGTGTGCTCCGGATTCTTCATGGATGTGTCCTGGTCCCAACACGGTGAAGAGGAGTTGACCTGGGATAGAGTAAGCTCTCGAGGCAGGTGGTGCTTCCATGTAAGGCGTGTGCTTCCAACGCATTGGAGCGAAGAATCCTGGTTGGTAGAGAGTGGACAGATGGATAATCGTTTGAGGGGAGGCTCGATGGTCCTTTGTTCGAGGGGAGGATTGTTGGGTATACGACCAAAGTCCTACATTGACTAGAAGTGGGGAGGATCAAAGGATGGACAAATATCTCCATTGGTATGAGGCCTTTTGGGGTAAAGACCAAAAACAGATCCATGAGGGCTAAGGCCCAAAGTTGAAAATATCATACCATTGTGGAGATATGTGGTGTCCAGAGTCCTAACATAAAGTAATTGTAGTTAGATCATCCTCAAATTTCAACAAAAATTATTGTTCAAACATATCCTAGTTTGTGATTGATTCGACAAGTAGGGGGGAATACCAAGGCCCTACATATCCTTCAAATGTGAAAGGAAAAAGTTTGCGAACACAATCCTCTTCTGTAACTCCATTGAGATTAATGGCCAACAGAAAATTGTGAAGGTATTCCTCTATAGGTAAACCATCATCTAGATTAAACTTGGGTAACCATCTCTCTAGATGTTTAGGAAGAGGATGTAATGGTGGTGTCATTTGAACTTCCCCTAAATTTTTCCGTGGTATACTTTCCATTCTGGGAGTACTAGGAATAGAGGAAGTTGCAAATGATGTAGAGGGTGTGGGACATTGGATAGTTGAATAGGTTACCCTTGTAGCATTATTGATTCCAATAGAACTAGTTGATTGTGATTGAGGAATGTAAGTGGAAGGAATCAAAAGATAATAAGAACAAGGAAAAGGAGTATGAGAAGAAGTAGGATGAACAGGAGGAGCATGAGGTGGGGAAGATGATGTAATCCCACTAGCTAAAGACCGAGTCTCTAGAGTATTTTTATTTTTCCGATGACTGGGTAATGGAAACTCAAAAGGCTTGACACAAATTTTCTCACTCTAATATCTAGTTAAAACTCCGGAACATTGTAGAGACAAAGTTACACTTCCTTCAGATAAATGAGTCTAGGTATGTTTTTCTTTGGATATCAAAATTTCTTCCAATATCTAAAACAAATTCTAGACTTAAGGGGACCCTGCAAGTGATTGTGTATAATTTTGACCGACTAACTTTGGAAGTGTGCTAGGAGATTTAGTAGTTGTTTCAACAACTTCATATGTATGATTAGGAGATTTAGAATGTGATCTTGAATTTGATGGTGACTTTGAGGGAGTCTAACTCTTATAATACTTTTCGATTTTGGATTAGACAATGTTTCCATTCATAGTGTAATGGCCATCCTTCTAGCACCAAAAATGTTAATGGCTTGAAATTTCAACATCAACATTAGGGGAACCCACCCAATCGGGACCCTAGAGTAGACCCTTTTCTGTTTGCGATGATGGATTTGACTGGAATTATGGGACTAGTTTCTCTTTAGATGAAATTATAAGAAATGAATTCAATAAAAGTATTAAAATCTAATATAACTAAAACTGGAAATAAAGATTAATGACTTAATATCTATCCCGAGAAAATTATGTGTATATGTTATTATAAGTATTTCATAAGTAACATGACAATGTAGATTATCATGTAAATATGAAGTTAAAACAGAGAAAGATAACTAATTTAATTAAATTAGCTTATAAATTCATCACATATATGAGATCTCGGTTTTCATACATACAACTTATGATTCCAATCTGACATATTAGTAGTGATGATGCATGATTTATATAGTACATATATAATTAACAATATCAAATTTCCATTCAAATCATAAACAAAATAATAATACATAGATAATAGTACCTAATATATCGTTTCTCCACTCATGAGAAAATTCACGATCGTAAACCTATATACTGAGAAAAAATGAAGTTACAATAGTGCAATCTTGAGCATTCTTTCAAAAATTCAGAACAAAAGGAGGGTATCTACAGCTTCATAAAAAAATAAAAATATAGAAAATGTAACAACAACTTTAGGAGATTTCGACAAACATAGCCAACATGAACAAAAAGGGACAAATTTAGAATATTTTGTTGGGTGTGGAGCTTGATTATCTTCTGTATTCAAATTTATTGCCACATTGGACACTAGTTCGAAATGGGGTGGCAACGCCGCCCGTAAAATATTTGCTGCAGGGGGGGTCTAGGGGGGGCACGAAGCTAAAAATAGATGTAAAATTGCCTTGTAAAAGTATAGTAATTTCTAGTCAATCTGAGCCGTTCATTAGGCGGACGATTTGATGGTAGAACTTATGTTTAGTTTAGGTTTTTTTGCCCAAGAAGGAAACCCCTCTCTTTGTATTAGCGCATTGTATTAAGTCTATGTAATATATGTGTATTCTCCAAGCGAGAAATAGAGAGGTAAGACTGTGAGAGAAAACAGAGCATATTACAGTGGATCTGCTATAGGTTGTGTCTCTTCATTTTGTTGGATAATAAAAAGGAAGGACTGGTTGTTCGGGGTGGACGTATCCCAAACTAGCTGAACCACGTATATCTCTGTCTCTCTTGTTTTATGTGTTTTCTGTGTTTATATTTCTGCAATATTTTATGTGTTCCATTGCTCCGTAATATATAATTTTCTAACAACTGGTATCAAAGATGAAGGTTTATTTGGCTGATAAACTCACAGGAAAGAAGGGTTCCTCGTTCGAGTGGGAGAAATGGCAGAAAATTGTAAGTTTAGGGTCGAGAAAGTTAACGACCAAAACTTCTCACTATGGAAAATGCAGATGGAATATTATCTGTATCAGAAAGATTTATACCTACCATTGGGTGGAAAAGAAAAGATGTCGACGGGTATGACAGATGAGGAATGGAACCTTCTCGATAGAAAGGCACTTAGAACTATACGGTTGTGCCTCACAGCGTCGGTTGCCTTCAACATTTCGAAGGAAACAACAACAGAGGGTTTGATTAAAGTGTTGGAGAAGCTATATGAAAAACCCTCAGCCTCAAACAAGGTATTTCTTATCAAACAGTTATTTAATATGAAGATGTCAGAAGGTGGATCTGTTGTAGACCATTTAAATGATTTTAATACTGTTACAAGTCAGTTATGTTCTGTAGGGGTAAACTTTGATGACGAAGTTCGAGATTTGTTATTCTTGTGCTCATTGCCAGAAAGTTGGAATGGTTTAGTAATGGCCATTAGTAACTCTGTGTCTGGATCTAGTACTTTAAATTTTGATGATGTTGTCGGTGCTATCATTAGTGAGGAAATGTGATAGAAAAGCTTCGAGTGAGACATCAGGTAATTCTTTGAGTGCAGAGTCTAGGGGAAGAAAAATGGAAAGAGAAAAGAGCTCAGGATATCATAGTAAATCAAGGAAAGGAAGATCCAAGTCTAGATCAGGAAGAGTGTGCTGGAAATTCGGAAATAAAGGACACCTAAAGAAAGACTGTAGATCTCAGAAGGGAAAAGAAGGAGATGCACAAAAAGAAAACAATCATGAAGCAAATGTGACAGGTGAGGTGTTACAAGATGCTTTGGTTCTTTCTTTCAAAAATATTACTAATTCCTGGGTGGTAGATTCAGGGGCCTCATTCCATGCCACAATTGATAAGGAATACTTTCATGACTATGTTCAAGGAGATTTTGGACAAGTTCATTTGGGTGATGATAAACCCTGTAAAATTGTTGGAATGGGTAAGGTTATTGTAGAATAGCAGAATGGAAACCAATGGCTACTAAAGGAGGTAAGGCCTATTCTAGATCTAAAGAAAATATGATTTCAACAGGGCAGTTAGACAGATAAATCTTGGAAGGTAACCAAAGGAGCCCTGGTAATAACAAAAGGCGAAAAGGTTGGTACATTGTATTTATGCAATGGTATTTCTAACTATGTTAATGCTTTAACTTCCAAAGGAGCAGATGCAGTATTATGGCATCATAGGCTCAGACACATGTGTGAAAAGGGGATGAATATTCTTCACTCAAGGAATTTGTTGCCGGGTTTGAAGAGTGTTGATTTGGACTTCCTTGAGAATTGCTTTTATGAAAATAGAAGAGAGTCAGATTTCTCAGAGTTGGGAAAGAAAAGAAGAGCGAAAAATTAGAGCTTGTGCATACAAATGTATGGGGACCTGCTCAGGTATCATCTCTTGGTGGCTATCATTATTATGTTACTTTTATTGATGATGCAACTAGAAAAACTTTGATTTATTGTATTAAGAATAAATCTGATGTATTTGATACTTTCAAGAAATGGAAAGCTTTGGTTGAGATTGAGATAGGAAAGAAATTGAAGTGTCTTAGATCAGAAAATGGAGGTGAATATTGTAGCAAAGAGTTTGATAGGTATTGTTTAAAGCATGGAATTTGCAGAGAGAAGATAGTTCCAAGAACATCACAAGAAAATGGTGTGTCAAAAAGGATGAACAAAACAATCATGGAGCGTGCAAGGTGCATGAGATTGCATGCAGGATTGCCTTTACAGTTTTGGGCAGATGTTGTAGATACTGTTGTTTATCTAATAAATAGAGGGCCTTCAAGTTCCTTGGATGGTGGTGTTGTAGATGAAGCATGGAAAGGTAGAAAGGTAAATTACTCCTTTTTAAAGCCTTTTGGTTGTGAGTCCATTTTCCATATTGATAAAGAAAATAGAACAAAGCTTGAGGCAAAGTCAAAGAAATGTACCTTTATTGGATATGGTGTTAATGATTTTGGTTATCGCTTATATGATTACGAAAATCACAAAATCATTAGGAGCAGAGATGTAATATTCAATGAAAAGGTCTTGTATAAGAATCAGTGGCAGGAAAAGGAACAGGAAAAAGAACACATTTAATACGTAGTCCTTGATGAAATCACTGAAAAAGTAAAGGTGGTTGAAAATAATAATAATCAACAACCACAACAACAAAAACCACCACAACAGCAAAAAGCACCCCAAACACCTGAAAGTATTGTTAGAAGATCTACCAGGATAAGTAGACCCCCTGAACGATACTCTCCTTCGTTATATTATTTATTGTTGAGTGATTCTGGTGAACTTGAATGTTATGAAGAAGCAATGCAAGTTGAAAGCAGGAAGAAGTGGGAGGTAGCCATGGAAGAAGGGATGGACTCCTTAATGCATAACCAGACTTGGGACTTAGTCATGTTGCATGCAGGAAAAACTACATTGAAGAATAAATCGGTTTATAGGCTGAAGGAATAAGATGGAGTAAAACAGAGCTACAAAGATAGACTTGTGGTGAAGGGGTTTGCACATAAGAAAGGTATTTATTTTGATGAAATATTTTCTCCTATTGTTAAAATGACTTCAATCAGAACTATTTTAAGTCTAGTAGCAGTTGAAGATTTTCATCTTGAGTAGTTAGATGTAAAGACAACCTTTCTCCATGGGGATTTGGAGGAAGAGATATATATGCAGCAGCCACAAGGATATGAGGTGAAAGGGAAGGAGAAACTAGTGTGCACGCTGAAAAAGAGCTTGTATCCAGGCTTAAAACAGGCTCCAAGGCAGTGGTATCTTAAATTTGACAAGTTTATGTCTGAAAAAGGTTATACTAGATGTCACTTTGATCATTGTGTTTATATGAAAAAGAAAAATGGTGGAAACTACATTTGTTTGTAGATGACATGCTTGTTGCAGGGTCTAACATGTAGGAAACAAATGTGCTCAAAAGAAAATTAGCAAATTCATTTACAATGAAGGATTTGGGAGCTGCAAAACAAATCCTTGGTATGAGAATCACTAGAGATAGGAAAAATCGTAAATTAACATTGTCTCAGAATAAGTACATACAAAAGGTGTTGAAAAGATTTAATATGCACAATGCAAAACCAGTTAGTACACCTTTTGCTAGCCATTTCAAACTTAGTAAGGAAATGTGCCCAAAGACCTAAGAAGACATGGATTATATGTCTAAAGTTCCATATGCATCAGCAGTTGGACGCTTAATGTATGCAATGGTCTACACAAGGCCTGATATTGCACATGCAGTGGGAGTTGTAAGCAGGTACATGAACAATCTAGGAAAGGAACATTGGATGGCAGTGAAATGGATTCTCAGATATTTGAAAGGTACCACAAATCAAGCATTATCCTTTGGTGGTTTAAGCATTTCCCTACATGGATATGTTGATGCAGATATGGCAGGTGACAGAGATAATAGGAGGAGCACTACAGGATATGTATTTACTATTGGTGGAACAACTATCAGTTGGGTTCCAAAAATCCAAATTGTTGTTGCACTTTCAACAACAAAAGCTGAGTATGTGGCTGCTACAGAGGCTAGTAAAGAAATGATTTGGTTAAAAATGTTTATGGGTGAGTTAGGTAAGGAGCATGATATGGGCACGTTATACAGTGATAGCCAAAGTTCCATTCATCTTGCAAAGAACCCAACATTTCGTTCCAGGACTAAACACATGCAACTTAAGTACCATTTCATACAATGAGTGTTGGAAGATGGATAGTTGAAGTTGGGAAAGATACACACTAGCCAGAATCCTGTAGATATGCTAACAAAAGTTGTAACCAGGGAGAAACTAAGAATCTAAGTGCAGTTTCAATTGGTATTCAAGTATGACGAAGAGGATGAGAAACAACCAGGCCCAAAGAGGAGTCATTGTCCAGCAAATGAAGCAACGGTGGAGTTTCTATAATCAGTCTCCAAGTGGGACATTGTTGGGTGTGGAGCCTGATTATCTTTTGTATTCAAAGGTATTGCTGCACTGGACCCCAGTTTGAAATGGGGCGGCAAGGCCGCTCGTAAAATATTCGCTGCAGGGGGGTCTAGGGGGGGGGGCGGTTGCGACCTTTGGGGAGGCCCCCCCTAGCGGGGGGCTTTGAGGGTAGCGCCCCCGAAGCTAAAAACAAATGTAAAATTGCCTTGTAAAAGTATAGTAATTTCTAGTCAATCTGGGTCGTTCATTAGGCTGATGATCTCACAATAGAACTTATGTTTAGTTTAGGGTTTTTTTCCCTAGAAGGAAACCCCTATCTTTGTATGAGGGCATTGTATTAATTTTATGTAATCTATGTGTATTCTTCGAGAGAGAAACAGGGAAGTGAGACTGTGAGAGAAAATAGAGGATGTTACAGCAGATCTGTTGTAGGTTGTGTCTCTTCATTTTGTTGGATAATAGAAAGGAAGGACTGGCTATTCGGGGTGGGCATAGCCCAAACTGGGTGAACCACGTATATCTGTGTCTCTCTTGTTTTATGCATTTTCTGTGTTTATATTTCTACAATATTTTATGTGTTCCATTGCTCCGTAATAGATAATTTTCTAACATATTTTGTAACAAAATATCTAAGCCTGGGAAGAAAATTATCCTCCCATTAATTGTTGTAGCTCATAGATGTATACCATGTTCTTTCACTTGGGTGGAGACCTTGGTTGAATTTGCATTTGGCTTATGAAGATTGTGTCTCTCAATGCTGGCAGCATTTGTGTGGTGGTATTGGAAAAACATCGAAGCATCAACCATTGACTATGTGTTTTGACCAAAAACTTCCAATGACTTTCCAAATTGATCCTCGTTAGCTGATTAATGACTTTGAATCACTTTTTGGAGGTTTATTGGCACATTTTAGTAAGTGGTTTGATATTTGGAAATGATCCTTTAGTGCAATTTGATATGAAATTGGATTGATATAAGTTATCACTAACTACTTCAATTAGATTGTTTTAAATATCTATTGTGTGAAATATTGTTGCTTCTATTTGTTTGAGACAAAATTCCCATTCTCTACAAAGAATTTTCTCTTTTGATTCTTCAATTCTAGGAATATTAGCCAATCTTCCATCTGCATTGTCTTGCCATGTCAAAAAACCCATGATTTTCTCCTTTATGTCATCAAATTAAGTCCTGGGATCTGATAGATGATCAACTAAAGAACTAGTTGTGTTGCATAAGTCATGAATAGTTGCTAACTTTTGGCAAAATACAATCTATTGCTAAGTGAGAAGAGTGTTTAACTCTTATTCTTCCTTCTTAAATTCAGTCAATTCAGGATTAAAACTTAGTTGTTCAATCTTTCTTTGTAATTCTTGTATTTAAGAGTGTCAGGTATGTAAATCAATATCATAATGAACTTTGAGAGAATTAAAATTTTTATGGAGTTCAGTGACATGTCCTTGCCATTGCTCGAAAATATTTTGTTTCTCTATTTCAATTCTTTATTCCAAATGCACAATCCTGTCTTCTTTTTTTTAACAGTTGTTGTACTTCTATAGATTTGTCCATTGTTGCTGAAGCATAGGCTCCTGTGAATTGAGTGAGCCTACCCAAGTCTTTTGTAGGAGTGACCAGAGATCCTTTCCACAAAACCTCAAAAGATGCATTTCTAGGGACTAAAGCCTGAGACTAATTAATTTTCCTTTTCTTCCTCTCCCTTTTGACAATACCTTATACTGACGATTGTAAAAGATGTCAAGCAGAGGAATTTCTTAAACTCTTAACAGAGCCTCAGATTTTGGGAGAGTTGTTATAATTTCAATACCTTTATGCCCCAAAGGATTCTAAAAGGAATTTTTTGTTATTATATTTTTTTCAAGACTTTTGGAAATGTCTTGGACCTTCTATTGTAAAGGAGTTTTAACAACTTAAGGTTCATTGGCCTTAAAATTTAGAGCCTTATTATATTTCTCCCATATTTCTTCTAGGTTGGTATTTGGGATAAGACCCTGTGATTGGGAAGAAGAAGAAGTGGTTGTTTCTCTTGACTGAAAAGCATTGGTAGATTGTGTAGAACGAACAATTATCACATCATTGGCCACTATTTTCTCCCGAGGAATCCTTCATGAATCCAAAGGAAGGTTTTCTAGCATTGCAACTCTCTACTGGGTGAATGGAATCATTTCTTATGCTATCACCTATTGCTCTCCATGTCTCACAAGAATTGAATAAGTAGAATCATTTTCAAACAAATCATCAAACTTGTCTAGCTCATGAGAAAATTTCCTGATGATCGATGATGCAGTAACCTTTTTGACAATTTAATGGGGGTCATACTATATGCTGGGAATGGTGGGGAAAATGAGCCATTGAATAGAATTAATTACAATGACTACATCCTTGAAATTATACAAAGTATATATACCACAATCAATAGGAAAAACAGGCCACACCTTCTTATTTGATTCCTTTAAAAATTTTGAAATATTGTTTCCTTCGGTATGGTGGGAAAGAAATAGGGGAATTTTGAGGTCTAAAGTTGGCCTCCTAAGGAAATTATAAAATAATAGTGGAAATAAAAAAATAAGATTAGATTACATCATCAAATTGTAGAGGGATTTATTTTTCAACTCATATTTTCAAATTATCTCCCTATGGGTTTACTCAAATTTTGAGTAGAAATAGTTGTTTGATGCAAAATTTGATTCCTCATCCAAGGAGTACCCATGTTGCACACTCTCGAGGGACCCTACTACATGAAAGATGAGAAATACATGAAAAATGTGATTGAAATAATGTTTTTTTCATGTATTTCTCATTTTTCATGTAGCAACGTCCATCGAAAGTATGCAACATGGGTACTTCTTGGATGAGGAATTAAATTTTCCATCAAATGAGTACTCCTTCTTGAAATTTGAGTAAAACCTTAGGGAGATAAGTTAAAAATATGAGTTGAAAAAATATTTTTATTATTTTACTATTTTTTATTATTTTTACTTCTTTAACTCCAAAAATGGTGAATCATCCCCATGGTTGACATCAACATCTTGAATCCTATTGGTTCTTATACAAGTTTATTTTGGTTGTACATTTTTCTTAGGAGTCCCATTTTAGATCTAAAAATTCCCCTAGTGAAGCTCTTACAAAACAAAAAGAGGTAACAAATGAGGGTGAGATAGACTACCAAAGGCTCAAACATTGATAAATAACTCTTCTTCGAACCAGTTTCCTACCTGGAGCATGTCCGTTTCAGCTTCAGGAGATACCCATGGGGTATTTTTATAAAAAATAATCTTGTACATAGGTAGCATAACTCCATGACAAATTGTAGAAATCCAGAAGATACTTTGAATCCTAATGAATATCGTGCTAGATGTGGATAGAGGTTGGGTCTTCTAAATTCCACTTCCAACCCGTAGACGTGAAGTCCATGGTTAAACATAGGGCATACATTATATTAGCGCTCATATAAAAGGGGGATTTTTTTTTTCTTTTTTTTTCTTTTTTTCTGAGACTTTAAACTTGCTTCTAAAAGCCAAGATATGGGTAGCTTGGTTGTCTGCAAGTATGATACCCTAGTCAAAGATATAACCCTCTGAGGCCCCATTAATAAGTCATGTCCATTGATCAATAAACTGATGTGTATTAGAGTAAGAAAAGATTATACACATCATAGAAACTACTTTGCAATAGGGACAAACAAGGGAGTCAACTGCATACTTACCCATATCCTCTTTCTTGTTCCTGTTTTCACGCCTCCTCCATGCCCTAATTGGTTCTGATGCATGGTCATGTTGTTTCATGAATGCTTCCACAAATTTCTTGTCATATTTACGCTAAGGATTGGGAAAATGTTACATTACGCTCAAATCCTTGCCAGTAAAAGATCCCATGACCATATTCTTCATCATCACAATCGGTCTTTGGGAAATGATCAAGTTTTCAACAACCCATGAAACCATGTCTGTATAAATTTTAGGTTGTGCCACCATTCTGTAGAAGAATGAATTCACTACATCACTATAGATAATGTTTGATATCAAGGTATAACCTTCCACTGTAACAGTGATTTGCGTGAATTTGGGTCGTTCATACTCAAAGAGTTTGTACATGGATTCCAAAGAGGACTATCTAGAGCCTTTGGTGCACACTGTGTTAGAAAATAACATTGGCATGGAATTTTTGTCTTTTGGGATTTCTACTAGAGGAGTGATAGATTGTTGTTGCGCAATGGTTATTCTTTCCTTTTGATGCTTTATACATTTCTTCACTATTACGGTGATTGGGACTAGCCAGTAGAAGAAAACACAGGGATGAGTGACGAAATTTTTCACACAGAGGACTTAACGAAAATAATGAATCTTTACACAAAAATCTCCTTCTTTGAAGTAAATCTTGATAGAATCAAACTATAATGAATCAATTTTTTTATAATTTCGAAAATAATAAATTCACCACTATCAAACAGTAAGTGCAGAAATGTGAATTCATGTGGCCACTCTAAAGCAGAATATGAGAGATAAAATATTGGAGGAATGAGTAGCAGTAATATGTTTAGATGTTACGATAATGGTGACTTATAATAAAGGGAATTTCGATCAAGTAACGACTATTAAAAAGAGGTGACAAGTGATATTGGGAGATTTATATCAAAGATGGCATATTAGGGATTTAAGGAACAAGCTTCCAATTTAAAAGTTTCGATAAAAGCTATCAATAGGAATATCAAAGGTATCTGCAATGGGAGATATCGAGGATATCTAATATCTTATGTGACTAGTATCGGAGGTAACAAATATGGAAGTGAAAGGCATTAGAGCTGGGAGATATTGGAAGCGTGAAATATCATAAGTGTCACACTTTAAAAGTTACAATATTGTGAGGGCCAATATAACAAATGAAAATTGTGGCAGCAACAGAAATTATAATATTCATTTTATAGAGGCGCACATGACTTATGATAAATCTTTAATAAATAAAGTGATCATCGGGGAAGCTATATTAGAGAGGGACTTTATCGTAACTTTCACACAAGGAAAATTATGATATTATAAGGATTTGATGGAAGTCTTTCGATAATGCTTTTACTTTTAAGAGAAAGTTTTAATTGGGGTTTATATTTTATCGTAACATTTTAAGGGTTGAGATTTTGATATATGAGTTCTAATGAGGGAAACCCTTAAGCCCAAGAAATTGATAACAAATTCAAAAATGTCCTAGATTTATTTATAATTAAATAATTTTATTAAAATGAAAGAATGGTCCCCATTATTTATTAATAACTAAATAAAAATAAATGGGGTGTTGTTGAATACTACAAAAAAGTTATAATTTAAATCTCCTTATGGTGGCGCTGAATGATAAGCTTGGGATATTTACAGAATATGGGGGTTGAAATGAAAAGGAGAAATGAGAATGGGGATGAGGAGATTGGGAATAAATAGAAAATCAACTGAAGAAAAAACTTGGAAAAGATTAACTCAATTTGAGTGTTGTGAATCAATCACATCCCTAGTTTAAAATAGAAGCAAAATTTGATATCAGGTCATACCATGGTGATATTGATGCTTTGAAATTGAATTAGTAGTTGTAGCAACTGGAAGTTTATTTCAACAGCCAACAAATTGAGGAAGCACATAAAATCTAATTTCCACAACTGAAATTAGAGGGCCATGCCCTAGTTTGGTGGGAGAGCCAGATGGATACTGTGAGGTTGGAGAGAGATGCTCCAATCAATAAATGGGAAGACTTAAAAAACCTAATTAGGCCACAATTTTACCCTATTGTGAATGTAGAGTACCAGTGGATCTTGTGGCGCTACTTTTGGAAAATTTTGGGACAAAGCATGCAAGATTACACCACAAGTTTAAAAATATGGCCATAATGTTGGGTATCTCCCAAAAGAACCGAAATGTACTCCTCAAGTATTTGAGGGTCTGTAATGCCATATCTAGTAATAAGTGATGATGTTCAACCCCAACTTAGTGGACAAGGCTTATGTACATGCACAATCCCTGGAAAACATAGGCATGAAGAGAGCAGACTCAAGTGGATCAAAGAAGAAGGAGAAACAATATTCTTCTAAGGGGAAGATGAATAAAAAGGGGAAAAGATAAAAAGATGGCAACCACAACACATCCATTAAAATATGATAATAACCAATGCAACATTGATGATCATATAGAGGAGAAGTGTTCGAAGTTGCATCCAAAGATAAAACCAAAGAACAAAAAGAAAGACATTAAAAATAAGACTCTCATAACCACTGATTCAAGAAACCAACTTGAAAGAAACTCGGATGTGGATGAGAAGATCGTTTGTACATCAACGTAGAATGAGGTGAATTTAAGTATCCTTCAACTACATGAAGAGGAAGATTGATGCTTTGTTTGACTTAGGATCACCTTAAAATCTCATTGTGGCAAAGCTATTCTAGAATTTCGGGCTAGAAGTTCGTGATCATCCAAACACATATCCATTGGGATGTGTAAATAGGGATGCAAAGATGAAGGAAACAAAATAGTGCAACATTAAATTTTCCATCAATGTTGATTTTATTGATGAGGTACAAATAGATGTCGTTCCCCTTGATGTATGTGGAATCGTGTTTGTGACTCCCTACATGTACATGCGATATGAAATATTCATGCAAAAATATAACTAGTATCATCTCATCAAGGATAGAAAATAGTTCATCATCAATGCACACAAAGGTAATTTGAAAATTATATTTGTAAGTGTCGACCAAGCCATGAAATTGATTAGTTCTAGAAAGAAGTATGTTTTATTATTTTTAAGAGAAAATTAGTCTATAAAAGAGTTAGTAAGAGGTAAGGCATCCCTGGAGTGGCATATTAAGAAACATAAATAAAAACTAGAAGAGTTTCTACATTCATAATGGGATGTATTCTTAGAGCCTTAAGGACTACCACCTAAGAGGAAAGTGGAGCAAGAGATCCACCTATAGTTGGACTCCCCATTGCTAAAATTTGGGTTGTACAAGAATTTTATTATAGAGGCAAGTGAGGTGAAGAAATAGTTGTAGCAACTAGTAGAATAAGGTGTCATTAGACCGAATACATCACCATGTGGGTCACTCATCATAATTGTGCCAAAGAAGGACAAGGCTTGGTAATTTGTATATATTATAGGGCGTTGAACAAAATCACACTTAAGAACATATACCCTTTTCTCTAGATAGATGATTTGGTAGATCAGTTGCACTAAGAAAATTACTTCAAGAAGTTGAACTTAAATTTTTGATATCACAAAGTTCAAGTCAAATAAGAAGATACTTGGAAGACTACGTTCAAAACAAGGCAAGGATTGTATGAGTGGTTAGTCATGACATTTGACCTATATAATGGAACAACTACATTTATCATATTAATGAATGATGTATTACACCCTTTTATAGATTCAATTGTTATTGTTTATTTGGATGATATACTGGTATGTTGTGCTACCTGGGAGGAGCACATCTCACCTTTGACATAGTTGTTCGAGATAATAAGGAAGAACCAACTACCAGAAAATCTCAACAAGTATGAGTTTGTAGAATAACCTTTGGTGTATATGGACTATATGATAGGTGGAGGAGATTTGAATGTAGATCCTGGCAAGATGGAAGCCATAATGAAATGGTCAGTGCCCATAAATGTTTATGAGGTTGAGAGTTTCATTGGGGTAGCACAGTACCTCAGGAAATTCATAGCCTCATTTTCCGTGATAACAAAGCCACTCCATGCCCTAAGAGAAAGTGTCTAGATTTTCCAATGGGAAAATGGTCAGAAGAGGGCTTTTGTAGAGCTAAAGAAGAAAATTAGTCAAGCACGAGTTCTGGCATTACCAAACTTGCAATGGACCTTTGAAGTGGAGACAAATGCGAGTGGGTATTTTATGGGATTGGTATTGATGCATCGAGGAAGCTATGTATGCTACCATTTCGAAGTATTTCATGGGGAAATTATTAACTACCCTACCTAAGCCAATGAGCTCTATGCCCTAGTGCAAGTTATGAAGAAGCGGAAGCACTATCTAATGGGAAAGGAGACAATAATCCACACAAGTCACTAGTCACTACCATACTTGCGGGACAAGAGTAAGCTACAACATACTAGGAATCACAAGTGTATGGGGTTTCTACAAAAGTTTCATTTGGTAATAAAGTACATGAAGGGAATCACAATTGGATGACATGATTTCAAGGTCACCCACATAAAATATCATAGATTTTTGTATTGTTATTCACATGCAACCATTTACCCACGATTCATATAGAGAGGAATATTTAGAGGATGAGGACTTCAAGGAGGTGTTTCAACAATTGTAGAGTTATGGTCATGTGCATAATGGACACAATACAGTTGATTACGATATCTAGGATGTGTTACTCTACATGCTCAATAAGTTATGTGTTCCTAAAGGTGAGAGATTACAACTGATTAGAGAGGATAACGCCTCCAATGTTGTAGGGTACTTTGGTGTAGGGAAGACCATGGCCAACTTGTAGAGGTATGTGTGTTGGCCCAAGATGCAAGAAAAAGTATATAGGTTCATAAGAGGATGCATGCATTGTTGTACCAACATCCTAGAAACAAGAAATAGGGTCTATATCACCCCTTACCTTTACCCACGCATCCTTGGGTAAAAATTTCCATGGAATTTGTGGTATTTTTACCAACAACTAGGAAGGGACATGACTACCATTTCGTGGTAGTTGACAGGTTCAATAAGACATGTGTTCTAATGCCCTATAAAAGGAACATCAATGAGAAATAAGAAACAAACTTGTTCTTTGGATAGGTCTAAGTGCCCTTTGGGATACCAAGGAGTTTCATTTCAGACTGGGCTATAATATTTCTTTGTGCATTATGGACTACATTATGGGAAACGATGGACATGAAGTTGAAGGGATCTACAACATTTCATTTGCAGATTAATGGGTAGACAAAAGTAGTCAACAAGGATTTTGTGTAGCTTCTTAGGGGATATAAATAGAAGCATCCAAATACATAGTATGAAAATTTGGTATATACACAACATTCTTACAATAATGCAGTCCACACTTCTATAGGAAAGTCGCCATTTGAAACATGTTTTGGATATTTTCCGCCTTCACCTTTTGATATTTCATATGGAAAACAAGTAGGAGTGAGGTAAAATCTTAGAGGAGATGATTGAGGGTTAAAAAAATATAGAGAATATCAAGAAGAACCCTCTACAATTACAAGAGACACTACAAAAGTTGTAGGAAAAATATAAGGCCAAGCATGATCAACATAGAACATAGAAATCATTCAAGGTGGGAGGGTATGGCTACATTTGGACAAGGAGAGGCTAAAGGGGTCTAGTGAGAAAATCAAGGCTTTGAGGTATGGTCCCTTCAAGATACTCGAAAGGGTGGGGGATAATTTCTATCGAATAAATTACCACCATATATGTGAATTTGCTCAATTGTGAATGTAGATAATTTGAGACACTACGAGACTTCCATGCTAGATTAGCAACATGAACATTCCCTACCTTCTATGGAGGATTTGGAACCAGATGCTCAAGTAGAGTTGAAAAAGGATATGTTTTGTAGAAGGCATCCATAAATACAAGACAAGGATAGCGTGACCTTCGTCAAATTGGGTTGAAAGAACATCTTCCAAGAAAAGCTAAATGGTACGCCAGAGAGAAGGTGGAGGAAAAATTTTCTCAGCTCATTCAAAAAATGATTTTGGGGACAAAAAGCCTCCACAAATGGGGAGGTGTGATCTGAGTCAGATGATTATATTTATTTTCATCCATCTCAATGATTTTAGAGTGAAAAACATGGATGAAACAACTCATGGATTCATTTTTACAAGCGAGACTTGGTTTGGAAAAATAAGGTCTAAAACCTTTCAGGAGCATTTTGAGGCATTAATAATTTTTTGGGGGTAATTTTTTTTTGATTTGGAACCACACCTTATCATGTTATTCTATACAAAGAGACATTTCTAATGACACAATAATTATGTCAACTAGAGTCTGTATGCGAAAGTTGTTTGGGTCCAACCCCAACCCCTTATATATGTAATAAACCCAAGGGGCCTAGCTATAATCATAGTTAGTTAATAGAGATAATAAATCATGTAAGAGGTTATCCGTATCAATAATAATTGTAAGCGGTTCATATGCAGTATAAAAAAAGGACCACAATTAGTTATAAATGGGCCATAGTTAATAAATAAAGTGGTTAACCCGTGTTATGTAAGGGACCACTAATATTTAGGGTTTTGGATGTCATTAAGCTATAAATAGTCTTATATATAAAGCAAAGAATCATCGAGTCTAATTGTAATTAAGATCTGCTCTGTTGGAAATTTCCCTCTCGAAGAGGCAAGTGAACATTGTATTCTTCTTCTAAATAATAAAATATCTCTAGAGCTTGTCTCATTTCATGTGATATTTCTATGTATTAGACTATATTGTTTCTTATGTCTTGTATCCAGGTTTTCACACAGGTCAAGTGCATAATAAGTGGTATCAGAGAACTTTCTAGGGCCAGATGTACCTCTAATTTTCACAAAAATGAATTTAGGCTAGAGACCCATTTTTGTTTCTTTATGCCACGAGATCTATCATTAAGCACATAAACCTACGAATTTGGGAAGGCATGCATGCAAGAACTAAAAGAGGAGACCACACTTGTTGAAATCCCTTTTAACCACTGTGGGTACCCCTTTAAGTATTAGCGCATTAGACAGAACCATGCACGGACTACACTTCCATGTACCCTTGGGTATATCAAAAGCCCTAGATAAGGCACTAGTCGTCTTACTACTACAGTACACTGAAAGCAACACTCAGGGAGAGTACTTGCATGTATAATAGGGTAGTTATGTAGTATGACTAAGGGAACGATCAATCCTCCTTAGTTAGTGCCTTGAAAAATTGGGTTGAGTACTATTGGTGGACCCCTACGTATATTGTGATCTGTAGCACCTAACACTCCTTGGATACCATAGTTCCATTAGCTATCTTAAGATTTACCCCTAACTTTTCTTCCAGATTAGATACAGGTATTGGGGTTCTACTGTCATTTTCTAGATTAGATCCAGTAGTTGGGGTTAAGCCACCATCATATAGTTCAAATTTATTAGTTGGGATTTTCATGACGCAAATCAGACTCTTTGTGCGGTGACGATTTTAGCCGCCATAGTCCATATTAGGTTATCACAGCACATTCTAGAGTACCAAGACCTTGGGGTTTTTGTTACTATAGCCCAGGCCTGATTTTAGCAAGATCTTTGGCAGTATCAATCTTTCTAGAATTCAACCATTGCAGTATTGATCGGTTGGGAGTAAAACTCCTTTTGGATTTAAAAAAAAACAACTTAAGGCCATCTCGAGATGATTGTAAGGGACCAAGCCTATAAGATTCAGGATGACGAGTTGGCCACAATGGTAACATTCACTTGTAAGCCCCCAATTTTCAGGTGGTCCTAAATTTTTCTTGATGCGACTTCAAGAGACCCACGTCACTAGACTCATGATCTTGCCCTCTTTCTAGGAATAATAATCTTAAGAAAAATATAAATTTGATCAGGTTAGTGTATGATTGGTACCATGTATCAAGTTATGGCTATGGAAAGGGCTACTAAGAAGGTTCACAACCTTGAGAAAAAATTCAATAACTGCAAAGAGACCATTACCTCTCAGCTCGCAAAAGTATTGGCATTATAAAAAAGCCTCACAAAACCATGAGGGAAGAACATAGTGTTGATGCACACAGAGAAGGAGAATCCGACCATCACATTCATTTCCATGGAGATCACCAACCTTCAAGCCACCAAACACCCAAGTTGGACATGTACAAATTTGATGTCTCTAACCCCACAATATGGGTGGCATAGATGGAACAATACTTCTTCCTTGATAAGATATTAGAGGATGGAACTTGTTGGGTTGTGTTATATTCTTTCCACATAGTTAATAGGGGGTTTGAAGGACACCCGCAACCCCACTTCATGGGGTCTGGGGCAATGCCCCAGGAAATTTTTGTTTTGGACCCTATGTTAGGTTGGACGGACCCACCTATGGTTTTATGCATGATTTTCACACATGTTTTTTGGATGCGATGGTTTTTGGTCGATGGTATTAGACGCGATGGTTTTCAGTCCATGGTATTTGATGCTTCGACAAGTATAAATATATATTGTAACATTGAAAGGAACAAAATGAAAAATCAAGCTAGTAGTCCCAGTTTTGGGATCTAGGGGAAAATCTCTCTGTATATGTGTTTTATGTGTTATGATCTCGCATTATTTATTTTTTGTGTTTTAGAATTCATATGCAGGTAATTTCTGTACGGGGTTAAAACCTACATTTGGTATCAGAGTTGTTTTGGCTTCAAGGGGACACCTTTGTTGCTGAGGGGTTCACGCAAGCCTGTGGTAGACCCTGTTCAATGGGAGATCTGCGAGATCAATTCCGGCAGCGAAAGAAGATGACGAGCAATGCAAAGATAGAGATCGAGAAATTTAATGGTCAGATTTTTGAGTTTTGGAAAGGCAAGATGGAGGATCTATTGGTGGATAAAGACCAGTGGATCATGGTAGATCTGGGTACTAAACTAACGCGAGTGTCCGATGAAGAATGGAAGAAGTTGGATCGGAAGGCAAAAAGCACAATACCATTGTGTGTCTCAAATTCAGTATTGCTAAATGTATCAGGGGAAGCTAAGATGAAGGCTTTGTGGGACAAGTTAGGGACTTTGTACAAATCTAAGTCTCTGGTGAATAAACTGTTCCTGCGAATAAAGCTGTATAAACTGAGGATGAAAGATGGAGACTCGGTGATAGAGCATCTGAATGCATTTAATACTATGGTAAGTTAGTTAGCATCTATTGATATTAAAATTTCAGACGAAGATAAGTGCACCAGTTTGTTGTGTTTTCTACCAGATTTGTGGGATAGTCTGGTTATTGCAATAGGTAGCAATGCAACTTCCTTTCATTTTGATGAAATAGTCTCATCCTTGCTGACGGAGGAGATGAGACATAAAAATATGGAGAACCAAAATGGTGATGCCTTGTCTGTATGAGGGCGGACCCAAAACAGAAATAAAAATAAGTCATCGAGAAGGAGATCTAAATCTAAAGGGAGATCTAAATCTCCAGGAAAACCTATAAAGGTGGTGTACTAGAAATGTGGAAAGGAAGGGCACTACAAAAGGGATTGTAAATCTAAAGATCCTGACAAAGGAAAGGGATCTAATGAGGCTGCTTCTACAAAGGTGAAAACCACCTCAGATGAAGGTGGGGATGTGTACTTGGGTTCTTTAAGTACACATGTAGATCATGAGGCATGGTTGATTAACTCAGGTGCATACTTTCACTTCACTCCCCATAGAGAGTGGTTCTGCGAGTATGAGAAATATGATGGTGGTGATGTCTTCTTGGGGGATGACAGGAAGGCTAGAATCTTTGGTTGCAGAAAAGTAATGTTGAAGTTGCAAGGTGGAAGGGTTAGAATGCTTCTAGGTGTTCTACATATTCCTACATTAGCCAGAAATCTGATTTATGTTAGCAAGTTGGATGATGCAGGTGTAAAAACAGTGTTCGAAAAGGATACCTGCAAGATGGTTCGGGAAGCACTGGTATTGATGTGGGGAGTTCGGATTGGAACTCTATACAAGCTGCAAGGTAGCACTGTTATTGATGGGTGCAATAGTTTTGTGGTTCCTGAAAGTGAAGCAGAAAATCTGGTGGTCTCTGGAGGGAATACCATGCTGTGGTATCAAAGGCTTGGACATATTGGACAAAAGGGCCTTCAGATACTTCATGGTAAAGGTATCGTAGAAGGTATGAGTAATAACACTCCAGATTTTGATTTCTGTGAAAATTGTGTATATGGAAAGCAGAATCAGGTGAGTTTCCCCTTTGGTAGTAAGAGGGAGAAACATATATTAGAACTTGTGCATAGTGATGTTTTTGGACCTATGAAGATTCCATCATTGGGTAAGTCTATGTACTATGTATCATTTATAGATGACTTCTCAAGAAATACATGGACATATTTCCTTAAGAAGAATTTGAAGTCTTTGATAGGTTTAAAGAATTTAAGGCTCTGGTGGAAAACCAGACAGAGAAGAAGATAAAGGTGCTGAGGATAGATAACAATGGAGATTTTTATAGTAAGGAATTTGAAGAATTCTGTAAGAAGTGTGGTATAGCACAGCAGAAGACTACTCCATATACACCTCAAAAAAATGGAGTTGCAGAAAGAATGAATAAGACATTGATGGGAAGGGCAAGAAGCATGCTCAATGGTGCCAGGTTAGGACAATAATTCTTGGCAGAGGTGGCGTATACTGCATGTTACCTGGTCAATTGGTCACCTTCATCAGCGTTGGAGGATAAGACTCCACAAGAGGTATGCACTAGTAAGAAACCCTCTCTTTCACATATGAGGGTATTTGGATGTGATGCATATGTACATGTTCCAAAGGAGAAATGAACCAAGTTGGATAGTAAGAATCAGACTCTACAATAGAGGAGGAATCAAAAGATGAAGAGCCACAAACTCCGACTGTGCAATTTTCTTGGCAAAGAACCTTGCATATCATTCAAAGACAAAACACATTGATGTTCAGTATCACTTTGTGAGGGATATGATAGAAGACAAAAAGGTGTTGGTGGTAAAGGTGGACACTTTAAAGAATAATGCAGATGCATTGACAAAATCTATGAGCTATGAGAAGTTCTTTTGGTGTAGAGATACAATGGGCATTTCAAGGCTGGGAAAATGACTAAGCTCTCTTGTGGCCCCTTGTGGAAAGAAAACAACAAGTGGGAGAATGTTGGGTTCTGTTATATTCTTTCAACGTAGTTAACATGGGGTTTGAAGGACACCCGTAACCCCACTTTATGGGGTCCAGGGAAGTGCCCCGGAAAATTTTGGTTTTGGACCCTATGTTAGGTTGGGCAGACCCACCTATGGTTTTGTGCATGATTTTCACATATGTTTTTTGGATGCGATGGTTTTCGGTCCATGGTATTGGATGCTTTGGCATGTATAAATAAGTATTGTAACATTAAAGGAACATAATGAAAAATCAAGCTGGTAGTCCTGGTTTTGGGATCTAGGGGAAAATCTTTGTGTATATGTGTTTTATGTGTTATGATATCGCATCATTTATTTCATATGTTTTAGAATTCGTATGCAGGTAATTTCTGTATGGGGTTAAAACCTACAGAACTAAACTACATGTGGGAGCCCTTTACTTGGACCAAGAGAGATGGTAGTGGTGGTAGTGCCATCAAAACTATTATCTAGGGAAGCAAATTTGGAACATGTTCTCAAAATCCATCTATGATCGCTTTGATTGGGAATATCACCTTTTGGATCGTCTCACTAAGCTCAAGAAAATAGGTATAATAAGGGACTACATTGCAACTTTTGAACAATTGGCCAGCAAAACTAATGGACTAGGATATGAATTTTACTTGGAATCTTTCATCAGTGGCCTAAAGGAAGCCATCCAAGCCCATGCCTAAATGCATCACTCAAATACATGGTTGGACGCATGCCACAAGGCCTTATATGTAGAAGTCTCTTTAAATTCCCAATGCAATAATCCAAATTTCATCGCAAAGGCACGTCCCACAAGGCTATGGGCCCTACCAAAATAGTTAAGGTTCAAAAGGTGTCACCAACAAAATTGGCTGAAAGAAGGAAACAAAGCTTCTACTATGATGACAAGTACTCCATAGGACATAAATGTAAGGAACCAAAATTCTTTCAAATTGATGCTACCAAAAATAACTCAATCGTTGAAACTCCATCCGCTAAAGTTCCTCAGGAGGAAGTAAGTGAACCCTAAACTGACAAGGACAATGATCTCACAATGACTCCAAATGAGCCATTTATATTGCTACATGCCTTGGCTAGAATTTCTTTGCCCTAGACTTTCAAAATATGAGGTTATATTAAGCATCATCTAGTAGTGGTGTTGATTGAAAGTGGCAACACTCATAACTTTGTCCATAAGAGAGGAGGAAAATTTGTTCATTTTTTTATACGGGTCATATCTAATTTCCAAGTCCTTATCGCTGATGGGGGAACCATGTAATGTGAAGGACATTGTGAGAATATTATGCTTTAGGTGGGGGATTATCACTTCAAAACCCACATGTTTGTCATTCAAACGGGTGATTGCGACATTGTCCTTGGTGCTGAATGGTTGCGCACACTAGGCCCTATCACAATGGATTTTCAGAAGTTATATTTGAGCTTTAAGCAAAAAAACCACACTCATACATTTAGGGGAATCCAGGCAGGTGCTCCTACTATCATCAGCTCATATTGAATGAGTAAGCTTTTAAAAGTGGGCCATCATGGGGTACTAGACCGATTTAATGCCATCGAGGCCATTGAATCCACTCCTCCTCATATTCATCCTGATATGCAACAGGTATTAGAGTGCCAACAATGGGTCTTTAACAAACCTAAGGAGCTCTAACCTTCTAAGGGTGAAAATGATCATCATATCCCTTTGATCCTAGATGCCCAAATGCAAAATGTACTTCCATATTGATATCCTTTTGCACACAAGGATGAGATTGAAAATATCATTAAGGAACTCACCAAAGCAGGTGTTATGCATCCCATCAACATCCCTTGTTCATCTCTAGTGGTCATGGTTCTAAAGAAATATGGAGAATGGTGCATGTGTCTTGACTTTCAGGTCCTTAACAAGCTCATTATCTAGGAGAAATTTCGTATTCTAGTAGTTGATGATCTACTTGATGAACTACAAGGTGTTAATTTTTTTACCAAGCTATACTTTCACTCGGGTTATCACCAAATACACATGAATGAATTTGACATTCCCAAGACATGTTTTTGAACTCATGAAGGCCTTTATGAATTCCTAGTCACTCAATTTGGTCTCCATAATGCTCCATCCATTTTTGAGAGCCTCATGAACCACCTTCTGAAACCATATCTTAGAAAATTTGTCCTAGTCTTTTTGAATGACCTTCTCATCTACAACATAACACGAGAAAAACACCTTCAACATGTTGACCAAATATAGCGATTGCTCCAAGATCACAAATTAATTGTCAAATTATCCAAGTGCCCTTTTGGCATGGAAAAAGTAGATTATTTTGGACACATTTTGGGTCATGACGCAGTGAGGATTGATCTGAAAAAGATTCAAGAAATGCAAGATTGGCCCCAACCAAAAACCTTGAAGAGTTTGTGGGGATTCTTGGGTCTCGTGGGGTACAATCGTAAATTTGTCTGCAATTATGGATACATCTCCAGACCCCTCACTAATATTCTTAAGAAAATTTCATTTCTCTGGACTTACGCAACTTAGTAGGCCGTCTTGGCTCTCAAAAAAGCTATGTACTCCATTCCAGTAATGGATTCACTAGACTGCACCAAATATTTTGTTATTGAATGTGGTGCTTTAGGTACAAGCATTGGTGCAGTATTAATGAAGGAAGGTATACCATTGGATTTCACAAGTCAAAAGATCAGTGGCAAACATCTAGGTCAATCTACATATGAGAAAGAAATGATGCCATATTACATGCAGTAGACACTTTGCGACCATACTTATGAGGGCGACGTTTCCAAAAACCACATCTTGGAAGAGTTTCATTCCTCTATAATTATAGGACATTTAGGCTTTCAAAATACCTATGCATGCGCATGTCGTTCTTTCTTTTGGATCGCCATGAAGAACAAAATTCCTACTTTTGTAGTTGAATCTCATGTATGCCAACACAACCAAGGGGAAATGATTAAGCTATCGAGAACCTTACAACCATTGTCATTCCCTGCTTCCATATGGATGGATGTTTCCATGGATTTCATTACATGTCTCCAAAAATATGGAAACAAATTAGTCATAATGGTGGTTGTTGACAAAATTTCCAAATATGCTCATTTTTGTTCTCTACCACACCGATTCACCCCAAGATTGGTGGCTGAATTTTTCATGGACCATATCTTCAAATTGCATGGCAAGCTTACATACATTGTGTCTGAACGAAGCCCCACTTTCAGCAGCAAATCTTGGCAAGAACTTTTCAAGCTCCAGTGCACACAAATCCAACTAAGTACAACTTATCATCCACATAAACATTGTAAAATAGAAGAAGTCAACAATTGTTTGGAGACCTATTTGCAGTGCTTCACTTCAGATAAGCAACATCAAAGGTTACAATGGTTGTTTTTAGCTCAATGGTGGTATAATACTAACCATCATGAAGCCACCAAGATGATACCATATGAGGCAGTGTATGGCCAACTCTCACCTTCACTAACTTATTATATCCTGGATGTTCCAAATTACTCTCAGTTGATCAACACCTATAGAATCATGCCACCATGATCGCTCATCTCAAATATAATTTGCATCAAGCTCAAAACAAAATGAGGTAACGGCCTGACCAACATTGTTTCGAGTGGTCATTTCAAGTAGGTGACCTGGTCTTCTTGTGACTCCAACTATATAAGCATTCCTCTCTCAAAGAAAAGGCCGAACATAAACTACCACCAAAATTCTATGGGCATTATTAGGTATTTCAACATATAGAAACAATCACTTACAACCTCGCTTTGTCAACTACTTCAAAAATCCACATGGTCTTCCATGTATGTGCATCAAGAAAGTTGTGGGGAATAATTGTAGGGTTCAAACAAGTCTTCCGAAATTGGATGAGGAAGGCTCACTTTGGTTCTCACCAGAATAGGTCATTGATACTCACAAAATACATCTCCATGGCCGCACAATCAAGGAATTCATTATCAAGTGGAAAGACACCTCTCTAGATGGTTCAACATCGGAACCAACCAATATTCTTCAGCAATTTCCACAACTTCCACCTTGAGGACAAGGACGCTTTTGATGGGGGAGGGCATGTTAGTATCCAACCCTAACCCGTTATTTATGTAATAAGCCCAAGGGGCATAGTTAGAGTCATAGTTAGTTATTTCAGTCAATAAATCCCGTATGAGGTTATCCACATTAATAATAATCGTAAGTGGTTGACCCACATTATAGAAAATGTACCACAATTAGTTATAAAAGGACCATACTTAATAAATAAAGTGATTAACCCACTTATGCAAGGGACCATTAGTAGTTATGGTTTTGGATGTCATTAAGTTATAAATAGTCTTAGATAATAAGGGAAGAATCATCAAGTCTAATTTTAATTGAGCTCTGCTCTATTGGAGCTTGTTCCGTCAAAGAGACAAGTGAACATTGTATTATTCTTCTGAATAATAAAATATCTTTGCAGTTTGTCTCATTTCATGTGATATTTATGTGTTTCGGGCAATATTTTTTTTGTATTTCTGGTATTCTGTTTTTTTCGCAGGTCACGTCCATAGCAAAAATTATGCCATTCAGAAGTTGACCTTCTTGTTTTCACCACAATAGTTCAAGAGGATGGAATGTCAACTCTGATCATTCATGGAAAAGGGGCTAGTCATGCGATTGATGTGGAAGACTCTAACAAAGTCTATATTGTAACTTTGGTTAAGAGTTGAGGTAGTTTAGCCTAACCACTAGCAGACTATCTTGCAATTTTATAACCAGGCTACTAGGAGGATAAGGGGTTACATTCTTTCAAGTGCATTTGTTCCAAAGTTGAGCAAAAATAGCCAGGAGGGATAGGAGATAGAGCACACAGAGATGATTTGTGCACTCTAGTAACCCATGAGACACATGTTATACTTCTTTGTACTTACAACCATATTTTTATTTAGAGAAAGAGAGCATAACGACCTCACATTCTAGTTGGGGTTTTTTCCCCAAAAGGGTTTCCCAAAGAATATCTATGTCAAATGTGTGTATGAGATTTTATTTTTCCATTCTCTATTTTCTGCATAATTTTTATTTGTATATGTCGACTATTAACAGTAAAATCTAAAGATCTAGAAATCTATGAAAATTATAATAGTATAGAATTTCATATTTTCAATATAATTTTATTAAATCTATTGTAACTAATTGCCCACTAAAATACTAATGATAATCTACACATCAATGAAATATTAATGATACTCTACACATAAATACAACCCATAAATCAAAATCAATTATTTTACACTAAAAAATTATTCAGATAAAAATTAGTAAAATTAATATTTTTATTTTTATTTAAATTTTTTACCTATACAAAAAATTATAATATTTTTAATATAACCAGGGTTATTTAAAAATATTTAAATTATAACTATAATTTTTTAAAACTAATCAATTAACATTAATAATAATTAATTAAATTAAACTATAAATTCTTATATATAATTATATATAATCAATTTAATTTTATCAATATATTTTTAGTTCATAAATAATTCACAATCCCTCTTCCTCCAATTACACAACATAGATTCTATAAAACGTTCAATAACACAATTAGATAACCTCTTCTATTAATACAATAAAATAATATAAGAAATGAAAAGAAGACCTCTTATGTTAATACATATTATATATCTAACATAATTCCATCGCTAGATTTTTTAAAAAGTTCACGCTTTTTCAACCATGAACACGGTTCTTAATAAGGAATGTTGAGATCACGAAAATAAACATTTATTAACATGATTAAAGAATTTCATGGTAAGAGAAAATCAAAATTTTATAAAATCAAAATGACTATTTTAATTTATTTATTTTTAATTAAAAACAATATTTAAATAATTAAAAAAATATTTACTATGAAATATAATAATTATAAAAAATAATCTTCAATCCCAACGAAATTAACAAAATTACTATCCTTAAACCTATAAAATAAACAAACTAATTTCTAAAATTAGAATTAAAATAATCATTAACTAAACATAAAAGTGATCATAATTTTATAGAATATTTTATTTGTACTTCAAATTTCTTTCCTATTTAAAATGAAATTCAGTTATTAATGTAGTTTTTATATTTATTTAAATTAAATTTTCAAAGATTTAGGCGGAATTGATATTTCATCACAGGTTTAATCATAATTATAAAATTTAACTATAATTATAACCATAATTATAAAGTTCAACTATAATTATAATATTGAGAGAAAGATAAATAAAAGTAGAAATTATATAATGAGATTGAAAGAAATTATATCTTAATGCATTATGAAATATGAAATAAAATAATATTTTTTGATACTTTTGTTATTTTATATGGATGTATGTTTTTTGGTTGCAATATCTTCAAAAAAATCTCTTAGAACAGATCCCAAATTTGTTTATAACATATAGTCACAAGATTAAAGAAAATACATCATATCTTATATCTCTAGTTAAATCTAGCCATTTCCCCATTTAAAGCATGGTTGTGAGTAGGGATCTTATGTATCAAAGGCACTTAAACAAGATGGAAGACATGAGGCTTCCTAAAATTGCTTCTAACTCTAGTTAAATTCATCACTTTTGGGTCGAATGGGGTTTGCATAAAGATGCTCAATCCTGGCTCGACCATTGGAAGATAAATGACATGATTTGGAAAATTAAGGATTTAAATATTAAAAACATTATTACATCAAAATTTATGGTTTCTTTGACTAGAGCAAAAAAACAAAATAAGCATGATTAAAATAAGAAGAAATTCTCATGAGTTTCAAAGAAAACATTGGCCAATTCCCAAAAGACTATGGATGATAGATTACCACTTTTCTAAATATTTGTCACACTACCAACTTTCTCTATATTTTGTATAAGAAAAATTATGGTGATTGTAATATTTTTCTTTATGATTTTTTAACATAGAAATAAAATGCTAAAAACTCTAAATACTCTCTTTCTTTGATCAAGATTTAATAAATTATTTCAATTATAATAAATATTAATCACCATCAACGACAAATTTGTTATTTTCAAAATATTTAATAAATTTAGAATTAAAAACATCCTTAACTTGATATATTTAAAATAAAAGAGTTGAAATTATGAGAAATTATAAAACAATATTAAGTATGATGTACACTAAAACCTCGAGATTGCACTACAATCTCCCATAGGAAGCTGCAAGATAACCTAAGTACAACCCAGTTAGTTATCAGAGTCTAAAACTTTAATTAAATTACAATTTAATTAACGAACAAAATTATTTTAATTTTTATGTCTGTCTTGGGTAGTTTAAGTGGCCATGGCAGTGGAATAAAGTCTCACAGAATCGTAAATGAAAAAGTCCTACCAAACCTAACAAAAAAAACTACTCTAATCTCCTTCTAATTCTTAAAATAAACAACTCCACTCTAATACCATTCGAAGAAATCCAGTAAATCCAGTCTCCTACCATTCTAGTTCTCGTGTTCGAATAAATCCAGTCTCCTACCACTCTAGTTCTCGTGAGAGTCCGAATACAAGGGAACCACTACACGGAGGGGCAAATCCACCATCTTCAACCTAAATATCTGGCCGAAGCACAAGATGTTGGCTGCAATTGCCCTTCACCCACTTCGACCCTCTTTATGTTGCACATGTTCTGTCCAATCGACAAACCTAATCAAAGACTTCAAAATTAGTTCAATTAGGTCCATTGTTTTTTACCAAGGACAAATGAAGTCGTGTAGTTATGACCTATGCCAAACTCAACCTGGCACACTAGGGTGCAGTAAAAACATGTCACCTTGATCTATATGTTTGATCTGAATCTTGAAAAATATCCAAGAGTACGAAAAAAATACAAAACCCTTTTATACAAAATATAAAGATATATGTTTTGGAATAAAAAACCCTTTTAATACACAAAGATATATATATGATTTCTGCTCTCAGAAGATCGAAAAGTGTGAATATATATATAGCTCAGACAGGAATTTGCAACCAAGGCTGCCCCGCCATTTTGTCGGTCTACACAACAGTGAAGAACGTTTTCTACAATTTCATTAACATCTTCTCAGGAGAAGAAAAGACTATAGTAATTGAGGCTTCGAATTTCGGACCAGCGCTACCTTGTCATGTTCACGGTCTGCAAAACAGTATAGAAGTTTTCTGCAATTTACTTAACATCTTTTATATAAATAGAAATACTATATTAACTGACATCGAATTACGGTCTGCATAACAGTACAGAACGTTTTCAGTAATTTCCTTAACATCGATGACAGGTTTATAATGGTTTTGGTCGTCAGATTCCGTCGCCGTAAGGTTTTGATCAGACCATTGAGCTGTACCTGCAATCTGGGTTTGAAGGAATAGGCGAACGTTGACGAACAACTGGACGCCCGCATGCGAACTGAGGGAATACAGGAAAAAAATGTTAGTTATTGGGATAGACAATAGAGAGAAAACCAGAATAATTGCAGAAGCGCATAGGACATGGACCTTCTGGCTCAATGTATGTAGACTGTTCTTCCATCCCTTGACCTAAAATCCAGGGGCAACAGCGAAGTATTTCAGAATTTGATTTTAAAAAATAAAAGGGTAAAAGTCTTAACAACAATAATTTTGTGTTTTTCTTTTCCAGAAAATTAGGTAGAGTATATATGTCTTTAGAGAGGTGAAAGTGTAGAGTATGTATATTTTTATAGATTTAACAATTAAATTTTTCGAGAGAGTAGATCGAAAGTAGATCAAATATGACATTTTTTCTATTAAATGGTCTTAAAATTATATAATAATAATAATAATAGATAATAATAGATAAGATGAAAAAGAAATATGGTATCTTCTGGAAAATAGAACTCAAACCATTAAAGTTTCTTCTATTCATCAGATTTTGAAACAAATGATTTTAGATTTTTGTAATCCATATTTATAATCATGTTGTTTTTCCAATTAATCACATTATTTAAATTTGGTTTAAGTTTGGAACAATCTAATATGGTTCATCTAATCACATCAAATCTTAATGATGTGATTAACCAAAAAACAACTTCATTCTAAATATTTTGAAATGTCAAACAATTTGTCTCTCCTAATTATCAGATTCCTAAATATTCCTAAAATTAATCTTCTTCCTAATTATCAGATTCCCTCCTAAGAAGTCAAGTGTTCAAAACCAGAGAAATAAAGTATATATGACCTGATAGACTTAGCAGTCATATTGCTGTCTCTAAGACTATGACCTTAAAATTAGATAATAATAATAATGGACGATTAAATTCTTAAATATTTCAAAAATCTACTATCTAAATAAATCTAACTACTTATTAATTTAATTGAGGATAAGATTTCTGGATATTCCAAAAATATGTTATCTATGTCATCTAACTAAATCTAATTAATTAACTTACTACATGATAATTAATATTGGTCAATAAAGAATATATTCTGCTTTCTCCTCTCACCATTTTAGCAAGTGCCGACGGCACTTTTTTTCCCGGTTGTTCTGAGGGACTGAAAAGTTGTTCGAAAGAGTTTACTGATACCATGTCCATTGAATCCCTGCGGGTGGTGGAGCTCAGGTTACGGTTGAGGTGGAGAGGATTTCTGTAAGAAGCTTCCTGGAGCCGAGGAGGAAGCGGTAACTTTGACTGTCCGAAATCATTTTGGGAAATTTCATGGTCCATTGATTTATCACCTCTTCCCCATTCGAAAAGGGAATTCGAGCGCTCCAAAGCAAAAGATTTGCTGCCCTCGTCCAAAGAGCGGTGGCTGGAACTAATCGAAGAGACTGATCTGTTATGCACTGCGGCTGAGCTGCGGTTCGCTACGGTCATCGTTATTGTCAATTTTACACCATTCTCGGGACGAGTGCTTCCATCACGTAAAACCCCACTGTCACTGTATATGTTTTTCATGATACAGTTCCTGAATTCACCCGTCAATTGGTCGACTTCATCTTCAACTTCTTTATTTGGCTGAGAGCTTATGACCCTTTTCTCGTCCGAATTTGCAGAGGAGAAATTCTCTGCGACGGCTTTCCCCGGTTCTTCATCACTATCATCATTTTCAATATCTGATGGCGCTCGAAGCGAGGGACTTCTGCGGAATCGTTTGTTCCCGAATGCATCCCTGTATAGAACAGTATCAGGATTATTGGTTTGCCCCGGAAGATCTGGTTTTCCATTTACAGTATTCACTCCGAAATCGGCTTCAGCTTTGGAGTGTCTGGAAAACTTACTGTCCTTCCCGAACACATGTTCCATGGAATCATTTCGAAATTGAAAGATATCAGACATCATAATAGACACTATACTTACGACTGTGCTAAAGTCGAAAACACATAGCTGAGAACTGGAACTATAAAAAAAAAACAAAACTTTTGGGACAACAATTCATTTAAAAGGAGGTGAAGCTACAGCTGTCCAACAGAGTTTCATGTCACTGAATATTAAATGGGATTAAATGGGTGTGCCTATTCTTGATTTGTTTCATGCCACTTGGAAAGTTTCATTATATCAGGTCGTTTCACACCGCATATTATTATATTTTAGATTCTCTATATAATAATGGCATGCCATCGTAGTTAGGAAGGCAGTGGTTTATAATGTGGTTTTTTATAAGTTTTTTGGGTGGGTTTTTCCGATTAAAATCTAGCAGTAATTTATTGGAATCTCAAGTTTGATAGTTAATTTATGCACGATTAAAGCAAGATGCTGCATCTAAATATACAATTAAAACCATTTTAAATAATACAATTCAAGATTTAACCTCCGTCACCAAAACTCTAAAAAATCACATTATAAACGACCCGTTATGAACTATGCTAAACTCACTCTGGCACGCTAGGGTTCTGAGAAAACATGTTTTCGTGATCTTGTGATGAAAATTTAGAGGCGACCTTAGGGTTTGCATTAAGTAAAGCACACATCATGTGAGGAAGACAACGTCGTTTTCTTTACGGCCGTTATTTGCATAGACAGTGCTCTGTCCAATGGGAAAAAAGTCTTACAAATTTTGTATGGAACTCTGTATGGAGTTGTCGTTTCTGAAATTTGAAGTATCATGCAATTTTGACATTTGCTATTTAGAAGCGTCACGAAAACAACATAGATCGCATTTTCGAATTTATTAATTATCGTGAATATTTGACAATCAGTTAGAAGCCTATGAAAACTACAGATATCGCATTTCAAAATTGCGAAATTTTTGACAATTTGGGAATTAACAGTGTCATGAATAACTATGTACATCGTAATAGTTTAATTGAGTAGAATATAGCTTTAATATTCTTACTTAAATAAACTCTTTAAATAGAAATTATGCTATACAGTAAATTACTTGAATCTTATACAGCATGCTGTTTTAAGGAAAAAAGCATTCTGGAGAAATTATATAGAAATGTTAGGGTGGATGTGTTTCTAATTTTTATTGAGGTTTATCATCAGTCGATAGAGTTTATAAAAGCATCAGCTTTAAAATTTCTATGTGATTTTTCTAGGAAGTCTTGATTTAAATCATAAATTATAGAAATATCTAATTTAAAATAATAATAAAAAATTATTTAAAAATGTTGTTTTGAGGTTTCTGCGGTTTGCACTGTGTGTAAAATTTTCTTCTGGAATTATCGCATTCATTGTTTTTAGAATCTATATTTCGAGCCATCCACATTGGCTCGAAACTTAGATTCTAAAAACAATAAATGCGAGGAAAAAAATAAATTACGGTGCCTCAAAACGTCCATTCTAAAAACAATGAATTGCGGGAAAAAATATATATATATATATATATATTAAAAACACATGTAAAATATTTATATGATTCTAGGCCATTTACAATGCAAGGTTGCTTTTATGAATTTTAAAACTATTTTCATATTTATATCAGTTTTTTATTAGGAATTGATATTCATCACAAGCTCAATTGGAACCATAGCATTGAGAAAAGGATTAATGGGGGGTGGAAAGCTTACTTTGGTCTTGAAAATAATTGTAAAATAGCAAACCTTGTAATGTGGGATAAAAAGAAGTTCCTCTTTGAAACTTTAGTCACTCTTGTTATCTTATATGGCTGTGAGGTTTGGGGTTGCAGCATCTCCAGAGAATCATGGAGAAAGATTGAGCAAATCTAGAAGCGTTTTATAACTTATAGCCTTGAAATTAAAAGTAATACACCCTATCCTATTCTCCTTATAGAAGCAGGTATTTCCCCTATTGAGAGCCTAGCTATTATAAGAAGGTCATCAACCCCACCCTAGAAGATCAAAAGTATCTCTCTATTTTAACTAGCTCAAAGAAGAAAATTAATATAGCGAAGATTGAAACGAATTCTCATGACCTCCATAGTGAAATAGGTCGTTGGGCAGTTCCTAAAATGCCATGGACGGAAAGGATCTGCCATATATGTGAGAATAGGAACATCTAGGATGAAAATCACTTCCTCTTAGAGTGCCCCGCGTATAACCACATTAGATCTCAGTTTCACAATCTTTGTTACAATACTGAGCTTCCTAGCCTTTTACAATGTCAAAATTATAGTGAGCTCGGGAAGTTTCTCTCCAAGCTTTTTGAGCATAAGAATAAAATCTTATATCAAAATAGATAATTTATTTTTTTAAATCTGACAGAACATTATTTGATCTCAGTAGACATTAACCACCACCATTATCATCATCATCAAATAAATTTAAAATAATAATTAAAATACTGATAATTTAATAAAACTAATATATTTATACTTAACCTTCAACCACTTATAATCTCTTGAAATATGATTTGATTATTATTTGAGGAATGCTGGATGCTTTACGTAATAGTTCATTATTTTTTTTCTTTTTCCACAGTTCAAATATGTTCCATCGCATGTCAATTATGGCTGGACCCAATGGCCCTATGAATAGTTCAAATATATCATTCACATGACATGTTAATTTTGGGTTGAACCAATGGACCTATGAATGCTTATGGACTTCTAAATTTGCCTAATATGCATATTAGATGGTTAATAGAGTAGGGAAGAAGACAATTTATATGAGGTAGGTTATTTAGGATAAATCGAAATTTAATCTTTTTATATAGAACTAGTTTCGTCAACTTTATGAAAATGTTGATAAAATGATTTATTTATTTTTTTGATAAGGATTTCCATCGATAAATTTTACATATTTTATGTGGTTAGAAAAATTAAATAATTTATTATTTGATATAGTTTTAAATATAAATATTAATATTTTTATAATTATAAAATATTTTTTTGGGATATATTTTTAAAAATATAATATATAAATGTAATATTTATTTAAAATTAGAATGTATGGGGTTTTGGATTGATGGTGAATGGGTGTATTGATAAGACACTCTTTACGATAGGTCACCGATTGAGATTTTCCTAAGTACTTAATATATATATATATGAATGAAAAATGTTATAAATTTTTTATTTTTTATTTTTTAAAAAATCAATTTAAATGTAATTTAATAATTATTTTCCATACATTTATAATGATAATAAAAATAAATTTATTTTTTATTAAAAATATTTTAATTTCAATTATGCAGCGAAATTATTGTTTATATAAATGTATATAAAAAATTATATTTTACACAAATAAATAAATATATATAGAAACTTTAGATTTTTATACATATTTTATTATATACATATATGTTGAAGAGATAGGAGAATTATATAGTGATATTGGGTATATATAAAATGGGGTTTGATTACCGATTTGATTAACGAAAAAATTTTCATTTGAATTTTCTTTCTCTTGTTTTTGATATAGCAAGTTTATGTTTCTGAAAGAAAGAGGGATTCGATTTTCTAAGTTATTTTGTTTTTATACAGTAAGTTTATGTGTCTCGAGGAGAGAGATTATTGGAAGGAATGACATTGAGGAATCAATGTAGATTTCAAAAAGAGTTACTTATTTTTGTAAAATATTTTAAGGATTCATTGATGAATGTTGAGTTAATGATGGAAGAGAATGAGTCCAAAATAAGGTGACCATATTGTTCGAAGATTTGAGCAAGCAAGGTATTTAGCGGAGTCCAGGTAGATGATATTTATGATAGGGAGAAAAACAACGGGTTTCTTTTACTTTTTCTCAATAAAGGGCAACCATGTAAATGAGTTTATGTGATGTAATTGTTCTTTTAATAAATTATTCATAATTCATCTTCTGAGTGAAATTATTCATGATTCATCACTTAAGTGAAATTAATTATGTTTAAAAGCTAGTATATATTAACGTTTTATAAATAACTTAATATATAAATTTATTTTATAATAATAATAAAAAATAATTATTCAATAAAAATAATGAATTTATTTAGATATTTTTATAGCCCGTGTTTTATTATAATATTTCAGGTGCTGAAAAACATTTCATAATAATAACTCATTTAAAAAAATTATTAGATATGAAGAATCATGCCATTGGAATTAATAAATTACAATAAATATGTGATATCATCTTTATAATATTATAAAGATGAATAAAAATTATAAATTCCATTTGAGAGGATAGTGGTTAGCATATTTTATGATTAATTTGTATAATTAGATTTATATGATAATAATAAATTAAAATAAATTATTTATATTATTGATAATATAGTTAAAATAAATAATTAATATAATTATATAAATTGAAGGGTTATTAAAATCTTATAAGTATTTATTGATAAATATTTTATATAAAAGTAATTATAATATTAATAAAATTATAAATTTATTATTATTATTAAAAAGAATTAATATATGTAAATGATAATGTTTTGGGATTAATCACATTATTAGGATGTCGTTGACATTTTAAATCAACTAATGTGGTTCATTTTTGTCACACTTTTGTTGAGAGAATGAACTTTGTCATGAGGATAAACCATAATAGTCAGTTTGAAACATGGACCAAATTCTAATGAAACCCTAATGATGTGATTAATCCGAAAGACTCATTTACAATATGGATCACAAAAGTATATCATCTAAAGTTAATATATGAATTGAAAACAAATATATTAAAAAAAACATGTAAAGTGATTTTTTTATTGTGGAAATTAGATCTACTTTACTATGGATATTCTTCGTCTATATATAGGTGTGTTACAATATTATGGATCAATATCATATATTCTCAATACCATATATTATATATATATATGTTATTGGTTAGAATGACATTTTTCTATTTAATTTATTTAACTAAAATGATAAATAATATATAGTTAATTTTAAAAAGCTCTAAGGGATAGTTTAGTTGATCGAGTTTTTGGTCGCTAGGTTAAATTTCCTCAACGCCATTGGGTTAAGCCTTTGCTAATTTGAAAGATAGATAAATCTCTTGAAATTGATCTACCTAAATTTTCCGATAAATATAGCAACGACCACTCAATATTTGTGAACCACCTTAAAAAATACATAACTAATTTAATTATAAGAACTTTATTCTAAAATAAACAAACCTATAGAAACAAAAATTAAAACCAAAAACTATAACTTAATAATAATAATAAAAATAAATCGTACGGGACAAGACATGACAGAAAGACTTCGTAAAGTAAGGGGCATTTAAGGCCTTCAAACCAATGGAGAGGAAATGATAAGACGTTTTATAATAATAACTTTGTATAGATTCCATGTTCGGAGGAAGTGATGAACATCATTTATGGTTAACTTGGTGTATGTAATAATAAGGAAAGCTTGAATATGTTATAACAGAAGTTTTGTGTTAGCACTTCGCCTGCTGATTGACTGGCCGGGATGAAAAACATAAAGTCCGTACACTCCTTTGCGCTCCTAAATTCCATTCTTCTCTCCATTCAACTCTGGTTCCAAATACAGTTGATTTTTCCAGCCACCCATGAGAAGTTTAGTTTAGTCAACGTCCCCGTCTTAAACGGGATTAATTGACCATTGGGATAACCTAAAGTCGTTCTAGATTAAATCTCACTTTGATAATCAAATCAGAGAAAAATGACCTGAACCTCATAGGGAATCTTCAATCAACTGCTCCTGATTCATGCATTTACTTTCGCATCGTCCTGGTCATGACCCAGTCCACCCAATGTCATGACAAATATAAACTCTACTGCTTCGCTCCGTTGGATGATATACATTGGACTCCAGCTACTTCCTTTATTTTGCCCTATCAAGAATAAGAAAGTTGGTCCTATGGGGTTGCTTATAGTGAAAGAAAATAATTTTCAGCAGATGCCCACTACTTAACCAGATTCCTCTATCTTTAGGCTGGTTTGTTTTTTTTCTAATTTTTTTATTTGGTACAAAATTTCACATATTTTTTCTCGGTAGGTACTTTTAAGCTCTCTTTAAATTTACTTATATATTCAAAATATTATTTAACCAAAAAAGAATTTTCAATTCCATAAAAAGTGTATCATCAAATTTAAAAATAATTAAATAAAAACCAAAATAATTAAAATTCTAAAATACTTATCACTCCAAACTTTATAAAAGGCTTACTCTCACCCACTTGGTAACTTTGTTCCTACCATGTTTGAAAGTAATCAATATTATTCATTCATAGTCTCCCAATGTAACTCTACTCTTATTAATAAGAGTCAATTATGTTAATCAAGTTAAACATTATCCATGTGAATCAACTAAGTGGTCATTCTTGGTGGATGATAAGAAAAATTTTAAAATATTTAATGATACAAATGTTATTATTAATAAATAATAATAATATATTGTGAAGTGAGAATTGAACATAAATTTGTTCAACATTGTAATGTGAAAAATATTGTTGCAATGTGAAAATGAAATTATTGCAAAGTTACATTACATTGCAATTTATTTAGTATCATAATGTGATATTACAGAATGTGGCCAACTACATTTAATAATGTGGTTAATTTAATAATGTGGTTAGCAATGTTCAACTATGTTTGACTGTGTTTGACAATCAAAAGCAATCAACTTCGGTCAACAATAATCACCTATTAATATTACCAGTTAATTTGAATGATCATCAAATATGTTGTGGTATTGGAATGATTAAAAAATCTATCAAATATCGCAATCAAACAAACATTGTCATACTGTACATTACATTGCAATGCCACATTTAATGTGGTTAATTTAATAATGTGGTTAGCAGTCAAACATAATCACCTATTAATATTACTACTTATTTTTAATAATCATCAAATATGTTGTTGCATTAGAATGATTCAAAAATCTATCAAATATCGCAATCGAACAAACATTGTCATAGATTTACATTACATTGAAATTTATTGAAAGTCATAATTCAACATTAGAAAATTAGTCAACTACATTTACTAATGCAGTTGACAATGTTGAACTATGTTTGATAGTCAACACTCCTCAACTTTTGTTAAGCACCATCTCCTATTAATATTATTAATTGATATTAATAATCAAACATAGGGAATGACAATGGTAAAAAAATGTGAACCTTTATAATCAACATTTAAATAGTTGACCATGGTCAAACTTGGTTAACCCTATGTTTACTATATTTAACAATAGTCAATTTTGACAACTAAATGATTGACAATGCTTGACAACCATGGTCAACCATTGACAATGGTTGAATATGGTCAACTATGGTAATCCATTGGCAACCATTGATAATGGTTGGCTATGGGAAACCATTTTCAATCATTGTCAATGATTGAGTATGGTCAACCATAGTCAAAGTAAACCTTTATATTCAATGTTTGAATAGTTCGACATGATCAAACTTGGTTAACCCTATGCTTACCATACGTAACAATAGTCGACCTTGACAACACGATTGATGATAATGTTTGAAAATCATGGTAAACCATTTTCATCCATTAACAATGGTTGAGTATGGTCAACCATGGTCAACCATTAGCAATCTTTTTCAACCATTAACAATAGTTGAATATGGTCAACCACAGATAAACATTGTCAACCATTGACAGTGGCTAACTATGGTAAACTATTGTTAACCATGGTCAACCATGGTTAGTCATTATCAATTGTGGTCAGCCATGTTCAACTGTTAACAATGGCCAAGCATTATCAACCATGGTAAACCATTAACTATGGTCAACAATGGTCAATCATGGTCAAGCATGGTCAACTATTGTTAACCATTGACAATGGTCAATCACGGTCAACCATTGTCAACTTGTCAATGGTTGACTATGGTCAACCATTATCAGGCATTGTCAATGGTTGGATATGATCAACCACTGTCTACCATGGTTAACCTTATCAACTTTGATCAACCTCATCAACTCTTGTCAACCATGATCAATAAATCTACCTTATACATATTGGCTATCACTAACACAACCACATTTACTAATATAGTTAATATACATTCATTGGCGACATTTTCCACCTTCTATATATAAATCAATGTATGAAATATATCAACCATATTAATATATGTAATTGTGGTAATATATAAATAAAAAAAAAAAAAAATCATATATATAACTAACTTTATTTACTTATTTATTTATATGGAAAAAAGCGTATTCGGTGGGCATTTTGCTATGGTTATGAATGATTCAACTTTTAGGAAGAGATTTAAAGTGTTTTATATTAGATAAACGAAAAATAAATCAAAATTGCATGATATTAAAAATATTATTCTAAATCATATAATGTAATATATATGTTTCTCACTATGCTTTGGAAAGAAAGGCGCACACAGCCGGTAGGACTCCAATGATTATTAATGATTCGGCTTTCAATGGTTCATTCTCATCCAATATATTAAAACAATTAATGTATGAGTTAAAAGAACAAAGTTGTTTTTAGTGCGATTTTTTTGAAGTTTGAAGTTGTCGGTGTCAGAATTTGGTGGAAAAAAATGTGGTGAAATCTTGATTTGTGTTAAACTAGATTTTTGATTGTATATATGGATTCAACACCTTGAAAAACCCCAGGGTACTTCTATTGTGGAGGGGATACCCATCGAACTTGTAGTTTTGATGAATTCCTGCCAAATTTTAGAGAAATTAGACTAGAAAAATCAACCAGAAAAACTTCCAAAAAATCACAACTTGTAAAGAACAATATAATTAAAAAAAATATAAATTATAATAAAAATATTATTTCAAAAATGAAGTACAATAAGAAATGAAAAAATATCATAAAAATTTATTGAATAAATTAATTTAAAAATAAAAATTAAATAAATTAGTAAAAAATTATTATTGTGAAACCTATTATTAGAAAATAAAGAAAAACTGCTTAAAACATCACCTTAAGAGGGTTCTCCACATGTTCAACACTAGATAGACAATCAACCCTAAGGATTCAATTTCATGTATCTTTTATAATATGTATTTTATAAATAATATAACACATAGATATAATATTAACTCTCTCTCTCTCTCTATATATATATTGTTAAATTATTTATGTCATCTAGATTAATTGGTTTGTTTTGAGTGGATTTAGTTTTAATAAATTAATTAGTTTGGTTTGAGTGGATTTAGTCTCAATTAGGGTTTAGGGTTAAATTTATTGAGAGAGATTGATGATGAGAAATATTATAGAGAATTAGAAACTATCACAAAGAATATCTAAATACACAATTTTAGTGATAAACATTTCATTGTGAATTAATCTTTATGTTTTCATCTAAAAATAAACTTAAACTTAATCTAGGCTAAACCTAATCATAACAAAAGAAAGAAAAATACTAAATTAATCTAATATCATTAAAATAAGTAATAATAAACACTGAAATTTTGATTTCTAAAATAATAATAAAAAAAAAAAAACAAAACAAAAATCAATTAATGTATTCATATATTTTCAATATAAAAGATAAATTTTAATAATAATAAAAAAAAAAACTATTTTTTTCATAATTAGCAAATCCATTTTATTTACTATAAAATTTCTTTAATATTTAACATAATGAAATTAACTATACACCAATTCAATGAATAGAATAATAATTCCCATAAACGATAAATCCAATAGAGTATATATCCTAATTTAAAATTTTTGATATATTAAAATAGAGTATAAATTTAACAAGCGTTTTTCTGTCAACTAAATAGGTTTTTTTAAGTATTATTCTCCTCACATTCTAATTTTTTTTTTTATCATTGAAATAGTATATATTATATGCAATTTTATTATTTTTTGTGGGTCATAAACAAAAGAGAAATATTTTAATTCATGAATAGAATTTGGCATAATACTGTTAAATTAAAAAAGGTTATATAAAATATTTGATGTTTTATACGTGGTAAACAATTTAAAAACATTAAAGGGAATATATATATATATATATATATATATATATATATTATTATTGCAGATTTTTATTTTTATTTTTATGTTTAGAAAATTTCCAAATTTTATATATTTTATCTTAGTGAATTATTGAAAAATAAAGTATTTTTAGTAAAACTCTCATTAATGAACCTAATGTAGCTTATAATAATTTTGTTCTTCACACGTGATTAAGTATGTTTTTTCTTAAGAATCCTCTCTCACATGCCACTATATTAGAAGGTATAGTAAATATTGCTTACCATATCTTAGAAATGCTTGGAAATTTTGTATATAACTTGGTGGAACAAAAAATTCCTCTATGCATATTTCATGGATGAACCCTCACAATTAATATGAATAGTATTAAAAATGCATGTGACTCTTTTAGGCAAGATTCAATTCCCAATGCAATCATCCAAATTTTGTCGCAAAGGCACATCCCATTGAGGCTATGGGCCCCACCAAAATAGTTAAGGTTCAAAAGGCGTCACCAACAAAATTGGCCAAAAGAAGGAAACAAAGCTACTACTATGATGAAAATTACTCCCTTGGACATAAATGTAAGGAACCAAAATTCTTTCAAATTGACGCTACTGAAAATAACTCAATCGTTGAAACTCCATCCACTAAATTTCCTTAGGAAGTGTTACACTAAAAAATGTCACCATGGCTATTTACAGTTGGTATGGCTCTATCAACAGTCATACTACCCTCTTAAGCAAGTCTTATGCCTCTGCTATTCATGTCAAACTCCAAGAAAGAGAGAAAGTCTTTATAAATATGTTTATCTCTGGGTACGCAGGTTCTCTCAAACCTTGCCTACGGGTACGCACCTATTGTTCATAAGGTCTGCGTCCAAGGACGCTCTGTATCTTAAGGGGCAGGCGCGTCCCTCTGAAAAGGTTAAAATGCGCAAGTTTTATCTTCAAAAACTTACTTGTGGTCATTTCTAGAGCATTCTAGAAGGTTGTTTGATGTGTATTGAGCGCCTCCAGATGGTTCATGCACTCCTATCAAAGAGGAACTTATCCCATCAATAAGGGAGTGATCCCATCCAAAGAGGGGACTATCCCATTGATGGTGGACCTGATTAACTTCCTCTTGAGCACTATAAAAAGAGGCATTGAGCCAGAAGGAAAAATGTTGAAAGCTATAGATTTCTAAGGGTAAATGCTGCAGGAATTAGGACTCCCATTTAGAAGCTTGTGAGGAGAGATTGTCATCTTTACTTGTTCTATTTGGAAGTGGGTGAGCTTTGTCAAAGTAGAGGAAGACTCTTGTGGACCCTGGAAGGAGCTTGCACAACACCAAGGCTCAGGTTGTAATGGTTCCTTTTGATTACCTTTAATGCAAATTGGTCCATTCTTCTCAATAACTTGTTGTTTATGGGTTATTTCATGTACTCCTTGGTCTATGTGTTGAATATGCTTTGTTTTATGTTATAATCAGGTGCTATTTAATTGTTTGACTGTTGGTGATTGCAGGTTTTGGAGAAAAGGAGGAGCTCATCCAGATCAACAAAGCTTGGACTTCTACAACAGCGTTTGGACAAAGGTAAGAACGAAACACTTGATTTCTCATATCATAATGTATGTTTAGAGAAGGATAGCTCCAGTTTGTTTTGTTTGTCATTAGAATGTCTTAGACTTCTAGGAAGGTCAGTTGTGTCCGCACCCTTGACTGATTCCGTGTGACAAATTGGCGACTCCGCTGGGGATAGATTCCATTGATGAGAAGAGTCTTTTCTTTTGTGTGAACTTTGCTTTGAGAAAATTGGTTTATTTTTCTGGTTTTGGCTCTGTGACTTTGTTTTTGGGTGGGTTAGCTTAGGGTTAGTTTCATTTTAGTTTTTCTTGAATTTTCCAGTAGGACGCACCCTCTGAGTATTGCACAGTGCGTCCCTGGACGCACTGTCGCTGTGTGCACAGTGCGGGCCCGCACCTGTCTTAACGGGTTGCCTGCGTCCCCTGCTGAAATTTGAGAAAATTCCATTTTTTGTATTTTTGCTCTTAGATTTTGCTTTTTCTTAGTTTTTACTGCCCAGATCCACTAATTACCTGCCATAAATCTTCACCTAAGCTTGTTTCATTGGCATTCCTGCTTTAAGCTTTCATCAATTGGGTGTTTTGAGTCTCTTTCTTGAGAAATTCTTGATTTGTTTTCCTTTGGTCATTACTTAGAGGTTTCTATCAGTCCTTTCACAATTTTGGATCTTTTTGCTTCTTGTGTATGAGTGTTAATCGCCTTTGAGTGTTTTTATTTTTGATCTTTGGAACTCTCACCCAATTTTCTCAACTTGCACTTGATTGGTTCTTAGATCACATTAGAATCATCTTGTGTTTGAGAATTCTCTTGCATAGATCACATTTGCATAATTAGAATTCTCATTTTCGGAATATGAATGAAAAATGTGCATAGATTACACTTGCATACTTTTCAAGTGAATTGTGCTTAGATTACCATTGCATAGTTTACATTCTGAAAAATCAATCGTAGATTTAGATCAGTTTTCTTTGATTTGAATTTACACAAAATAGAAAATAAAAAATGGTTTGGAATTGATTTGCATTAGTTTTTCTTGATGAAATTAGTGCATTAGAGAATTTGTTATATTTTCTCTTAGTGATCAATTTTTTGCATTGTTGGAAGTGAATGGAAACTCTCTCCTTACTTTAGTTAGGATTCATCGAATTGAAAAGATTACATTATCATATTTGATTGCATTCAGTTGAGTCGGGTCATAACACCATTGGTTTCATATCCATTTACCCATTTGAGTAATAACAGCCTTAATAACATAGCGCTTAATTAAAATTCATCTAGTAATTTTTACATTTCTAGGGCTCTGATACACCAACATAGCTTAGGCTAGTGTCTTGGAGTAGGAGAGTAATTAACTCTCCAAGACAGTAAAACCAAACAAGTAGCTGATCTTGTGATAGAATCAAATCCAATTGTTACATTTACACTCTGGGAAAGCTCCTCTTAAAGGAGAAGCACGAGCTCGTGTCCGAACCAGTGAGGGGATCCATCCTCCCTCGTTGGGAATGACGCCAGACAGTACGTATTACAAATGGTAAACCTCGGATTAACCATTGTCGAGGAGCCAGGGGTCACTTGTCGGTAAACCTTGGATTATTTTCAAGGAGCCGACAAGGGGATTGAGCTTGCTACTCTGCCCTTGCGTGCTGTCGGAGTTTAGACTGTTCCCCCAGGTGCATTTGTTGCGGTTGGTAACCTTAGTGGCCATTATCTTTAGGATTCTACCGAGGTGACGGTGGAGGGAAGGTCCCACTGTACCTGGAGCAGACGTCGGCTATACTCACTTGGATTTTCTGGGGGTTCACTTCACTCGAGACGGTTAAAGTGGAGGAACTTGGTCCAGTCTATTCATTAAGCAGGTTGCCGGGGTAACTGTTCCACCCGCCATTTCTGTACTGAATTCTACGAGGTTGGGCTTCATCACCAACTAGTGTTTTCGGTCCGGAGAGCTTACTGTTTGTGTGTGGTTTGACTCCTATATTTGATAGCGCGTGTTAATTTTTTTGTTTTTACTTTTAGAGACCATAGGTGTGAATTGTGAATTTTAATTGTTAGGTGTGAATTGTGACTTGTTAATTTTAGTTTTAAATTGTTAATAAAATTCACTGAAGTTGAATATAATGGCAAATGTTCCAGAATTTATCAACCTAGGAACCCCTCCTAATGAGAATCCTAGTACTTTTCCTTACTTTGGAAATGTTGGTCCTCCTTATATGGCTACTTTGTCATTACCTGGATTTACAATAGGTTTACCGATATGGTTATTTTCAACTTCGTTGGCCCAAAATACTCCAATTATTCAACCTCAACCGAATGCTTCTCCTTCACAGGGTTCACCATCTCAACATCACCAACCTTCTGTTGACCCTTTACCTTCTTCACCTAATTTTTCTTCCTCCATTTCTTCCTCTTCGCCTGGTAAAAGCCTTGTTGCTAGTAACCAGGAGGCTAAGAAGAAGAAGAAAGGGAAGAAGAAGAAGAAGAAGAAGAAGCAAGATAAGAAAGAAGTCAACCAACCAACCACGACTGTAAGTGTTAGTGGTGTTGAGGAAAACTCCAACATGCAACGTAAACCAAAATACCCTTGCAGGCTTTGTAAGGGTGACCACTTCCTTGTCAATTGTCCTGGTATTCCAAAGGTCTTGGAAGTATGGTCAAAAAACTCTCATCAAATTTCCATTGATCCATCAACCAGTGATAGTCAGGTTCCTGGGAAAAAGGGTAAGGTTAGGTTTCCTTGTAAGTTATGCAAAGGGAGTCATCAAACTCACATTTGCCCTCACATGGATGAAGCCTCGAAATTGTTGGAAAACCTTACTGTTCCACAACAAGAATTTCCAACTGGTTACCGTAAACTTTCTCCCAACCTACCGTCAACTGACAGAGTGATTGATCTAAATTCAAGTACAGTCGATCACACTCTCCCATTGGAGAGTGAAACTCATGTCACTCAGGTTGATGATCAATTAGTTGATCAAGTGGTCGATTCAATTTCACAAAGAGTCGATCCCACTTTCCCTTTAGAGAGTGAATTTCATACCTCTCAGGTTCTTCTTGTTACATCAGATTCTTCTACGCCAGGGGGCATTTCACCTGTTTCTACAGAACCCCCTCCAAGTAGTGAGGTCTTTTCCTTTGATTGGAATAGACTGACAGAACCTCGTCTTCCTTCCTCCATCCCTTTCCAAATCATTGTTAAGGCTGGTAGTAGGGACATACATCGTACTCAGGTAGATGAAGGTGCTTCTGTTAGTATTTTATCCTCAACTATTTGGAAAGCTTTGGGTTCCCCTCAGCTTGCGCCTATTACACAGAATCTGAAAGCTTTTAACAGAACCATTAGTGAACCTTTAGGGATCCTTCCTAAGTTTTCTATTACCTTGGAAGGTAAAACTGTCTGTATTGATCTTATGGTAGTTCGAGGTCCCTTGGATTTCAATTTACTCCTTGGACGAGACTATGTTTATGCAATGAAAGCTGTCGTATCGACACTCTTTCGCGTGATGTCTTTCCCTCACAATGGCAGTATTGTGACTGTAGACCAGCTTTCGTTCCCTAGTCTTGTTTCAACTACCAATAATATGAAACCCCTAAATGTTCCTGATTCTAAAGTGGTATCTACCCTGCCACGGGTTAATTATGTGGCAACTGGTCCCATGTTTTCAGTTACCGATGTAAGTGAGCCTCTCGCTGTTTGCTCATCTTCCTTTGATTTAGATCTGGTAATTGACATGGAAAACTCTATGGGATTACTTGAACACGATGTTCTTCTCCCTTTTGAGTCCCTTGACATGTGTTCCTTCCAGAGAAGTATTCTTCCTTCTGATGAAGATCTCTTGGAAGCCATGATCAAGGTGTGTCCATTGACATGTCATTCCTCCAGTTGGAAGTCATGATCAGGAGCGCGAGGATAGTTTTTTCCTGTACCAACCTCGTTAAAAAATGAAACAGGCTGCAGTGAGGAAAATTCCTTTTACTGTGTCAACCTTGTTAAAAAATGAATCAATGTAGGTGAGGAAAGTTCTTTTTACTGTGTCAACCTCGTTAAAAAATGAATCAGTGTATGTGAGGATAGTTTCTTCTAGTCTCAACCTCGTTAAAAAATGAAACTGGAAGTCATGAGCATAGTTCCTTGTCTTGTGTCAAGCTCATTAAAAAATGAAACAAGGAGTTGTGAGGAAAGTTCATTTTACTGTGTCAACCTCATTAAAAAATGAATCAGTGTGTACGAGGAAAGTTCCTTTTACTGTGTCAACCTCGTTAAAAAATGAATCAGTGTATGTGAGGACAGTTCCTAATACTGAGTCAACCTCGTTAAAAAATGAATCAGGGTTATGAGGATGGTTCCTATTACTGAGTCAACCTCGTTAAAAAATGAATCAGGTATGAGGATAGTTCTTTTCTTGTGTCAACCTCCTTAAAAATTAAACAACTCCCTTTTCAAGTTAAATATTGAAAGTAAACCTTCATTTCATCCAGCCGGTTGAATGCAATGAAGCCTGGGGGGCATGTACCTCGCTTTGCATCATTATGCTGGGGGCATGCGAACTTGGTGAGCATAGTTCCTTTTCTTGTGTCAAGCTCGTTAAAAAAAAAAAATGAAACAAGGGTAGGTTAAGTAAGTAGATTGTAGAGCGTAGTCATGAGCATAGTTCCTTGTCTTGTGTCAAGCTCGTTAAAAAATGAATCAAGGATTTTAGAGCACAGTTCCTTGTCTTGTGTCAAGCTCGTTAAAAAATGAATCAAGGTTTTTAGAGTAGAGTATTTGTTAGGTAGATTGTAGACAGTAGTTACGAGCATAGTTCCTTATCTTGTGTCAAGCTCGTTTAAAAATTGAAACAAGGGTTTTGAGGATAGTTCTTTTCTTGTGTCAACCTCACTAAAAAATGAAACAACTCCCACAAGTCTTTCCAAGATCTTGAAAGTAAAGCTTCATTCCATCCACCTCATTGAATGCAATGAAGCTTGGGGGGCATGTACCTCGTTTTGCGTCATTATGCTGGGGGCATGTGAACTTATAACAAGCATAGTTTTTCGTTTCAAGCTTGCATAAACATGAAACCGAATCCGAGCATAGTTCTTTTCCTGTGTCAAGCTCGTTAAAAAATGAAACAAATCCTCCTCTACTTGAGTCGAGAGATTGACTAGATCTCATAGATGTTAAGTATTTAGGTTAGTTATTTCAGTTTTTGCATAATTTTCTTACAGTTTTAGGTCGAGTCTTTCAAATGATCTCGTAACTCAACCTTCATTTCATCCAAATGGTTGAATGAAATGAAGCTGGGGGGCATGCGCTCTAGCAGTTATGCTTAGGGGGCATCAAACATAGTTTTTTCTCTGTTTCAAGCTTGTGAAAAAATGAAACTACTTTGAAGCATAGTTTTTATCCGTTTCAAGCTTTTGTAAAAATGAAACCTATCTCGAGTCAATTTCAGTTATTTTCAAGACTTGTTAAACTCATGAAAATACCGAGATTATTTTGCTATCTTTCATTCTCGTAAAACAAATGAAAATGCCGAGTTATTTCCGTCTCTTCCTGCTCGTAAATTAAATTGAAAGTCGGCCATATGAGTACATTTTTATCCCTTTTTCGAACTCATTAAAACTTACGAAAAAGTGAAAACCATGAGTACACTTTTATCCCTTTTTCGAACTCGTTAAAACTTATGAAAAAGTGAAACCTCAGAGTCATCTTTTAAGCCCTTTTCTGACTCCTAAAACATGAAAATATTGCCGAGCGTTTCTTTTACACTCGTTAAAACGGAATTAAAAGACGTTCTCCTTATAGCTCTTTTCTGACCGTAAAATCAGGAAAATATTGCCGTGTTTTTGTCGTTTCAAACTCGATACGGAAATAAAACGACCTGTCCTTGATCGCTTTTTACTTTTCAGGTCAGTGACACTAACTATGAAAGTACTCCTTGGTCGCAAGATCAAGTGGTTCCCCCAGGTATTATTTTATACTTTTTCGGGCTTGAGGGACACAAATTTACGAAAAAGTTCAACTTGGAGTTTCCTTAAGTTTTTCAGACTCTCAAAAATTGAAAAACGCCGAGTTTCTCCTATACTGGGCTCGTTAAACATTTCACAGTAAAGGACATGTTCAATTACAAACAGGAACGAACCACTCCTTCCTAGGGTTTGAATCAAAACTGGATTGGACTCATCCGAAGGATGAGCTTATAATCAAGCATATGTTATCCTCCTCAAGCTTGTTAAAAATAAAGAGGTACTTGCCAGAAATGGTGGGGGAAAAGAGAGAAGAATGAGCCTATTTGTTACCTTTTGTCTCAGAAGAAACTTTATTACCACTCTTGGACACGACACTTTTCATTCACCTGGGTTGGGAAATCCTTTACCTCACAGTTGATCAAACCACTTTTGAAAGTCTTCAACCGGGTTCCGGGGATTAACTTTAAGTTATTTAGCACCAAACCATCTGTCGTGTCGTTATGTGTCCAAGAGGTCTGCAAACAAAACTTTCATATGCAAAATACTTGTCATCCATTTGACCATCCCTGAGTCAGTCCTTACAGCAATATTTCTTCAACTTGAACAATGATTTCATGTTGTGGGCTTGCCCGCAACGGGTCACTTTCTATCGACATCAGCACATTATCTAGAGAGATGACTTAGGAATCGTCAGTACCTTGAAGTATGCATGCATCAATGGCAGGTTTCTCGCCTTTGACGTCAGTTTACATCATTGACTTTCGATCGAAGGATTCCGTTAAATGTTCGACACCAACTCATTCATTCACATCTCATGGATTGTACTAGGTACTTTGAGAACCATTGACATTACTGGTGGTCTCTCTCACGCTTGTTAACAGTTCACATCATCGACTGGTAATCAAGTGGTTTCTACCATGTTCGACATCGACTCATTTATTCGCATGGCTAGAATCGTACCAATTCGAGAAGTAGGAATGAAGACCCTGGATCAAATCTTTACCATCCAGGCTGCGAGGAGTTTTGTATTCATTATCTAAGTAGACTAATCTTAAACAGATGGCTGCGTCCATACTGTGTCTACAAAAGTCTATGATTATGATGTACGGAAAAATCATTCTTGTATCAGAGTAGTTAGTATGTTAGTTAAAGTTTTTATCTGAGTATGGGAATGCCTACCTCAGTGATGATATAATCTTATCCATGTATTTTGTGTTGAAAATTGCAGGTTCCAACCAGGTTCTCCACGAGATAATCCTCGAAATGATAAAGCGCTTCACCCTTCCTAGATAATACAAAACCCTAATCTATTCCAGGCTTCGCACTTTAGGGGGCAATCTGTTACACTAAAAAATGTCACCATGGCTATTTACAGTTGGTATGGCTCTATCAACAGTCATACTACCCTCTTAAGCAAGTCTTATGCCTCTGCTATTCATGTCAAACTCCAAGAAAGAGAGAAAGTCTTTATAAATATGTTTATCTCTGGGTACGCAGGTTCTCTCAAACCTTGCCTGCAGGTACGCACCTATTGTTCATAAGGTCTGTGTCCAAGGACGCTCTGTATCTAAAGGGGCAGGTGCGTTCCTCTGAAAAGGTTAAAATGCGCAAGTTTTATCTTCAAAAACTTGTGGTCATTTCTAGAGCATTCTAGAAGGTTGTTTGATGTGTATTGAGCGCCTCCAGATGGTTCATGCACTCCTATCAAAGGGGAACTTATCCCATCAATAAGGGAGTGATCCCATCCAAAGAGGGGACTATCCCATTGATGGTGGACCTGATTAACTTCCTCTTGAGCACTATAAAAAGAGGCATTGAGCCAGAAGGAAAAAGGTTGAAAGCTATAGATTTCTAAGGGTAAATGCTGCAGGAATTAAGACTCCCATTTAGAAGCTTCTGAGGAGAGATTGCCATCTTTACTTGTTCTATTTGGAAGTGGGTGAGCTTTGTCAAAGTAGAGGAAGACTCTTGTGGACCCTGGAAGGAGCTTGCACAACACCAAGGCTCAGGTTGTAATGGTTCCTTTTGATTACCTTTAATGCAAATTGGTCCATTCTTCTCAATAACTTGTTGTTTATGGGTTATTTCATGTACTCCTTGGTCTATGTGTTGAATATGCTTTGTTTTATGTTATAATCAGGTGCTATTTAATTGTTTGACTGTTGGTGATTGCAGGTTTTGGAGAAAAGGAGGAGCTCATCCAGATCAACAAAGCTTGGACTTCTACAACAGCGTTTGGACAAAGGTAAGAACGAAACACTTGATTTCTCATATCATAATGTATGTTTAGAGAAGGATAGCTCCAGTTTGTTTTGTTTGTCATTAGAATGTCTTAGACTTCTAGGAAGGTCAGTTGTGTCCGCACCCTTGACTGATTCCGTGTGACAGGAAGAAGCAAGTGAACCCTAAACCGACCCAGACAATGATCTCGTAATGACTCCAGATGAGCCGTTTATATCGCTACATGCCTTGGCTAGAATTTATTTGCCCTAGACTCTCAAAATATGATGTTATATTAAGCATCATACAGTAGTGGTGTTGATTGATAGTGGCAACACTCATAACTTTGTCCATAAGAGAGGAGGAAAAGTTGTTCATTTTTTTATACAGGTCACATCTAATTTCCAAGTCCTTATCGTTGATGGGGGGACCATGTAATGTGAAGGACATTGTGAGAATATTATGATTTAGGTGGGCGATTATCACTTCAAAACCAACATGTTTGTCAATGAAATGGGTGATTGTGACATTTTCCTTGGTGCTGAAAGGTTGCGCACACTAGGCCCTATCACAATCGATTTCCAGAAGTTATATCTGAGCTTTAAGAAAAACAACCACACTCATACATTGAGGGGACTCCAAGAAAGTGCTCCTACTATCATCAACTCACATTGAATGAGTAAGCTTTTAAAAGAGGGCCATCGAGGCCATTGAATTCACTCCTCCTCATATTCATCCTAACATGCAACAGGTATTAGTGCGCCAACAATGGGTCTTTAACAAACCTAACGAACTCTAACCTTCTAAGGGTGAACATGATCATCATATCCCTTTGGTCCCAGGTGCCCAAATGAAAAATGTACTCCCATATCAATATCCTTTTGCACACAAGGACGAGATTGAAAAAATCATGAAGGAACTCCCCGAAGCAGGTGTTATTCATCCCAGCAACATCCCTTATTCATCTCCAATGGTCATGGTTCTAAAGAAATACGGAGAATGGTGCATGTGTCTCGACTTTAGGGTCCTTAAAAAGCTCATTATCTAGGACAAATCTTGTATTCTAGTAGTTGATGATCTACTTAATGAACTACAAGGTGTTAATTTTTTTACCAAGCTAGACCTTCACCTGGGCTATCACCAAACACACATGAATGAATTTGACATTCCCAAGACATGTTTTTGAACTCATGACGACCTTTATGAATTCCTAGTCATGCAACTTGGTCTCCATAATGCTCCATCCATTTTTGAGAGCCTCATGAACCACCTTCTGAAACCATATCTCAGAAAGTTGTCCTAGTCTTTTTGAATGACCTTCTCATCTACAACATAACACGGGAAAAACACCTTCAACATGTTGACCAAATATTGCAACTGCTCCAAGATCACAAATTAATTGTCAAATTATCCAAGTACTCTTTTCGAATGGGAAAAGTAGATTATTTTGGACACATTTTGCGTCATGACAGAGTGAAGGCTGATCCGAAAAAGATTCAGGAAATGCAAGATTGGCCACAACCAAAAACCTTGAAGAGTTTGTGGGGATTATTAGGTCTCGCGGGCTACTATCGTGAATTCGTCTGCAATTATGGATACATTTCTAGATCCCTCACTAATATTCTTAAGAAAAATTCATTTCTCTAGATTGACGCAACTCAGCAGGCCATCTTGGCTCTCAAAAAAGCCACGTACTCCATTCTAGTAATGGATTCACTAGACTTCACCAAGTATTTTGTTACTAAATATGGTGCTTTAGGTACATGCATTGGTGCACTATTAATGAAGGAAGGTAGATGATTGGATTTCACAAGTCAAAAGATCAGTGGCAAACATCTAGGTCAATCTATGTATGAGAAAGAAATGATGCCATATTACATGCAGTAGACACTTTGTGACCATACTTATTAGGGCGATGTTTCCAAAAACCGCATCATGGAAGAGTTTCATTCCTCTATAATTATAGGACATTTAGGTTTTCAAAAGACCTATGCATGTGCATGTTGTTCTTTCTTTTGGACCACCATGAAGAACAAAATTCTTACTTTTGTAGTTGAATTTGATGTATGCCAACACAACCAAGGGGAAATTATTAAGCTATCGAGAACCTTACAACCATTGTCGTTCCCTGCTTCCATATGGATGGATGTTTCCATGCATTTCATTGCAAGTCTCCCAAAATCTGGAAACAAATTAGTCATCATGGTGGTTGTTGACAAAATTTCCAAATATGCTCATTTTTGTGCTCTACCACACCGATTTACCCCAACATTGGTCGCTGAAGTTTTCATGGACCAAATCTTCAAATTGCATGGCAAGCTTGCTTCCATTGTGTCTGATCGAAACCCCACCTTCAGCAGCAAATTTTGGTAGAAACTTTTCAAGCTCCAGTGCACACGACTCCAACTAAGTACAACTTATCATCCACAAAAGGATGGTAAAACAGAAGAAGTCAACAATTGTTTGGAGACCTGTTTGCAGTGCTTCACTTCAGATAAGCAACATCAATGGGTACAATGGTTGTCTTTAGTTGAATGGTGGTATAATACTAACTATCATGAAGCCACCAAGATGACACCATATGAGGGAGTGTATGGCCAACTCTCACCTTCACTAGCTTCTTATATCTCGGATGTTCCAAAGTACTCTTAGCTAATCAAATCCTATAGAATTGTGCCACCATGATCACTCATCTCAAAGATAATTTGCAGCAAGATCAAAACAAAATGATGTAACAGGCTGACCAACATTGTTCCAAGTGGTCATTTCAAGTAGGTGACCTAGTGTTCTTGTGACTCCAAATATATGAGCATACCTCTCTCAAAGAAAAGGGCGAACATAAACTAGCACCAAAATTCTATGGACCTTATTGTGTACTTCAACATATAGGAGTAGTCACTTACAACCTCGCTTTGTCAATTTCTTCAAAAATCCACATGGTCTTCCATGTATTGTGCATCAATAAAGTTTCGGGGAATAATTATAGCATTCAAACAAGTCTTCTGAAATTGGATGAGGAAGACTCACTTTGGTTCTCACCAGAATAGGTCCTTGATACTCAAAAAATACATCTCCATGGCCGCACGATCAAGGAATTCATCATCAAGTGGAAAGACACCTCTCTAGAAGGTTTGACATCGGAACCAACCACTATTCTTCAACAGTTTCCACAACTTCTACCTTGAGGACAAGGATGCTTTTGATGGGGGAGGGCATGTTAGTATCCAACCCTAACTCGTTATTCATGTAATAAGCCCAAGGGGCATAGTTAGAGTCATAGTTAGTTATTTGAGTCAATAAATCTCGTATGAGGTTATCCGCATTAATAATAATCGTAAGTGGTTGACTAGCATTATAGAAAATGTACCACAATTAGTTATAAATGGACCATACTTTATAAATAAAGTGGTTAACCGCTCTTATGCAGGGGACCACTAGTAGTTAGGGTTTTGGATGTCATTAAGTTATAAATAGTCTTAGATAATAAGGGAAGAATCATCAAGTCTAATTGTAATCGAGCTCTGCTCTGTTGGAGCTTTCCCCCTCGAAGAGACAAGTGAACATTGTATTATTCTTATGAATAATAAAATATATTTCTAGTTTGTCTCATTTCATGTGATATTTATGTGTTTCGGGCCATATTTTTTTGTATTTATGGTATTCTACTTTTTTCGCAGGTCACATCCATAGTAAAAATTATGCCACTCAGAAGTTGACCTTATTGTTTTCACCACAATAGTTCAAGAGGATGGAACGTCAACTCTGATTATTCATGGAAAAGGAGCTAGTCATGCGATTGATGTGGAAGACTCTAGCAGAGTCTATATTGTAACTTTGGTTAAGAGTTGAGGTACTTTCGCCTAACCACTAGTAGACTATCTGGAAATGTTATAACCAAGCTACTAGGAGGGAAAGCGATTCCATTCTTTCAAGTGCATTTTTTCCAAAGTTGAGAAAAAATAGCCAAGAGGGATAGGAGATAGAGCATACAGAGATGATTTGTGGACTATACTAACCCACGGGACACATGCCATACTTCTTTGTACTTGCAACCATATTCTTATTCAAAGAAAGAGATCATAATGACCTCACATTCTAGTTGGGTTTTGCCCCAAAAGGGTTTCCCAAAGAATATCTATGTCAAATGTGTGCATGAAATTTTATTTTTCCATTCTCTATTTTCTGCATAATTTTTATTCATATGTGTGCACTATTAACAGTAAAATCTAAAGATCTAAAAATCTATGAAAATTATAATAGTATAGAATTTCATATTTTCAATATAATTTTATTAGATCTATTGTAACTAATGATGATACTCTACACATCAATACGACCCATAAATGAAAATCAATTATTTTACACTAAAAAATTATTCAAATAAAAATTAGTAAAATTAATATTTTTATTTTATTTAAATTTTTTACTTATATAAAAAAATTATAATATTTATAATATAACATGGATTATTTAAAAAAATTTAAATTATATATATATATATATATATAATTTTTTGAACTATTTTATTAACATTAATAATAATTAATTAAATTAAACTATAAATTATTTATATATAATTATATATAATCAATTTAATTTTATTAATATATTTTTAATTCATAAATAATTCAGAGTCCCTCTTCCTCCCATTACACAACATAGATTCTATAAAACATTCAATAACACAGTTAAATAACCTCTTCTATTAATACAATAAAATAATATAGGAAATGAAAACAAGACCTCTTCTGTTAATACATATTATATATCCTAACATAATTCCATCGCTAGATTTTTCAAAAAGTTCACGCTTTGTCAACCATGAACACAGTTCTTAATAAGGAATGTTGAGATCACGAAAATAAACATTTATTAACATGATTAAAGAATTTGACGGTAACAGAAAATCAAAATTTTATAAAATCAAAATGACTATTTTAATCTATTTATTTTCAATTAAAAAAATATTTACTATGAAATATAATAATTATAGAAAATAATCGTCAGTCCTAACGAATTTAACAAAATTACAACTTAATTAATTTTTATTTATTAATTAACATACAATTTTTAATAATACTTTTAAATAAAATTATTTTTATATATTACTTTATATATTTTATTTAGGCATTTAACTTATTCATTTATTATAAGGTCATTTATTTAACTAATTTCCCTTTAAATTATTAATTTATAATTTTTAATAATTATTTCTGAAATCGAATACCCTCAATAATAATTTATTTATTTTATACTAATTAAATTATTATAATAATTTTGACCCTGATTCTCGAGTCAAACTAGCTGTTAGGCAAGGTGGCTGTTGGAGGCTCCACTCAGAGTATTTAACATGATGAGCTAGATCTGTTTCTTCAACTTGTCCTGAGGATGAACCACACTAGTTGGTTCGAAACGTGTCGACAAATGGTATTCCATGTGATTTTCGCCGAAGAATTTTTCTCTAAAATTACTATCCTTAAACTTATAAAATAAACAAACTAATTTCTAAAACTAGAAAACTAATTTCTAAAATTAGAATTAAAATAACCATCAACTAAACATAGAAGTGATAATATTTTTTTTAAATTATAAAATATTTTATTTTTACTTCACATTTCTTTCATATTTAAAATGAAATTCAGTTATTAATTTAGTTTTTATATTTATTTAAATTAGATTTTCAAAGATTGGGGTGAATTGATATTTCATCACAAGTTTAACCATAATTATAAAGTTCAACCATAATTATAATATTGAGAGAAAGATAAATAGAAGTAGAAAGTATATTATGACATTGAAAGAAATTATATCTAATGGATTATGAAATATGAAATAAAATAATCTTCTCTGATACTCTTGTTATTTTATATGGATGTATGTTTTTTGGTTGCAATATCTCCAAAATGTTTCTTAGAACAGATCCCAAATTTGTTTATAACATATAGTCACAAGATTAAAGAAAATACACCATATCCTATATCTCTGGTTAAATCTAGCCATTTCCCCATTTAAAGCATGGTTGTGAGTAGGGATCTTATGTATCAAAAGCACTTAAGCAACATGGAAGACATGAGGCTTTCTAAAATCGCTTCTAACTCAATCTAAATTTATCACTTTTGGCTCAAATGGCATTCACATAAATATTCTCAATCTTGGCTCAACCATTGGGAGATAAACGACATGATTTGGAAAATTAAAGATTTAAATATTAAAAACATTATTAGATCAAAATTTATGGTTTCTTTGACTAGTTTAAAAGAACAAAATAAGCATGGTTAAAATAAGAAGAAATTCTCATGAGTTTCAAAGAAAACATTGGCCAATTCCCAAAAGACTATGGATGATAGATTACCACTTTTGGAAATATTTGTCACACTACCAACTTTCTCTACATTTTGCATAAGAAAAATTATGGTGATTTAGTAATATTTTTCTTTATGATTTTTTAACATAGAAATAAAATGCTAAAAACTCTAAATACTCTCTTATCTAATCAAAATTTAATAAATTATTTCAACTATAATAAATATTAATCACCATTAACAACAAATTTGTTATTTCCAAAATATTTAATAAATTTTAAATAAAATCGTCCTTAACTCATATTTAAAATAAAAGTTGAAATTATAAAAAATCATAAAACAAAATTAAGTATGAGGTACACTACTTTTGAAGGGAAAACTTCGAGACTGCATTGCAATCTCCCGTACTAAGCTGCAAGATAACCTAACTACAACCAGAAACCTCGAAATTCTCCCATAGTAAGCTGCAAGATAACCTAAGTACAACCAAGTTAGGATCAGAGTAAAATTTTTATTAAATTGTATTTTAATTAACAAATAAAATTATTTTAATTATTTTAATTTTTATGTTTTTCTCGATTAGTTTAAGTGGCCATGGCAGTAGAATTTAAGTGGCCATGGCAGTAGAATGAAGTCTCACAAAATAAGTGACCTTCTTATACTACTCTCTATATTCCTCCCCATTACTAAGTGAATAATGAAAACATGTAAACTCTATATTCCTCCCCATTACTAAGTGAATAATGAAAACATGTAAAGTAGTAAATGAAAAAGTCCTCAAAAAAAACCTACTGTCATACCATTCGAACAAATCCAGTAAATCCAGTCTCCTACCATTCTAGTTCTCGTGTTCGAACAAATCCATTCTCCTACCACTCTAGTTCTCGTGAGAGTCCGAATACAAGGGAACCACTACACGGAGGGACAAATCCACCATCTTCAACCTAAATATCTGGCCGAAGCACACGATGTTGGCTGCAACTGCCCTTCACCGACTTTGATCCTCTTTATGTTGCACATGTTCTGTGCAATCGACAAACCTAAACAAAGACTTCAAAATTAGGTCAATTAGATCGATTGTTTTTTACCAAGGACAAAAGAAGTCGTGTAGTTATGACCTATGCCAAACTCAAGCTGGCACACTAGGGTGCAGTAAAGACATGTCACCTTGATCTATATGTTTGATCTGAATCTTAAAAAATCCAAGAGTATGAAAAAAAATACAAAACCCTTTTATACAAAATATAAAGACATATGATTTGGAATAAAAAACACTTTTAATACACAAAGATTTATATATGATTTCCGCTCTCGGAAGATCGAAAAGTGTGAATATATATGTATATATATAGCTCAGACAGGAATTTGCAACCAAGGCTGACCCGTCATTTTGTCGGTCTACACAATTTTCTACAATTTCCTTAACATCTTCTCAGGAGAAGAAAAGACTATAGTAATTCAGGCTTCGAATTTCGGACCAGCGCTACCTTGTCATGTTCACGGTCTGCAAAACAGTATAGAAGTTTTCTGCAATTTACTTAACATCTTTTATATAAATAGAAATACTATACTAACTCAAACATCGAATTTGGAACCGGTGCTGCCCTGTCATTTTTACGGTCTGCATAACAGTACAGAACGTTTTCAGTAATTTCCTTAACATCGATGACAGGTTTATAATGGTTTTGGCCGTCAGATTCCGTCGCAGTAAGGTTTTGATCAGACCATTACGCTGTACCTGCAATCTGGGTTTGAAGGAATAGACGAACGTTGACGAACAATTGGACGCCAGCATGCGAACTGAGGGAATACACGGAAAAAATGTTAGTTATTGGGATAGACAATAGAGAGAAAACAAGAATATTTGCAGAAGCGCATAGGGCATGGACCTTCTGGCGCAATGTATGTAGACTGTTCTTCCATCCCTTGACCTAAAATCCAGGGGCAACAGTGACGTATTTCAGAATTTGATTTGGAAAAATAAAAGGGTAAAAATCTTAACAACAATAATTTTGTGTGTTTCTTTCTCACCAAATTAGCCGGTAGAGTATGCCTTCAGAGGTTAGCCTGCAGAGTATATATGCCTTCAGAGGGGTGAAAGGGTAGAGTATATATTTTTATAGATTTAACAGTCAAATTACTCTAGAAAATGGATTAAATATGATGTTTTCTGTTAAATGATTTTAAATAATAATAATAAGAAGAAAAAATATGACATTTTCTAGAAAATAGAAGTCAAACCATTAATTATGTTGTTTTTCCAATTAATTACATTATTTAAATTTGGTATAAGTTTGCAACACTCTAATATGGCTCATCTAATCACATTAAATCTTAATGATGTGATTAATCCAAAAGACAATTTCATTCTAAATATTTTGAAATGTCAAACAATTTGTCTCTCCTAATTATCAGATTCCTAAATATTCTTAAAATTAATCTTTTTAGTAATTATCAGATTCCCTTTTAAGAAGTCACATGTTCAAACTAGAGAGATAGAGTATGTATGACCTGGTAGACTTGCAGTGAAATCGGTGTCCCTAAATGGCTTCTCTATAACCTTAAAATTAGATAATAATAATAATTGATGATCAAATCCTTAAATATTCCAAAAATCTATTATCTAAATAAATTTACCCACTTAATTTAATTGAAGATCAGATTAAGGATCAGATTTCTGGATATTCCAGAAATATGTATCTATGTTTTCTAACTAAATCTAATTAATTAACTTACTACATGGTAATTAATATTTTTCAATAAACAATATATTCTGCTTTCTCCTCTCACCATTTTAGCAAGTGCCGACGGCACTTTTTTTCGCGGTTGTTCTCTGGGACTGAAAAGTTGATCGAAAGAGTTTACTGATACCATGTCAATTGAATCCCTGCGGGTGGTGGAGCTCAGGTTACGGTTGAGACGGAGAGGATTTCTGTAAGAAGCTTCCTGGAGGCGAGGAGGAAGCGCTAACTTTGACTGTCCGAAATCATTTTGGGAAATTTCATGGTCCATTGATTTATCACCTCTTCCCCATTCGAAAAGGGAATTCGAGCGCTCCGAAGCAAAAGATTTGCTGCCCTTGTCCAAAGAGTGGTGGCTGGAACTGCTCGAAGAGACTGATCTGTTATGCACTGCGACTGAGCTGCGGTTCGCTACGGTCATCGTTATTGTCAATTTTACACCATTCTCCAGACGAGTGCTTCCATCACGTAAAACCCCACTGTCACTGTATATGTTTTTCATGATACAGTTCCTGAATTCACCCGTCAATTGGTCGACTTCATCTTGAACTTCTTTATTTGGCTGAGAGCTTATGATCCTTTTCTCGTCCGAATTTGCAGAGGGGCAATTCTCTGCGACGGCTTTCCCCGGTTCTTCATCACTATCATCATTCTCAATATCTGATGGCGCTCGAAGCGAGGGACTTCTGCGGAATCGTTCGTTCCCGAAGGCATCCCTGTATAGAACAGTATCAAGATAATTGGTTTGGCCCGGAAGATCTGGTTTTTCATTTACAGTATTCACTCCGAAATCGGCTTCAGGTTCGGAGTGTCTGGAAAACTTACTGTCCTTCCCAAACAGATGTTCCATGGAATCATTTCGAAATTGAAAGATATCAGACATCATAATAGACACTATACTTACGACTGTGCTAAGGTCGTAAACACATAGCTGAGAACTGGAACTATAACAAAATAAACCTTTTGATATTTTTAAGAGGACGTAAGCTTCGATTCCATTGCTCGGAGACAACAATTTATTTAAAAGGAAGTGAAGCGACAGCTGTTCAACAGAGTTTCATGTCGCTGAACATTAAATGGGTTTAAATGGGTGTGCTTATTCTTGATTTGTTCCATGCCACTTGGAAAGTTTCAATATATCAGATCGTTTCACGCCGCATATTATTATATTTTAGATTCTCTATATAATAATTGCATGCCATCGTACCTATGAACTATGCGAAACTCACTCTGGCACGCTAGGGTTTTGAGAAAACATGTTTCCATGATCTTGTGATGAAAATTTAGAGACGACCTTAGGGTTTGCATTAAGTAAAGCACACATCATGTGAGGAAGACAGCGTCGTTTACTTTACGGCTGTTATTTGCATAGACAGTGCTCTGTCCAATGGGAAAAAAGTCTTACAAATTTTGTGCATTGGATATAAGTCTCAACCAACTGGAACTCTGTATGGAGTTGTCGTTTCTGAAATTTGAGGTATCATGCAATTTTGACATTTGCTATTTAGAAGCGTCATGAAAACAACATAGATCGCATTTTCGAATTTATTAATTATCGTGAATCTTTGAAAATCAGTTAGAAGCGTATGAAAACTACAGAGATCGCATTTCAAAATTGCGAATTTTTTTACAATTTGGGAATTAACAGTGTCATGAATAACTAGTAATAGTTTAATTGAGTAGAATATAGCTTTAAAATTCTTACTTAAATAAACTCTTTAAATAGAAATTATGCTATATGGTAAAGTACTTGAATCTTATATAGCATGATATTTTAGGAAAAAAAAATTCTGGAGAAACCATATAGAAATTTTAGGGTGGATGTGTTTTTAATTTTTATCGAGGTTTATCATTAGTGAATAGAGTTTCTAAAAAGCATCAATTTTAAAAAATTTATGTGATTTCTCAAAAAAAAAATTTGATTTAAATCACAAATCACAGAAATATCTAATCTGAAATAATGAAATTTTATTTTTTTGGCTTCCACAATTTGTATGTCTATAGAATTTTTGTCTGCAATTATTGCATTCATTGTTTTTAGAATCCATGTTTCTACCCATCTACCATAGCTCATCATCGAAATAGATCTATCCTAGCTCATCATCGAGATAGATCTATCCTATGATGAGCCACAGTGGCTCTAAACATAAATTCTAAAAGCAATGAATGCCGAGGAAAAAAACAAATTATTAAAAAAACATGTAAAATATTTATATGATTATAGGCCATTTGCAATGCACGGTTGCTTTTATGAATTTTAAAACTATTTTCCTATTTATATCAATTTTTTATTATAAATAAATAAATTTAAAATAATAATTAAACTACTGTAAATGATAATTTAATAAAACTAATATATTTATACTTAACCTTCAACATCTTGTAATCTCTTGAAATATGATTTGATTATTATTTGAGGAATGCTGGATGCTTTACGTAATAGTTTATTATTTTTTTCTTTTGCCACAGTTCAAATATATCCCATCGCATGTCAATTATGGCTGGACCCAATGGCCCTATGAATAGTTCAAATCTATCATTCACATCACATGTTAATTTTGGGTTGAACCAATGGACCTATGAATGCTTATGGACTTCTAAATATGCCTAACATATTAAATGGTTAGTAGAGTAGAGAAGAAGACAATTTAAATGAGGTAGGTTATTTAGAATAAATCGAAATTTAATCTTTTTATATAGAACTAGTTTCGTCAACTTCATGACAATGTTGATAAAATGATTTTTTTTTGTTGATAAGGATTTCCATCGATTAAATTTTACATATTTTATGTTGTTAGAAAAATTAAAGAATTTATTATTTAGTATAGCATTAAACATAAATATTATATATTTTATAATTATAAAATATATTTTTTTGATATATTTAAAAAATATAATATTTAAATGTAAAATTTATTTAAAATTAATATATTTATGTATGAGTTCATGGGGTTTGGATTGATGGTGAATGGATGTATTGTTAAGGTACTCTTTGTGATAGGTCATCAGTTCAAATCTCCTGGGTGATTATGTAGTATTATATAGAAAATTTATTGAAAAATTTTAAATTTTTTATTAGTAACTTTTAAAAAAGTCAATTTAAATTTAATTTAATAATTATTTTCTATCCATTTATAATATAAAAAAATAAATTTATTTTTTTATTAAAAATATTTTAATTTCAATTATGTAATGAAATGATTGTTTTATATAAATGTATATAAAAGATTATATTTTACACAAATAAATAAATATATATAGAAACTTTAAATTTTTATACATATTTTATTATATACATATCTGCTGAAAGAGTTGGGAGAATTATATAGTGATATTTGGTGTATATATATTATATTATATATAATTGGGTTTGATTACCAATTTGATTAATGAAAAATTTTTCTTTTGAATTTTCTAGGTTCCCTTTTTTTTTATATTTTAATTCTATGTGTCTCGAGGAGAGAGAGATTATTGGAAGGAATGACATTGAGGAATCAACGTAGATTTCAAAAGAGTTACTTATTTTTGTATAATATTTTAAGGATTCATGGATGAATGTTGAGTTAATAATGGAAGAGATTGAATTCAAAATAAGGCGACCATATTGTTGAAAGATTTGAGCAAGCAAGGTATTTAGCGGAGTCCAGCTAGATGGTATTTATGATAGGGAGAAAACAACGGGTCTCTTTTACTTTTTTCCAACAAAGGGCAACAATGTAAATGAGTTTATTTGATATAATTATTTTTTTATAAATTATTCATGATTCATCACTTAAGTGAAATTAACCATGTTTAAATATATATATATATATATATTATATATATATATATAATATTTATATATAAATATATATATATATATATTTTATAATAATAACAAAACAATTAATTATTCAATAAAAATAATAAATTTATTTAAATATTTTTTTTTATAGCTCGTGTTTTATTATAATATTTCAGGTGTTGAAAAGTATTTCATGATAATAACTTATTTAAAAAAATTATTAGATATGAAGAATCATGCCATTGGAATTAATAAATTACAATAAATATGTGATATTATAAATTTATTATTATTATATAAAGAATTTAAATATATGTAAATGACAATGTTTGGGGATTAATCACATCATTAAGATTTCGTTGACATTTTAAATCAACTAATGTGGTTCATTTTTGTGACACTTTTGTTCCGAGGATAACTTTGTATTTCAGGTGTTGAAAAGTATTTCATGATAATACTTATTTAAAAAATTATTAGATATGAAGAATCATGCCATTGGAATTAATAAATTACAATAAATATGTGATATTATAAATTTATTATTATTATTAAAAAGAATTAATATATGTAAATGACAATGTTTTGGGGATTAATCACATCATTAAGATTTCGTTGACATTTTAAATCAACTAATGTGGTTCATTTTTGTGACACTTTTGTTCCGAGGATGAACTTTGTCATGAGGATAAACCATATTAGTTGTGAGGATGAACTTTGTCGAGAGGATAAACCATATTAGTTGGTTTGAAACGTGGACCAAATCCTATTGAAACCCTAATGATGTGATTAATCCGAAAGACTCAATTACAATATGGATCACAAAAGTATAACATCTAAAGTTAATATATGAATTGAATACAAATATATTAAAAAAAACATGTAAAGCGATTTTTTTATTGTGGAAATTACATCTACCTTATTGTGGAGATTATTATGGAAATTAGATCTACTTTATTATAGGGATTCTTAGTCTATATATAGATGTGTTACAATATTAGGGATCAATATCATATATTCTCAATGCCACATATTTTATATATATGTTATTGGTTAGAATGGCATTTTTCTATTTAATTCATTTAACTCAAATGACAAATAATACATAATTAATTTTAAAAAGTTCCAAGGGATAGCTCAGTTGGTCGAGTTCTTGTTGTTAACTGCTTTGTCTATCTTGAAGGTGGCTAGGTCAAATTTCCTTGATGCCATTGGGTTAAGCCTTTGCTAATTTGAGAGATGGATAAATCTCTTCAGATTGATCTACCTAAATTTTCCAATAAATATAGCAAATGCCACTCAATATTTGTGAACCACCTTAAAAATACATAACTAATTTAATTATAAGAACAAGACATGACAGAAAGACTTCGTAAAGTAAGGGGCATTTAAGGCCTTCAAACCATTAGAGAGGAAATAATAAGGCGTTTTATAATAATATCTTTGTATAAATTCCATGTTCGGAGGAAGTGATGAACATCATTTATGGTCAACTTGGTGTATTTAATAATAAGGATAGCTTGAATATGTTATAACAGATGTTTTGTGTTAGCACTTAGCCTGCTGATTGACCGGCCGGGATGAAAAACATAAAGTCTGTACACTCCTTTGCGCTCCTAAATTCCATTCTTCTCTCCATTCAGCTCTGGTTCCAAATACAGTTCATTTTTCTAGCCACCCATGAGCAGTTTAGTTTAGTCAACGTCCCCGTCTTAAACGGGATTAATTGACCATTGGAATAACAGCTCTGGTTCCAAATACAGTTCATTTTTCTAGCCACCCATAAGCAGTTTAGTTTAGTCAACGTCCCCGTCTTGAACGGGATTAATTGACCATTGGAATAACCTAAAGTCGTTCTAGATTAACACTCACTTTGATAATCAAATCAGATTAGCACTTCGCCTGCCGATTGACTGGCCGGGATGAAAATTATAAAGTCTGTACACTCCTTTGCGCTCCTAAATTCCATTCTTCTCTCCATACAACTCTGGTTCCAAATACAGTTCATTTTTCCAGCCACCCATGAGCAGTTTAGTTTAGTCAACGTCCCCATCTTAAACGGGATTAATTGACCACTGGGATAACCTAAAGTCGTTCTAGATTAACACTCACTCTCATAATCAAATCAGACAAAAATGACCTGAACCTCATAGGGAATCTTCAATCAACTGCCCCTGATTCATGCATTTACTTTCGCATCGTCCTGGTCATGACCCAGTCCACCCAATGTCATCACAAACATAAAGTCTACCGCTTCGCTCCGTCGGATGATATACAATGGACTCCAGCTATTTCCTTTATTTTGCCCTATCAAGAATAAGAAAGTTGGTCCTACGGGGTTTCTTTGGTTGAAAGAAACTAATTTTCAGCATATGCCCGCTACTTAACCAGATTTCTCTATCGTTAGGTTGGTTTGTTTTTTTTTTTCTAATTTTTTTTACTTTGGACCAAATTTCACATATTATTTTCTGGGTGTGTACTTTTAAGCTCTCATTAAATTTACTTATATATTCAAAATATTATTTAACTAAAAAAGAATTTTCAGTTCCATAAAATGTGTATCATCAATTTTAAAAATAAATAAATAAAAAACTAAAATAATTAAAATTCTAAAATACTTATCACTTCAAACTTTATAAAAAGCTTACCCTCACCAACTTGATAACTTTGTTCTTACCGTGTTTGAAAATAATCAATATTATTCATTCATAGTCTTTCTCAATGTAACTCCACTCTTATTAATAATGGTCAATTATGTTAATCAAGTCAAACATTATCCATGTGAATCGGTAATTCTTGGTTGATCATAATAAAAAATTAAAAATATTTAATGATATACTTTTTTTTTTATTAATAAAGTTAACAAATAAAAATAATAATAATATTGTGAAGTCATAATTGTATATAAATTTGTCCAACATTGCAATATGAAAAATATTGTTGCAATGTGACAATGATATTATTGCAAAGTTACATTATATTGCAATTTATCTAATATCACAATGTGACATTACAGAATGTGGCCAACCACATTTAATAATGTGGTTAGGAATGTTCAACAATGTTTGATTGTGCTTGACAATCAAAAGCGATCAACTTTGGTCAAACATAATCATCCATTAATATTACTAGCTAATTTTAATAATCATCAAATATGTTTGTTGGCATTATGATTCAGGTTTGGCACTATGGCACAGGTATTGTCCTTGATGGCAACTCACTCAAATGGCAAATCACTATTCAGGCTCTCAAAATGATAGAAATGGGATATCCGCAGGTGCGCTTAACAAAAGTTGCGGACCCATAGGTGCCACGAACAAGAAGTGTGGACATACCCGCAGGTACTCCGAACAAAAGGTGCGGGCGTCAATTTCACTCATTTCAATGTAGAGAAGGGCGCGCACGTGGAAATTTTTATGATTGATCCATGGTATTTAGTACGAAGTACATGATCCTATGGTTTTGATCTGTGGTATAGCATCTAAATTATTGAACCCCGGTTTTGGGTCCCTTGTATTGGTTTTCTATGGTTTTGATCCATGGTTTGAGTAAGGGCTTGCCTATAAAAAGGAAAGGAAATCATTTGGCTAGACACTTGTGAAAATTGAATATCTTAAGATCTGAAATTTTGGGTGATCGGTTTGAAAAGCTAGATCTAAATCAAGGTGAAAACTGTAAATTGTAAGGCGGATCTATTGATAGGTCGTGATCTCTTTGGCGAATGATCAGATTTGTGAATCTGACAGTCCGTGGCACATTGGAAGACTAATAATTTGGCTCCATTCGGAGGTTCGCAGGCGATCCACAGCACAAGTGCGGAGGTACGCAGCGCAGCAGAAAGCGCAGGTGCGGAAGCACGCAGCACAGCAAAAAGTGCAGGTGCGGAGGTACCAAACGCAGCAGAAGGCGCATGTGTAGAGGTACACAGCTCAGAAGATGGATAAGGTGCGGAGGTGCGTTGTCGGGTAGACAATGCAAGTGCAGAGTTGCGCAGACTAGACACAGAAGAACTACGGATATTCGCAGGTTTCTATTGGTGAAGTTGCGAACTTTTCTTGAAATATTCGTTGGTTGCCTTTTGTCTATTGCTGCAGAGTTCTAGGTTTAGATAACTCGTATTGCTTTTCTGGTTACTGCATTCTGAGAGGGTATTGGCTGATTCATTAGTTGATAGTAAAAGGAGATTGGTTGATTCACATGTACTTGATGATTATTTGATGTTCGTGGATCCAGTCTGAAAATTAATGAAACATGGTCCTTGGAAGGAAAAAAGTAGGTCAGCACCTACGTACTAGTATCTCAGCTAGTACATGAGCTAAGGGGGTTGTAGCTCCCTTCCAGGAGAGACTGGAAAACGAGAGAGGGTTGTAGCTATCTTTAGGTTGCAGCCTGCATACTGGTAAAGGACTGCACCAGTAAAAAATCATTGTAAAAGAAGTTTCTAATTGAAAGAAGATAGAGACACATTGCAACAGGTGGTTTTCACCCACATTGGGTTTCCACCTTATATCTGGTGTTCTTTGGTGTGACCGTCTATTTTTCTTGTTCTTGTTCATTATTATATGGTACTGACATTGAAATTAATGGTCAACATTTGAAGAATAAATTAAATTATAAATCTAGAAGGAATATTGAAAAGAATTTGATAATACTGATTCACCCCCCCTCTCAGTATTATTTCCAACAATTGGAATCAGAGTAGGTCCTTCAGAAGAAGCTTGATCACTTGAAGGAAGATCTATCATCATGAGCAACTACGAGAGGGAAGCATCGATCAGGCCACCGATTTTTGATGGGACAAACTTCGTATATTGGAAGGTAAGAGTCACTGCCTATTTTCAATCTCTTCGTATAGAAGTCTGGGATATCATAGATACAGGGTACACCTTTCCGTCAGCAACACCTACAGATCCGGCTGGTAAGAAGCAATGTGAAACAAATGCAAAAGCTGCTAATACTCTATTAGGATGTCTATCTCAATCAGAATTCATCAAGGTTATGCAGTATAAATCCGCAAAAGAAATATGGGACAAGATTGTTTTGAGCTATGAAGGAGATGAACAGGTAAAACGAGCAAAACTTCAAACCCCCAGAATTCAGTATGAAAATCTCATAATGCACAATGATGAAAGTGTGGCTAACTATTTCCTTTGTGTAGATGAGATTGTTAATTGTATGAAAAACTTGGTGAAGAGGTAAAAGAGGCTGTTGTTGTTGAAAAGGTTCTAAGATCCTTGTCCCCTAAATTTGAATCTAAAGTTTATGCTATAGAAGAATAATAGAATCTACGAAACCTCACTATGTCACAGCTGCACGGAATTCTGACCACTTACGAAATGACGAAAGGAGCACCATCAGACAGAAGAGAAGCTGCTTTCAAGGCTTCAGGCAAAGGAGATTACTATGAGTCAGGACATCTATCAAAAGAAGTCGAAGAATCAAATTTTGTCAAGAACCTTCAATAGGGTGCTGGAAGATTCAAAAGTAAGTTACCTTTCAAATGCTTTGCTTGTGGAAGAGTCGGTCACTATGCTGCAAAGTGTCCACATAAAGACAAGCTAGATAAAGGTAAGGAACCTGTCAGATGGAACAAGAAACAAAATGTAAATAAGAAAAGTTATTACACTCATGAAGACAGTGATGGACTTTCAAATAGTGACGAAGATGAACAAGGTAACAATTATAGACTCTTAATGGATTTTGAAGATGATGATTTTATGGATGCTATAGATGAAGAAGGTCTTTATGAAGAAATTTCTAGACCCAAAATATGTTTAGAAGAGAAGAATGTGATCATTGATACTCTTCAATTCTAACTTGTTGAAAAGGAAAAGCTTCATGAAAAGTTAGAATGTGAAATTGTTGGTCTTAGAAAAGAGATTGAGAAAACAAAAGCTCTTAATCTTAGATTTGTTAAAGGATCAGAAACTCTAGATGAGATTATCAATGTACAACGTTCTCCACTAATCAAGACATGTTTGGGGTATAATGAAGAAGTATCTCAAGCACAGCAACCATCCACCTCCAAACGTTATCTTGATGCAGCAAGGAGGAGTGAACAAAGGTCAAATAAAAATCACCAGGTAAATCAGGGACAATTTACCTCAAAAATGAGCAAAGACTACCAGGTAAATCAAGGACTATCCCCCTTAAGGATGAACAGAAGCTACATCCAACCACAGGTAAAATATTCCCAAATTGCCTCAAGAATGGATGTCAGTAGAAACTACAATCGGTTGGTTGATAGATTTGATAATGGCAGGAGTTTATTCGATGGCCAATGTTTTTCTTGTCATAACTTTGGTCACAAAGAAACCCAGTGTGTTGCATATAAGACAATCATGACTAGAGAAGCTCAAAAACAAAGGAGCATGACTGGGATCATGAAAAGAACCTACAATAAATTTTCTACTCTTGAAAATGAAATATAATGCTCTATTTGTAACAACTTCGGTCATAAAGATTCTGAATGCAAGAGCAGGTTTCCGCAGACAACTCAGAAGGAGCAAGCCTCAAGTGTCAAAACATGGAGAATGAAGGAACCACAACCAGAGCGATGTGGTATAGCTTTATATGCAGAAGGGCAAGAAAATCAATGGTACATTGACAATGGTTGTTCGAAACACATGACAGGTGATAAGGAAAAACTCCAGTCATATAGTGCCTTAGAGAAGGAGAAGAAGGTCTCTTTTGGAAATGACACCCCTGCGCTCATAAAAGGTAAAGGTTCTGTTCAGTTGAAAGAAAAGGTCAAAGCTGGAAATGTTATGTATGTTGATAGGTTAAAGCATAATTTGTTGAGTGTCAGTCACATGTGTGATCAAGGAATGGAGGTAATATTTCGATCAAATGGATGTAGTGTTCGTGATCTTGATACAGGAAAAACATTGATCAAAGGTGTAAGGACTCCAAATAATTTATACATATTCAAAGAAGGACAACATCAATGCCATCTAAGCAAGAACAATGAACACTTGTTATGGCAAAGAAGATTGGGGCATCTTAGCTTCTCACAGATAAGGAAAGCATGTAAATACCAGGCAGTTCGTGGTCTTCCAGACATCAGAATTCCAGACAATACAATTTGCAAATCATGTCAGTTTGGTAAGAAAACCAGAACGAACTTCCCTGAGAAGGAAGGATCAGCTAGCAGGCCACTTGAACTTGTCCATACTTATGTATGTGGCCCATCTAGGAAAAGGTCACCTCGAGGAGAAGAATATTTCATATTATTCATTGACGACTTTTCCAGGATGTGTTAGATGGGACTTATGAAGCACAAAGATGAAGCCTTTGAAAAGTTCAAATCATTCAAAGCCTTGGTGGAGAACGAATCAGATCATAAAATCAAATGTCTCAGGTCTGATAGAGGTGGGGAGTTTACCTCGAATGAATTTTTCGACTTTTGTGAAGAACATGGAATAAGAAGGGAATTCTCTACAGCTAGGACTCCTCAGCAAAATGGAGTGGTAGAAAGGATGAATAGAACGGTTCAAAAAATGGCTCGTGCTATGATTGATGAGTCTGGAACTCCCGCAACCTTCTGGGGTGAAGCCGTATTTGCTGCAGTTGTTATTCTCAACAAGACAAATATTCGGGTGAACAACACTCAAACTCCTCATGAGCTCTGGTATGGTGAGACTCCTTCGGTAAAACATTTCAAAATTTTTGGAAGCAAATGCTTTATTAAAAATAATGATGAAAATCTTGGCAAGTTTGAACCTAGAGCAGATGAAGGCATTCTCCTTGGTTACTCTCCTCACAGCAAAGCATACAAATGTTACAATAAAAGACTTGGAAGAATTGTTGACAACATTGATGTAGTGGTGGATGAAAAAGGAAACACTCCCAGGCAGGTAAGATCTGAAGACTTCAAAGATGATGAGAACTATCCATCACCATCAAATCAGATTCATGATGAAGAAGAAACCCATGAGGCACCAGAGGAACAGATAAGGATAGAAGAAAAGACTCCATCCAGGTATGTTCAAAAGAATCATCCAGAATCTCAAATTTTGGGGCAAAAGGAGGCAGGCATACAAACAAGAAGAACAATTGCAGAAGCTTCAAGCTATTTGGCATTACTCTCCTCCACTGAACCACAAAATGTAAGAGAGGCATGCAAAGATGAATGCTGGGTCAAGGCAATGGATGAAGAACTTGAGTAGATCGAAAAGAACAACACTTGGGAGTTGGTTCCTAGACCAAAAGATAAGAATGTCATAGGGACAAAATGGATCTTCAAAAACAAGTTGAATGAAAATGGGGAAGTAATTAGAAACAAGGCCAGACTTGTTTGTAAAGGGTATGCTCAACAAGAAGGAATAGACTTTGAAGAAACTTTTGCTCTTGTTGCAAGACTTGAGGCCATCAGAATGTTCCTTGCTCTCTCTAGCTTTCAGAAGTTCAAAGTATTTCAAATGGATGTGAAATTAGCCTTTCTGAATGGAGACTTAGAATAAGAAGTGTACATTGAGCAACCAGATGGTTTCATCCTTGGGAATGATCCAAATCTTGTATGCAGACTAAAAAAGGCTCTCTATGGTCTCAAACAAGCTCCAAGGGCTTGGTACTATCAGTTGGACAAATACGTTTATCAACAAGGTTTTATAAAAGGATCAACTAACAACAATCTATATATAAAGGTTGATAATGAAAAATTTCTAATACTTGTTGTGTATGTAGATGATATCATCTTTGGCAGCAATGAAGAAGACATGAGTCAAAAGTTTGCCTTGGTGATGCAAAAGGAGTTTGAAATGTCCATGCTTGGTGAGCTCACATATTTCCTTGATTTTCATGTCCAACAAAACAAAGACAGTATTTTTCTATCACAAACCAAGTATCTCAAACAGATCTTGAAGAAATATGGGATGGAGGATTTGAAACCAGTATGCACCCCTATGGTGACAGGATGCAGCCTCAGCGCGAATGATGAATCGGCAGCAGTACATCAACCAACCTATAGATCCATGATCGGTAGTCTTCTCTATCTAACAGGTACCCGACCAGGCATTATGCATGCAGTGGGAATAGTTGGAAGCTTTCAGGCAAATCCAAAGGAAACTCATCTTCAAGAAGTTAAGAGAATATTCAAGTATCTTCAAGGAACTCAAGACTATGGCTTATGGTATCCTAATAATACAGACCTCACACTTCATGCATACACAGATGCAGATTGGGCAGGGAGCGTGCATGACAGGAAAAGCACTAGTGGTGGTGCATTCTTCATGGGTCCTAGATTAGTATCTTGGTTCAGCAAGAAACAAAGCTCTATTGCATTATCTACACCTGAAGTAGAATATGTAGTTGTTGCATCTTGCTGAACACAACTCCTTTGGATGATGCGAACATTGCAAGACATGCAAATCACTTGTACTCCACCTATCTCCATCTTCTGTGATAACACAAGTGCAATCAGTATTTCAAAGAACCCAGTCATGCACTCAAAGACCAAGCATATACCTATAAAATATCATTTTCTTTGGGAACAAGTGCTTGAACAAAAGGTCAAGTTGGAGTATGTTCCCTCTAAGGAACAAGTTGCCGATATACTCACCAAACCGCTGCCTAGGGAGACCTTTGAATACCTCAGGCAAAAACTGGGGGTAGTTGATGCATCATCTTACTGTTGAATCTTATCTGTTTCAGAGATTGTTGGTTGTACGCAAGTTTCATATGGGGTATACGCGTACATTCGCTGGTTTATGGATTGGTCAAAGACCAAATGGCACAGGTTCAGGGGGAGCATATATTCTTCTAATAATGCATTGTTGGCATTATTGTAGAAGATCTTGGAGGATCATGTACAGAAGGAGTACATGGATGCTGATCTGAATATTGCTGCTAATTTTTTGTCTCTATATCTTATATCTCTTTTGTCAAGGTCATTTATGGTGTATGGTGGATTATGGTGCTTCTTGAAGAAATTTTCTCTTGCAGATCTGGCCTACAGTCAGGGGGAGCATGATCAACACAGCATAGCAGAGTTTTTAGCATGTTCTCAGGGGGAGCATAACCCTTTGCCCTTGATGACAAAGGGGGATAATGACTTTGAGGATCTTGGGGTTGCCATCAAGTCCAAAGGGGGAGATTGTTGGCATTATGATTCTGGTTTGGCACTATGGCACAGGTGTTGTCCTTGATGGCAACTCACTCAAGTGGCAAATCACTGTTCAGGCTCTCAAAATGATAGAAAATGAGATACCCGTAGGTGCCTCGAACAAGAAGTGTGGACATACCCACAGGTACTTCGAACAAAAGTGCAGGTGTCAATTTCACTCATTTGAATGCAAAGAAGCGCGCGCACGTGGGAATTTTTATGATTGATCCATGGTATTTAGTCCGAAGTACATGATCCTATGGTTTTGGTCCATGGTATAGCATCTAAATTATTGAACCCCGGTTTTGGGTCCCTTGTATTGGTTTTCTATGGTTTTGATCGATGGTTTGAGTAAGGGCTTGCCTATAAAAAGGAAAGGAGATCATTTGGCTAGACACTTGTGAAAGTTGAATATCTTAAGATCTAAAATTTTGGGTGATCGTTTTGAAAAGCTAGATCTAAATCAAGGTGAAAACTGTAAATTGTAAGGCGGATCTATTGATAGGTCGTGATTTCTTTGGCGAATGATCATATCTGTGGATCTGACAGTCTGTGGCACATTGGAGGACTGATAATTTGGCTCTATTCGGAGGTCCGCAGGCGATCCATATCACAGGTGCAGAGGTACGCAACGTAGCAGAAGGCGTAGGTGCGGAGGTACGCAGCGCAGCAGAAGGCGTAGGTGCGGAGGTACGCAACGCAGCAGAAGGCACAGGGGCAGAGGTACGTAGCGCAGTAGAAGGCGCAAGTGCGGAGGTATGCAACGCAAGAGAAGGTGCAGGTGCGGAGGTACGCAACTCAGAAGATGGATCAGGTGTGGAGGTGCGCTACTGGGTAGACAGTGCAGGTGTGGAGCTGCGCAAACTAGACACAAAAGAACTGCGGATATTCAGAGGTTTCTATTGGTGAAGTTGCAAACTTTTCTTGAAATATTTGTTGGCTGCCTTTTGTCTATTGCTGCAGAGTTCTGGGTTTAGATTACTGGTATTGCTTTTCTGGTTACTGCATTCTGAGAGGCTATTGGCTGATTCATTAGTTGATAGTAAAAGGAGATTGGTTGATTCACATGTACTTGATGATTATTTGATGTTCATGGATCCAGTCTGAAAATTAATGAAACGTGGTCCTTGGAAGAAAAGAAGTAGGTCAGCACCTACGTACTAGTAACTCAGCTAGTGCAAGAGCTAAGGGGGTTGTAGCTCCCTTCTAGGAGAGACTGGAAAATGAGAGAGGGTTGTAGCTCTCTGCAGGTTGTTGCCTGCGTACTGGTAAAGGACTGCACCAGTACAGAATCATTGTAAAAGAAGTTTCTAATTGAAAGAAGATAGAGACACATTGCAGCAGGTGGTTTTCACCCACATTGGGTTTCCACCTTATATCTGGTGTTCTTTGGTGTGACTGTCTGTTTTTCTTGTTCCTGTTCATTATTATATGGTACTGACATTCAAATTTATGGTCAACATCTGAAGAATAAATTAAATTATAAATCTAGAAGGAATATTGAAAACAATTTGATAATACTGATTCACCCCCCCTCTAAGTATTATTTCCAACAATGTTGTGGTATTAGAATGATTCAAAAATCTATCAAATATCGTAATCAAACAAACATTGTCATAGTGTACATTACATTGCAATGCCACATTTAATAATGTGGTTAGCAATGTTCAACTATGTTTGACTGTGTTTGACAATCAACAGTGATCAACTTCGATCAAACATAATCACCTATTAAATTTACTAGTTACTTTTAATAATCATCAAATATGATGTGGCATTAGAATGATTCAAAACTCTATCAAATATCGCAATCGAACAAACATTGTCATAGTGTTACATTACATTGCAATTTATCGAACGTCATAATTCAACATTACAAAATTAGTCAACCACATTTACTAATGTGGTTGACAATGTTGAACTATGTTTGATAGTCAACACTAGTCAACTTTCGTTAAACACCATCTCCTATTAATGTTATTAATTGATATTAATTATCAAACATAGGGAACGAAAATGGTAAAAAAATGTCAACCTTTATAATCAACATTTAAATAGTTTACCATGGTCCAACTTGGTTAACCCTATGTTTACTATATTTAACAATAGTCAATTTGACAACTAAATGATTGACAATGCTTGACAACCATGGTCAACCATTGACAATGGTTGAATATGGTCAACTATGGTAATCCATTGGCAACCATTGATAATGGTTGGTAATGGGCAACCATGTTCAATCATTTTCAATCATTGAAAATGATTGAGCATGGTAAACCATTGTCAAAGTCAATCTTTATAGTCTAAGTTCGAATAGTTGGCCTTGATCAAACTTGGTTAACCCTATGTTTACCATAAGTAACAATAGTCGACCTTGACAACATGATCATTGACAATGTTTGAAAATCATGGTAAACCATTGTCATCCATTAACACTGATTGAGTATGGTCAACCATTGGCAATCTTTGTCAACCATTAACAATAGTTGAATATGGTCAACCACAGACAAACATTGTCAACCATTGACAATGGCTAACTATGGTAAACTATTTTCAACCATGGTCAACCATTGTCAACCATGGTCAGCAATTGATAATTGTCAACCATGTTCAACTATTGACAACGACGAAGCATTATCAACCATGGTAAACCATTGACTATGGTCAACAATGGTCAATCATGGTCAAGCATGGTCAACTATTCTTAACCACTGACAATCGTCAATCATGGTCAACCATTGTCAACCATTGTCAATGGTTGACTATGGTCAACCATTGTCAATGGTTGACTATGGTCAACCATTATGAGGCATTGTCAATGGTTGAATATGATCAACCATTGTCAACCATGGTTAACCTCATCAACTTTGATCAACCTCATCAACTCTTGTTAGCCATGGTCAATAAATTTACCTTATACATATTGGCTCTCACTAACAACCACATTTACTAATAAGGTTGATATACACTCACCGACGACATTTTCCACCTTCTATATATGAATCAATGTATGAAATATATCAACCATATTAATATATATAATTGTGGTAATATACATAAAAAAATTGATATATATAACTCACTTTATTTATTTATTTATATATATAGAAAAAAGCATATGCGATTGGCATTCTGCTATGATTATGAATGATTCGGATTTTAGGAAGGGATTCAAGGATTTTTGTATTAGATAAATGAATAGTAAATCAAAATTGCATGATATTAAAAACATTATTTTAAATCATATATAATATAATATATATGTTTCTCGTTATGCTTTGGAAAAAAAGGCGCATGCGGTTGGCAGAACTCTAATGATTATTAATGATTCGGCTTTCAATGGTTCCTTCTCATCCAACATATTTGAACAATTAATGTATGAGTTAAAGAACAGAGTTGTCTTTAGTGCGATTTTTTGGAGTTCTCCAGAATCTAGTGGAAAAAAATGTGGTGAAATCTTCATTTTTGTTATTTAAACTAGATTTTTGACTGTATATATGGATTCAACACCTTGAGAAACCCCTAGGGCACTTCTATTGTGTAGGGGATACCCATCAAACTCGTGGTTTCAATGAATTCCTGCAAAATTTTAGAAAAATTAGACCAGAAAAATTCACTGGAAAAACTTCCAAAAAATCACACTAAAAACAACTAGTAAAAAACAATGTAATTAAAAAATATATAAATAATAATAAAAATATTATTTCAAAAATAAAATACAATAAGAAATGAAAAAATATCATAAAAATTTATAGAATAAATTAATTTAAAAATCAAAATTAAATAAATTAGTAAAAAAATTTATTGTGAAACCTATTCTTAAAAAATAAAGAAATACGGGTTAAAGCATCACCTTAAGAGGGTTCTCCACATGTTCAACACTACAGACAATAAACCCTAAAGAATTCAATTTCATGTATACGATACCAATTCCGGCATAGGGATGTCGTAATATTATAAATGCTAAAGTGCTACAACCCACCGGCCAATAACGATTTTTTTATAATAATAATAAGAAGAAGAAGAATAAGTATTTTATAAATAATATAATACATATATATATAATATTAATAATATATGAAAAAGAATTGAAAATTTGTTAAATTATTTATGTGATCTATATTAGTTGGTTTGGTTTGAGTGAATTTAGTCCCAATTAGGTTTTAGGGTTAAATTGAATGAGAAAGATTAACGATGAGAGATATTATAGAGAATTAGAAACTATCGCAAAGAATATCTAAATACAAATAATATCTAAATACACAATCTTAGTAATAAATATTTCATTGTGAATCGATCTTCATGTTTTCATTCAAAAATAAACTTAACCTTTACTTATACTAAACCTACTTATAAGAAAAGAAAAAAAATATTAAATTAATTTAATATAATTAAAATAAGTAATAATAAAAACTAAAATTTTGATTTCTAAAATTTAAAAAAAATAATGAAAAAAATTCATCAATTTATTCATATATTTTTTTAATATAAAATATAAATTTTAATATTTAAAAAAAAAAATCATATTTAGCAAATCGATTTTATTTACATATAATTTCTTTAATATTTAACCTAATGAAATTAACTATACACCAATTCAATGAATAGAGTAATTATTCCCATAAACGATAAATCGATTTTATTTACTATATAATTTCTTTAATATTTAACATAATGAAATTAACTATACACCAATTCAATGAATAGAATAACTATTCCCATAAACGATAAATCCAATAGAGTATATATCCTAATTTAAAATTTTTCATATATTAAAATAGAGTTTAAATTTAACAAGCGTTTTTCTGTCAAGTAAATAGGTTTTTTTTTAAATTATTATTCTCCTCACATTCTATAATTTTTTTATCATTGAAATAGTATATATTATATGTAATTTTATTATTTTTGTCATAAACAAAAGAGAAATATTTTAATTGATGAATAGCATTTAGCATAATATTGTTAAATTGAAAAAGTTTATATAAAATATTTGATGTTTTATATATGGTAAACCATTTAATATATATATATGTGAAGATTTTTCTTTTACCAACTTGCTAAATTTTGTCAGTGAATTATTGAAAAATTAAATATTGTTAGTAAGAGTCTCATTAATGAAGCTAATGTAGCTCATGATAATTTTGTTCTTCACACATGCTTGATTATGTTTTCTCTTAAGAATCCTCTCTCACATGCCACTATACTAAAAAGTATAGTAAGTATTGCTTACCATATCTTAGAAATGCTTGGAAATTTTGTATACAACTTGGTGGAACAAAAACATTCCTCTATACATATTTCATGGATGAACCCTCACAATTAAAATGAATAGTATTAAAAATGCATGTAACTCTTTTAGGCAAGCTTCAAAATCAAATATTGATTTTCTTTCTTCCTTCTCACATATAGTATGTTGCAGGTGTTGAAAAATATTTTGAATTCAATGCTTTGAATTCTCTTCTTTGCCACAAACATCCTATACATAGTGACAAAATACAATGTTTTACAATGAGGGCAACCTTCTTAGCCGAAATACCAACCCTTGTTGAATTCGTGCACCAGTTGTGCAACATCTGCCTGTTGGACTGCTGCTCTCTGCTCGTCCGCACCAATTGTATTCACTACCTATCGTGCCCGAAAACCCTAAGTTTCAGCTTGTCAAAACTGTCATACAATGTTTACTATTACTTCCCACAGGGCAAGCACATAGCCCAGCCGCAATTCTTGTCGCAAACGACATACCTGCGCCCACAGAACGACCCTCTCTTCTGCTCAAATTGTAACAGACCCGAACCGCCCGGAATTCTGCACATATCCCTACAACCTGACTCATCCACCCAACTCGTTCTTCGTTATGTAGCTGTGTTATTTCTATGGTTGATTTATGTTCGATGATGTCCAAACGAGTGCCATCCGTCTCTAATATATATGCCTTCATGCCTCACGTACCATCATGTCATTTGTCCTGCCCATGGGTCGGGCCACCATGTATGCAGCCAATGTGTCTACCATTGCACAAGTTCATTTGTGGATTTCCATCACTGAGCTGACATGTATGCAACACGACTCTCCATCCACTATAAATCGATCATTCATATGATTGGGTGGGTGCCAGCCTGTTACGGCTTACCCACTACAACGCCATCGCCTTTAACTGACCGCTACATGTCTTCGCACGTCGCGCACGCCTTTAACTAACGATGCATCCCTTTTAACCAAACACCTGCACTTGAGTCGCCTTTAACCGAACACAGATGCCCGTCAAACATTATGGATGCACCCGCACTAAGAATTTAGTTTTCGACTCCCCTAGGCTCTCCCAACTCGAAGTAACAAGAAGTTTGGAGCCTATGGAGTTTGAAGTTTTAGAAAATATTAACTAAAGTGGAGTTCTTATTTTTTTTCTCCGAATCATACCATTTCAACTTGATTAAGTTTATAAAGTTTTGTGGCCTTTCCCCCTAAGTGAAACTTTATAGTACAGGGTTTCAAGTAGTATGATTGGAAAAAGAACTTGTTGCCGAGGATAGGATGGTAAACCAATAGGAGTTGTAATAGGTTAGATGTACAAGGCTACTAAATTGTTAGGAACTCATTTCACTTTTTCCTTTTATTATGGCAAGAAAATTCTCTTTTGTAAATCAAGAGGAGAAAATTAATCTTCAATTGTGCAACGTCTCCACCCGAATACAAATCGTTAAAACTTGAACCTCCGAGGACCCATGCCCCTATCTCGCTCTCAAACTCTTTGATGATCTTGACTCCTAATATATGCATGCACAGATGGGGTAAAAGTTATCAAGCTAGAAGTATGAAGGTACGAATGTAATACCTCTCCTCCTCTCGAAATGATTATTAATTTTATTAGTTGTTAAAAATTAGACTCTGATGATGCAATGATGTATATAAATGTTTATTGATATATAAATAATAAAATTGGAAACATTTGAAAATTGAGCACTCGTAGAGGAGATTCTAGATAAGATAACTTTCCATGATAAGAATTCTAGAAAGGATTATGGATAAACTTAATGGATGGGAGAGAAATATCCATTAAGAACTTAGCTAGAGATAGACGCTAAGTTGTGATTATCATAAAGCATTACGGAAGTTAAAAAGAGAGCCTTTGGCTAAAAAGGAAAAAAAAACCATAAAGAGGAACATTGCTTTAGGGAAAAAGCCCACATGGAAAGAAGGCATAAAATGCCTATTGCAAGGATAAATGAGGTTGTTGATATCTTGGAAAGAAGAAATATTTACATGGGGGAGAGCAGAAAGAGATCAATTCTATGGTTGGGAGGAGAACAATGCTCCATTTTCAAGTGTATCTTGACTGCATTTTTCTAGTTAGGTTATGATTTACATTGCTTTAAACATTTAAGGTTAGTGTTGACTATCTAGTTGGCTATTTACTTCGATAATAACATGCAAAGAAATTATATATATATTGGGACCTCGTGTCTGATTATTGGTGGAATGGTAGTAAGGATTATTGTAATGTTGTATTCATACATAATATGAAAGAGTGAAATATTTATTTCTGTAAATACCAGTGACAGTGTGATTTTATAGTTAAAATTGTTATGAAATACCAAAGTAGAGCAACATTGATTTTCTTTAGACCATTATGTAACATACACTATTAAATCACCTCTGCAAAGTAGAAATTTTGTATTACATTAACTAAGGAATATATGAGCATGTGGCTTTATATCACATATATATTACCAAACTAAATACCAGAGATGAGTAGTGTATGCCTTTATGTTATATAAAGAAAAGAGTCATAGGGAAAAATATATCAGCTTCACACTGCTATTACTACTTTACATAAATGAAACATGTACAAATGTATATCTCATAAATTTATAAGAATAGTAGAATAGTTTCAATAGTAAAGAAAATAAATTTGATGCAGTTCCTTTCAAAGGAAAGACGTGGGAAAATATAATACATAACACACATTCAAATTAATGAATTCTAGCCTAAGCATAGTAGGTGTAGTTGCAATTTGATGCAATATATTTAAAGGATTTTTTGTATATATATCTATATATATATATACATATATATATACATATACATATACATATACATATATATACATATATATACATATATATATATATATATATATATATATATAGATATAGATATAGATATGGATATCTCAGGAAGCATGACCTATACATGGCCTTGATTTGTTGACAGGAGGATTGACGTATCCTTCCATTCTCGTAGTTTCTCATTTAGGAAACTTGAGAATTCTAGTTAAATTATTGTGCTCAATCCCTATGACAAAAATACATAGCCTTGTACAACAACAGTTAACGAGGTGTGACAGGCTTAGTATTCCGAGTGAATACTTGAGACAGAGGAAAATCTAAATGAAACAAAATAGAAAAAATGGTAAACCATTAATTCCACATATCAGTCTAGAGAAGAGGAAAATCAAATGACATTTGGGCATGCAATATAACAAAAGTACTTGCAGCCTAGATAAAATGAAAAAGTGAATCATATATATGACATTAATAGAGACAGAGCATAATAATACCAAGAAGGGGAGAAAACCGAAATAGACACTATGTACTGAAAGTTGAAACAACACAGGTAATTAATAGGATACATGTACTACTGTAGAGTAAATATAAATTGTGCATGGGATGTCGAAGTAGAACATACAATGAACAAAACCCATATGAATTACCGTAAACTTTGTCCAAGATGACGGGTATACATATATTACACAAAACTTAAATAAAAATGGGTTCAGAAGTAAATTTCCGATCTTAAACCCAATACTGTGCATGCTCTCTTAAAAAGGATAAATTAACCAGATTCATTAATTACAAAGCCACAATGAAATTAACTAAGACATATAATGTCATTTGGAACAAAATAAATAGTGGAGACTACCATGTGGTGAGCTAGCAAGAACCAATAGGACTACATTCAACACTAAATTATTTTAAAATGTCGATGCTATAGGTAGCCTCGAGCCATAATGGTTGTTAGGCCATGGGTGGAATTCAATAGCAGTCAACTAGCAAAAAGGAGTGAAACCCATGGTAACCATCAACATTTAGAACCCATTGAAACAAAGAGGCAACAGACCTGGAAAATGAGCTAGAGAAGCAGTGCGTTAAAGGAGGAATGAAATTGAGAACAAAACACCTTGAACTTAAAACTATGAGGCTCCTTCGTACTTAGAAGCAAATGATACTAACAACGAAAAGAGAAAAGTGGTAAGAGTCACACCCTGTAAATGGAGAAAAATAATTCAAAGGGCGAGAGGCAAAGGTAACCATGTGATAGAGAAATATGTTATATCTGTAACTACTTGGAGGAAATGTAAGGTGGTGCTTGAGGCCAGTGGTCAGCGTACATAGGGTCAAAGAAAACAAGGTTAGTGCAAACCTCATGACCAAGTCTCACTAAACCAATTTTTCTTTAGGAAACAAAAGACGAAAACAGGGGAAGCCATGTGAGGGCTACATGCGAACGTTGAATGCCCACACTTAGTCTTCATTAATAGAACAAGGCTGAGCCATCTATAGGGTAAAAGCATGCTAATGTGTCTCATTATATGGCAAAAGCAAAAAAGAACTCAAATGAAAAAAGATAAAAAAATAATAATATAAAAATATCAATTAAATGCATTGAGTTTCATACTTGTTAATTAGAAAAAATAAATGCTAAATTTGTAACAAATCTAACTCACAATAAATTTTAGTAAAAGCTATAGTGAACCTATTTAATGGGTCTATAAAATATAAATAATATTATAAAAAGTAAATACTAAATTTGAAAATAAGTCAACTGATAGTAAATATTGATAAAAAATTATGGTTAATCACTCTCAAAATATAAATAACTTTATGTAAAGTTTAATGAAATGCTAAAAATCTTTAAAAATATATATAAAAATAGAATTATAATTTCTAAACAAATAATTTTATATATTATATTTTGAATAATATAAAATAAATTATTATAATCATAATTAAAAATTTTATTATACAAAATTAAAAATATATTTTATTAATTTTCAAAAAATAATTTTAACATTTTGTTATATGTTATTTTCAAATTTATATTAAAAAATTTGATTTTATAAACTTGAAAGGGTAGTTTCTTGGGTCGCGGTTATATATATACGAAAAGATGATCATTTTTACTAGTATTTTAATAATAATTAAAAAATATGTTTACTTTTTATTTTTAAATTTGTTTAGAAATCTTTAGAATGTTTACAACACATCTCTTAAAGAAATTGGAATTGAAAAACATAAATCAATAGAGAAATGGGGGGTCGCAGTTTTGTCACTACTTAAAAATTTATGTAAAATATTAATGATATCTTTTAAAGAAAATGAATAAATTAGATAAAAAATATATATTAAATTTACAAAAAATATGACATGAAATTGAATTTAAATTGACATGTTTTGTCTTCTTTTACCACCACCTAATTTTTGATGATTTTGTAAATTTAAGAGTAAACTTTCCAACTCCATTTATTTTTATAAAACTTCTTTGCCACAAAAAGGGAAAAAGTGATACACATTAACATGCTTTTACCCTATAGGAAATGCCACAAAACAGAACCTAAGAGATTAAGGGTATCACCGAACCCTCATCTTTGCAACCAAGAAAAGTGAATGATAAGTCAAATGAAATATGCCTCTAAATTAAATATAAACAGCAAGAAAGACAAACCCTTGCAAATAGAAAACTATACCTATAAATGCACGCCATGAAAAAGTGAACATCAGCATAAGAGAAATATTTCCAAAGAACGGTCACAAAACATGGGATATCTATATCCTTGGTAACATTATGCAAATAGTATAGTGGATTCAAAGTTAGAACCATTTCCTGAGAAAGAAAGCCAAAGAGGAAACTAGTGGATGGGTGGACAGTCTTCTAAATGGAGTGTACATGCCAAATGTGAGGCACAGAGATGTATCAAGTGGATCCTGGCGAGAAAAAGGGCATAATTTACCTCCCTTAAGGTTTAGAAAAAATCTGTGCAAAAGCCTCCCCTCAAAGCACAGCGACAGAAGAAACGAATTATGTAAAATGAGGTTTAGGTATGACGTTAGAGTTATGAGGTAGAGTTCCATCATTGATCCTCATTGAAGTGGTTGTGGCTATTGATCACCACCATAGTTGGGTTGGGCGTGCACCACAGATGTACTCCACCCATCGCGTGAACTATACCATGTGGCAGAGGAGTAGTGGGGCGTACATCGCCAAGTGAATGTGAAGGATAAGTACCCCCACCCAACTGGACAAATGTGAAGAGTGCATCTAGCTGTAACCAAGGTATCATGCCATGTTCGTTAAACATTAAATGACTTTGGTGGCCAACATTAAGAAACCACTTAGAGGCGAATTAGTTTAATCGATAAATCGATATATCTAATGCTTGGGTATAAGAAGGGGGTGAGGGTGTAGGTGCATGGGGACCCTAGAAGTAATAAAAGGGTTGACCCAAGTTAAAATAGACAACATTTAATTCATAATTGAAACCCTCACCAGTTAGGCATAAAAATTGCATATGGAACCTTTAATGAAAGCGAATGGAATGAGTACTTGCATGTAGCATGAACCTTTCGAATTTAATCTCAGCCTTTGATATACATGTAATTTTTTTTTTATTGTTTTGATGTGGAGATCTAATAAATGGTACCAGAGCCCATGTTATCTACTGGGACTTAATGAACCACCATAATAGAATATGAATATATATATATATATATGAAAAGTACATTAAACTAACAAGTGATTCATTGTACTATGTGAACATCAGGTTGATTAAGCTAAGGGGTATACCCAGCAAGATGACTGAGGATGCACCTGCTATTCTAGTAGGAGATGGGTTGTATGTAGAACTGGGGGAAGGAGCCACTCCAACCACTAATCCATTCATGGAATTTATACAAAATCTACAACAAGAGTTGGCACATCTAGGGGAAAATAATGAAAGTTTGATACGTGTCAATGAGGAACAAGAAATATTGATTAGAATTTTAAGGGAGAAACAAGCCAAAAAATAATGGAGACATTGAAAGGAGAAGGGACAAAACTTGAAAAATCCGAGAGTGAAGGGAAATCAGATAATACTTATTTCTGAAAGTCTAAGTGGAAGAGACATCCAGAGCTTCTAGGATAATTCTGAAAGGTTAAGCCACCTACTTTTCATGGGGAAAAGGAGGAGGATGTGGAGAACTAATTATTAAATATGACCAAGTACTTTCAAGTTTATGATTACGAGAGAAATATGAAAGCCAGGTTAGTCATTTATGAGTTGCAAGCAAAGCCTCTTTATGGTGGGAAGAGGAAAATAATGTACAAGGGTTAGAGGAAAACATAGTATTATGGGAGGAATTCTATAACACTTAAAAAATCGCTACTTCAGTGGGCAATATTATGTTGACCGTGCCAAAGGATTTCACAAGTTACGATTGGGACAAATAACCATAGATGAGTTTGTATCCAAATTTACTAACTTACTGAGATATGTCCCATATTTAAAGGAGGAAAAAACTAAAGTGTAGTGGTTCATAAATTGTTTGTGTATAGTGTACAAGGAATGGATTGAATTTGATAACCCAAAAACCATGGATGAGGTGGTGAGAAAGGCAAGGTTATGCTATTAGTAGTTTAAAAGTAAGGGGGAAGGGTCCAAGACTTGGTAGAATAAGGATAGAACCAAGGTCAAAATGGGAGGAAGATGACCAAAACCAGGGTATCTTAAGAATTTTGGTCGGGATCATCAGCAGAAAATGTTTGACAAGGTGACTGTAAATCAGCAAGAAACTTCCCAGGCAGGGTCAAAAATCACATATTTGAATGCTAGGAAAGGTAATGGAGACAAGGAGAAAGGATCACTGAAATGTTGGGGATGTGGTGAGCCTCATTTATTAAGATACTTCCCACAGAATCCCAGGTTTGTGCAAAATATACAAGTTGTTCATGAAGCTACTACAATGAATGACATGGCCAAGAGTATTCCAAAGATAAGTGCAAACCCGTAGGATAGACAAGAAAAACATCAGTCCATGATGATTGAGCTAGAAGGTATTCTTTGCAACTAACCTGCCTCTGTTTTAATTGACCCAAGAGCTAGTCTGAGCTATGTTGGACCACAAATAGTAGAAAGAGGTAAATTGAAAAGAAAAATTATAAAACAACTTGGTTCGTACAATTGGCCACTTGTGCCAAGAGAAGAGTCACTAGCCAAGTGAAACAATGTCAATTAAATTTAAACATATACCTAACCATAGTAGATTCAAATGTACCCCATCTTGGGTCTTATGACATATTAATTGGGATGGATTAGTTGGAGTGGAAAGAAACATTTATAAACTTCCCAGCAAAAATTGTAACATGTGTAAACCCGCATGGACAAACCCACATCATCTAGGGTGTGCCAAAACCAATATCAGTTAGGAAAATTACCGCCCTGCAAATCAAGAGGAGTGCCGAGAAGGGATGCCAAATATTTATGGTTTAGGTAGAAGAAACTGAGCAGCAAGTAAAGAGTTAAAGTGAATGTTGTTTCAGTTATTAACGATTTTTTAGATGTTTTTCCCTTGGATATTCCCATTTTACTACCCCATAGATATATAGACTTCTCCATACACTTGGTACCTGGTGAGACCCTAGTGTCCATATCACCTTTCAGGATGAGCCTGCCATAATTAATGAAACAAAAGATGCAATTGTATGCGCTGCTAGATAAAGGGTATATTAGCTAGTGTGTCACCCTAGGGAGCACATGTAGTTTTTGTTAAGAAAAAAGATAGTACATTTAGGATGTTCATTACCAATGGCTAGCTAAAAAAGTTGACTATTAAAATTAAATATCCCCTACCATACGTTCATGATTTATTTGATCAGGTAATGGGAGCCACGATCTTCTCCAAAATTGATCTAAGGATGGGATACCATCAGCTAAGAATCAAGAATGAGGATATTTATAAAAATCATTTAGGACATGAAACAAACACTATGAGTTTGTAGTGTTACCGTTTGGCCTGACCAATGCTCCTGCAACTTTCGTGTGTGTAATGAATAGTGTACTCAACAAATATTTGGATATATTTGACTTGGTATTTATTGATGATAATTTTGTATATTCCAGGAATGAGGAGGATCATAAGGAACACATAAGGTTGGTGTTGTAAACCTAAATAAATTGTATGGTAAATTTAGCAACTGTGAATTCTATAAAACTAGAATCTAGTATCCACAAGATATCACCTCAAAGGAGGGGTTAGCAGCTGACCCAGATAAGGTAAAGGCCATGGTTCACTACCATATACCCAAATATGTAGTTGTTGTCTGTTCATTTATGGGACTTGCGGGTTAGTACTACAGTTTTATTGAAGGCTTCTCTAAAATAGCATATCCTAATACCTCTGTACAAGAAAAAGGGGTAAATTTTGAGTGGACAATTGAATGTCGGTTGAGCTTTCATAAACTATAACATTTACTAACCACAAATCTTGTCCTAAAACTGGTAGATATAAACGAGGAATTTAGAGTGTGTATAGATGCATGTATCGAGGGACTGGGAGGGTTATAATACAATTATGTAACAATATACGAATCAAGAAAGTTGAAGAATCATGAAATAAATTATGTTGTATACAATATGGAATTAGTAGGTGTTATAAACGCCTTGAAAATGTGGAGGCACTACCTGCTGGGAAATAAATTAGCATTACTAACATATCATTTTAGCTTAAAGTATTCGTTCATTTAGCCTAAACTTAATGCAAGATAGGCTAGATGGATGGCATTCATTAGCAAATTTGAATTTGATATTAAGCACATGAAAGGGAACGAAAGAAAATAGTTGATTCTTTAAGCCGAGACACTTACACTCTAAAACCGATAACTGTTAGTACGTAAGGATTCAAAATATTCTATGCATAAAGATTCAAAGTATTTAGAAATGCAACAAAATATGCATCAAGTTCATGTACCAGGATATGCAGAAAATGAGGAAAAATTGTTGACTTACAGAGGAAAATTGTATGTACCCAACATACCAGAATTGAAAGAGATGATACTCGATGAGTACCATAATAATCTATTTTCATGACATCTAGGATACCAGAAGATGATCACATCTTTGAATAAAACCTTCTTTTAACTAGGAATGAAAAAGGAAGTGGTAGATTATTTATCAAAATGTATAGAGTGCCAACAGGTTAAGGTAGAACATCAACACCCTGCTGGGTTGTTGAATCCACTACCTATTCCTGAATGGAAATGGGAGATAGTATCATTATATTTTATCACAGGGTTACCATGAACAAAAAATCATGACTCCACTATGGTGGTAATGGATACACTTAGTAAGGCTGTGCATTTTATACATATACAATCTACCTGTGGCACCACCCAAATTGATAATCTATTTAATGATAGTATCAGATTGAGATGCCAAATTCACCTCAAATTTTTGGAGGGAAATATTTGGAAGCATGGGTACTAAGTTAAATTTTATCACAACATACCATCCTCGAATGGATGAAAAAACCAAAAGGGTCAGCCAGATTCTTGAGGATATTCTCAAAATGTATGTGATGGATAAGCCTACTAAGTGGGAAGACTTTTTTCATCTAGTTGAATTTATGTATTATAAAAGCTATCAAATCTCCATCAAAATGAGCCCTTTCGAGGCATTTTATGGAAGAAAATGTCATACACCACTCAGTTGGAGTCAATCAGAGGGAAAACTAATTTTGGGGCTAGAACTATTACAAGAAACGGAAGAGATGGTGCGGAAAATTCAGCAGAATGTTAAAGCAGCATAGTGTCGATAAAAGAGTTACGCATATAAGATAATAACACATAAGGAATTTAAACTTGGGGATCATGTTTATTTGAGGGTGAAACATCTGAAGAGCTCTATGTGAACATGAAGTTGCTCAAAATTATCTACACGGTTTTCTGGACCATTTGAAATTTTGGATTGAGTCAAAACTGTAGCCTACAAATTAGTTTTCCATAGTCACATTAAAGTTCATAATGTCTTTCATATATCTTCATTAAAAAATTATGTACATGATAGTAATCATATTATTGATTTGAGAATGCTACTGGTGGAACCCGAAGAGGATTTCCTACCAGAACTGCTCTGTATTCTAGACAGGAAAGAGATTTGGCTTGGAATCGAGTCATCGCTCAAGTTAAGGTGCAATGGTGGAATTTTACTCCTAGTAAGGACACATGGGAACTGGAAGAAGAAACAAAAAGGAGGTGCTCAACATTATTTCTATAGATCGAAACTGAAATTTAAACATCGAAGGCAATGTAAATAAAAGGGAGGGAGAATGTAATACCTCTCCTCCTTTGGGATGATGACATAAAGATATCTATAAATGTTTATTGATAAATAAAAATTAAAATTGAAAACATTTTAAAATTAACAATTCTAGATAAGATAACTTTCCATGATAAAAATTCTAGAAAGGTTTATGGATAATCTTAATGAATGGGAGATAAAGATCCATTAATAAATTAGTTGGAGATAGATGCTAAGATGGAATTAGCATAAAGCTTCGTGGAAGTTAAAATGTGACCTTTTGGCTAAAAAGGAAAGAAAACCTATAAAGCGAAACACCACTTTATCGAAAAATCCCACATGGAAAGAAGGCATAATATTCCTATTGCAAGGATCAATGAGGTTGTTGATCTCTTGGCAAGAACAAATCTCTGCACGAGGGAGAGCTGAAGGAGATTAGTTCTATGGTTGGGAGGAGAACAATGGTCCATTTCCAAGCCTATCTTGAAAGCATTTTTCTGGTTAGATTATGATCTACATTGCTTTAAACATTTACAATTAGTGTTGATTGTCTAATTTTCTATTTACTTTGAGAATAACATGCAAAGAAATTATATATATTGGGACCTCGTGTCTGATTATTCTTGAAATGGTAATAAGGATTATTGTAATGTTGTATTCATGCAGAATAGGAAAGAGTGAAATATTTATTTATTTAAATAATAATGACAGTGTGATTTTACAGTTAAAGTTGTTATGAAATACCAAAGTAAAGCAACATTGATTTTCTATAAACCTTTTTGTGGTAATAAAGATTATTGTAACGTTGTATTCATACAGAATAGTAAATAGTGAAATATTTATTAATGTAAATAACAATGACAGTGTGATTTTATAGTTAAAATTGTTATGAAATACCAAATTAGAGCAACATTGATTTTCTATAAACCTTTCTGTAACAAACGTTATTAAATCACCCAGAAGTTTTGTATTATATTAAATAAGGAATATTGAGCATGCGCATTTATATCATATATATTGTCAAACTAAACACCATAGGTGAGTAGTGTATGACTTTAAGTTATATAAAGCAAAGAGTCATAGAGAAAAATATATCAACTTAAGACTGTTATTACTACTTTATCTAAATGAAACAAGTACAAATGTATTTCTCGTAAATTTATAAGAACAATATAATAATTTCAACAGTAAAGAAAATAAATTGGATACATTTCCTTTCAAAGGGAAGACAAGAAAAAATATAATACATAATACGCATTCAAATTAATGAATTCTAGCCTAAGCAAATTAGTTGTAGTTGCAATTTGTTGTAATATATTTAAAGGATTTTCTATATAAAAAATATATATCTCATGAAGTAAGATCTATATAGGGACGGGAGGAGTGACGTATCCTTCCAATCTCTAAGTGTTCGGTTAAGAAACATGAGAATTCTAGTTAAAGTATTGTGCTCAATCCCTACGACAGAAATACATAACCTTATATAGCAAGAGTCAACGAAGTGTGATAGGCTTAGTATTCACTTGGAATACTCGAGACAAAGGAAAATCTAAATGAAACAATAGAGAAGAAATTGTAAACCATTAATTCCACATATCACTCCAAAGAATAGGAAGAGCAAATAACACTTGGGCATGCGATATAACAAAATCACTGGCAAAAACACGCAAGTGAATCGTATATATGAGATTAATGGAGAGAGCATAATAATACCAGGATAGTTGAAACAACATAGGAAATTGACAGGATACATCTACTACTGTAGAGAAAATATAAATTGTGCACGGGAGGTCGAAGTAGAACATACAATGAACAAAACTCATATGAATTACTGTAAACTTCATCCAAGATGACGAGTATACATATATTACACAAAACTTAAAGAAAAGCATGTTCAGAAGTAAATTGTGGTATTTAAACCCAATTATGGGCATGCTCATTTATTCATTTATTATAGAGCCACAGTGCAGTGAGATAGGACATATAATGTCATCTGGAATAAAATAAACATTGGAGACCACTGCGTAGCGAACCAGAAATAACCAATAGGACCAAATTCAAAACTAAAGTAATTTAAAATGACAATTCTATAGGTAGCCTCGAGCCATAATGGTTGTCGGGCCGTGGGTGGAATTCAACAGTAAGCAACTAGCAAAAAGGAGTGAAACCCATGATGACCATCAACATTTAAAGCCCACTGAAACAAGGAGACAACTGACTTGGAAAATGTGTCAGAGGAGTAGTGCATTAAAAGGATGAATGAAACTTGAGAACAACAAACCTCGAACATAAAACAGTGAGGCTCGTTTGCACCTGCAAGCGAATGATACCAAAAGAAACAAGAGAAAAGCGGTAAAAGTCACACCCTATAAATGGAAATGAAACAATTCAAAGGGTGAGAGGAAAAGGTAACCATATTATAGAGAAATACATTATACCTGTAACTCATTGGAGGGAATCGAAGGTGGTGCCTGTAACCGGTGGTCGGCATACACAAGGTCAAAGAAAACAAGGTCAGTGCAGACCTCATGACCCAATTTGAGTAAACCATTTTTTCTTCACGAAACAAAAGAACAAAATAGGGGAATCCATGTGAGGGTTGTGAGTGTCAGATTCCCACATTCAGTATTCATTGATAGACCAAGGCCAAGCCCTATGTAGGAAACACCATGAAACAAAACCCCATATATTAAGGGTATCACGAGATCCACATCTCTGCAACCAAGTAAAACGAATGATAAGTCAAAGGAAATTTGCTTGTAAATTAGATATAACCAGTAAGAAAGACAAACCCTTGAAAAGAAACACCATACCTGTAAATGCATGCCATGAATAAGTGAATGTCGTCATAGGCTAAATCCTTCTAGAGAAGGGTCACAATACATGGGGTAGTTGTAGCCATGGGAACATTATGAAAATGGTACAGGGGATTTGAAGTTAAAACTGTTGGAATTTTCTGATAAATTCCATAACAGATAGACAAAAATTGCTCTGTTTTTTATACTCTATTTTTGCACATAAAAAGAGAAAATCGCTTGCTGGAAACGGTGTTTCAGCAACACAGTTTGGTGTTGCAGCAACTGAGTTTGGTGTTGCAGCAACGCAGAATAACACTCTGTCTTAACACAGAAAAAACACTTTGTTTTTAACTCAGAAAACAGAAAAATTCGTTCTCTGGAAATGGTGTTGCAGCAACAGAGTTGGTGTTGCAGCAACGCTGTAACTGGTGTTGCAGCGACGCTGTTCGTGGTGTTGCAGCAACGTAAATTTTTTACGTCAAGTATTTTTTGAGTTACGGTGTAACAGCAACGGGGATTTTGACGTCAACCACTTTTGGTGTAACAGCAACAGGAAAATAACTTGCGTTTATTAAAAATAAACTAGCTGTCACAGGAATTTCACAAAAGATTGTGCTTGAAAAAACACCTTCCTCTTGACAGAGGGATTCAACAAGGAATGCTGCTGTTTTACACAAATAAGATCTGTGTTCTCTCTCAGCAAACAAACATAAAACAAATTACATACAATCTGCACTGCTGTGCATTTCTGGAAGAATTTATCTTCACGTTGCTGCGTGATCTTCTCTGCTCTGTATCACTCTGCTGCGGCTAACATTAAAACAGAACTGCTGTGTGGTATTTATATGCTGAAACATATCTGATTAAAACAATAAAATATTACAAAATATCTTCTAATGTTTATCTCTGAATTTATTGCAGCAAGACGGTGATGCCTTTTATCAAAAAACAAGTCGGCTGTCTGCAGGGGAATTCAATTGAAACTTTAATGCATATTTATGTGCAAAAATATCGGGCTTGACTTTGATGCACCGATCAGCCTGGAGTATTTACTGCAGATCAGATTTTTGTCCAACTGTTCATTGTTGCAGTTGGAATTAAATTCCAACACTCCCCCTTAATTTCAACTGCTGCATACCCAGACATTTCCTGAAATGATCAAAACCTTTCTTTGCTAATGGTTTTGTCAAGATGTCAGCTAGCTAATCCTCTGTTCTGCAGTGCTGCAAAACAATCTCACCGTTGTTAACCAATTCATGTATGAAGTGAAATTTGGTGTCTATGTGCTTTGTTCTTTTATGAAAAACAGAGTTTTTAGACAATGCTATTGCTGAGCTATTGTCACAGTAAATGGTTGTGCCATTTTCTTGTTCATGACACAAATCTTTGAGAACTCTTCTCAGCCATACTGCTTGGCATGCTGCTGCTGTTGCTGCCACATACTCTGCCTCTGCTGTTGACAAAGCCACAACTGGTTGCTTCTTGGAAGCCCATGAGATGGCTCCCGATCCCATATGAAACACATATCCCGATGTGCTTTTCCTATCATCAACACTTCCAGCCCAATCACTGTCAGTGTAACCTATCAACATGAAACTTTCAGAAGAGGAGTATAAAATACCAAACCCCTTCGTTCCATTCACATACCTTAGAATCCTCTTGGCTGCCTACCAATGAGTCTCTTTCGGTCTTTCCATAAATCTGGAGATTAAACTCACAGCATGCATAATGTCCGGCCTAGTTGCAGTCAAGTACATAAGGCTGCCAACTATGCTCTTGCACAGTTTTGGATCAAAATATTTGCTGCTGTCTTCTTTGGTTAATTTCATCCCCACTACTGTTGGTGTCACAGCTGCCTTGCTGTTCTGCATGTTAAATCTCTTCAACACAGCTTCTACATATTTATCTTGAGAAATGAAAACACCATTTTCACTTTGGTCTACTTCAATTCCAAGAAAATATCTTAAGAAGCCCAAGTCAGTCATTTCAAATTCACTTTTCATGACTGCTTTAAAATCAGCAATGAGAGAAGCATCATTGCTAGTAAAAATCAGATCATCTACATATAAAACAACAATAATAATCTTACCGTCATTCTGTTTTATGTAGAGTGTGGGTTCACCATCACACTTATCAAACCCATTCTCAATCAGATAAGCATCAATTCTGTTGTACCATGCTCTTGGAGCTTGCTTCAGCCCATAAAGAGCCTTCTTTAGTTTACAAACTTTATGCTCTTGTCCTTCAACTTCATAGCCCGGAGGTTGATCAACATAAACCTCTTCTTTTAACACTCCATTCAGGAATGTAGATTTAACATCCATCTGATAAATCTTCCATTTGTGTTGTGCTGCAATAGACAACATTGTTCTGATTGTTTCCATCCTTGTTACTGGTGCAAAAGTTTCATCATAGTCTCTACCTTGTTGCTGCTTGTAGCCTTTCACAACAAGTCTTGCTTTGTGCCTGTCAATCTTACCTTCAGCATTATTTTTGGTCTTATAGACCCACTTAACTCCAATGGCATCTTTGCCTTCAGGGAGGTCCATTAACTCCCATGTTTTACTCTTCTCAATTGCACCAATTTCTTCATTCATTGCTTCAATCCATTTATCTTCATTTACAACATCTTCAAAACGGATTGGGTCATCAATATGACAATACAAAGCGAATAATGAATTCAGACCAGTATTGTTACTTACCTCTCCTTGTTCATAAATCTCATTCAGATTTCTGAATCTTGGTCTTCTTGGTGTGCTTGGAGTTCCATCCGAACTTGAGGGTATTTCTGATCCCTGTGGTGTTTCAGCATCAGCTGTTTGTGGTGTAACAGCATCTGTTCTTCCTTGACTTCTCAAGGCTGTTTGGATTCCCGCTTGTGGTGTGGTTTGTTGTACTTGCTGTGGTGTAGGAGGAGCCACCAAGGAAGGATTATTTGCTGCTGTCCCTTCCTCTTGTTCTTCATGAGACACTATTGTCTTTACATTCACTGTTTTTTCCAAGATTCCATCCCAAGCTTCATCTTCAATGAACTGCACATCTCTGCTTACTATTAATTTCTTGGTGGATGGATTATAGAGTTTGTATGCTTTTGACTCATCACAGTAGCCAATAAAGACACACTTCTCCCCCTTACTATTAAGATTTTTCCTTAGCTGATCCGGTACATGTGCATATGCAACACAACCGAATACTCTCATGTGAGTGACAGTTTCCTTTTGACCACTCCATGCCTCTTCTGGTATTCTGTTCATGACAGCTTTAGTTGGGCATCTATTCAAGATGTAGACTGCGCAAGTAACAGCTTCTGCCCAATACTCATACGGCAAATGTTTTGCCTTCAGCATACTTCTGACCATGTCAAGAATGGTCCTATTCTTTCTTTCAGCAACATCGTTTTGCTGAGGTGTATACCTTGCGGTAAACTGCTTTTGTATGCCATTCTCTCTACAAAAACGCAGAAAGTGTTGGGAGATGTACTCTCCTCCTCTATCTGTTCTGAGCACTTTGATATAATGCCCACTCTGCTTTTCAACAAGAGTTTTGAAGTGGCGGAATTTCTCAAACACTTCACTCTTCTGTTTCAGCATATACACCCATGTCTTTCTGGTGTAATCATCAATGAAAGTTAAAACATATCTATTTCCAGCAAATGATGGTATTTGCATCGGTCCACACACATCAGAGTGAACAATTTCCAAGGGTGCTTTTGCCCTTATACTCTTTCCTGCTGGAAAGCTTTCTTTGTGTTGCTTGCCCAAGATGCAGCCTTCACAAAGGCTGTCTGGTTTCTCAATCAACGGCAATCCCTTTACCATGCCATTTCTGTGCAACAGATTCAGGCCTCCGAAATTGAGATGTCCAAATCTCAAATGCCACAACCAATTCACATCTTTCACCTGTTCCTGAAAGACTTCTTGTGTTACAACTGCAATAGTTCTGCCTTCCTTCAAATCTGCCCTGAGTTTGAGAGGAAACATTCTATTGCTGGTCATCTGCACCTGTGCAATGATCTTCTTACTTGGAGGTATGTCTCTGATAGTACAAAAATCATCTTTGAAGAACACATTGTAACCTTTTTTTATGAGCTGTCCAATGCTCAAAAGATTACATTTCAGACCAGGTACATAGTATACCTCTGGCACAATCATGTGTTCTCCATTTTTTGCTAGAATACTGACTCTGCCCTTACCCTTGACAGTTATCTTATCATTAGTCCCTGTTGTTACCTCAGATTTCACATTTTCATCCAGATTGGCAAACATTGCAATATTTCCAGTCATGTGATTACTACAACCTGAGTCTAAGAACCAAAAATCTTCTTGTTTGTCTTGTGCTATGTTACATGTTAACAGCACGTTCTTTGAGTTCTTATCTTCTTCATTTGCAAAATTAGCATTCTGCCTATTATTCATGTCATTTTGTTTTTTCTTGCATTCATTGGCGTAGTGCCCAAATTTTTTACAATAATGACATTGGACTTGGGATTTGTCATACCTTTGTCCATGAGCTTGCTGTTTGCTTGAACCTTCAGCTTGGTTCTAATTGCAGCTCCTTCCGCTTGTGCTAGCAGGATAATTTCTGCCTCTGTTTTGGCTTCTTCCACGACCTCTGTTATTTTCTCTGCCTCAGCCTCTTCTTTGGCCAAAAGACATCTGAGTCTTAAATGCTTGCTCAAAAGAGGAATCTGTTCCTCTACTCAATCTGTGTTCATGAGACAAAAGACAAGCACTCAGCTCATCTACCGTGAACTGTGAGAGATCTTTTGTTTCTTCTATTGCTACCACAATAGATTCAAACCTTGAGGGTAAACATCTCAAGATTTTCTCTACAATCCTTCTATCTTCAAGAATCTCACCATGAGATCTTATCTGGGTTATCAAGCCAATAACCTGAGTGAAGAATGAATTTATTGTATCAGATTCCTTCATGCTGAGATTTTCAAAGTCTCTCCTCAACATCTGCAACCCTGCAGTTTTCACCTTCTCCATGCCTTGGCAGGTAGTTTGGAGAATATCCCATGCCTCTTTGGATTTTGTTGCTGCAGCAATCCGCGGAAAAACACTTTCATGCACTGATTGGAAGAGGAAAAAGAGGGCTTTGGCATCCTTCTTTCTGTCACCCTTCAACTGGTCTCTTTCTGCTACTGTCAAAGCAGCCAGTGCTATTGCATCTGCAGGTTCAGCATAGCCAGTTTCAACCAGCTCCCATATTCCTTGAGAAGCAAACAATGCTTTCATTGTTATGGACCAATAACTATAATTTTTCCCATTAAACTGTGGCAGTTGGGGATTTGTCAAACCTGTTCCAGCATCTGCCATCTTAACCTGTCTTGGTAAAGAAGAGATACTGACTGAAAAAATAAAAACAGGCAAAAACTTTCTCTGCTGGAAAAATCTGCTCAACAAACTTCTTACAGCTCCTACAGTGAAAAACAAGCTCTGTTTTTGACTCACTGAGTGCCTAGACTAGCTCTGATACCATGTTGGAATTTTCTGATAAATTCCATAACAGACAAACAAAAATTGTTTTTTTTTTATACTCTGTTTTTGCACAGAAAAACAGAAAATCGCTTGCTGGAAACGGTGTTTCAGCAACACAGTTTGGTGTTGCAGCAACTGAGTTTGGTGTTGCAGCAACTGAGTTTTGTGTTGCAGCAACGAAAAATAACACTCTGTCTTAACACAGAAAAAACACTCTGTTTTTAACTCAGAAAACAGAAAAATTCGTTCTCTGGAAATGGTGTTGCAGCAACAGAGTTGGTGTTGCAGCAACGCTGTAATTGGTGTTGCAGCAACGTAAATTTTTGACGTCAAGTATTTTTTGAGTTACGGTGTAACAGCAACGGGGATTTTGACGTCAACCACTTTTGGTGTAACAGCAACAGGAAAATAACTTGCGTTTATTAAAAGTAAACTAACTGTTACAGGAATTTCACAAAAGATTGTGCTTGAAAAAACACCTTCCTCTTGACAGAGGGATTCAACAAGGAATGCTGCCGTTTTACACAAATAAGATCTGTGTTCTCTCTCAGCAAACAAACATAAAACAAATTACATACAAATCTGCACTGCTGTGCATTTCTGGAAGAATTTATCTTCACGCTGCTGCGTGCTCTTCTCTGCTCTGTATCACTCTGCTGCGGCTAACGTTAAAACAGAACTGCTGTGTGGTATTTATATGCTGAAACATATCTGATTAAAACAATAAAATATTACAAAATATCTTCTAATGTTTATCTCTGAATTTATTGCAGCAAGGCGGTGATGCCTTTTATCAAAAAACAAGTCGGTTGTCTGCAGGGGAATTCAATTGAAACTTTAATGCATATTTATGTGCAAAAATATCGGGCTTGACTTTGATGCACCGATCAGCCTGGAGTATTTACTGCAGATCAGATTTTTGTCCAGTTGTTCATTGTTGCAGTTGGAATTAAATTCCAACAAAAACCATTTCCTGAGCAAGAAAGCCAAAAACGAAACCAGTCGATGGGTGAACAAGGTTCTGAAGGGAGTTTACATGCAAAATGTGAGGTGTAGAGACGTATCAAGTGGAGCCTAATGAGTAGAAGGGGGTAGTTTAGCTCCCTTAAGGTTTGAACAAAAGCCCCGCAAAAACCTCCCCTTAGAGCATGGTGGTAAAAGAAACAAATTGGGGAAAATAAGGGTTTGGTATGAGATTAGGGTAATGAGGCAGAGTTCTACTATCGATCCTCATTCGAGCGGTCATGGCCATTGATCAACACCATAGTACGGTTGGGTGTGCACCATAGATGTACTCCACACTTCACCTGAACTACACCATGTGGAAGAGGAGTAGTGGAGCGTACAACGCCACGCGAATGGGAAGGATAAGTACCCCAACCCAACTGAAAAAAATGTTAAGATCACATCTAGCTGTAACCAAAGTATCATGCCACATTCGTTAAACAATAAATGACTTTGGTGGGCAACATTAAGAACCACTTAGATGCGAATTAATTTAAGCGATAAACCACTATATCCAATGCTTAGGTATAAGAATGGGGTGAGGGTGTAGGTGCATGGGGACCCTAGAAGTCATAAAAGGGTGGACCCACGTTAAAATAAGCAACTTTTAATTCATAATTCTAACCCTCACCAGTTAGGAATAAAAATTGCATATGCAAACTTTAATGAAAGAATGTTGCATGAGTGGTTTCATGTAGCACGAAACTTTCAAATTTAATCTCAACCATTGATATACATGGGAAAAAAAATTGGTTGTTTTGATGCAGAGATCTGACAAGGACATGGGCAGAGGGACCAAGAACCAAGACCCTCAAAGGATGGATTCTATAATGAAATTATTATTTAGTGATCGATGATAACAAGATCAATTGTTGACAACACATCAGTGATCAGAGGATCGCAACCTGCAATGGAATTAATTTTGGGCAGAATATTTTCAGAGTAAGTTATTAGATACAAAGGACAAGGTAGATTCGTTGTATAATCCAAGCCTCGGATTCATTGTATAAGCCCAAACTTTAATATGAGAGGTTAATTATCTTGATTAATTAAATAATAATAAAAAATAAATTAAATTGTGTTTTATTTATGATTATTGAATAATCATATTTATATTATTATATTATTTACTATTATTTTAAAGCATACTTTCAAGTCTTATGCCACCATTAAAAATTTATGATAAAATGTGACTTTAGAAATAAATGAATTCAAGTTAAACCGTATTTTCTGTGTTATGCAACCATTAAAAATTTATGAATAAACATGAGTTTAGAAATAAATAATTTCAAATTAAAACTCACAAGTACAATTTATAGTGCTCCTTATACCTCTTCACTCCTTTGGCTACAAATTTCCCATTGAACAACTTCACAGCTTCATAGTGATGAACAATCTACATACATTAAATAAAAATCATTAATATCAATTCAAATCAAAATAAAAGAATCTTGGAAAAACAATACTATCTTGCTGAAAATCTAAACTAGTTGAAAATATTACAATAGGCATATTGAACAAAATCCAGAATCACCAACTCTGCAAGTATCCATGCCGGAGGTAAATGAACTATACACTGATTTATCTAATACTGCAGTCATATGTAGATTCAATGGCTTCTGGCCAAAATCAGATGCCCTGCATCAATGGATCTACTCAACATGGACACCTAACTGTGAAATTTATCTCTACCCTAAAGGGTTTTTCATAGTTAGATTTGATTCAGAACAGGAAAGGGAGAGCATTATCAAACAGGGGCCTTGGTTCTGGGGCAGTGCGGGCCTCTTCATCACACCCTGGTTCTCGGACTTTGATGCTACTACAATGATAGTCTCAACCATGCCAGTATGGGTGAGGCTACATGGGCTCCCATTGCACTTCTGGCATCAAAAAGTGTTAATCGCCATTGGGAATTCTCTAGGGAAATTCCTAAAAACGGATGAAAACAGAGCAATCAGGGGAATCTTCACTTTTGCCAGAATATGTGTAGAAGTGGACTTGAGTCAGGGGCTACCTGACCACATTGCGCTAAACTTCAATAACACTCAATGGATACAGCAGCTTGATTACGAAAATACAGCATTCCGTGTTAGGAACTGTATGCAGACAGGGCATCTTCAATATGATTGCCCAACAGCACGAAAAGACCCTAGGAAAAAACAACAAAAAAAGCCCAAAGGCTGGCAACACACAGAGCCACCGGAAGAAGTGGACATAAAGGAGGAACCCACAGAGAACCAGATGGAACCAGAATCTCAAATGGGACAGAAACAAACTCAGGAAGCGAATACCCCTTCAACTCATGCGGGGCTGATCATTACAGATCTACATCAAGAGTTGAAAATGGAAGTAAGCGGCATAAAGAGAACCCATGAATCGGAGGGCTCAGAATCAGAAAAAGAACAACAAATGATCACAATGGAAAACCAGCTAGCTACAATTACACCCACAGCTGATTCGGGAGGATGGCGCCGGGTGGAGAAGAAGAAGGGAAGAAAAGAATAGGCTTGCTGGAACATAATTTCTCTTTCTGTTACTCTGTTTGATCCTGTCCTTACAGGAACTGTTCTTATGCTATTTAGTGTTTCTTTCTTTGATTTGCTGCCTGTTATTACAGGTTCAGCCTTCTGCATATGCCTATGGCATCTACAAAATGTAATTTTATCAATTATGAATAAAATTACGATTTTTTCCTAGGGGAAAATTACAATAGGCATATTTTGCATGAAGTGAGTGTGTTGTAATTGACTAGATTGATATTTATAAATGGATTGCACTTCAATTGAATGATCATATGGTTATAATTTTCCATGAAATATAGATGTACAAGCTAGTGCTCTTGCATTCAATAATGGATTCCTCAATCCTTTTAATAGTCTTCACCCTAACAAACAATATGGATATATACAACGGGGAAAAACATTGGTTGTTAAAACCTATAGCCCAAAAATTGCCAATGCTAAATTATTGTTTATTATTTTATTTTATTTTAAGTAACATAGTAACACATTACAACATATCTTCTATACTATCACAACACTAATTGGTTATGGAAAAAAACAAATTCTCTAGCATTCATTATGGAATAATTATTATTAAAAATACTTATTTTATAAAAAAAATAAATTTTTCCTACCATCTTATAAGAAAAAAAAACTTTTAGGTTAAAAAAATAAAATTTTAATTTTTTTATTATATTAAATATTTGCTAGACTAAAAAGTTAACTTTCTAATTTTAAGAGTCAAAACTTTTATTTATTTAGATTTTAAATCGGAGTTATATACATATATATATATATATATATATATATATATATAAGTGTAATTTAATCAACTACATATTTTAAAAATTCCAAATTAAATAATTGGAAAAGTATAAATACTCGTCAAAATTAACATTAATTTAATTTTTCAAAATTTTTATATATTTTTAATTAAATTTTTTTTATCAAATTTAATAAGTATTTATTTCATTATAAATTTTATTTATGAAATAAATATAATTCAAATATTCCATCCATTTCAAATATATACATATATTATCACCCAAAAATATGTATATTATCCCCCAAATTTTATTGAAAAAATAAAAATTAATCACACAATTTTGACAAAAAAGCATAAAATAGTAAAATAATTAAAATGGCTATTTAAAATAACAAACGCCTTATATATCAAAATTAATTAAACTCAAAAATAATTGTCATCTTGTTCAACTTCATGTCCCAAGATGAATAAAAGACAACTAGCAAACCGAAGTAGAAATCTAGTTCTGCAGGAAGCCAAAAATGTTCACTGGTATTTTATGGACTTCGCCTACATTGACCTTAGTTTAAGATCTAAAGATAGTAACCATTACGCCGATCTAACGCAGGCCCGTTCGGTGGCCTACTCAACTACCTAGGATCCTTTTTCCGTTCTCCAAAAAAAAGTCAAACCGCCTATTTTTTCTAATGTAACAGATGGTGACGCAGTTTCTGAGCCTTCAACTTTGACCAAAACCTAGCATTCCTTTTCTTACTAGAGACTTATCCTTCTCGTTCCGAAAATATAGTCGACTATGTTCCGGGTTAACAATTTCTCTTCCTTTGAACAAAAGGTCGAAAGTTGGCTTTGACACGTTTTCGTCATGTTCACTCCTCATAAGCTGACTACTCCTATTCCCGACCGGTCGGTACCACTACGGTTACCCTGGGGTTAAGTCGATTGCAGGTTCTCTGCATGGATGGGTATGGAGACGGTCAAAAAATTGACTGCGCCCATATCTGTCTGATTCCTTAATATTCAAGAAATCTGGAATCGACTTAAAAATGTCCCTAGGGTTAGGCTTTGGGATTTTTTTTTCTCCACACTGTTCTTCATGTGCCTCAACTTTCCTTCTAAGCCGACTAACAAACTATGGCCCACCTGAGGTTAGGGCCAGATATTTTTCACATTTTCGACAAGCGCCTAACCTTGACTTTCCACCTGTCCAACTTCACTGGGCCTGACTTGGTATTTCACAACTAATAGAGTCCATCCTGAGTTCTTGCAAAAAACACAACACTTTTGCTGGTGTTCCTTTGCCTTCGCCACACTGTTCTTCATGTGCCTCAACTTTCCTTCTAAGCCGACTAACAAACTATCGCCCACCTGAGGTTAGGGCCAGATATTTTTCACATTTTCAACAAGGGCCTAACCTTGACTTTCCACCTGTCCAACTTCACTGGCCCTGACTTGGTATTTCACAGCTAATAGAGTCCATCCTGAGTTCTTGCAAAAAACCCAACACTTTTGCTGGTGTTCCTCTGCCTTTGTGTAGTATCTCGCCTCAATTTCTTTGATGAGTGCTTCTCCTACAATCCTCTAGCCATACAGACTTATGCAACATCAAATTTCTCACAAAAGTATTCTCTTTGATTTCCTTTTCTGATATAGAGGTGTTCTTCTTCTTTATTCAATCCTCCGAGATTGATGAACTCAACTCAATAAATTAATTCTATTTAGTAGAGAGAGTCGCTTAATATCCATAGGGTGTATATCTAAAACACTTGAGTGAGCTTTCTACTTGATTAATCATCAATGCACTGTCGAGCCAACATTTTATGGAACCATTATCACTTATGAGCCCTTATTTCTCTAAAGGCACAAACACACTCTTTCACTGACAGGAATTTTGGAAAACATTAAGAGAAGGAATAAACCACATAAAAAACCATGCCCATTCTATTAAAACTTGAAAGAAATATTTATAGAGGGAGTATAATGGCTTGCTTTTCGAGCTCTCCTCTCGTGTTCTGATCTCTCCCTTACTCCTCTCTTCACATGAGAGCCCCATTCCTAATTTTCTCTATAGAATAAGACAAGGAATATATCCCAAGAGAAAATTAACATGTCACACCTATCCCAATGTTCTAAAATTAACTCCCAACTCAGTTAGATATTTATTGTATTTGTATAAACCTACTTGGGTAAAATACCAACTTATTGTAAATATCCTAATAGTGAATTATTCCAAACTCTCTCTAGAATTAGACACTTTCCTTACCACAACCCTCTTAATTCCCAATTTATAGAAAAATACAAGTGAGGGAAATAAAACACTTTTCAGAATTTAGATGACCCATTTGGGCATTAAACAAATAGGATGCCTAGGGTTTACCCTCCTGCATCATACTCCTTAGGAGAAAAAAAATTTGACCTCGAGGTCAATGTCCTCAATATGATGAGTCCCCTGGATCCCAAATAAAGTGTTATTGTTTTCCATATACATCACCATCGTGTTGTTCCAATTCTGGCTTCAATATACCACGATCCCACACGCGAGCTTGAAATAATCCACTTGCCTTGCTAAGACAATTTTGTGCAGTCAACTTACTACTGATTTTCATTTTCCTTCCACTATCCTAGGCTTTGTTTTGCAACTATTTTACCTTTAACATGTTGCTGCAGTATTCTATAATCAACCAAGTGTTGAATTTAATTAATATTTTCTCATATTGTATTATTCCCCAAGTATCTCCTTTATCAACATCATGATTTCCTCAAATTCCATGTCCACTCTACACGCTTGTTGGTACATGTTGCTTCTTCCTTACTATCCATAAAGTTGGTATCAATCATCGCCACCAATGGCTTCAGGGTTTCAACCTCCAATTCATCATATGGCTTCCATTCTTCTGCATCCTCATAAGAGTAAATAGAATGTAGAATTCCAAACTGCTAGAAACTTTCTATTACCATTTTCTACCCTGTATTCCTTGGTTTGAAATGCAATAATTTTTCCTAAGAAAAGCTAGCATCATTACTCTTCTCCTCTCCTAGTTCTCTTGGCAAAATTCCCTACCTTCTTTCTAAAATACAAAGAATCCTTCCATCATATTATTTTTCCAAAAACTTCACAATGGTTAGGTACCATTGTCTAGTTTCTTCTTCCATGTAGCTTCCATGAACTACAAACTCATCTTCATCAAGCTGTTTACTTTAACCAAGAAAAATCAATATTTTTCCTGTGAATATATTGGTCATAGTATCATCCAACCAACTCAATACTCCCTGGTTTTCTTTGTCCTTAATAAGCCAATTTATGTATGTTTGGGTTGATTTTTTCTTCTCTTTGTCCTTCTGGAAATTCAACTGAACCTTGGGTACTGTGAACTTTACATCCACAAGTATATTAGTTTTTAAAACATAAGGCCTTCTAGGCTCCTCTCTTGTCCTCTTCAACATTTCCTCCTTCGAGTGAGTTTCATGAGACAATGTTGTCTCATCTTCCTTTATGATAGATTTTAATTCCTTTCTTCCTTCAATGTATTGGGAAGATATCGTGACAATTGTGTTTTGATGTTCTCCCTCATTATTATTGGAACTTACATCAACGTCCAACTTGTTAGATTTAGAAATGTAAGGCTTTCTGCCCTCAATTTATATCTCTACACCCAAACTCCATGTTGATCTGAATTCTCTCCTAGATTCAATGTCCATTCATGATCTTCCTTTTGCAAGAGATATGCAAACCCTTTATTCAACGCTTGTAGTCCACATTTTCCAGTTACATTTTCTTCTAACTCCAGTTTAGCATGCGATAGGGAGACCTTCAAATCAACTATCCTCCCTCTGAGAGAATTAAATTCCTCAAACAAATTAGCAAAACTAATTTGGAATAAAGTTTCATTTTCATCCTCCATCAACATTCTCCTTCATGAAATTCTGAATGCATTTCTTCCAACAGCTCCATTTCTTCATCAAGCTCCATGATCGCTTCACTCAAAGTTTGGCAAGTATCTATCTCATACAATTGAAAAGATATTCCTCCCAGATTTAATTTTTGCCTCAGCCTCTTAAAGGGAACTCTATATTCTACCCTTCTTTTATAACAATTTGTAATGAATTCCTTCCCTCATGGCCTTCATGGTCTACACATGAGAAAAACACATTACTTTAAAAAACATGAGGGCCTTGAGCCTTTGTTAATTCTCTTAGCACCACTCATTGTTCTAAACATTTCCCATAGTTCATGATACGTTATGCTAGTCTCTTCTCTTCATCATCACCTTCACTCCCTCGTATAATATCTTTTAAGGACCATTGTTTTTCCTTAGCATCACTGTTCTCATTTGACATTATAGTAGTCTCTAGCTCCTTCTTTGCTTGGGCTTAGTTTGAGAGGCAGTCATTGTCCTTTCTCCTCTCTACTGGAAATTTTGTTTAGGAATTTGGTTTCCATTCGCATAAAACTTACCAAATTTAAAGACAAAAGGCCATCTAGCGTCTTCTAGTATTTCTACAACCATATCTTTTTGTTCACCTTCCATGAGACCTTCTTCCATTAGTGTCTCACCAATATCCTCTTTTTGTGGCTTCCTTTGTTGCATTGGACATGGCATATAGTCCATGAGACTCTCATACAATCTCTCTTTAGAATCATCCTCTCCTCTAAGGATTATGACTTGCTTTGTTTCAAAATAATAAATTGCATTTGTCTTAAACTCAACTATTCTCAGTTCCCCTTCCCTCAGTTTCACAATCAATAGATGCTTCATATTCCTTCCAAGCTTTCTAGCTTCAGGGAATTTCCTCCTAAAACTTTTTTTTTTTTTTATAGGTGATTTGAACCTCCTCCTCTCATTCCATCTCTCCCTCTAGCCTTCTCTTTATAGCAGCGCCTTCACTAAATTGAACCTTTCCTTCAACTCAACCATCTCCTTATCAAAACACTCTTGACTTAATTTCCTATTCATGTAATTTCTCTTAGCATCTTTTCCTCTATTATGGATTCTCTTTAAACGCTGATGATGGCCATCAATAGCCATTTATTTTCTTCCCTTCTTGTGAGCTACATACAATCCCTTGTAACAAGTATTCTCCATTGCTTGTTAGTTGAACATCTCACATGCTTCTCCTCATCCTAGGCTATTGGTATTCCCTTGGTCCACTTCTCTAGAACCACTTGAACACTCCTTTCTCCTCTCTCACTTTTTCTTCACCTTGATCACATCTTGAGAACTCCTAAGATTATCTTCTCATGAGGGCCTCCTTTGCCCTCTTCACTCTCCAACTATAATTGGGTTTTCTTCTTTAGCAACCTCTCTTGATGCAAGGGTTCTTGAGAGTCTAGGAGTTTTGCTAATCCTTTACAACTCTTGCTGGTTGTAGTGATTCCATCCACATCTATGGCCATGTACAATTATTAGCTTGCCAAAATTAAACAACTCAATGACAAGTTATCTGCCAATGATTTTTCTCAATATCTCTTCTAGCTCTTCACTTGGATGGGGTCTCTTTTTCTCATCCAAGCTCTACTCCTTGCTGGACATTTCTTCATCTGTTCCACTTCCTCTTGCAAGCAGTCTTCTTATCTTATGCTCCCAAGCTTATTCCCTTTTAAGAGTCTTGTATTGTGTTCCTCCTCTTAGGTACTTGCTTTTCCTATCTCCTATCTCTTTTGGGTATCTACTATCCTTTGTATAAATTCACTTCATTATTGTATCTCACCTTTCCTTCTAAGTCATGTCTTTACAAAATTATCAAACTACAATATCCACTCACTCATTTTCCTTTTCATCAAGATATCACTCTCTACTTCTGTAGCATCTCGTACAACCACGGTCCTCCTTAATCTTCTATTGGTCAGATTGGTGCTTCAATCTCATTCTCCTTCAATTTCAAGAGTGTTGTTACTCTCCAATACAACAAATGACGCAGGCCCCTTCGGTGGCCTACTCAACTACCAAGGATCCTTTTTCTGTTCTCCAAATAAAATCAGACCCCCTTTTTTTTCTAACGCAATGGATGGTGATGTGGGTTCAGTCTTCAACTATGACCAAAAGCAGATATTCCTTTTGTTACTGGCGACTTATCCTTCCTAGTTCGAAAACATGTTACTATGTCCCGCATATAAAAAAAATTCCTTTGAAAAAAAGGTCAGAAGTCAGATTGGACTTATTCTTTCACGTTCACTCCACATATGTGGACTACTACTATGCCCGACCGGACGATTAGTCCCACGAAGGTCGGGCTCAGGATTTTTTTCTCCACGTTGTTTTTCATGAGCCTCGACTTGCATTCTAACCTGAATGACTGACTATGGCCCACTTAAGGTTGGTGCTAGAATGTTTTCACGCTTTATAGAAGGGCTTGACCTTGAATTTAGGCCTGAGCAAATTCACTGAGTCTGACTCAGTATTTCCTAAATAATAGATCCCATCCCGAGTCTTAGAAGAAAACACAACACTTCTGCTTGCATTTCTTTTCCTTCATGCGGGTATGTTGCTTCATTCAATTTCTACGATAGGCACTTCTCCAACAACCCTCTAGGCATACATATGCATCATCGAAGATCTCACAAAAACATTCTCCTTAATTTCCTTTTTTGATACAGAGGTGCTCTTCCTCTTTATGGAATCCTCAACGCCATAAATTAATTCTACTTAGTAGACAGTCGCTCAATATCCATAGGGCGTATATCCACAACACTCGAGTGTGATTTCCACTTGATCGGTTATCGATGCACTCTGGAGCCAACATTCTATGGCACGATTATCACTTGTGAGCCCTTGTTACTCTAACAACAGAAACACACTCTTCCACTAAAAGAAATTTAAGAAAACATAAGGACACGGAATAAAAAACATAAAAATCATGCTCATTTTGTTAAAACTTGAAAGAAATATTTACAGAGGGAGTATAATTAGCACAACTATATTGACCAATATCATTGATATAAGTCAGTAAGTTCATATATGAAATATATATACAACCACATTTATCAATGTGCTTGATATACTTAAATAGGCAGATATCAACCACATTAATAATTATTGTGTATTTTTTAAAGACCAATTATTTATGATTATTAATAACTATATAAATAATAAACATCATATTCTTAAATTTTTATGATTATTATATTAATATTATATTATATATTAAAATAATATTAAATTGCTGTATAATATTTTATTTAATATTTTCTAATTTTAAATTATTAATATATTTTAATTACTTAATAATAATATTAACTCATAATAATATTTGTAATATTAATTAACAATAATAATAATAATAACAACAACACTTCATTTCTATCCATGGCACAAACCATTAATAACTATACAACAACAACAATAATAATAATAATAATAATAATAATAATAATAATAATTATTATTATTAAATAATAGTTAATCAATTAATTAGGGTTAAATAATAATAGTATTTTTTAAATTAAATATTATTAAATAATAATAATAATAATAATATTTATTAATTAAATAAAAAATAATAATTAATTTATTTTTACATAATAATAGTTAATAATGATAATAATTAATAATAATAATTATTTTTTTGTCACAATATTATATTGGACTACGGTTGATTTTCATATTTAGACAATCTTTGTCACAAAGTGACATTTGAGCATGGTTCAACATGGTTGGCTATGATTCACCATGTTTGACCCAAACGAATAACAAACCATTAGGATTAAGACTAAAAAACCCAATGCACTAATATTATAAACGAAATGGAATAATAAACCCAAGGGATAAAAATTATAAACCCAATGTATATAAACCCTAATATAAACATGGTTGACTAGGTTTGGCGATGGATGATTTCCATATAGAGACAATCCTTATCACAACACAACGTTGGACCATGGTTAACAATGGTTGACCATGATTGATTTTCATATCGAGACAATCTTTGTTAGAATGCGATGTTGGACCATGGTTGACCATAGTTGATTTCCATATCCATATGGTTTGTCCATGGTTGACCATAATTAATATTATAAACCCAAGTGATTGATATTATAAACCCTAAGATAAATATTATAGTACTAAAATAAGCATCATTGGCAATGGTTAATTTTCATATTGAGACAATCCTTATCACAATGTCATGTTGGACCATGGTTGACCATGGTTGATTTTCATATCGAGACAATATTTGTCACAATGTGTGATGCAGATCAAATAACATCTAACAATAAAGTCTTTCAAAAAACACATAAAACTCTATTGAAACTCACACCAAGCATATGCACATAAAAATACTCAACAAATGATTAATTAATCAAGAAAATACTTACATGAGAAATCATAGCCCTATGATTGGCCTCTCATTCCTCACACTCACTCACACACTTCTACTTCTTACATTCCTCATGGCTCACCTCAATTTATACAAATGCATTAGAACTTAAGGTAGGTTCTAAATCTCAAAACTAACTCCCAAAATATCTATTTTGATCTCTAAAATCTCTCATGCAATCCCTTATCCCTAGATAAGAGCTAACTAATCCATAATCTTCTCAAACCTTCCACAATACTCTAGAATCTTCTCTTATTTACGAGACTTACCATTTCCTCTTAAAAACGATAGAAAAATACAATAATTAATTGAATCCTAACTTTGTAAACTAACTCCTCTAATAAACAATTGACCCAGGTTAGATGCACCTCCATCTAGGCTTCCAAACTTTATGTTGCAATTCTCCCTTCTCCTTGCTTATATATGCTTGTTTTGTTGTCATCAACAAGTTGCTGCTATCCTTTTTCCTTCGTGCAATATGTCTCTTTTAGGACACGTTCACCATCAATCTTCTAATCTCTTCAATTGTCATGTCCGACTTATCTTCTAATCTCTTCAATTGTCATGTCCAACTTATCTTCTTGTTGATAAAAACCACCCATTCTTTATTGAAAATAAATATTTTCCTCCATAAATTCACTAAGATACCACTCATCATGCAATCATTTCACAGAATATGAAAATGGCATCGAATCAGTGAATTCTTATGATTAGTCTACCTGTAAATCTCACATGAGGTTGCGAAGAAGGTAAGGGTTCTTTAGTTGGGCACTCATACATGGAACTAGAAGGTTTCTCCGTAATGCACTAGAGAATCCTTGCACAGTCAGCAAAATCGTGCCTCGGTTTGGGACCACAACACGAAAACGGTGAAGCTATGTTGCAATCTAAGAAGAACAAGGATAACATCAAGACAATTGCAGAGCGGCATACCATTCGCTGACAGAGAAAAAAATGAGAACCGCCGACAACAACCTTGTAGTTAGTTACCCTAAACCTAACATGGCGAGTTGTGACCGTCGAATCAGCATGGTGTACCTCCTTCACGAGATTGCGGCCAAGTGGCAAGTCGAATTGAATTATATCTGGATGCGTGCCTTGTTGAACAGTAAGCCATCCAAATTACCCAAAACTCATTTAATTGAATGCAATCTAATCGTAACTATGTTGATTGAATTCCAAAGTAATTGAATATAATTCTGTCTCCGTACCTGTTTTAAATTACATTGGTTACGGAAATGACGTTATGTGTAATCAAATGGGTAAAAGAGTGAAGTTTTTTTTTTTACAAGACTAATGTTACCTGTTACAGTAATTTTCTTAAAACAGGGTAGAATTTTAAGGTTTCCCATGGTTATAATGGAAACATGTTTTTTCTTGGTACCTCTATTGCTTGTGCTGAGATTGAAATCAATTAAGGACAATTTATTTGCCTTGACAGTGTAGGTATATCTAATTATATATTGAAATTTTTTAATTAATTTTTTTAATTTCAAAATGTGCATTTTATTTAAAATTTTATTTATTTATTTTGGATTTAGAGATAAATATAACACTTTATTATCATAAGATGTTTAGTTTTTTTTTTTTTTACCATGATTCGAATATATGCATGTTTTTATTCATTAAATAGAATTTTTTTCAATTATCTTAGATGTAAATAACATTCTCTTATTAGAATATTTTTATCATTTCTTTCTATATAATAGTTTTTTTGGGATAATTTTTTGATATAAAAACTATAATAAATTTTATAAATATATATATATATATATATATATATTATTTCAAAATTTTACATATTTAAAATTTATAAAAAACAAAATTAAATACAACATTAAAAATAGATTTTAGGGTAATATTTTGTATCTTTAAAATATAAAAATAATAATGGAGAAATCTAGATGATTCTCTTAATAATAGTGTTTGTCATGTATTGTTACATATGAGTTGATTGATTCCTTAATTAGTCTCTGTTGATTGTAAGTTACTCTATTCTAGGAATCTATTCAACAATAATGTAATCTTATATATGTACGATTCTATTGGTCTAGTGAATACAAGTGTGTTGTGTGAGTGGGGTAGTCTCCTTTGTGAGAAACTATCTCACTAGTGTGTTGTGACCCTTCTTCACTTTTGTCTTCCATTTTCTGAGTTGGTATTAGAGAGATATTGAAGGTCATAAGGCTCAACCATGTTAGGTGTGGTATCAAGTGTTGTGTGAGAAGACTGCATAAAAGTCTCTCAACTAGTGAATTATTTTCGTGTGAGTGTGCTCATAAGAATTATTGAAGTTGCTACGTACTGGAGATCCATGGTGTCATGAGAGAGGGAGATTATTGTGGAATTTGTATCATGTGGTGTGTAAGTGTTTGAGCAATGTGCTAGAGGATATGGAAACGTGAGATTTATGGAAAGGAAGAGTGTAGCATGATGCGTGTGAGGATCTGAGTAAATAAGATTGCTTGGTGACTATGTTAGATAGTTGAAGTTGTTGAAGCCTATGTTGAGCTCTGAGCCCTGTGAACCTATGTAAGTCCCCCTATGTTGTTTGGAACTATGTGACCTCTATGCAAATTAGTGTTGTTTCCTAGAAAATCATGACCCCTTTTGTAAATAGTGCGGAGTTTGAATGCTTGTCTTTTATCCTATTGTATTGTAGTGGCTACATTGGAGCTTTGTGCTTATGTAAAAATAATTTGGTTCCAAATATTTGGGCTCTTAATTAGAATTTTTACGTGTTGTTGTTGAGTTGGGCAAGTTGGAGAGATGAAGGCTGAAAGTTCACGAGACAAATAAAGTTTGTTTCTACGAGAAAACACCAACTTGATCTCAATACCTAGAGCAAAAGAAGCCACGTCGATAGAAAAATAAGAACAACTATGAGTTTGACAACCTACACATTTGGAGAAAAACATCACCTATTAGTATGTAGACAAGAAAAACTGGAGGTTTTACGACACACACATTTGAGTTCAAACTAGGCACCTTTCTTTCTGCAACTTTTAATTTTGAGGCAACTCCCTCCTTCATCATTTAGTTGTTTGTGGATTTCTTAATCGTAAGCCTTAGAGAAGTGGTTGGAGATGTTATTCTAGACAACAATTTCTAGACATGCTCATGGAGGTCACAATAATCAAATTGCACAAGAGATCATAGAACAGATTGCAAAAACTTCTGAAGTGTGTAAACTAAAGAAAAAATAAAAGAAAAGGTATATAAAAGGCTGCAAATTTGGCAATAAAATTTTTCAGGTCGAGTGAATTGTGGACTACGCATATTCAAGAGTGACCATTGGGAAATGTGATAACCTTAATGCATGAAGGTGTTGAAGTAAGCAAGGAGATGCAATAGAATTTCATAAACTCTATTTGACGTTGTAGTTTTTTTTTCCTTTAAGTTGTTTATGTATCTTATTAATAACGAATTGTTGTGCGTGAGCTTAAAAAAAGTTGATTGATTTGGAGAAAATTTTGTTTCAGGATGGCTAATCCTCTAGTAGAATCATAATTAAATGAAGAAACCAAGTTGGACGACACCAATTACGTGAATTGGAAATTTAAAATGAAAACATTAATGGAAGGATATAATTTATAATCAATAACAAGTGGTAATGAAGTCAAGCCAGAGGCAACTACAGGAGTTACAACTACATCAATTCAATTTGGGAGAAGCAAGAGACTAAGATAAAATTGTTGCTACTTAAGATGTTTTGTAAAATACATCATTATACCACATATCATAGATTGCAAGACCTGAAACGAGACCTGGACAATGCTCAAGGATTTGTATGAATCAAAGAATACAAATTGACTCTTATCCTTGAAGAGTAAGTTTCTTTCTATTAAAATGGATCAAAGTGAAAGTATAGGTAATTTTATTTCAAGAATTAAGGAAATTAAATATAGAATTGAAGATATAGGTGAAGTACTAACTAGCACTAACCTAGTCACTATAACCTTAACTAGAATGCTCTGTGTATTGAATGTTCATCATAGGTCTTGGAATATGTGAGAGGGTTCCCACTTTTAATCAGTTGACAAGTTTTCTCATGCAAGAGGAAGGAAGACGAAGGAATCTTAAGCCTCAAAATTTTGATTTGGTGTATATGGATAAATGGAAATCACCTTTCAAAAGGAAGCCTTGGGAGGATATTGAAGGAGGAAAGCCACAAAATGGAAAGCCATCATTTAGTAAGCCACCATTTTCAAAACCACAACCAATGATGACATTTCCAAATGTTGATATTAAATGCCAATACTTAGGCAAGTTTTGACACTACTCTAGAGATTCCAAGAAAGGAAGTATCATGGTTCCAAAGATAGAAATAAGAGGCACATGGAATTTTTTTTGATAAAGGAGAAATAATGAATGATGACATAAAAAAATATTAGATTATTTTTTACATATGTTTCACTATCTGTTGAGATAGATTATTGAAATACTTGGTTTGTTAATTATGGAGCCGCCATCCATATGTTATGTTATAGGAAATAGTTTGAGAACATTCATGAAACTAATAATGGTCCAAATATATATCTTGGAGATGATCATTCACAAAAAATTAAGGGGTATGGCGATGTATCAATGAAATTACTTAGTGGTCTTGTTAAACTAAGTCACATGTGATGTATGTTCCTAGTATTAAAAATAATCTAATCTAAATCTCTACTATAACAGATCATGGCTTGAAATTAGAATTTGTTAATTTACATTGTGTGGTGAAAGATATGTAGGATCATTTCAAGGTCATTCCCACAGGATTTAAAATTGGAGGTTTATATAAGTTTAATATGACAACCAAAACTCATCAAAAAATGACATCCATAACAATGAAAATATAAGCTATTTGGCATCAAAGGTATGGACACATTAATTATCATGATCCATTGTCGCTGAAAGGAAGAATAGAATCTTGGCAGAATGTATGAGGAGCACCTTAAAAGGTAAAAATCTTACCAATTATTTTTGGGTTGAAGCTATTAAAACTATTGTTTATTTGAAAAGTAGAAGTCCAACTAAAATGTTAGATCATAAGACTCATTTTGAAGAACTTTATGGTTATAAACTAGCAATAATCCATCAAAGAATATTCGGTTGCAAAGTGCTCTCTCATTTTTTAGAAGAAGACATAAGGAAACTTGATGCAAAAGCTATCAATTGTGTCTACATTAGTTATTGTTTTGATCATAAACCTTATATATTATTTGATCCCCGAAAACATAAAATCTTTGCAATAAAATATGTATTATTTCATGAGCTTGCAGATGAATGCCATAAAGAGCATAGGTATGATGCACGAAATATTCCTGGTGATTATGATAATTTTAAAGAGGAAGAAGATGACAAGGAGGCACATAAAGAGGAGGAAGAATCCAATGAAATAGACACCTATAGCATCCACAACACACCAAGAGGAAAATATGGTTCACCACACAAAAGGAGAAGATATGAAAGTAGTGAAGTACCAAGAAGGCCATCCTGTTAAACTCAACCACTAGTAAGATTAATAGATTATTCCCTAATGAGTAATGTATTGAATGTCATAGAAGCTAATAAGAATAAAGAGTGGAGAGATGTGATGAAGGATCAATATGAGTCCATAATGAGAAATGATAGTTGGGAATTAATATATTCTCCTAAAATTAAAGTACCCATAGGATCCAAATGGTTGTTCAAACAGAAACTTAAAGATGATGGAAGTAAAGATAAATATAATGTGAAGTTAGTTTCAAAATGATACTCACAAAAAAAGCCAATTGATTATGAAGAAAATTTTGCACCTATAGGTAGGTTAAACACAAGTACCTTGATGATTTCTTTAGTTACAAAGCATAATTGGAAACTACATCAGGTAGATGTTAAGTATGCCTTATTGAATAGGGAACCAAAATAATAATTATATCTTGTTCAACAAGAAGCGTTTGTTAAAAAATGTCAAGGGCACCTTGTTTGCAAATTAAATAAACCATTATATGGATTAAAACACACACCAAGATCTTGGTACGTGAAGATTGATTCTTTCTCGCTTTACAAAGGTTTTATGGAAAGAAAAAGTGATGCTAATCTCTATTCCAATTCAGATCCAAAGGGATATGTTATTATGATTTCCTAGTATGTTGAAGGTCTTATTATAACTTGCAATGCTTCTATGTTAATTGCTGAAGTTAAGGACAGTTGTCACATGTGTTTGAAATAAAAGACCTTAGTGAATCACATTACTGCTTAGGTCTTCAAATATGGAGAGAAGGTGGACATAAATTGGTTACACATAGTGAATATACTAGGGAGATATTCAAAAGAATAAAAATGGACCTAACTGTTATAGAATGATAATGCACAAGAATTATAAATCCATACACACACACACACAAAAAGGCATTAAATATACCACCATATATAATTAAATATTATGTAAACATTACAATTTGGTATATATGTTGAGATTTTCTATTAACATATACACATATACCCCTCCCCTCTTTGGCATATTTTTATAATTGGTTGTAAATACTAGTATCCATTTAAAGAGCCAATGGTTACTACATTTCCACTAAAACTTCTAAGCTCTATTGTACATTTTTGATAAATAATAAAGCAAATTTTGAACTTTATTATTTCCATAATTGTGTAATTTAATGTGAGATTCTTCACTTCTTGCAATAATAATAGCTTGGAAACCATGTGATGGAGAGTCATTATGTGTTGGGATGAAAATAATATGGCTTGTATACTCCTACCTCCTCTTCTCTTTCCCGTCTATGTACACATACTTCCCTTTCTAGTTGTTCACTATCTTGCCATGCATCTCTAACACGTCGTACTAGATTTCGTATATTTTAAAAAAACTAATAAAAATTTGTAACACATATTTTAAAAATATTAAATTATAAATTTTCTATATTTTTTAAATAAATATAAGTTTTACAATTTTCATTACCATATTAAAAGATGTAATACTACTTTTATATTATTAGGCATATAGATTTAATATTTTCTTTAAGGTCATAAGGGTCGAAAAGGTGAGGTGATTAATTCTTGATATTGGGAGAAAAATATTATCCACCTTTTCATGGGGATTAAGACAAGTTATTATAACTAGGAAAAGGCTAACTCACCATGCAAGGGATATTGATTTTGAATGAGGAATTTGTCAACTTATTTGTAAAATTGTTGGAGATTCCATAGCCATCATTAAAGTCATGAAAGGTTTGTGATGCTGAAGGGAAATAACTTGACAAACATTATTATTTGGATTAAAAATGATTCCAATTTTATTTATCATTCCTCTTATTTCCATGTCAAAATACACCTCAACTATGTGACATACAAGTGGGCTAGCATAACTTCAAACCTTGATATTGGAATACTATAAAAAAATTGGGTAAACCTACGTGATATATCACATAGTTGTAAGTTCATATTCATGGTTTCACATCACATTTATTCCCTCGCGATTGAGAAAATAGTTCATCATTCCATTTGCATCAGTTTGGGACATTAAAGGGTTATTTCTAGTCCCTTAAGCATGTGTTCATTGATTTTTGTTTTGGTTGTCAAAGGAACCCATTATATTATGTGTTTCATCAATGGGTAATGGAGTATGTAGGTGTTATAATTGGGCATTAGCACATCCTATTTTTTGTGGGGATAACAACCTCGCTATGCCTATTAATACTCTTTGACCTCCCATCAACATTGTCTGTGCAAGATTAGGGCACAAATGCATTTGCAAATATTTGATCTAAGGGAAATTTTCTACCCTTTTTGGAAAAAATGCCAATTTATACAATGTATATCTCCATTCAATGATTTTTCACTCTCCATTCCATTTCTTAAACATAAAATTTATCATTTTGGGTTAGGCAGATCCCTTGATTGGTGATGATGTTTAAGTGAAGGAGTCTGGCCATATTAGACTAGTTCCTTCCCTTATCTCAGTCCCTCATTTTCATTTATGCGATCTCTTTATTTTTCATCCCTTCTAGTTTTTCCATGCTTTATTTTGTATCTTCTTGTTGTGTTATCCCCCAAGCCCCCCCATTTATTAATATAATATTTAATATTCTATTAATAAATAGGTACCCTTGATAAAATCCTTCCAAAAAAAAAAAACAAATCTAACATTTAGACACTTTCTTTTAAGTTTTTGGAATAAAGCAAGATATGAAGTCAAAACCCTTTGAAAGCTAGCAATACTCGCCTTTTCGCTTACCACTGGACAAAGTGTGTCAAAAGATTTATTAACAAGAAAAAATCGCAAAAAGTGATCAAAAGAAATCACCGCGCTTAACCTAGATATCATTAGGCATTTTCATTTAAAACTAAGGCCTAAGGAATTTCCTATTAAAACAAAAGCCTGTATCGCATATCATCATTCACAAGGGGCACACTCACATGAAGCATGTTGAAATATGTGAAATGTGATATTATGATATGAAAATCAGCCTATTGCATCGGGTTGGAACACTTAAGAGAGGTTTTAAAAATTACAAATCGCGCAATGTTGCAAAATGCAATAAGAGACCAGACTCGATAGAACCCAGTTTCATAAATGATGATTAAGTCTATTGCGTGGTAAAAAGAGATTTATAAGGTAAAGTTCCATCAAATGATCTATGCTTTGAATAAATAAGGAACACACTGCTTATCCCACATCTCACATCCCACAGGAACCTCAGGAACTCTAAGAAAGTGCACAATCAAATATGCAATAATGTAATTTGCGATATTGCATCACAATCTCAAAATCGTCATTCTTGCAACTAAAGCTCGCCACCTTAAAAGTTTTCCTTCCCATTTTATGATGCAGAACATTAATGAGAAATAAAGGTAGTGATAAGGAACCATTAGTGGATATTTACTATGGGTTAATGACATTTATGTTGAAAGGCGGCTCGACGTGATACGATATCTTTTCATCTGCGATTAATTAAAACTCCTTTCTTGTCACCTTTTCAAGATTATCTACATCATTCATCCTCATTTTCTTTCTTTCTTGTGTCTATCCTATATCTTCCTCTTTGCTCCATTTCAAGAAAAAAATGTAGGAAGAGTCGTTATAAGCAATGACAAACAGGGGGAAGGCAACTGCGTCTGAAAAGTCAGAAATGATCCGTCTTTTCTTTGATACTACATGTAGCAGAGATGGAGGAACTTCAACTTGGGAGGCCATGTATGATTTGTTAAAAGAGGAAAAGCCAAGGCCATTGGTATCAAATGCCATGACCGATGCTCATGTTTCCTCTGATGCCTCCTACTTCGAGACAACGTGCTCATTCCTACACTGCATAACTGTAAGACCGAATATAATCCCATACATGGATATGGTCAAGTGGATAATTGACATGTCTCAGACAGAGAATCCAAGAATCACAGGCAAGAGGTTATGTGATCTTTTTCAGTAGACATCCCACGGCTAATGTACCATTTACCAAAGCCACAAAAGCTCTACAATAAATAGTTCCTCGAGCAATTTGCTAAGGAGAATGAAGACCTAACAGACATCACATGGACCTAGAAAGCAAGTGAAGGAAAGCACAAAAAGGATAAGAGGGGTATGTATTCTACGACATATATCTCTCCCCCTTATAGTTTTGCAGTGACCATATTATGTGGATTGTTTGGTAAACTCAGTAGCACCAAATTTTCCCTAGAATGGCTTCCATTAATAGATCCATCTGTGAATGCAACAATAATGAATTGGGCTCATATTTTGTTTGATAATTTGGAAAAATACATTATTGAATATAGAAGAAAGAGAAGTCCCTCTTTAAGGATCTATCTCCCGTTTTTCATGAGCACTTTGTAATGGACACAATCTATTTTAGCTCCAAATTTCCCATTATGGGATGTAAGTGGACGCATATGACCAACTTCCTATCCATGTGTACCATAAGATTTTGTGGGATCCTTAGTTTCACCACCATTTTTATAAGATTTGTCATGGAGTTATGCTACCCATCCATAAACAAGTCTACAACACAACTGCCTGTAGGTTTTCAAAAGAAGCTGAAGTGGATACCTTGCCTATAGCCAGATGGTTTGCGGAGGAAACATTTACCTATATTAGAGTATTTGGGAGCATTACTTCACCCCATGTTCTCTCATACTATGTCCCCAACAAGTTAATTGCGATGGACATAGCCTACCAAATGGCAGGGGAAGGTGGGTTGACCAAAGGATTGAAAGAGTATAAGAATGTCATTTGGCCTACATTTCCATTGCAAAGTGGTGCATTTATGCTACATGATTTTGGACATGCATGCAAAGAAGTAGAGATCATGAAGTCTCTGAAATTAACTATAATCCTGGGTGTTGGCTGCATGGGGCCTAACCCAAGTTCAACGTTAGTTAGCCAAACAAATCCCTACACTACTGGCCCTTTCAACATAAGCCCATGGAGAGCAGATCAAAGTCTTACCCAAAGAAGTATGGGGGGATGTTGGATCCAATTTTCAGTACCTTGAGATGGTCGTGATGTCAGTTTATACCCTCTGTTCCTGCTTCGCGTAGGTCATTAAGTTCTAGGGCTCAGTTAGTCTCGCCCTTTACTTTGCCCTTCAATACCTCTGCGAAGGAGTGTGAGTGACCTTTGTGCAGCCTTAACCCATGGTCCAAGTACTTTCATACTGCTATGATAGTGTATTGTATGGGCTCCCAAGTTACCATAAGTGTTTTACTTATCTTACTAAACAATCGCAGTTAGCGCCACGTAATCTGGTATTCTTACTTGCGTTTATTTATCCAATATAATCACATATATTCATGCATTACATAAACATTGTAAAGTAAACCCAAAACGCAATATAACCAGATACATTAATAGGAAATAAATACAAAAAAATTTCAAAATGCTTCTCTTTGTTGACATCTTCAGATTATTACAACCTCGATCAGCCCTGCGCACACAGCTGCAAGGGTCTGCGCACTGAGCTATAGACTTCTACCCTAGGCCTCTGCACACTTAGCTGTAGAGCCTCTACCTACGCTAAGACCCGAAACACTTAGAATTTTCTACCAAGATTCCAAGCCTTGTCTTCTTCGCTAAAGACATCTAACTACTTAGAGCTTACTTAATTAGGTCTTTTTATACAATCCCATGGTCCACGGACCATGGGTGGATTTTTATAGCTGACATTAGACTTTAAAAAATAAGGGCGAACAACCCTTTATGAATCTTGACACCTTCGCGCTCCGTGACCACAAAATGCGGAGACTTTAGAACTTTATTACAAAATTAACCCAAAACATGGGCTTTTAGCCCCAAACTGTCCTTAGGGGATCCTGTTCCCAACAAACGCCCAACAGAAACATCATGACTCACTCTCGAGTCACTCTGTGCATGCTTAGATCTTAGTGTGAAGACCTCCCAGCTTGACCTGTATGACCGCAACCTTGGCAGTGCACTGTGTGGCTACTTACTTTTCTTCTTCAACCATCTACTCGGTCACTGATCCTGAACTATTAGCGTGAAGATTTTGCTGAGTTGCTTGCAAAGTCGCAAGCTTTCTTTCAATAGAGGCCATGACCACATAAGCCTCATCCAACCAGGGCTTCAATCGCACCTTCAGCATTGCCTCCTTGTGTTGCACTTCCTCTACCTATTCTTTCAACTGCTTGGCCTTCGACATCTTTTCCAGTCTCTATGTGAGTGCGACGGTTTATGATGTGCCTTTTACCTCGTCATAGTGCTGCTGCAGTTCTCGTGCTTCTGTCTCTAGTCATTTTATAGTAGGGTCCTTGTGGTGGCTTGTAAAGACCTCAAACGACTGTTCAGAAAGTTGTGTGTAGTGTACTGCACTATCAACCACCACTATCGCCTTTGTGATAGCGGTTGCACGCTACTCCTTTACTTGTGGCCGAGTTGAAGACTGGGCCTTCAACTGTAATTCAGTAATTTGTAGGTTCAGCTCCAACTGAAACCTAGCCAACTCTATACGAGCATCACGCACCCCAGTAGCAAGCTTTTGGTCATGTACCTCGAACAGTTCATGCTGAGGAATGGCCAGCTCCAGGACCATTGGTTATGCCTCCTCTATGACCTGAACTAGGCATTGGTTTCGGTCGGTTACCTCGGTCACGATGGCGATGACAGAGTCTCATTGTAGGGCCATCTTCTCATTGTTAATTTTGTTCTCACTTATCACCTGTAAAGCGTAGTGCTCACGGGCACTTAGTTCCGCGATCACTCCATCCTACAATAGGTGGAGCGCCTTGCCAAGGAGCACTACCAGATTCAACCCTACTCCCTTGAGGGTACTGACAGTGGGCTTGTTAGCTTCATTCTCCATGGTCAATGTTCCATCGGGCAACACTATCGCACTGGAGACCTTTGCATGCAGCATTTCGGTAGCTTCAGAAGTACCGACTGCGAGGCTGGTGGACATCGTGCCAACCTATAATACATGGGTGTGCAGCTCCTGCAGACCTATCTGGATGGCCACCAATATTAGTTGTTGCTACTGCTCAAACTGCTGTAGGGCCTCCCTGGTGACATCTCACACTGTGTCTCCAATGTCATGCAAATCGCCCTCTATGAAGGTGATTGGATCCAACAATGTCTTAGTGGCCTTGGATTTCTTCCTTGACCCTACTTTCTCTTGTTCCCGTCGATGCTTGATGCAAGTGGATGTCACCTGCAGGTTTTTATCATGCTGCTCTATTTTCTCATCTATCTCTTCCTCTGTCTCAGGCGAGGGCGACCTTGGGCCTTTGTCAGAGCCCCTATCCGTTTCACCTGTTTGCTTCGTCATCTGGTGAGCAGCATCGTGCTCCTCTTAGGCCTTGTCAGTGGCCTCCTTCTTCCTCTTCCCGTCAAGTTGTGCCATCTTAAGCTTGGCCTCCTCCTTTTTGCACTACGCGGAAAGCTTGCTCATCCCCATCGCCAATTTTGGTGTAGTTGGCCACTCTACCGGCCAGCGTTCAAGCACTGCATCAACAATGTCATCCTTTTCCAAGTAAGGCAAGTCATATCATGTTTGCACAGGGTCCTTCCATGCCCTGATTGACACATGGTGAAAATCTGCCTTGAACTCTGCATAGCCCTATAGGTTGGAAAACATAGTAGGTGACAACCACGGTTTGAGATTTATGGCCATGCACATGTTCATCTCCTTCAAGATCTAGAAGATCTTATTGTCCTTGATGCACTATGCATCCTTACTTTCCCACAATGAAGTGTACTTCACTACTTATGGTAGTTCCGATGTGACAGAGGGGAATTGATTGTCCTCTGGCAACTCCCATGCTACCAACACAATAGACAACAAGAGCCATGCATAGTGCAAAATCTTGTTGACCTTCTGTGCCTCATGGAATTTCACAAGGAACTCACCATAGAGATAGTGTGCCCAATTGAACTAGACTCCTTCGACGCATTGGGCTTCTAGCGTGACGACAGGTTTTTGCACCTCATCTTTGTGACACTACCTCATCAACTTTCCTGCCAAAATATGCATGGCCGCCTTTACTACAGGGTAACTGATACTTGAGATGGCATATGGGCATGACTTCTTCACAAGCTTAAATTTCTCATTCATGGCCTCCATGAGGGCCTGCTTGCCACCTTTTCCGCCAAACATCATGGACAGTTTTTACCCTATGTAGGGTAGTCGCGTGATCCTATAGATCAGTCTGTTGGTGATGGGTATTGGCTCCTCCAGCCATAGACACCCATCATGCATGAAGCATAGGAGCTTCTTGATGACCAAGATTGTAATTGGGGTACAGTTCTAGTGTGACACCCATTACAGGTTGAGCGGACCTGCCTTGTCTACTCACCTAAGCCACTTCCGTGGTTACAATGTGGTCATCCCAATGGTTCTGTCAATAATGCAGCGCATTAGCTGCTCAGTCGCCAAGTGCGGGAACTTCTCATGGTCAGCTAATTCCGAGTCTTCAAGCTTTAACAGAGGAACCCACCCCAAGCGTGGTCCTTCAATGACAATATCATCTAGTAGCAGAGGGTTTTGTAAAGGAACCTTGCTCACCTTAGTCCTTCCCTTCTGCAAAGGGATGTACTCAGGGAACCAAGTGATAGGGTCAGTACCCTCGACTTCAACTTCCTCCACATTTATCCCCATGTTCTTGTCATCCATCAGGATGTCTTCGATTTCTTCCTCCTCCGGCTCCAGGTTATTTGCTTTTCCCTTTTCCTATGTGGTGGGCTTGTCCTTTGGTGGGTTTCTTCTCGGCGATGTGCACACCGGTATTGTAGGCTATTTTCCCTTCTTATCCTTCACACTCTCCTTGGTTGGGGTCGACTTCGGTCAAGGTGTCCATGGTGATTTGGGGACTCCAACTAATACTTTGGCAACCTCTGGAGCAACTTCCTCTACCTCCATAACAACTTCCGGCATAGTCTCTTTGGCTACGACTACTTCGGTGTCCAGAGCTTCTACGGGTGCTGACATGATGCTATTTAACAATTCTCGCGTTGCCTTTAGTAATTGTTCAAATGCCGAACTCGCTATCAGAGCTTTGAAGGATTCTTGGTTCATGTGCACCTGAGAGCTCAACAACTCAATTCTCATAATGACAAGTGTTTTTCGCTGGGCAACCACCTGTAATTTATAGGGAATTTTAAATTCAAATCCAACCATTCCCCCCACATTCAATTCATTAATGCTAGATTGGCGGTAAATTTTCAAGGATTTGTCCCATAAATTTCGTCTTAACTGTTGGTCCCCCGCTCCATTTGGCTGCATTTCTACTGTCAAATCATTAATAGTGACTTTAATGATCACTTTCTAGCTGACTTGCGTGATTTCTCCCCGGGTAGCACAACTCTATTCACACTTTCGTGAACCCTGTGACACTTCATTGCTTCATACAATCCTTCAATCGCATAGCTCCTAACTAGGGCAATGTCGTTTATAGTGTCGTGCCTCCTTTCAGCTGCCTAGAGCGCTGAGACTGTGCTATCCACATATAGTCACCTAGTTGGATCACTAGTGTATGGCTTCAATCGGCTGCCATTCGCCTTTCCTGTGAAGGGATCTCCATTCAATTTTACCAACTAAACCGCTCCACCATCAATAATCTCCTTAATGACATAGGGCCCTAACCAGTGCATTCTGATCTTTGATAGAAATTTGTCAAAATTACTATCATATAACAAAACCAGATCATTTACCTTAAAGGTGCACAACTTAATATGTCGACCATGCCATGCTTTTTCCCGCTACTTTTGGACCTGTTGGTGGAAACCCGCTAGAAATCTCTCTTCCTCAAGCTCAACTAGCTGCACGAGCCTCTCTTCCAGGGTTCTGTAGTCCATCATACCCATGAGCGTAGCTATGCATAGACTAGACACAGTGTATTCCATGGGCATCACTACTTCAACACCATCTACAAGCCTAAAGGGTGTCTATTCAATCAACTTCTTGTATGTCGTCTAATAGGCCCATAGTACTACATTATGCGTAAGTCCCAATCACTTTGTTGAGCATTGCAAACCTTGCTCAGCACGTTTTCCAACATATTATTGAATGCTTCCACTGTCCCATTAGCCTATGGGTGGTAAGGCATGCTCTTCTGGTGATATACCTAAAATTCCTCTGTCAGCACGTTGATTTTCTCATTTAGAAAGTCTGTACCACAATCACTCATCAAAATCTTTGGACACCCAGATCACGTCAGTAAATACTCAAAGAGGAACTTCACTGCAATCATGCTTGTGCAATCCTTCACAAGCTCTGCCTCCACCCATTGATTCAAATGCTCAGTCGCAGTGACAATGTACCGTGCTCCCATGTTCTTTCCTTGGGGCTGAATGGGTCCCATAAAATCTATCGCCCATTTCTCAAAGGGTTGTAATGTCATTTGTGGATTCAGAGGTAGCCCATCCCTCCATGATGGCCTTCTTTTCCTTTGACACACATCACATGCCTTGCAGTAAGATTTTGAATCCTAATGGAGGGTTGGCCACCACAACCCTGTACCTAGAATCTTCTACATGGTTTCTCTTCTTGCATAGTGACCTCCCACAGAACCCCGATGAGCCTATGCAAGGATATTTCTCCTTTCAAGCTCTGGTACATATTGTTGCAATATTTCATTAGACCCCATTTTGTACAGATAGTCGGCAATGACAGAAAATTCTACCATGTGTACCACTAACTCCTTCTGCTCGATGGTGTAACCTTCAGAGGCAGTTCCTGTCATTAGGAAGTCTATGATGTCTTCAAAGTGACCATCCACGATGTGTACTACAAATAGATGCACGTGAGGTAATCCCTACTCTAAATTAGTTGGCTCTTCCCTTGTTTTGATGTGCAATAGATGGTCTAGTCCTTTATTTAGTCGTCCATGCTTCACAATAACTTCAAAATCATACTCCTGAAATAATAACAACCACTTGTAGATTCCCCCCCCCCCCCCCCAACACAGTCTTATTGACTAGGTATTTCAACACAGATTGATCTATATACATCTTATAATGTCCACCAAGAAAATAGTGTCTAAACTTCTGGAGTGCATATACCATGGCTAACCCTTCGCGCTCGGTAGTGGAATAGTTCTTCTTAGCCTTGGATAACCTTCTGCTTGTGAATGCTATAGGATGGTTTAATTCTCCTCTGTCAGCCTGTGTCAGTACTGCTCCTAGCATTATACATGACGCGTAGACATGTACATGAAATGCCTTCTTCCAATCCAGGAAGACTAAAATCGTTGCAGTGACCATCTTTTCTTTCAATACAACCAAGATTTTTTTACATTCCTCGTTCCAACAGAATGTGACATCCTTTTTCAACAACTTTTCCATAGGCGCGGTGATCTGGGCATAGACCTTGATAAAATTCCTGTAATACCTAATGTGTCCTAAGGTTGCACGCAACTATTTGACACTCCTCAATGCCTCCAAACTAACTATCACTACAATCTTTGTGGGATCTACCATCAATCCTTGTCGACAAACCACATGACCCGGCAGGGTCCCAAAAGGAATGCTAAACAAGCATTTCTTCAAATTAAGCACAATATGGTACCTCGACAAGTATCCAAAATCAAGCACAGACTTTCCACATGGAATTTTACTAGCCCAGACATAGTCCAGTCATCAAAGTACACCTCCAGAAACTTATGAATAAATTCCATGAACGTAGCAATGACTATGTGTGAAAAAATCATAGGCACATTCTTCAATTTGAAATGCATTATGGTGTACTGAAAACATCCCCACTCAGTCATGAAGGTTGTCTTGCTCCTATCCTCTAGTGCAATTTTGATCTGATGGTACCCAAACAACCCATCAGTGAAGGAATACTCTTCCTAGCCACCTACATTTTCCAACACCTCATCAGGGAATGGAGTCGGCAAAGGATCATGCACACAAGCATCATTCAAATTCCTGAGATCTATGCATATCCTTATTTCATCCTTCTTCTTCTTTTTCTGTACCACCATTGGGCTTACGCAATCAGATTCTTCTATGGGCTCAATAATGCCTGTCGCAAGCATGTTATCTAATTCTAAGCGGACCTTCTCCTTATAATTCGGATTGAGGTGGTAATTTCATTGCTTAACCAGCCTCGTGTCGGGTTTTAACGTGATATTCATAACATCTAGGTCTCATGTTATCCCTTTTAGCTTCGTAAACTTGTTAGGGAACAAATCTTGGTATTCGCGGAGCAATTTAGCGACCTTATCCACTCTCACGTCATCCCAATAATCTCCCATATTTGCGAATTTGGGCTCCAACTCCTTACCAATATTTACCTGTTTCATTTTCACTAGTGTAGTTATATCAGGATTCTTAATCTGTAGTCCCTCAACCTCGCGGTGATCCTCTATTTTAAAGATGTTAATATTTTGTGTATCCTCATCTTCTTCTTCAGTGGTCATGTTATAGCATTCCAGTGCATGGCTTAGCTAAGTAGTCCAATTTGGTTTAATCAAATCCAAAGGATCCTATGGTATCCTAAAGATTGTTGCTTTCACTTATTGTAGCACTTTGTCAATACAGTCAAACTCGTCCTCAAAGCTAAATATCATCATGAATCCTTCATGCAAAATATCCCATTCACTTGTACCATGGAGGAGCTTGATTTCCAAGTACTAGTTCATTGGGATGACATCCAAGGTATGACTAAACAAGTGCACCCATTCCGGTTGGGGCTTCACTCCATAAGCATGAGCCTATTTGGCCAAGTGTGCATGTGGATCATCCTTCCCATCATACTTGTCTATCATTAGTACCTTCAGCTTCCCAAAGCGTGTTATCTTCATCCTTTTGCACTCGCGCCAATTATTAAAGTTACCCTTATTCACACCCCACCATCTTATGGGCGTAGCGCACAGGGCCCAATCCAAAGCCTGGAAACACTGCTTTTCTGGTAACTCCCTCTCAAATGCATCCAAAAGTAATTCTACATAATTTAGGCCATCATACGTGGGAAAATTTCTTACCTCTGATGACACACAGTGTAGCGATCAGCACATCATGTTATAGCTCAGTGTGGTTACTTCGTGTCATCGATTCTACCAGTGTTCTAATTCTTCATTAGAGTCTGAGGTGCAGGAACTCTCATGATCCCATGTAATTTTTCCATCCACTGTCGAATTCACCCAATCTTGGTCTCGTGTTGTTATCTTATATATACATTCCAAATTTTCATCACTCTCATAATCGCAAATGGGTTTAGTATAGCGTGATCCTTCAGTAGGATCTAGGGGTACTATTATGTGAAGCAATTTCTTGTCATATATCATCTTCCAATTCTTTAGGTTGATTACCCCGTTCATGTCAGTAGCCCAATCAATGCGAAGGAGCGCAGGGTAGGGGTTGTTGTCATCTACATTTTCTATTACTTCAAAGTCATCCAACACGCTCGTGCCTTCAATATCTACAGTTACTCCTTGCAATCATCCCATGGGGATGATCTTCTGATAATTTTCTATCCTTAACTAAATCGGAGACCACTGCATTGCGGGTCTTCCCATCCGCTCCCAAGTCTGCTTTGGTAGGACGTTCGCATTTGACCCCAGATCCAAAAAAACCTGATCCATTTCATATTATCCTATTTGCACAGTCAGTCTCATCTCTTATCCTATCCTTTCTTTATGCTTACGAATGTTTCGTACCATGCGCAGTTCACCCAGAGTGTTTCCAGTGCATCTATTTATAAGTTCCAGTAATCCCTTCATAGCCTTGCTATCACGAAACAACTTCATGCAGGTTTCTAAAAAGGTCATAAGCATAGAAGGGTCCATCTCCTGATCAAGTTTATCCTTGCTTCCTAAGGTAGAGGCCTTAGTGAAGCTCTTCTTTGCTTCCATGACTATTTCACGTGTGCTCCAGATCAAATTCAACCTCTTTTGTTGGAGGTTTGCGAACCCATGTGTTGTCTTTGGGTTGTTTTCCCTTATCATCTCCTATTGAAATTCCACTTCGGAGCACTATATTCACATTAGTATCTCTGTTCCTACGAGGCATGAAATGGAATCTCTTTTCTTGGATATTTTTGTTTTTTTTTTACTGCTTGTACCTGCAAAAATGAAATTGATTGAACAAAAAAATTGCAACTACTCAAATGAACTTGTTGAAAGGAAATTGCAGAGTTGAAATGAAAGCAGGGAAATAACTAATCTACTTTGCTGAAATGGAAATTGCAAAATTGAAATGAAAGCAAGGAAATGACTAATCTACTTTGCTAAAATGGAAATTGAAGAATTGAAATGAAAGCAAGGAAATGCGGGAATTGAAAGAAACAACTACTATACTTTTGTTGAAATGAACTAATTAGCAGCATGTTGCAGCAGAAAATAGAAGGAAAGCAGTAATCACAAAACACTCTGATGCTTCCCTAGAAATGACTCCAAAAACTAGTGAGCACCAGTATTGCAGCAATAATTTTGCAAATCCTGGGGCTTCCTACTTTGCTTTTATCAACCTGGTAGTTCGTAACAAACTTGGAAGCGACGATGTTGTATGCACAAGTACTAGCTCTTACTGCAGGCTGCCACTTGGTCAGTTGGTGCAAGATTAGTAGGAGATCAAGCCAACTTCTATGAGTTTCTAGAAGAAGCTTTTAACTATTATGAAAGAAAGCTAACTCTACAGAGGCTATCCTACTTGCAGAAAGAGAAAGAAGATCGTAGTATAAAGCAAACCCTAGAAAACCCTAATTTTTCCAACTAAAACTACTTCTGCAAAAAAAGAAATGAAAATTGATGAAATGAATGCCATTGACTACTAAAAAGGTAAATGACATCTATTCAAGTTGTTCCTAGAAGAAAATGAGAAAAGAACACCTTTTGTGTTTTTATGTGAAATTGTTATGCATGTGATTTTGTCTGTTTGTGACTGTGGAAGAGGGTTGGTGGTGATGGATGGTGGATTTTGTTTTTTCACAGGTATAAGAAGGTGTGGAGGGGTCCTAAGAAGCCTCTAGTAACCTTCTAAAGACTTATCCTGCAATCGAACTTCAAAAAGTCACTCACAGGAAATTCTACATGAGGCTGCACGGGATCTACAGGAGGATCTATACGAGGATGTCGAGAGCTATTTTTAGAGGCTTTAAGAATGGAAAAATGGTGGGAAAGGGTAGCTTAATACTAGAGGTATGTGTTGAGGTGTCTGGGGCTTAACAAGGAGGATCAAGAAAGAAATTGATGGTTGGATTTGTTCAAATGCGAGAGGAAAGCTTATGGAAAAAGTGCAGAAATTAGGGCAGATTCGTGAAGGACTGTGAATGACTTGTGAAACCTATGAGAAATCAGATGATGCTAGCTGCTTTATTGATTAATTTTGAGCTGAAGTGTGTTGTAAGAGATCTACACATCTAACTACCGAAACTGAGCAAGAAAAGGACTAGCTGCACCAAGAAAACATAACCATATCTCTTGTTAACCTAATTTCTGACCTAGAAACATAAACTGCTAACTAGTACCTTATGAATAGAAAAGCATGCAAAGAGATTTATTACAAAAACAAGAAATAATCTTGGCAAATTAATCTGAAGCAACCTTTTAAGTTTTCAAATCAAATCATCACACTAGAAATTTCATGGAAGAAGCAAAACTATGTTTTTGGTGGCAGTAATGGTGACTTGACCTCAAATCATGGTCCCAGGAAGGGAGAAATGAGATCAAGGCCTATTGTTGGCCTTTTTTAATCTTAGCCTATCACTGTATTAACCTACTTCAGTGACTAAAACAAAAAGTAGCTATGCAAACCATCAAAAGAAAGTTATTCTAAACAATGTAAAATGAATCTATCTAACAGAAATTTATTCATGAACTGAAGCAAAAACATATGAATACAAAGAAAGAGGTGTTGGGTAGCTTGGTTTGGGCCCTATCCCAAGAGCTTCAGTCCTTTGAAAGAAATCAGTGCTGGCTCAGAAAATATTACATAAACTGTTCACAAAAATAAGCTCAAAAATGAGCTGAACAAGAGCTGCACAAAAGTGCAAAAATTCTACTAATAAATGGCTAAACTACTAAGGCTCTAAGCCCCCTTATTTATACAAAGGGACTCCCCCAATAGTCCTCCTAAAATCAAGGGGCTTGGCTTCCAATAACTAGAGATAGAAAGCAATTCTTCTTGACTTGCTCGACTACCCCTTGGATGCATCGATATGGTTGTTTGTGCTCTAAGTTTCTGATGGAGGATTCGAGGTAGGGAGTCATAAATGAGGGGGACACCCTCCTAAAAATCCTCTCCCTTGTTTTGCTCAAATATTGGTTGCCAAATGCTCATTAATCCTTTGAATTTGTCCAAAATTTACCAAAAATATGCATAAAGCACACATTAGACTTCATGGCATAATGACTGACCCAATTCACTCTATTAGAACAAATATAATAAAAAACGTGCAATAAACTAATGAGAATGGTGGATTAAGCTGAGTTAGGAGGCCGAATGAGCCCATATAATAACTCATTTATGGGGCTCATTAGATAGCCATGGTGTTTTGGGTTTCTTTCCTTATTTTTCTGGTTGGTTCTCAAGTTTCCCTTAACTCAGGTTGAGTTATTAGTTCCTCAAAGCCCTAGTTATACAAATGCTCTGAAAGCCTTACAATATCAGCTTAAATTGAGTTACTAGTCCTAGAATCCTTGGTTGGAAAAACACTCTAGAAGACCTTAGTGCATTGAGTTACTAGTCCCTAAAGCCTTGGTTGGAAAAACACTCTAGAAGCCCAGATAATATGTGGGTTGAGTTACTAGTCCTGGAAGCCTTGGATGGAAAAAAAACTCTCAAGCGCTAGAAGGCTTAGGTAGAGACAAATCTAATGATGGTTTTCTCATTTCTAACTGTCAGGTGGAATCACTATTTAATCAGCTGAAGTGGTTGGCCTCTAGAATCCCTTGATGGTTTTGGATTTATGTGTTCTATGAGATCCCACATTCCTGCTTAGAATATGACACATGGGTGAATGGATGGAGAGAGATTTGGCTCAGCCATTCTACGATCTGGTGAATGTGGTAGTCCCATCCTCGATTTGGATTTTTCATAATCAATACGAGGTTATTTCTTCTTGTAATTCTATGAGTATTATATTGGTTTATATGTGGATTGTATGGTTGTGATTTCCCTGGTATTTATGTTGCTATTCTGTTGGCTTTGTATATGTTTTATAACAATAGCTATGTATAGCTCTCATCATGTTTTTACTTGTAAATTAATGAACAATCTATCTATGACCTAATGGCTGAAACTAAAACCAATGGGTTGAGGCATTAATGCTTCTTAGAGATTCTCAGATGGGTATGAGACCCCTATTCTTAGATCTATTTTTTACAATTATAGATTACATATTTGTGATTTGTTTGACAAAATGCATGTCATGGCTAGTAGGGGTCCAGTCAAGGGCTTGTTCAAGTATTTGCATTTTCATCATTCGTTCAATGTTATCTTTTTATTCTGAAGGTGTCAATGAATTCTCGGCAGTGACCTGGGCTCTCAGCCTAAAAAAGTGGTTCAAATCCTAGGGGCACTGGCATTACACTAAGAAAAATATTCCCTAGACACTGACATGCCTTATCATGATAATGTCCATAGCCTCCTCGATGCTGTTAGGCCCATAGCATGGGAGTGTCGAGAGGTAAAGAGATCTAAAACCTCAGTGGGACCCATGGGTTTGTTAGCAGAAATGCAGGGATGGTTCTTAGGGGTCTTGCAGTTTATGTGGAAGGGTTGTATGATGTGTTTCCATCGATTCCATTCCTTAAGGTCACCTAGGAGGTTGAATCCAATCATTTATCTTCACACGTTTACCCCGGTTGGCCGATTACTTGGGTAGATGTGGGAGGAGCGTGTTACATATCCTCTTGGTTGTGCATGTTTGGATCCCTCCTCCACACTCTAATTGGTTATGATCCATGGTCATGTTCTTTCATGAATGCTTCCACAAATTTCTTGTCATATTTACATTGAACCTTGGGAATATGTTACATTGCACTCAAATCCTTGCTAGTAAAATATCCTATGACCATATGCTTCATTGTAACAATATTTCTTAAGGTAATGCTCAAATTTAAAAAAAACCACCGAACCATGTTTGTATAAGGAGGAATTTTAGGCCAGACCGCAATTCCGTGCAAGAATTAAATAGCTACATCACTGGAGGTAGTGTTGAAGACTAGGGTAGAATCATCGATCATAACTGTTCTTTACATGATTGTGGATCCTTTATCGTCAAAGAGTTTATACATGGATTCATAATAGGACTGTCAAGAGTCTTCGGTGTGGACTGTCCAGAGTCTTTGGTGTAGACTGTGTCAGAAAATAACCCTGGCACGACATTTTTGTCTTCTAGGATTTCTACTAGAGTGACATATTATTGCTGCACAACGGGTTTCTTCTTCCTATTGTTGCTTTAGACACTTATTCATTATTACGGTCGTCGGGACTATCCTATAGCAGAAAACAAAGGGATGAGATGAACTTTTTCACACAAAGTACTTAGAGCAAATAATGAATCTTTACAAAACAAACTGCTTATTTAAATAAAATCTTGATAGAATCAAACTATAATGAATGAAAATGTTTATAATTTTGAAAACAATAAATTCACCACTCTCAAACATTAAGTGTGGAAACATGAATTCATGTGCGAACTCCAAATCAACATATCAAAGATAAAATATCAAAGGAATGAGTTATAGGAATGTGTTTAAAAGTTATGATAATGGTGACTTCTGATAAAGGGAATTTCAGTTGAAGGAATGGATATAAAAAAGAGGTGGGAAGTGATATCAGGAGATTTATATCGGAGGTGCCATATCGAAGATTTAAGGAAAAAGATTTCGATATAAAAGTTATGATAAAAGCTATAAATAGGAATACTAAAGGTATCGACAATGGGAGATATCCGGGATATCGGATATGAGAGGCAACGTGTATCGTTGGTAAGATATATTGGAAGTGAAAGGCATCAGAGCTAGGAGATATCACCACAACAAAACCTTGTGATTAGCGTCCCTTGTTTCTTCATTTTTTTCATCTGGATCCCATTTTTTGTGTTATTTGTGTTCACTTATCAAATATGGTGCAAAAATTGATGCAAACTTTGCACCAAGTCTTACACCAAGTTTAGCACTAGCTATTTCAATAGGTTTTGCACCAGATTTTACACTAGGTTTTATGTCAGGTTTTATGCCATGTTTTGTGCCATCCTTTGCACCATGTTTGCATCAATTTTCCTAATTTTGTTTCACCAACTTTTTCATTTTCTATTGCATCCACATTTTGCACATACACTTGCGTCAACTTTTGCATCATCTCTTGCACCCTCTTTTGCATCATTTTTTTCATCCCCTTTGCGCCAAGTTTTGCATTGAGGTTTGTGTCTAGTTTTGCATCTACTTTTATTTCATCCACTTCTACATCTTGTTTTGCATCCATTTTACATCCTCTTTTTCATATTTTATTATGTCCATTATTGCGTCCAATTTTCTTGTGCCATAATTTGCACCTATTTTGGAACCTCCCTTTGCACCCATTTTTTCTTCTAAATTTGCATCAATGATTGCCTCCTCATATACATCTAGGTTTTCATTGACTTTTACATCTATTTTTTCATCCCTTTTTGTATCCACTTTTGCGTCAAGATTTTCATTAGGTTTTGTGTCTCATATTGCATATACTTTTGCATCAAATTTTGTTGCATAAACTTTTGCATCCTATTTTTAATCCATTGTTGCACCCATGTCTACGTCCACTTTTGCATCCCCTTTTACATTTTATTTTTCATCTTCATTTTCTTTTTTTTTTCATCTATCATTACATCCACTTTTGTTGTGACAGAATTTGTCCCATGTTTTTTACTTACTGTTGTACCCACGTTTGCTTCCAATTTTTCGTCCATCTTCGCATCCTCTTTTGCATCAAATATTGCATCTATTTTTGCATCAAGTTTTGTGTTTGGTTTTGCGTCTCATTTTGTATCTTCTTTTGCATATATTTCCATTACATCCATATTTTGCATCCAATTTTGTTTCTCATATTGCATCCATGTTTGCATCCAATTTTACATCCCTTATTAGATCTTGTCTTGCATCTAAGTTTGAATATTTTTTTCTGTATGTTATTATATCCACTTTTGTTGTGCCATAATTTGTGCCAAATATTGTGCCTCATTGTAACCCACATTTTATTCCACATTTTCATCCTATTTTGTGTCCAAGTTTTCATCAAATATTGTTTATGTTTTTTGCATTCCATTTTGCATCTACTTTTAGATCCACTTCTGATGTGTCAAATTTTGCATCTAATTTTGTATCCACTATTGCACCCATATTTGGTCCATGTTTACACCCCTTTTTTCATCCAAGCTTGCCTCCTTTTTGCATCCAATTTTGTGTCCTTTTTTGCATTTGTTGACGTATCCACATTTGTTTCACCACAAGTCATGCTAAGTTTTATGCCTACTATTGCACCCATGTTTTCTTCCACTTTTTCATCCATGTTTGAATCCTATTTTGTGTCCAAGTTTGTGTCAAGTATTGCATCTAATTTTTCATCCATTTTTGTGTCAATCTTTTTGTCTTTTTTTCATCTACATATGTTGTGTCCACTCTTCATCCAATTTTACATCTATTGTTGCCCCTTTTTTTTGTTCACTTTTATGTCCCTTTTCCAACACATCATATTTTTTGCATTGATGATATTTCTTATGACATTGAAAATTATGAACAACTAATGACGATGTCAATAATTATGACGATGACGATAATGAATATGATGATGATGATATGAATTGTGTAAATCAATTTCTGGATTAATATCACATTTAGTTGTTGTTGTAATTGACAGTTTGAACCAGCAATGGTGGTTCATCATCGGGATGAGAAAGGTCTATGAAAGACTGATCTACCATATAGTTCAATAAATAGATGCCTGAGATGAAGAGCCATCAATAACCCTAGAAAATTGTAATTTTAATGCAGAAGCCGAATCAATTTTTACCCATAACTATGGATTGATCAAATTAGCCAGAGATGTGTGAAGATCAAGAGTTTTTTGAGATAATGCACTCAGTTCAAACATGGTTTTCTTGATTTCACTGTGAATCAATGCTAGCTTTAATGAATACCTGATTGTTGTAATTTCTTTTGACGGAATGATTAATTTTAGCAAAAGTCGGAATAATAAAAGAATCTTTGCATCTCTTTAAGAAAGTAAGATCACCCTTCCTTTTCACTAAGAGAAATCTCTAACATTTGAATATGCGAACTCTTTTCATTATATCCCTTTTGTATTAGGTGAGTATCTCGGATTTCAAGTTTTTATGATCCTCATCATTGTGTAAATCAGTTTCGTGTATAGATCTTTCTCATCCTGATGATGAACCACCATTGCTGGTTCGAAACGTCAATTACAACAACAACTAAATGTGATATGAATCCAAAAACTGATTTACACAATGATGAGGATCGCAAAAACTTGAAATCCGAGATGATATGGATTATGATTATTATGATAATGACAATGATGATAAATATGACAAGGGTTACAATGACAATGATGATGGCGATGCTAATGACCTTGGCCAATCTTCCAAATTTTTAAATGTTGTCATGGTCATAACCATAATCATTATCTTTTGCATCGTCTTCCAAGTCATCATCATATAATCATCATTATCATTATTTTCATCCTGATCATCATCAACAACAATAATGGCATGAATGATGACTATGAGTTCATGACGAAGATGAAAACAATGATGATAGAAATTACATTAATTATGATGATGGGGATGATGAAAATTATAATGACGATGATAATGGTAGTGATGATGATCATCATCGATCATCTCTAACAAATAAAGTTGTTATTTCTTTTGCATATATCATGTGTCCTAACAACCCTTTTTGAACCCACATAACATTTTTTGGGTTGATGATATTTCTTACGGTACCTATAATTATGAATAATTGACAAAAATATCCATAATCATGATGATGATGATGATGACGACAAAAATGATGATTATGACAATAATGCAATGATGACAATAATGATGACGATAAGGAATATGATGACACTCCATCTAAACTAGGGAGGTACTTATAATGAGACAAAAAAGTACTCTCAAGTTGAAATATTCATATAAGAAAGGATTTGGATTGATAAGCATCAACGGTGATTTACAACATCATAGACAACATTGTCAAAATAGCAAGGCCTTGAATAATAAGTTCTATCTCTCCATTAGATCATAGCATAATGTTGGGAGGCATAAATTTCGACACCAGTGTCTCTCTAGGCACTTACCCCACCAGGATGTTCCCCAGGCATGTCCTCACATGATCATTTCCTACTCCACTATAATAATATTTGACACCAAGAAATGTCGATCCTCATGACTATTCTTATCTTGGATTAATGTACATGACTTATGGCAGTTAGCCCCAGTGAAAGTACAAATTCTTAAGGAATATTGGTCCTAGATCTTTATCCAATCCACCATTCTCCCTACTCATGTATTTATTAGGCTTATGAATGTTATTCTTGGCCATAGTACATGACACATGGATAATATTGTGTCCACCCTCACTCCCTCTCAACAAAGGAGGAGACATCCACAAGCATAAGACTTTCTCAAGAATACCCATCATTTCCATAGAGAATAACATCATTAATTTGTTTTCATCGCATGATGCCTTTATGATTAAGAATTCATAGATTTGTGGAAAAATATTTCCCCTTTTTTCATTTGTGATGAAAGAAAATAAAAAATTGAAAGCCAAAATCATTAAAGATACACTATAATGATTTACCTAAGTCTAAACTCTAAGGTTGAAGTGAAAATTCATGTAAATGTTATATCTATGAGTTGCGCCAAACTTATGAAACCTTATGACCTAGGTCCTATATATAAGAAAAATCAAAAGAAAGAAAAATAAGGCCTAATGAATGGTAACTCATCTATTCACCTCCGTCTTTGGTAAACATAGGAATATATACACTCCTAGTCACACTTGATCACATGTTTGTGATGGTTAAATCATGAAGTCCTCTTTTCTCCTTGCATTTTCATGTCATCATTTAAGCACCTAATTGAGGATCTAGGGAATGTTTGTTGCCTAAGGGTTTCATGTCTACTCTTGGTTTACTTATGTCACACTACGGTCAGTTTATGTGATGGAGTGAAGCACTTAAGTTTGTGGAGTTACTACAAGAATCTATTAAGTTAGTCATCAGACACACATGTATTGCATCTCATTGATCCACATGTGTGTGTTGGAGACTCATTTCTTGAGAACTTTATTGTAGACTACTTTAGGGCTTTGATGGTATAGCTTACAAAATCTCTGGGTAAACATTATGATTCATCTTTTCTTTTCCTTGAGATACTTGATAATATTGAAGTCACTCCCAATAATCCATGGAGATGGGGAGTATATATTACTTGTGCTGAAAATCGAATTAAGAAATATAGGTTTTCCATTTACGATATCGTAGTCATAGACGTTGGATACATGGTAGTAGTCCTCGATGTAAATTAGCTAAAATTGTATTTTTCATAATGAGAAAAGAGATAAACACATTTGTAACCTTGATGTCCTGTTCATTTCAAATAATATCGATTCAACCCAAGTATCTCGAACCTCACTTAATATTTTTGTTTCTTAATCAACATTATTGATAGGTGCTTTACGTACCATTTTTCTTTTAGGAGTCTCTGTTTTCCTTTACTATTGAGGCCCCTCATGTTCCATGAGACTATATTCATGGAGAATTTACATGGAAAGGAAGTATAATGTGACTAAAAAAACATTTTTCAAGATTTCAGTGCTTGGACAATACCATTTCATGACTCCTATATTTCCTTAACCTGGGACCGAATGGTGAACATGATGGCCTTAAGGGAAATTGACCAATGAAAATCTTAAAAAGAGGTGACTTTTGACTTTATGACATACAAGTTAATATACTAAAAAAAATATCCATAACAATTTCATCAATCAATGAATCATTAAAAAAATATCCAAAACAATTTCATCAAGTAATGAATCATTACATTATAAAATACAATCTATAAACCTTTTGGGAACTTTTTGCTAAACCATGCTCAAAAACCAACATATTTAATATTAATATTTCAAAATAATATGGACATTAAGACATTTTCATAAATTAAATAGCATGTTATCACACCTAAGAAATGTCACTAACAGAAAACTAAAAAATATGCAACTAATGGGAGTGACCACTCAAGGCCACCATAAGACAATTAATCTATTAATACAAAGATTAATGGGGACAAATATCTACAAAGGACAAAGGCAAACCTATTTTAACTTTATTGTTTTATTAGGTGCAAGTTGAACATCTCAAGATATAATGAAGAGTAGAATTAATTTTATTGCACTAAGAAATCCCAAACACATTATATAACTTAGCAAGGAAGAGATGTATAATACCCATCTCAGCGACACAACACATGACATTAAGTTACTTTTTAATATATAATTTAAACTCCTATCATAAAATCACAAATTTAGCATGAATGGAATGTTTAAAATTCATTTTTATAAAAAAAAAATATAATGTTTTTTTATAAAAAAATACCATAAACTAAATATATATTTTTTAGAAAATAAAAAAATACTAAAACTAAGTATATATTAAAAAAAACATAAGAATTTTTTTTTTAATTAAAAATAATTTTTAGATTTTTTTTTAAATACTTCCCTCCATTCTGAGAAGCAAAAATAACAATAGAAATAAGGATGGACCAAAAATCTTCCTTTCTCTGGTAAGTGTTTCCCACCATTCATTCCACTCACTCGAGTTATTTCATAGAACAAAGATAAGTGTTATTTCACATTCTTTTGGCAAATCCTTTTGAGATCCACATGTGATATAATATATATTCGTTGATGGAGTCCTCAATATATTGATCAAGTTTTGATTCCTTGGAGATTAATTAGTATAAATAAAGCATGAGTACTCTTAATTCCAAGTTCAATGCCTTAAATGGTGGAAACGAGGCAAGGGAGGGGTTGTTATCATGGTCATAACTCCAAGTTCATTGTCTCTAATGGTGGACGGGGCAAGGGAGGGGGTTGCAGTCATGGTCATGGTCATGGAGTTTTCTCTTTTACATTATATTTAGGGAGTTCAAAACGATTTAAATGGAGTCATTATCATCACTAGGTATAATGGATTACGTGTGATAATGGATAAAATGAAGTAATTAATTGTGAGCATTTGTTCTTGGACGAACAATAGGATATATTTTATCCTAGAGAAAAGTACATGCATTAAAAACAAATTAGTATTTCATGTGACATTCATATTGTATGTGACTTATTTTTCATTAAAAGCAATTTACTTTTTCCTGTGACATTCTTTTTTGTTACAATTTCTTCTATTTCTAATCTGAATTGCAATTGTAATTTGAAATAAAGCTTCTAGTAGCTCTTATTTTACCAATCGTGCATGGAAATCATAAGAAAAATTCACAATATATAATATGAAGAACAAATGAGTACCTACTTCATATGCATTGAAAAATGCTTCTAGTACTTAATGTGAATTACAAGTGTAATCTTAGTTGGATCTCCAATATATCTCAAACCACATTTTCATTTTATTTTTTAGTACTATTAAATGTTATTATGTCCTACATCATTTTATGGTTAACATTGTATTAAAAATATGCATTGTGTTATAGAATTAGTACTAACATGTAATATTGAATTTTTTCGAGAACACTATAGGTAATGACCACGAAGATGATGATACATACTAGGTTTAGATAATAGTATATATCAGAGACAATATGATGAGGATGGTGATGGTGATGTTGTTGGTGATGATAATGTGGATGATATTATTCGGATGGTCAAGATGATGATCATGGAAATGATCATGAGGATGATCTTGACTGTGATTTTCGTGGTGCTAGCTAGCCATGAATTAATTTTTATATTTAGTTGGGATGTATTAATATGGTAATCATATATTTGAATTTTAGTTTATTCGATTAATGATGATGATATTATCAGTACTATCTTGTTACCTTATGAATATGTTTTCATTTTTTTACATTTTTTTATGAAGAATTATTGTGTATGATGAGATTCCTATTTTTTTTATGGATGTTGTGAATTTAAGTTAGAATAATGATATCTATAGAACATTTTTATTTGGTAATCATACATTGACTTTTAGTTGATTTGATTAAATATGATGATGATATTATCATTTTTATCTTGTTATTCTATGTATATATTGAAAATTATCAACATTATTTTGATGGATAATTATTATGTATGATGATATTAATATATTTTGATGGATGTTGCGAATTTACCTTAGAATAACTATGTTCACGAAAAATTTTGATATGATAATAAAAAATTTGAATCTTAGTTGATTTGATTAACGATGATCTGGATATTATTAGTATTATCTTGTTACTTTATAAATGTGTTGAAAATTGTCATTGCTTTTTGATGGAGAATGATTATGTATGATGATATTAATATTTTTGGATGTAATGTTGTGAATTTACCTTGGAATAGTAGTCATATATGTATATTGAAAATTGTGAATGGTTTTTTGATGGAGAATTGTTATATATGAGGATACTACTATCTTTTTTATGAATGTTGTCAATTACCCTTAAATTTGTTTACAAATATTAAGTTATCAATTTGAATTGTGATATCTTCTTAAATGTGTTACACATGAAAATACATCCTTATCATCTTGGAGGAGAATACTATGTTGTTGGTTGAAATACCCCTTTCTCCTAGACTATATAAGACTATAATGCAAGTTATGTACCATTAGGACCATGTTATCCTAGTCTATAACAAGTTGTCCACTTCATCTAACCTTTGTTACCAAAATTCTCACTTAGGAAAAAAACCTCGAGTTAACTAGAATTTGACACTCTTGTTCACTTTCGGAAACTCATATGGTGGAATGTGATCTCTTTATCCTGATATTTAGCTTTTTCCTAAAAATGAAAAGCATAAAAAAATCTGAAAGAGTGATAGAGCATGGGGAAGATTTTTTCTAAGCACAAAAGCATCTAAAAAGTGGAAAAGGCCATTTTTATATGAGGAAACATTATTCACCCAAGTGATTTTGCCCAAATTAAACTATTGAGAAATTTGGGAAATCTTGATCACCTTCACTTTCCTATATATCGGAGGCTTGGCCATTGAGAAAAGGATGAGAATTCTTGTATTGTCACACTACTGAGATCTATCTTGAGAGGACGAGTTTTGGAGCTAGGAGTTTGGGGAGGTGTTGTTGCAACTGCATCTAATGGTTGTAACTTTCCTCCAACCCCTTTATTAATATAGATCGATTGTTATTCATTCCATATGTTTCTATTCATTCTTTACTTATTATATTTAACTAAAGAATGTAAGGGATTTTGGTTTATATTTATTTATTCAATAACGTTTATATGTTTTTGATAGTTTCAATTATCAAGATATTATGTTGTGAAGGTTATTGTATTGTCTCTCTTATGTGTAGGACCAAGATTTGGAGCTAGCTAGGAGTGCTTCCCAGCTACAATAAAAACTCCAACAAGACCTACATGCTAGGAATCACAAGGATTCCTTCTCTTTTTCTTAATCTATACTCTACATCTTGATCTACCAAGAATCCTGAGCCTTAGAACAACATTTCTTTTAATCAGACTATCCTAGGTTTCCAGGATAAACTGAGAGGGTTTTATATTCATCTAACCATGCATTAAATCCTACAGCAAAATGATATTTAAAAACTGTAATATATTTCACTATGTAAATGAAATTAGTAAAATGAACCCATAAAGGGAGTCATAAATGGAAATACAAGTAAAACTCTAAACAAGAAGCTAAAAGTGGGTGTAACCATGGATGTGAAATTGGGAGTAGAATTGGATCTTAAACTAGCCATCAAAACAAGATGCAAATAATGACATAAAAAGGGTTTTAAAGTATAATTAAAAAAGGGTGCAACACTAGACACAAACAAGGGAACAATATAGGGCATACAAAAGGATACCAAATTGGGCGCAAACAAGGATGCAAAAACGGACACCAAAATGAGGATGCAAATAATGGTGTAAAATTAGGATGCAAAATTGGGTGCAAAAAGGATGTAAGAAAAGACACAAAACAAGATGAAAAATGGGGTAGAAAAGGGTGAAACCAAGAATGCCAAAAATGATGCATAACTAGATGAAAATTCAAACTAAAATCTAGGTACAAAATGAGATGCAAATATGGACACAAAATGTGGTAGAAAAAATGATGCAAATTTGGATGCTGAAAAGGATGAAAAAGTAGAGACAAAAAAGGATGCAAAATTGGACATAAAAAATGGTGCAAAATTGGATACAAAATTAGAAAACATGGTGCAAAAATGAGCATAAAAATGGTTGAAATTTGGATGCAACATTGGATGAAAAATGAGGTGCAACAAATGATTCAAAAATTGGTGCACAGACAAATGCAAAAGTAGATGAAAAAATGGATGAAAATTGAACATAACATTAGACACAAAATGGGATGGAAGGGTGGACACAACACATTGTTCAACATAGGATACAAATTTAGATTCTCAAAAAGATGCAAAATTGGATGGAAGAAATGTTGTTAAAAATGATGCTAAATTGGATGCAACAAACGCTGCAAAATAGGATGCAAAAAAGGGAGACATAAAACACAAAAGTGGATACAAAAAATGGTGCAAAAATGGATTCAAAATTTGACGCTAAATCAAATTCAACGTATGGTGCAAAATTGAATGCAAAAAATGGTGTAAAAAAGGACAAAAATACTGTTGCAAAAATAGATGTAAAAATAAGTACAAAATTAGAAGCAAAAATTGGCACAAACTGGATGCAAAAAAAGGCACTAAATCAGATGCAAAAGATGGTGCAAAACTCGATGCAAATTATGAAACAAAACTGGAAGCAAACAATGGCACAAAAGAGGATAAAAAAATGATGCAAAAATAGATGCAAATAATGGCACAAAACTAGACACAAAACCTGTTGTAAAACCAAATGCAAATCTTGGTGCAAAATATGATGCAAAATTTGGAGCAAAAAAAGATGCAAAAAAGGATGCTTTAAAAATTGTACAATAGAGCTAGATTTAGGACCAGGCTGCACATCCCAATTGAGGAAAAAAATGCACTAAAATCTGGTGCTAAATCTGGTGCAAATTGATTGTTTTGTTGTAGTATATCCGAAGTGTGAAATATCATAAGTGTGACACTTTAAAATTTACTATATTTTGAGGGATGACATAAAAAATGGCGATTGTGGGGAACGAGGAAATTATAATATTAATTTTATAGAGCTACACATGATTTATAATAAACCTTTAATACAATCCCTTTAATAAATAAAGTGGTCATCGGGGAAGCTATATCGGAGAGGGGCTTTATCATAACTTTCACACAACGAAAGTTACGATATAATAAGGATCTGATGGAAGTATTCTTATAATTCTTTGACTTTTAAGAGAAAGGGCTTATCAGGGTTTATATTTTATCGTAACATTTTAAGGGTTGAGCTTCTGATATATGAGTTCCAATGAGGGAAACTTTTAAGCCTAAGAAATTCATAAAAAATCCAAAAATGACCTAACTTTATTGATAATCAAATAATTTTATTTAAATGAAAGAAGGGTCCCCATTATTTATTAATAACTAAATAAAAATAAATTGTGGGTTGTTGACTATTGCAACAATTGGCAGCGTACTAGGTGAAACAATTATCTTTGTAAAAGTAAATGAAATTTTAACAACTAAAGAAAAAGACTTAGAAAGATGTAAATATTTGAAATTTAGATTGATTAAGATTACTCTGAATAAAACAGAACTCATTATTTTGTAAAACTTCAAAACTTGTTATTGATAAAAACCTTCATTATATTTGTCAGTCATTTTATCAATTATAAAGATAAAATAGAGAACCATAGAAGATTAGCATTAAGATAGACTTACTTGTCATTGATAGAGGCTCTGTTGCCAACAGGCATCCATAACCTCAACAAGGTTACCATTTAACTGAATAATACCAGTATCCTATCCATTTATAGTAATGTTTTTGAGGTATTAATTTTTCATTTTTAAACTTTTCCTTTAATTGCTTGAAAGTCACTGTCCTGGTTTTCTAGCCAGATAATGACAATGCCATTCATAGGTTATAATGATATTGAACATGTTGGCTCATGATGAGACCTCCTATCCTATAGTTATGTAGCCATAAGACATTATGCGGGCTTGGTGACAAGTCATGATAATTTTAACATCATTAGCTCCCCGTGATCATGGTAGCTCATAATGACACCTCTTATCTTTCAAGTTTTTAAATATTTTTGAATTACACTCTAAAAAATGTAAAATTAGTGGATAAGGAGGTTAAATTACTCCTTAAGAGTTGTGGATGAAAATTAAAGTCAAAAGATGGTAAAAATTCAAAATATTCTTTATTTTTGAAAAGAAATTGTCCATGACCAATCAAAGGATAACAAGATATTTTAGTGGTTCAAGTCATGAAATCTTTACAAAATAATGGATATAAAGATTTCAAAGATTATAATAGGAGCAACACTAAACTTAAATGTTATAATTTATTTCTAACAAATCCTCCTTTAATTAATAAAACTCCATGTTAATGATGACAGACCCGAATATGAAGTCAAAATACTGCTACTCAACATGAATAACTAAAAGTTCCAATATGTACATATGATTATTTACATATTTACAATAGAATATGCATTTTCAAGAAAAAAAAACTTCAAAACTAGCCTGTTAAAGGGAAGAGAATCCCTCTTTCCCTGTAAATCTTGAAGGATAAAGTTTGATGGAACTAATTTTTCAATGATCTGAAATGGGTCGAGCCACAATTTTAGATTTTTTTGTGTTTACCTTTTTCTTCATGGTCATTATCCCATTTCATAACTAAGTCACCGATTTCAAAAATTTTATTACCTACTGAACTTGCATCAAACCAATATTTTACCAATTGTTGATGTTGAACATGAGCTTGTTTGGCTTTATCTCTTTCTTGTTGTAACTTTATAATTTGATACAATCTTAATTGTAAAGTAGAACAAGGTTGTTCTTCTATAGATTGCACTAAGTCTAGTGAAGGAAGAGCTAGATTGGGAAGTAAGATAACTTATTTTCCATACACTTAGTGATAGGGAGAAGTGCCTAAAGACGCTTTATGAGTAATTTTGTTAGCCCATAGAGAAAAGGCTAGAGCATTGTGCCAATTGTTTTGATTCTCATCAACAATTTTCTTGATGATTCCTATAAATTTTTTATTGGTGCATTCTATTAATCTATTTCCTTGAGGATAGTAATTTGCATCAGATTTGAGTTTAAAAACTCGTAGAGTGAATTCAGTAATAACATTTCCAGAAAAATAAGATGCATTGTCAAACATGAGGGCATAAGTAAGGCCAAACCTAGGAATTGCATGTTGGTAGATAAAATCGATTATAGTTTCAGAATTAACCACCTTCAGGGGTATTACTTCCACCCACTTCGTGAAATAATTCATATCAGTTAAAATATAATTACGTTGTGTAGAATAGTATGGAATGATCTAACCTATTATATCTAGTCCCCATTGCTCAAAATTTTGTGCAATATTAACTCGTTGTAAAGGAAAGGCTAGTTTATTCTCCTTCCCTGAAGTTTTTTGATAGACTTTGCATTTTCTTACATAATTATAGGCATCTTTGAATAGAGTCGACCAATAGTAACCAACATGAATGATCTCATGAGCATTCTTATCACCATTACAATGTCCACTAGCTAGTCCATCATGTGTTTCTTGCAACACTTTTTCTTCTTCAGGTTTCTTTAGACAACTTAGCAAGACATAATAATAATTTCTTCTAAACAAGGCATTATTGACAAGTTGATACTTATTGGCTTTAAGCCTCAAAGTTGTTTTTCTTTCGTAATTTAGTTTTACCGGATAATAACCATTTTCTAAAATAAAAAATTAAATCAACATATTGAGATTCAATGTCAATAGGACATACTTCTAAAACTTGAACATTATTACCTGAATCTTCTTCAGCTAAATTGTCAAAAGCTCCAGTTATTAACCTGCAAAAACCTTGACCTCTCACAATTTTGGTTGGATTTATCTCTAGGTCATATTATTGCATGGTAGTAACCCAATTAGCTGTATTTTCTCCTAATTCTCTTTGAATAAGAATTTGTCTAAATGTTGGGAAAGGAACAATTACTTTCATATGTGATTTTAGGATAAAAGGTCTAAAATGTTTTATTGACTTAAAAACCGCAAAAGATTATTTTTCCACTTCTGAATAACTTAACTCAACTCCTTGCAGATTAGAACTAAATAAGGAAATGGGAGCTTCAACTTGTACTTCATTTCGTTGGGTCAACACTGCTACATAGAATTTTTATTTAGAAGAAAAATTATATAGAACAAATTCTTTAAAAAAATTGGGTGTTGATAATCAAGGCGAATCTATGATGGATTGCTTTAGTGATTCAAATAATTTATCTTGGTTTGTACCCATTTGTAGACTTCATTCTTCTTTATCATGGTCTGTAAAGCTAAAACAATTTGTGAAATTTTTGGGATAAATCATTTAAAAAAAATAATTTGGCCAAGAAATCATTGTATGGAATTTTTGTTGTGAGGCAATGGGATTTCTGAAATCGCCTTAATCCTTTCCGGGTCTATGAAAATTCCTTCCTTGGAAACAATAAATCCTAGGAGCTTACAATCTCTAAGAGAAAATAATGACTTGTTAGGGTTTAAAGGGATTCCAAATTTTTTGCACCTTTAAAATATTTGTTTTAGGTCATGAAGATGGTTATTCCTCTTTTTTGAATATATTATAATATCATCTATGTACATAACAACTGATTTATTGATAAAACCTCTAATAGCGATATCCAGTTATAACCTAAAAAACCATCTGAAAATGAAATTAATTCAAAGCCTGCAACAGATTGCAAAATTTGTTCCATCAAAGGCAAGGAATGTTTTCATTTTCACATTCTTTATTTCAATTCCTAAAATATATGCAAATTTGAATGTCTCCATTCTTGTTCCTAACTGGCATAAGATTCGAAACCCACTTGGAATGTTTGAGTGGGAAGATAATTTTAGCTTTGAGTAGCTTTTTTAACTCAATCTTAATTTGAGCTTATAGATTGGGGTGAATCTTCCTAATTTTTTGTTGAAATGGTTTTACATCTGGTAGCATAGGTATAATGTGTTGAATGATAGATGTGTCATACATTTTTAAATCATCATAACTCTAGAAAAATAAATCTTTGTATATATTCAACAGATGGATAAATGCATGTATTTCATCTAGTGTAAGTCCAAGGCCTAAATTGATGTTATGGGGTTTAAGATCAAACCCTAGATTAACCAATTCGAATCTTAAAGTACTATTATGAAGTTTACAATTGGTAGCCTTCTTGAATCTATATGTCAAATCATACATGTCTTCCAATTTCTATATGGGATTAGGAAAGAAATTATCTTCAGAGGACTTATTTAGGCTCTTATCATGTTCATCTTCATCAATGATTTGATCAGAGTAAGACCCTTTTAAAGATAAAAATATTACGATGTCATTGTCATCATTTAATACATGTTAGTTGGTTATGTTATCTGGAATGGAGGGGTGAAAAATCAACTCAATTGAAAATCTATCAAGACTAAAATCTTAAGGAGGAATGAGTTTTGAAGCAACATTTACTAGGAGATCAATACTAACATTTTGTAATCTTGGAATAAGAGCTATATTGAATGTAGTGAAATATGTAGTTAAATCTTGAATCGAGGATTAATAATGTTTGAGGTGGTTAGAAACACAATGAATGATGTTTCTAACTTGCTTAATGACAATCTATAAATCACCAAATAATTTAATATAATTGACATCAAGACTCATGGCCTTCTACAAACCCTGTACCAACGCTTCATATTCAACATTGTTATTGGTAGAGTCAAATTCCAATCTCCATGCAAGCATGGTTTTTTCTACATATGGATTTACTAGGATGTGACCAGTGCTTGAACTATCATTAGATTTCAGTCCATCAAAGTAAAGAGTCAAAAATAATTCATCACACTTATTTACAACATTATCTATAATATTGATACATCTTTATGAATTTGTTTGTGAATTTTTTTTGTTTGAGATAAAATAGAATCAACAGGAAATAGAGAATTCTGAGTTGGGAAACTGCCAAAGAAAGATTCTAGAGAATAATTTCCCAGAATATTGTTTGTGAACACCACAGGTTCATTTTCCTCATCTAGATCAGTTAAAAAGTAGTTCATATGCTTTTCCCTATCAAAACTAATTTGATTAGGTTTTCCATTGTAGGGGAGCCAAATGTGTGACCAATCAGTTGCAAAAATAACCATGCATTTTATCAGACCAATCCCTACTTAAAATACGGCCATAAAATCATGGATGCCTCCGACTAATATATCAATTATTTGACAGACTTTTGGATTTGAGGATAGTCTAATTAGGACAACATTAATCTCTATGAAGACTTTGACCTTTGTTCGGTCTAATTGGACAATTTGAACGATAGATTTCTTAGGTATAATATTCAATTTGAGAGAAACGAAATAAGGCATGATATTGGATGATGCACCAAAATCTACTAAATAGTTATGAATATTCTTGTTAAAGATTTAAAAGGTCAATAGAAAAGGTGGAGTGTGAGAATTTGATTTATCTCCAACCAAAATATCATCGGAAGAATCAATCTTATTTGTAGGGAAATTTTGGGGTTTTCCTTGCCCTTTTGAGGGTCTCGAAGTAACAATAGTAGAAGGTAATGGAGATGTCGGGACATCATTCAATTCATTGAGTAACAATTTTTGTTGTTGTTGTAATTGACTGACCTCATATAATGAAATTTTATATTTGATATTTTTCATATCTTCTACCATATTATATTCAATGCTATCATAAACTATCAAAGTTTTAGATGATGAGCGAGACTTGGAAGTAGTTGGGGTAGAATCAAAATATTGAGTAGAAGTATTTTTTATTGTACCTTTATCTTTAGTAGAAGGAGCGGAGGACTTTTGAGTTTTACTAGATGAAATAGTATCGAAAGGTCCCTTACTTCTAGTACTTACTAGAAAAGCATATTCTTCTTCATTTTATGAAGTGCTCAATATGAAGTCCCATAAGCCATGAGATTGAATATTTCCTCTTATTTTGTTTCATCAGCCGATAGAGATTCTTCTCCTTCTTCATCATCCTCATCAGATTCTACATTTGGTATATTAGCAGGAGGTTGTGATTGTGTTGATTGGTTCCTTTTGAAAGGAAGAAAGGAATTCCTTGAAGATTTAGTGACTTGCTTCTTGATTTTAACCATTTCACTTGACATTTTTTTCAAAACCATCTGTAATCCTTCCAAATCATAAGGATCATTAGGAGCCTTTTTCTTAGATTCATCTTTAAAAGTCACTTTCTTGGTCTCCTTTCTTTCTTCAATGGAAGATTTATTTTCAAGAGCTTGAACGCTCTTTTCCATAGATAAATCTTCTTTCATGTTGTCTACGAACATAACGATGTCTCAAGGAAGAGAACTAATGTACCATTAAATCCGCACATTAGTACCACATTTAGAATTATCTAGGATTGTATTTAACAATTTATTAAATATTGAGTTAAAATCCTTATTTCTCTAATTTGGATTGGTTTTTAGGTTTGACAGATCAGTGATTAAAGTAATTGTTGTTAGATCATCCTCAAATTTCAACAAAAATTGTTGTTCAAACATATCCTAGTTGGTGATTGATTCAACAAGTAGGGGAAAATACCAAGGCCCTACATATCCTTCAAATGTGTAAGGAAAATGTTGGCAAACACAATACTCTTTTGTAACTCCATTGAGATTAATGGTCAACAGAAAATTGTGAAGGTATTCCTCTATAGATAAAACATCATTTGGATTAAACTTTGGTAACCATGTCTCTAGATGTTTAGGAAGAGGATGTAATGGTTGTGTCATTTGAAATTCCCCGAGATTGTTCCATGGTATGATTTCCATTCCCGGAGTACTAGGAATAGGGGAAGTTGCAAATTATGTAGAGGTTGTGGGACATTTGACAGTTGAATAGGTTACCCTTGTAGCATTATTGATTCCAATAGAACTAGTTGATTGTGATTGAGGAATGTGAGTGGAAGGAATCAAAGGATTATAAGAACATGGAAAAGGAGTATAAGAAGAATCAGGATGAACAAAAGGAGTATAAGGTGGGGAAGATGATGTAATCCCACTAGCTGAAGACTGAGCCTCTGGAGTATTTTTATTTTTCTGATAAATGGGTAATGGAAACTCAAAAGGCTTGACTCCAATTTTCTCACTCTAATATCTAGTTAAAACTCCAAAACATAGTAGAGACAAAGTAACACTTCCTTCAGATAAATGAGTCTGGGTAGGTTTTTCTTTGGAAATCTAAATTTCTTCCAATCTCTAAAATAAATTCTAGACTTAAGGGGACCCTGCAAGTGATTGTGTAGAATCTTGACTGACTAACTTTGGAAGTGTGCTAGGATATTTAGTAGTTGTTTCAACAACTTCATATGTATGATTAGGAGATTTAGAATGGGATCTTGAATTTGGTGGTGACTTTGAGGGATTCTAACTCTTATAATTACTTTTTGGTTTGGGATTAGACAATGTTTCCATTCATAGTCTAATGTGTTAGGATATTCCGACACATAGGATATAGTTAAGTTCAACTTGGTCTAGTGCAGAGTTAGGTATAGAGTTAGGTAAAGTGTGTTTCTTTACCGTTGTACATTTTGTAACTTACAATCCGACGGTCACAATATGTAGTGATCCGACGGTTAACTCTCTCGGTATTACCGACACTTGATCTGTGGATTGACACCCGATTGGTCCATGAGTTCTATTTAAAGCGCATGGAGGGTCATTGTTCGGGTAATTCGTGCATGAGAGAAGCTTATGTAAATTTTCATTCTTTGATTAATAAATTGCCTGTAGTACCCACGTTGGGACAGGCCGTGGACTGTTTCCCTCTTTGAGGGTTTTAACCACGTCAAAAATACTGGTGTATTGATCTGTGATATGGTTGTGAGCAGTGTCCTTTTGGTATTCTTTCTGAGGAACTTACCCTGTAAATTCCTACATGGTATCAGAGCTATTTGAGGGCCGCGTCCGTTGGTGATCCAAATCTGAAGCCGGTAGAACTGCATGCGGTTGTCGTTTCCTAGATCTGCTGTTTCTGACTACTTTCGGGCCGAGAGGACTACTCTGTTGCGTTCGGAGCATCTGTTCCAGTGAGGAACCCCTTTCATTTCATGCGAAAAGGTTTCCGGTAGCCCTAGCTGCGTCATTTTTCAGATCGGGAGGTATATAGTGTTTTTTGCAGTTTACTGTTATTTTCTCTCTGCTTATTTCGGTTTCGGTTTATTTAGCCCTTTTTTTTTAACCGGATCTATACCTTTCATTTCTGCGTATGCTCTTTGCCCTGCGACTCTGTGCGATCTGGGAAAATCAGAAACAGAAAGGAAGGATTTTTCTCATGCGTATGCTCTTTTCCCTGCACCTTAGTGTGATCTTGGAAAATCAGAAACATTGAGAAAAATATTTAGTTTTTCAGCTAAAGCTAACTTTGAGATTTTTTTAAAAAATTTCTAATTTTTTGTTTAAAGCTAACTTCGAGCCGCAAGGTTCATTTTTCTTTGCATATTCGTGTTGGGTTTTGTGTTTTGTGTTTTGTAGGGAAAAAGAGCTTTCTCAAGGCAAGCATGCAAACCAAGGCCCCCCCCCCCCCTCTCTCTCTCTCTCTCTCTCTCTCTCAAATTTTTTGTATAGATCAATTGGTTCAAAGCTATTTTAAGAGAGTAGAGGTCTTGGGTTCAAGTCTCCATTTTGTGGGGGCGGATTTTTTCATTCCCGCACATTCGCGCACTTTGCCGGCAACGTCAACAATTTTTTTTTCAAAAAGCCATAACTTCTTCATCCGGAAGCCTTTTTCAGAGCCGTTTTTTTTAAAACCGCCTATTTTTTCGAGATCTATCCATTGGAACACTTACTTTCAGCATCTTCAGCTTCAGTTTTTTTAAAAAATGGAAAGTCCATGCCAAGTCATTCTTGACAGCACTAACTACTTCCAATGGGTAGCCTACATGGAAGATTTACTTAGAAGTAAAGGTCTCTTCAGAATAGCCACAGACCAAGAGAAGAAACCAAAAGATGAAGACAAGGCTGCAAAATGGGAAAATAGACAAGATCAAGCACGTGGTTTGACAGGGATGTCTATTTCTCCTGATCTTAGATTCCACATTGCAGAACTTGAGACTCCTCATGAAGCATTAGAAAAACTCGCTAAAGTTTTTGGGATTAAAAATGAAATTAGAGCCCATCAACTTGAAAATGAGTTGCTTACTTTGGATCCTAATAATTTTTCTTGCATTGAAGATTTCTTGTCCAAATTCAAGACCCTTAGATATCTCTTCGAAGGTGTTAAAGTTAAGAAAGAAGATGGTAACCTTATTTATTCCATCCTTACTAAGTTGGGACCAGCCTACTCTGTATTTGTTTCCACTTTCCATTCTACAAGGGAAGCTTTCATTTGTCAAGGAAAAGACTACAAGGCCCCTTCCTTTGACTCCTTTTGTGATTCCTTAATAAGAGAACAAGAAAAACTCTGACACCTTGGTCTTCTTAATCTTGGAAACTCTTCCACGAAAGCGTTAGCCGCCCAGCAGCAACCAAATTCAAAGAATCCTAAGAAGTCATATCCTCAAAAGAATGGTCCTAAACCAACTCAGCCTCAAAATGAAAGATCATTTCAACAAAATGATAAGACCAATAAAAACAAATGGAAGAAGACTGATAGACATTGTAACTTTTGTAATCGAGATGGCCACTTAGAATCTAAATGCTTTAAGAAGATGGAAGCCTTGGAAGCCGCAATGAAGAAACATAACATCCATGTGGAGCCTACTTCAACTTCAACTTCCGGAATGGCACTTTCTGCATGTCGTTGTCAATCATCTCAGTCTGGTTATGCATTAAATGTATCTTCTTCTTCTTCTCATTCTCATGAGTGGCTCATTGATTCTGGAGCCTCTTATCACATGGCCAAAAACCAAGACATGTTTTCTTCTTTAAATGATTGTAACACCAAAAATATATATGTTGGTGATGATAGATCTCTTAATGTTGTAGGGACTGGAACTGTTCATCAAGACAATGGTCAGTTTAATGATGTATTATGTGTTCCAACCTTATCCTGCAACCTTCTATCTGTCTATCAGATAACTCATTCAGGTGAAGGTAAAATTGTTGAATTTTCACCTCATGATGTTGTAATCAAGGATCTAAAAGATCCTAAACAGATTCTAGCTACTGGTCTTGCTGATGATTCCACAAGGTTGTATAAGTTTCACAACTTTGGGTCATCAAATCTTCCCTCAGTATTTGTTGCTCATAATGATGAAGTGAGCAAACTTTGGCATGAGCGATTTGGTCACTTAAACTATCGCTCCCTTCAGCATCTATGTAAAGAAAATATGGTGACAGGTCTTCCTATGGTATCTTGCAGAGATGGTGTTTGTTTCGGATGTGTACTCGGAAAACATCATTGGGACAGTTTTGACAAACGTGCCTCTTGGCACACCTCAGCCCCTTTACAGCTTGTGCATAGTGATTTATGTGGTCCTCTTCGTGTTGCTTCATTCTCTGGCTGCAAGTACTTCTTAACTTTCATTGATGATTTCTCCAGATGCACTTGGGTATACTTCTTAAAACTCAAGAGCAAAGTATTTAACACATTTTTGGCCTTCAAATCCTTTGTTGAAAAACAATCTGGACATCAAATTATTAAGCTAAGAACTGATAATGGTGGAGAATATGTTAAAAACACATTCATCAACTTTTGCACCGAAAATGGAATTCAAATGCAACATACTGTTCCATACACTCCACAACAAAATAGTGTAGCTGAAAGAAAAAATCGCACCTTAAAGGAAATGGCTAATTGTATGCTACAATCTAAAGGACTCAGTCTTAGTTTTTGGGCCGAAGCAATTAATTGTGCAAATTATATAATCAATCGCACTCCTACTAAGGTTCTAGAGAATATCACTCCAGAAGAAGCTTGGAGTTCCATTAAACCAGATGTAAGTCACTTTCGTGTGTTTGGAAGTGAAGCATGGGCCCATATTCCAGATGAAAAGCATAAAGCTTTAGAACCTAAGAGTGAGAAATGCACTTTTGTTGGATATTCTGAAGATGTAAAAGGTTATAGACTTATTCCATTTAAGTCCAAAAATGTTATCATTAGAAGAGATGTAAAATTTGATGAAAATAAATCGGCCCGCGAGCCTAGTCCGGCGGATGTGCCACCTCTTCCTATCTCTTCTACTTTTGAAAACATTTCTTCTTCAGATGATGAAAGCGAGGATGATAATCCTCCCCCACCTTCTCAGGATCCTCAACTTCCAAGATGGGTCCGTGCTACTCGGGATGCAGCAGGTGATCTTGCCGGTGATCCTACAGATCAGCGACGTACACGTTCTCAGTTTGAAAGAGCCTCTTCTTTACTGGCTCAAGCTCCAGTAAATCATGATCCTAACACTTTTGCAGAAGCTTCAGGCCATCCACATTTGGAAGCAGCTATGAATGAAGAATATCATTCATTAATGAAAAATGATACATGGGATCTTGTTCCTCTACCAAAGGGACACAAACTTGTTAGATGTAAATGGGTTTACATAACCAAGTATGGACCAGATGGGAAAGTTGATAAACATAAAGCTCGTCTCATTGCTAAGGGCTTTTCACAGGTTGAAGGCATTGACTACACTGAAACCTTCTCCCCTGTTGCCAAAATGAACTCTATCCGCCTTGTTCTTTCCCTTACTGCCTCTTTAAAATGGGAAGTCCATCAGATGGATGTTAAATCTGCCTTCTTGCATGGGGACTTGCAGAAAGAAATCTATATGGAACAACCCATTGGCTTCATACAAACAGACTCCAGCCTTGTTTGTCGACTTAAGAAATCCCTTTATGGCCTCAACCAAGCTCCTCGAGCTTGGTATGCCAAAATGGATAGCTTTCTCTTAGAATCTGGCTTTTCTAGGTGTCATTCTGACAATACTGTCTACACCAAGAAAGTGGGCAACTCTCTTATCATCCTTGTTCTTTATGTTGATGATCTTATTATTACTGGTAGTGATCCCAACCTTATAAACCATGTGAAGTCCAGCCTTAAAAAGAAATTTGAAATGACAGACTTAGGACACTTACACTATTTTCTCGGTCTTCAAGTCTTGCAATCCAAGGAGGGTATTTTCCTTTCCCAGTCCAAGTATGCTTGTGATATTCTTCGTCATTTTCACATGGAACACTGTAAGCCAGCCCCTTCTCCCTTTCAGTCTGGAGTCAAACTTTCAGTCTCTTGTACTTCTCCTGAAGTTGATGCTACCTTATATCGTCAACTTGTAGGAAAACTCTTGTATTTAACCCATACTCGTCCTGATCTTTCCTTTGCTATTGGCCTTGTTGCTCGTTTTATGCAAAAACCCCGTGAAAGTCATTGGAAAGCAGCTAAAAGAATACTTTGTTATGTTCGAGGTACAGTACAGTTTGGGATTCATTACAGTGCCAAAGCAGCTCCTCTGTTAGTTGGTTTCACTGATTCTGATTGGGCTGGTGACCCTGATGATCGGAAGTCTACTGCCGGTTATGTCTTCACTCTTGGTTCAGGACCTATTACATGGGCTTGCAAGAAACAGGCTGCCATTTCTCTTTCGTCCGCAGAAGTAGAGTATCGTGGTGCCGTGGAAGCTAGTAAGGAAGCCTTGTGGCTTCGTCAGATCCTATCAGAGTTTGGCTTTTAGCAGCAGCATCCAACCACACTTTGGTGTGATAATCAAAGTGTCATTCAGCTATGCAAAGATCCAGTCCAGCATCAGCGCAGTAAACACATTGAACTACACATGCACTTCATCAGAAAGCTCATTCATGACCATGTTCTTAAAGTGCAATATTGTTCAACAGATGATCAGGTTGCAGACATCTTCACAAAGGCTCTCACAGAGGCGAAGTTCACTAAACTTCGATATATGCTTGGAGTTCAGGAAGTTGTCACTAAGGGGGGATAGGCTCTAGTGCCTCCTTCCTTCTCCTATTGTGTCATATTTGTAAATCCTTCAATCCTATCCCAAGTTGTTCTTAAGGGGGGATGTTAGGATATTCCGACACATAGGATATAGTTAAGTTCAACTTGGTCTAGTGTAGAGTTAGGTATAGAGTTAGGTAAAGTGTGTTTCTTTACCGTTGTACATTTTGTAACTTACAATCCAACGGTCACAATATGTAGTGATCCGACGGTTAACTCTCTCCTCGGTATTACCGACACTTGATCCGTGGCTTGACACCCGATTGGTCCATGAGTTGTATTTAAAGCGCATGGAGGGTCATTGTTTGGGTAATTCTTGCATGAGAGAAGCTTATGTAAATTTTCATTCTTTGATTAATAAATTGCCTGTAGTACCCACGTTGGGACAGGCCGTGGACTGTTTCCCTCTTTGAGGGTTTTAACCATGTCAAAAATACTGGTGTATTGATCTATGATCTGGTTGTGAGCAGTGTCCTTTTGGTATTCTTTCTGAGGAACTTACCCTGTAAATTCCTACATAATGGCCATCCTTTTAGCGTCAAAAATGTTAATGGCCTGAAATGTCAAAATCAACATTAGGGGAACCCACCCAATCAGGACCTTAGAGTATACCCTTTTCCGTTTGTGATGATGGATCTGACTGGAATTATGGGACTAGTTTCTCTTTAGATGAAATTATAAGAAATGAATTCAATAAAAGTATTTAAAATCTAATATAACTAAAGCTGGAAATAAAGATCAATGACTTAATATCTATCCCGCGAAAATTATGTGTATATGTTATTAGAAGGATTTCATAAGTAACATGACAATGTAGATTATCATGTAAATATGAAGTTAAAATAGAGAATGATAACTAATTTAATTAAATTAGCTTATAAATTCATCACGTATATGAGATCTCGGTTTTCATACATACAATTTATGATTCCAATCTGACATATTACTAGTGATGATGCATGATTTATCAAATTTCCATTCAAATCCTAGGAAAAATTATAATACATAGATAATAGTACGTGATATATCATTTCTCCACTCATGAGAAAATTCACAATGGTCAATCTATATATTAAGAAAAAATGAAGTTACAATAGTGCAATCTTGAGCCTTCTTTCAAAAATTCAGAACCCCTTAACTCATGACAAAAGGATGGTATCTACAGCTTCATAAGAAAATAAAAATATAGAAAATGCAGCAAAAAATTCAAGCGATTTCAACAAATGTAGCCAACATGAACAAAAAGGGACAAATTTAGAATATTTTGTAACAAAATATCTAAGCTTGGGAAGAAAATTATCCTCCCATTCGTTGTTGCAGCTTGTAGATGTACAACATGTTCTTTCACTTGGGTGGAGAACTTGGTTGAATTTGCATCTGGCTTATGAAGATTGTGTCTCTCAACGTTGGCAGCATTTGTGTGGTGGTATTGGAAAAACATCGGAGCATCAACTGATGACTTGTGTTTTGACCAAAAACTTCCAATGACTTTCCAAATTGATCGTCATTAGCTAATTAATGACTCTGACTCACTTTTTGGAGGTTTATTGGCACATTTTAGTAAGTGGTTTGATATCTGGAAACGATCCTTTAGTGAAATTTGATATGAAATTGGAATGAAATAAGTTATCACTAACTACTTCAATTAGATTGTTTTAAATATCTCTTGTGTAAAATATTGTTGCTTCTGTTTGTTTGAGACGAAAATCCCATTCTCTAGAAACAATTTTCTTGTGTGATTCTTCAATTCTAGGAATATTAGCCAATCTTCGATCTGCGTTGTCTTTCCATGTCAGAAAACCAATGCTATGTCAAAAAACCAATTATTTTCTCCTCTATGTCATCAAATTAAGTCCTGGGATCTGATAGATGATCAACTAAAGAACTAGTTGTGTTGCATAAGCCATGAATAGTTGCTAAATTTTGGCAAAGCACAATCTGTTGCTAAGTGAGAAGAGTGTTTAACTCTTATTCTTCCTTCTTAAATTTAGTCAATTCAGGATTAACACTTATTTTTTCAATCTTGCTTTGTAATTCTTGTATTTAAGAGTATCAGGTACGTAAATCAGTATCATAATGAACTTTGAGAGCATTAAAATTTTTATGGAGTTCAGTGACATGTCCTTGCCATTGCTTGACAATATTTTGTTTCTCTATTTCAATTTTTTATTCCAAATGCACAATCCTGTCCTTTTTTTTAACAGTTGTTGTACTTCTATAGATTTGTCCATTGTTGGTGAAGCATAGGCTTCTGTGAATTGAGTGAGCCTACCCAGGTCTTCCGTAGGAGTGACCAGAGATCCTTTCCACAAAACCTCAAAAGATGCATTTCGAGGGACCAAAGCCTAAGACTAATCAATTTTCCTTTTCTTCCTCTCCCATTTGACAATGGCCTTATGCTGATGACTGTAAAAGATGTCAAGTGGAGGAATTTTTTAAACTCTTAACACAGCCTCAAATGTTGGGAAAGTTGTTATAATTTCAATATCTTCATCCCCCAAAGGATTCTAGGAGGAATTTGTTGTTATTAGATTTTTTTCAAGACTTTTTGAAGTGTCTTGGACTTTCTATTATAAAGGAGTTTTAACATCTTAAGGTTCATCGGCCTTAAAGTTCAGAGCCTTATTATATTTCTTCTAGGTTGGTATTTGGGATAAGACCCTGTGATTGGGAAGAAGAAGAAGTGGCTATTTCTCTTGACTGAGAAGCATTGGTAGATTGTGTAGAACAAATAATTATCACATCATCGGCCACTATTTTCTGTTGAGGAATCCTTCATGAATCCAAAGGAAGGTTTTCTAGCCTTGCAACTCTCTACTGGGTGAATGGAATCATTTCTTATGGTGTCAACTATTGCTCTCCATGTGTCACAAGAATTGAATAAGTAGAATCATTTTCAAACAAATCATCAAACTTGTCTGGCTCATGAGAAAACTTCCTAATGCTCGATGATGCAATAACCTTTTTGACAATTTGATGGGGGTCATACGGTATGCTGGGAATGGTGGGGAAAATAAGCCATTGAATAGAATTAATTTCAATGACTGCATCCTTGAAATTATACAAAGTATATATACTGCACTCGATAGGAAAAATAGGCCTCACCTTCTTATTTGATTCCTTTAAAAATTTTGAAATATTGTTTCCTACGGTATAATATACTATCTCTTGTGAAAGAAATAAGGGAATTTTGAGGTCTAAAATTAGCCTCCTAACGAAATTATAAAATAATAGTGGAAATCAAAAACTAATATTAGATTACATCATCAAATTTTAGAGGGATTTCTTTTTCAACTCATATTTTCAAATTATCTCCCTATGGGTTTACTCAAATTTCGAGCAGAGTTAGTTGTTTGATGAAAAATTTGATTCCTCATCCAAGGAGTACCCATATTGCATACTTTCGATGGATCCCACTACACGAAAAATGAGAAATACATGAAAAATGTGATTGAAATCATGTTTTTTTTTCATGTATTTCTCATTTTTCGTGTAGCAAGGTCCATCAAAAGTATGCAACATGGGTACTGCTTGGATGAGGAATTAAATTTTGCATCAAACGAGTACTCGTGCTTGAAATTTTAGAAAAACCTTAGGAAGATAAGTTAAAAATATGAGTTGAAAAAATAGTTTTATTATTTTACTGTTTTTCATTATTTTTACTTTTTAAACTCTAAAAATGGTGAATCATCGCCATGGTTGACATCAACATATTAAATCCTATTGGTCCTTATAAAATTTTATTTTGGTTGTACATTTTTCTTAGGAGGCACATTTTAGACCTCAAATGTCCCCTAATGAATCTTTTACAGAACAAAAAGAGGTAACACATGAGGGCGAGATAGACTACCAAAGGCTCAACATTGATAAATAACTCTTCTTCGAACCAATTTCCTATCTGGAGCATGTCCGTTTAAGCTTCAGGAGATACCCATGGGGTCTTTTTATCAAAAATAATCTTGTACATAGGTAGCATAACTCCATGACAAATTTTGTAGAAATCAAGCAGATACTTTGAATCCTAAAGAATATCATGGTAGATGTGGATAGGGGTTGGGTCTTCTAAATTCCACTTCCAACCCATAGACATGAACTCCATGGTTAAACATAGGGCATCCATTATATAAGCGCTCATGTAAAATGGGGAATTTTTTTTTTGAGACTTTAAACTTGCTTCTAAAAGCCAAGATATGGGTAGCTTGGTTGTCTGCGAGTATGCTACCCTAGTCAAAGATAACCCTCTCAGGCCCCATTAATAAGTCATGTCCTTTGATTAATAAACTAATGTGTATTAGGGTAAGAAAAGATTATACAAATCATAGCAGCTACTCTGCAATACAGACCAACAAGGGAGTCAACTGTGTACTTACCCATATCCTCTTTCTTGTTCTCGTTTTCATCCCTCCTCCATGCCCTAATTGGTTCTGATGCATGGTCGTGTTCTTTCATGAATTCTTCCATAAATTTCTTGTCATATTTACACTAAGGCTCGGGAAAATGTTACATTACGCTCAAATCCTTACAGGTGAAAGATCCTATGACTGTATTCTTCATCGTCACAATCAATCTTTGGGAAATGCTCAAGTTTTCAACAACCCATCAAACCATGTCTGTATTAATTTTAGGCTAGGCTGCCATTCTGTAGAAACATGAATTAGCTACATCACTGTAGATAATGTTTGAGATCGAGGTATAACCCTCAGCTGTAACAATTCTTTGCATGACCATGGGTCATTCATCCTCAAAGCATTTGTACATGGATTCCCAAGAGGACTATCTAGAGTCTTTGGTGCACACTATGTTAGAAAATAACCTGGGCATGGAATTTTTGTCTTTTGGGCTTTCTACTAGAGGAGTGACAGATTGTTGTTGTGCAATGGTTCTTCTTTCCTTTTGATGCTTTATACATTTCTTCACTATTACGGTGGTTGGGACTAGCCCGTAGAAGAAAACACAGGGATGAGTGATGAAATTTTTCACACAGAGGACTTAATGCAAATAATGAATCTTTACACAAAAATCTCCTTCCTTGAAGTAAATCTTGATAGAATCAAACTATAATGAATTAATTTTTTTATAATTTCGAAAATAATAAATTCACCACTATCAAACATTAAGTGCGGAAATGTGAATTCATGTGGCCACTCCAAATCAGCATATCAGAGATAAAATATTGGAGGAATGAGTCATAGTAATGTGTTTAAATGTTACGATAATGGTGACTTATAATAAAGGGAATTCCGATCAAGTAGCGACTATTAAAAAGAGGTGAGAAGTGATATCGAGAGATTTATATTAGGGGTAGCATATTAGAGATTTAAGGAACAAGCTTCCAATATAAAGGCTTCGATAAAAGCTATCAACAGGAATATGAGAGGTATCTGCAATGGGAGATATTGGGGATATCTAATATCTTAGGTGACCAGTATTGGAGGTATCAAATATTGGAAGTGAAAGGCATTAGAGCTGGGAGATATTGGAAGTGTGAAATATCATAAGTGTCACACTTTAAAAGTTACAATATTGCGAGGGCTGATATAACAAATGACAATTGTGGAGGCAACGGAAATTATAATATTCATTTTATAGAGGCACACATGACTTATAATAAATCTTTAATAAATAAAGTGATCATTAGGGAAGCTATATCAGAGAGGGACTTTATCATAACTTTCACACAAGGAAAGTTATGATATTATAAGGGTTTGATGGAAGTATTTCAATAATGCTTTTAGTTTTAAGAGAAAGGTTTTATCGGGGTTTATATATTATCGTAACATTTTAATGGTTGAGCTTCCGATATATGAGTTGTAATGAGGGAAACCTTTAAGCCCAACAAATTGATAACAAATTCAAAAATGTCCTAACTTTATTTATAATTAAATAATTTTACTAAAATGAAAGGAGGGTCCCCATTATTTATTAATAACTAAATAAAAATAAATGCGGGGTTGTTGAATACTACAAAAACGTTATAATTTAAATCTCCTTCTGGTGGCGCTGAATGATAAGCTTGGGATATTTAGACAATATGGGGGTTGAAATGAAAAGGACAAATGAGACCGGGGATGAGTAGATTGGGAAGAAATAGAGAATCAACTGAAGAAAAAACTTGGAAAATATCAACTTAGTTTAAGTGTTGTGAATCAATCACATCCCCTGTTTAAAATGGAAGAAAAATTTGATATGAGGTCATACCATGGTGATATTTATGCTTTTAAATTGAATTACTAGTTGTAGCAACCGGAAGTTTATTTCAACATCCAACAAATTGAGGAAGCACATAAAATCTAATTTCCACAACTAAAATTAGAGGGCCATGCCTTAGCATGGTGGGAGAGCCAGATGGATACCGTGAGGTTGGAGGGAGATGGTCCAATTAATAAGTGGGAATACTTCAAAAACCTAATTAGGCCATAATTTTACCCTATTGTGAATGTAGAGGACCAATGGATCTTGTGGCACTACTTTTGGAAAAGGTTGGGACAAAGCAGGCAATAGTATACCACAAAGTTTAGAAATATGGCTATAATGTTCGGTATCTACCAAAAGAACTGAAATGGACTCCTCAAGTATTTGAGGGGTCTATAATTCCATATCCAGGAATAAGTGATGATGTTCAACCGCAAATTAGTGGACAAGGCTTATGTACATGCACAGTCCCTTGAAAACATAGGCATGAAGAGAGCACACTCAAGTGGATCAAAGAAGAAGGAGAAACAAGATTCTGCTAAGGGGAAGATGAATAAAAAAGGGGAAAAAGATAAAAAGATGGTAGCCACAACACACGCATTAAAATATCATAATAACCACTGCAACAATGATGATCATATATAGGAGAAGTGTTGGAAGTTGTATCCAAAGCTAAAACCAAAGAATAAGAAGAAAGACAGTAAAAATAAGAATCTCATAACCACTGATTCAAGAAACCAAGTTGAAAGAAACTTAGATGTGGATGAGAAGATCGTTTGTACATCAGCGTAGAAGGAGGTGAATCTAAGTATCCTTCAACTACATGAAGAGGAAGATTGATGCTTTGTTTGACTTAGGATCACCATAAAATCTCATTGTGGCAGAGCTGTTCTAAGATTTCGGGCTAGAAGTTTGTCATCATCCAAACACATATCCATTGGGATGTGTAAATAGGGATGCAAAGATGAAGGTAACAAAACAGTGCAAACTGCTGCACTGCTCGACGCTGGCTCCCGAGCGTGCCCACTGATTGTGACTGCCATCGGCTGTCTGGGCCTCGACCCTAGCCATGGATCGTCTGGATCCCCTCTCGGAAGGGTTGGACTAGCAAAACGCCTTCTCAACCTTGGTGCAATCGCTCCCTCCGTAGCGCCCCACACCTGCCCTATCTAAATTTGTGAAAAAAATGGATGGGATTCAAGAGGTTCAGTTGCCTCCAGTCTTGCCCCGTATGGTCGTGTTGTCTCTGGCTGAAAAGGGCCTCATTAGCCAATTCACAGGCCTCTGGCCTTCTCCCTGAAACATTCAAAGATGGGTCGAAAGAAACTGGACTGATAAAATTCAACGGAAGATCTCCATAAGGTTTTGTGGGAAAGGATATTCCACTTTCCACTTCAAATCTAAAGAGGATAAGGACCTAATTTTCAGAAATGGGCCCTATTTTATGGATTCCAAGGGCCTGCACCTGAATAAATGGACACCAGATTTTTACCCTGAACTGGATATCCTCAGCACTGTTCCAGTTTGGGTTCATCTTCCTCATCTCCCTCTCCACTGCTGGAGAGATGAATCTATTCGAGCCATCGGGAATGCAGTAGGCAAATACATAGATCTCAGAGAACCAAAAGCGAACATGTAGGCATGGGCGAGGGTTTGTGTCGAAGTGGATCTCAGCAAAGGACTCCCTGAAGCGATAAAACTGAAAGTGGACGAATGGAGCCATATCCAGCAGCTCGACTATGATCATATTACTTTTAAATGCAAGGTATGCCACAAATATGACCACTTTGCCAATAGATGTCCTAATCTTGTTGTTGCAGAGAATGATGATCAAGAAGGCCATTGGGAACCAGTCAAAAAGAGGAAGTCTGCCCCAAAATCCAAAGCTCCTCTGGAATCTGATCCTCCTGTTCCCTCCGCACCTCGCCCTTCCTCATCCTCCCCACCCCTTACTGCTCAACCCCCTCCTGATTTTCCCATCCCTTCCTCTTCCAACCCCTTCTTTGTTTTATCTTCCCTCGACCCCCCTCCTAAGGATCCCTCTCTGCTCCCCTTGATCCCCTCCGAAACTTCAGATCCTTCTCCCTCCTTGATCACCACTTTGCAGGCTTCTCGTGATCCCCCTCTTCCTAGGCTCACCAGAAACTCGTCTAAAGATCATGGATCCTCCGACGACTCTTTCAAGAAACCAGGTCTTGGAAGAAAATCGGCCAAGCAGCACAGAGACAAGAACGCTCAAAAAGACATAGCCATGGGCACCCAAACCCCTATAGAAGCCTTCATCGTTGGGCAACATGAGAAGGAGACAACACAAGAGAGGCGAGCACCTCTCCGTAAGCCAGTCACCCAATGATGAAAATGTTGTCTCGGAACAACATGGGTCTAGGGCACCCCTCAAAAGTATTAGCCCTCAGAGATCTTATACATAGTGAAAAACCAGACATAATTTTGATTCAGGAGACAAAACTAGAGCAACAAGAAATAAGAGGAATTATTGATCAGTAGAAACAATACAAAGGCTGTATCAGTGACTCAAGAGGAGCTTCCGGTGGAATTTCCAACATTTGGGACCATAGCAAATGGACCTGCACAATAGTTAATTTACATCAGCATTGGATCAGAATGGTTCTGGAAAACAAAATCGATAATCAACCAACAGTTGTCTACAATGTCTACGCCCCCAACCACTACAGAGAAAAGGAAAGTTGCTGGGACGATTTAAAGGCTATTATCGATATAGAAACGACTTCAAACATCATAGTGGCAGGTGATCTCAACCTGATCTTACACGCCAACGAAAAAAGGGGAGGCTGCTTTTTGCCTGACCCTTCCAGAGGTCATTTGGAAGCAATTATCTGAGATCATGAACTGGTGGACATTGTACCAAAAAATCGCAGGTACACCTGGAGCAACTGCAGGCTTGGCAATGGCAATATAATGGAAAGGCTGGACAGATTCTTAATTAATGTATCGTTCCTCTCCTCCTTTTCTATGGGGTACGCTAGCATTTTATCCACGTCAGCCTCTCATCATTACCCCATTACACTTACGCTGGAAACTCACTGTCCTCTCAGGCCAATCCTGTTTAGATATAGTCCTCTTTGTAATTCGGATCCGGCGGTCAGAGAATTGTATAGGGATCCTGGATCCAGCACATCGAAGGCTCACCAAGATTCATATGGGAATCTAAATTGAGAAGAACCAAACAGTTCATCAAAGAATGGGCTAGAACCAACTACAAAGAACTTGAAGAGACCAAAAATAAAATTAAGACTGAACTTGAATGCATTTAAAGAACAATAGAGGTTCAGGGCCTTTCTCAACAAAATAAGGAGCAAGAAAGTTCACTCTATGCACAGTTGAGTCACATAAACAAAGAAGAAGAGATAAAATGGAGACTAAAGTCAAGGCAGCTCTGGCTTCAAGGCGGTGACAAAAATACTACCCTTTTTCACAAACAGGCCACGGCAAGGAAACCCAGGAACAATGTCAGCTCAATTTTGGACAATGAAGGCATCCAACAAAATACCCAAGAAGCCATCAAAAGAGCTGCCACTGATTATTACAGAGAGCTTCTAATGGAAACCAAAGGAGAAGAGGATTATGGTGACCTTCTTCAATACTTGCCCAAGGAAATCACCAGAGAAATGAACGACAACCTGACAAAGGAAATTGAAGAGGTAGAAAACAGAAGAACGATCTGGTCTATGAATCCTGATAAGTATCCTAGGCCTGATGGATTCCCCATTTGTTTTTACAAGGCTTTTTGGGGTTTAATAAAAAATAACTTGAAAAAGATGATCAGATGGATCAAAAGAAAGGGCAAAATAGGAGGATACACCAACACCACTTTTCTAGCTCTCGTCCCTAAAGAAAACAAGCCCACTTCCTTTTCTCGGTTTAGACCCATTTCTCTCTGAAACTCCTCCTATAAAATTTTGTTGAAAATCATTGCCTCTCGCCTCAAGCCCCTCCTCCCCTCTCTGATCTTGGACAATCAAGGAGGGTTCTTGGCCAACAGACAAATTACTGACTCCATTCTCTTAGTCCAAGAAGCCATTCGCTCGAGCCTTTCTAGGAGGGACAAAGGGTTTATCCTTAAACTCGACCTTGCTAATGCCTTTGACAGAGTTAGGCATTCTTTCCTTATTGTTGTTTTAAAAAATATGGGATTTGAGCTGCCTTTCATTAACCTCATCACTGCTTGCATTTCTGGGCCTTGGATCTCCCCATTGGTTAATGGTGGACCGGGAAAAGCCTTTCAATCCTCCCGAGGACTTAGACAGGGTTGCCCCCTTTCCTCATATTTATTCATCCTTATGGTTGAATCCTTCAGCCAAGCTCTGGACTACAATAGAAGAGTGGGCCTCATCAAGGGAATCAAATATGGAAATGGAGTCAAGAATATCAATCACTCTCAGTTCGCAGATGATACCTTGTTAATTGGAGGAGCCTCCACCACCATAGCAAGGATATTCAAGATCCTTCTTGACAAATTTATGGGGTACTCAGGAGGTTTGGTTAATCAGCTATAAAGCTATATATATGGATGGAATGAAACAAATCAGGCCATCCACAATATCGCAAATATTTTTGGAGTCCCTTGCAACCTTGAGTGGACACATTTCTCATATTTGGGTATGCCTGTAAGCCTAGGACCTCTGAAGGCAGGAACATGGGACATCATCATTGACAAAGTGAAGTGGAAAGTGCAGCAGTGGGGCTCAGCCTAGCTCAACCCAGCAGAACGGCTCATCCTCCTTAAATCTGGTATTACCTCTCTCCCCCTTTATCGATTTTCCTTATATCAAGCCCCAGCTTCCTTTCATAACAAAATGGATGTAATCCTTCGCCACTTCCTTTGGCAAGGAGGGAAAACTGATAAAAAGAAATTCAATTTAGTTAGTTGGAAACAAGTCATCCAAACCTAGGACAGAGGAGGTCTCGGAGTTAGATCCCCCAAATTTCTTAATCTTGCCTTTGGAGGGAAGATCGTTTGGAGGCTCATCACTGGCTCTTCTTTCTAGTGGAAAAGGGTTCTGGAAATCAAATATTTGAACTGCCCAAGATAGCACCTGCTAGATGCTATTATACCCAACAGAGATTCCTCAAAAATCTGGCGTATATGTAAAAAATCCATTCCGTTCATCGCTAAGAATACTTCCAAAGTGCCTAAAGGAGGAACCACCATTAAGATTGGAGCTGATAAAATCCTAGGACAGCAACCTACAAACACTCATGAAGAAACCATTCCTATTCTCTCTTATCTCAACAGCAAAGGTATCCATTACCTGAATCAAATTTCCAGCTGGGATCCTCTATCCCATCTATGGCTTGGTTGGTATTTTCCTGATGTTCCCATCACTCTCAAAACTAGTCTTCCCATTCTGCAGTCTCTCCTCCACAGCAAAGCTCCCGTCGAAAAGAATGAGTTGGATGGTTTTCGATGGGACCCTACTGGCTCAGACTACACTGTGAAAGCAACCCACCAGTACATTTGCCACAACACCTTTCCCATGCCAATATGGAACCACTGGAAAATTGTGTGGAAGTTAGAGGCTCTTCCAAAAATTAAGTTCATTGTTTGGACCTTGCTAAAAGGAAAAATTCTAACAGCTGAGAACTTACAAAAGAGGGGGATCGATGGACCATCATGCTACCTTAACTGCTACGCTGCAGAAGAAACCATGAAACACCTCTTTGTAGACTGCTCCTTTGCGATAGACTGCTGGAAAGAACTGTATCCCACTGTCAACCTCCCTGACACTTCCCAACATTCCATAGGATACACGATTCATCACTGGAAAAATAACTGCCCTTGGAAAAATAATAAGAGCAACTTAGCGCAAAGGGTCTCGAGCACTCTTCCATACACCATGCTATGGAGTATCTGGCTCGTTAGAAACCGAAAAATCTTCAAGTATAAGAACGCGACTCCAAGATTTTCTTGCAGCAAGGCCAAGATTCTAGCACTTGAAACGATTGTTGTTAAAACTTATGGTAGCATTGATGCAACTCTGTACAGTGTGGTAGAAAGGAGTTTTAACAGCTATATGCTAGACAAAGACCATAGCACTCAGAATGGCAGTATTAAGAGAGATCAGTGCAATCAAGAAACCCACAGTTGGAAGATAAGATACAAAGAGGAAGAATTTGCAACTTGGCTACAAAATTGTAATATCTTTTACTTTTTTTTCAATGGGGCATCCATGTCAAACCCAGGTATTGCTGGAGCAGGGTGCTGGATCTCCAATGCCGATGGGGAATGTGTTATCTATTTTGAATGGGGTTTAGGGAAGATCTCCAACAACAGGGCAGAAGCGTTGGCCCTAAATGAAGGGCCAAAACAACTCATCGGACTAGGAATTAGATCAGCTAAAGTTTTTGGAGACTCTTCGATAGTAATTAGTCTGATGGCTCAGAAGAAAAGCTCTCTACATGCTCTCTTACATCATATCATCCAGCGCTGCCAACTCCTACATCAGGCAATGGGAAAATTGTAATTTCATCACATTCTCCGCTCCTTCAACAAGCAAGCAGACATGCATGCCAAAAACGCCTGCGACGGAGCAATGGGAAGTCTGATGTGCAATGCCGAGGATTCTCTGCAACCATTGCCATGAACTGAAACAATTCACTCAGCATCACTTCGGACAGTGCTACCAACAGGAACTGCCCTCAGGTCATCATCAACGATGGAATATGGTACAGTTTCACTCCATTTACAGCACTGACTAATTCAGTGATGGAATTTTCATCAGCGATGGAATCAATCCCTCTTGTATCTGCTTTGTGTAGGATCACAGACTCAACTCGGCCTGTCTTCCAGTCTAAGCCATCATAATTTAGAAATGCTATGCAAATGTAAATTTCTATTGTTCTAATTTGTCAGAGTATATCTCAACTCAAAATTTTTCAAAGCCAGGACATCAAGGACTAAGGAGAAAATTTCATTCTGTAACTCCTCTGCTCTTGAGCCATCATGGATCGTCATGTACCACAAGAGTCAAATTCGTACATTCTATTTTCATATTTAATACAACAACCGACTTCGTTAAAAAAAAAAAAAACAGTGCAACATTAAATTTTCCATCAGTGTTAATTTTATTGATGAGGTACAAATAGATGTCGTTCCCCTTGATGTATGTGGAATAATGTTTTTGTGTCCCTACATGTAGATGCAAGATGAAATATTCATGTAAATGTATAACTAGTATCATCTTGTCAAGCACAGAGAATAATTCATCATCAATGCGCACAAAGGTAATTTGAAAATTATACTTGTAAGTGTCGACCAAGCCAAGAAATTGGTTAGTTCTAGCAAGAAGTATGTTTTATTATTTTTAAGAGAAAATTAGTCTATAGAAGAATTAGTAAGAGGTAAGGCATCCCTGGAGAGGCATACTAAGAAACATAAATAACAACTAGAAGAGTTTCTACATTCATAATGGGATGTGTTCTGAGAGCCTTAAGGACTACCACCTAAGAGGGAAGTGGAGCAAGAGATCCACCTATAGTTGGACTCCCCATTGCTAAAATTTGGGTTGTATAAGAATTTTATTATAGAGGCAAGTGAGGTGAAGAAATAGTTGTAGCATCTACTAGAATAGGGTTTCATTAGACCAAGTACATCACCATGTGGGTCACTCATCATTATTATGCCAAAGAAGGACAAGGCTTGGTAGTTCTGTATATATTATAGGGCGTTGAACAAAATTACACTTAAGAACATATACCCTTTTATCGGGATAGATGATTTGGTAGATTAGTTGCACTAATAAAATTACTTCAAGAATTTTGACTTAAAGTTTTTATATCACAAAGTTCAAGTCAAATAAGAAGATACTTGGAAGACTACCTTCAAAACAAGGCAAGGATTGTATGAGTGGTTAGTCATGACATTTGACCTATATAATGGAACAACTACATTTATGATATTAATGAATGATGTATTACACCCTTTTATAGATTCAATTTTTATTGTCTATTTGGATGATATACTGGTATGTTGTGCTACCTGGGAGGAGCACATCTCACATTTGACCTAGTTGCTCAAGACATTAAAGAAGTACCAACTTCTAGAAAATCTCAACAAGTGTGAGTTTGTATAATAATCTTTGGTGTATATGGACTATATAATAGGTGGAGGAGATTTGAAGGTAGATCTTGCCAATATGGAAGCCATAATGAAATGTTCGGTGCCCACAAATGTTTATGAGGTCGAGAGTTTCAGTGGGGTAGCACAATACCTCAGGAAATTCATAGCCTCATTTTCAGTGATAGCAGAACCACTCCATGCCATAATAGAAAGTGTCTAGATTTTCCAATGTGAAAATGGTCAAAAGAGGGCTTTTGTAGAGCTAAAGAAGAAAATTAGTCAAGCACGAGTTCTGGCATTACCAAAATTGCAATGGCCCTTTGAAGTGGAGACATGTGTCAGTGGGTATGTTATGGGATTGGTATTGATGCATCGAGGAAGGTATGTATGCTACCATTTTTAAGTATTTCATGGGGAAATTATTAACTACCCTACCTATGCCAAGCAGCTCTATGCCCTAGTGCAAGTTATGAAGAAGTGGAAGCACTATCTAATGGGAAAGTAGACAATAATCCACACAAGTCACTAGTCACTACCATACATGCGGGCCCAGAGTAAGCTACAAGATACTAGGAATTACAAGTGTATGGGGTTTCTACAAAAGTTTCATTTGGTAATAAAGTACAAGAAGGGAAGCACAAATAAGTTGGATGACATGATTTCAAGGCCACCCACATAAAATATCATAGATTTTTGGATTGTTTTTCACATGTAACCATTTACCCATGATTCATATAGAGAGGAATATCTAGAGGATGAGGACTTCAAGGAGGTGTTTCAACACTTGTAGAGTTAGAGTCATGTGCACAATGGACACAACACAGTTGACTATGATATCTAGGATGGGTTACTCTACATGCTCAATAAGTTATGTGTTCCTAAAGGTGAGAGATTACAACTGATTAGTGACGATCACACCTCCAATGTTTTAGGGTACTTTGGTGTAGGGAAGACCATGGCCAACTTGTAGAGGTAAGTGTATTGGCCCAAGATGCAAGAAAAAGTAGATAGGTTCATAACAGGATGCATGCTTTGTTGTACCAACATCTTAGAAACAAGAAATAGGGTCTATATCACCCCTTACCTTTACCCACTCATCCTTGGTTAATAATTTCCATGGACTTTGTGGTATTTTTACCAACAACCAGGAAGGGACATGACTACCATTTCCTGGTAGTTGACAGGTTCAACAAGTCGTGTGTTCTGATTCCCTGTAAAAGGAACATCAATGAGAAATAAGAAACAAACTTGTTCTTTGGATAGGTCTAAGTGCACTTTGGGATACGAAGGAGTTCCATTTCAGACTGGGCTACAATATTTCTCAGTGTATTATGTACTACATTGTAGGAAACGATGGACATGAAGTTGAAGAGATCTACAAGATTTCATCTGCAGATTAATGGGTAGACAAAAGTAGTCAACAAGGATTTTGTGTAGCTTTTGAGGGGATATAAATAGAAGCATCCAAATACATAGTATGAAAAATTAGTATATACACAACATTCTTACAATAATGCAGTGCACACTTCTACAGGAAAGTCGCCATTTGAAACATGTTTTGGATATTTTCTTCCTTCATCTTTTGATATTTCATATGGAAAACAAGTAGGAGTGAGGGAAGGTCATAGACGAGATGATTTGAGGGTTGAAAAAATATAGAGAATATCAAGAACAACCATCTACAGTTACAGGAGACATTGCAAAAGTTGTAGGAAAAATACAAGGCCAAGCATGATCAACATAGAACATAGAAATCATTCAAGGTGGGACGGTATGGCCACAGTTGAACATGGAGAGGCTAAAGGGTTCTAGTGAGAAAATCAAGGCTTTGAGGTATGGTCCCTTCAAGATACTCGAAAGGGTGGGGGATAATTTCTATCAAATGAATTACCACCATATATGTGAATTTACTCAATTGTGAATGTAGATAATTTGAGACACTATGAGACTTCCATGCTAGATTAGCAACATGAACATTCCCCACCTTCTATGGAGGATTTGCAACCAAATACTCAAGTAGAGTTGAAAAAAAATTTGTTTTGTAAAAGAGATCCAGAAATACAAGACAAGGATAGCATGACCTTCATCAAATTGGGTTGAAAGAACATCTTCTAGGAAAAGCTAAATGGTAGCCAGAGAGAAGGTGGAGGAAAACTTTTCTCAACTCATTGAATAAAAGATTTTGGGGACAAAATGCCTCCCAAATTGGGGAGGTATGATCTGAGTCAGATCATTATAATTATTTTCATCCATCTCAATGATTTTAGAGTGAAAAACAAGGATGAAACAACTCATGGATTCATTTTTACAAACGAGACCTGGTTTGGAAAAATAAGGTCTAAAACCTTTCGGGAGAATTTTGAGGCATCAAAAATTTTTTGGGTGTAGTTTTTTTTTTATTTGGAACCACAGCTTATCATGTTATTCTATCCAAAAAGACATTTCCAACGACACAATAATTCTGTCAATCAGAGTCTGTATGCAAAAGTTGTTGGGGTCCAATCCCAACCCCTTATTTATGTAATAAACCGAAGGGGCCTAGTTAGAGTCATAGTTAGTTAATAGAGCCAATAAATCCTGTAAGAGGTTATCCACATCAATAATAATGGTAAGTGGTTCATTTGCAGTATAGAAAAGGGACGAAAATTAGTTAGAAATGGGCCATAGTTAATAAATAAAGTGGTTAACCCATGTTATGTAAGGGACCACTAATAGTTAGGGTTTTGGATGTCATTAAGCTATAAATAGTCTTATATATAAAGAAAAGAATCGTCGAGTATAATTTTAATTAAGCTCTACTCTGTTGGAAATTTCCCTCCCGAAGAGGCAAGTGAACATTGTATTAGGGTTCTGGATGTCATTAAGCTATAAATAGTCTTATATATAAAGAAAAGAATCATCGAGTCTAATTGTAATTAAGCTCTACTCTGTTGGAAATTTCCCTCTTGAAGAGGCAAGTGAACATTGTATTCTTCTTCTAAATATTAAAATATCTCTGGAACTTGTCTCATTTCATGTGATATTTCTATGTATCGGACTACATTGTTTCTTATGTCTTATATTCAGGTTTTCACGCAGGTCAAGTGCATAATAAGTGATATCAGAGAACTTTCTAGGGCCAGATGTACCTCTAATTTTCACAAAAACGAATTTAGGCTAGAGATGCATTTTGGTTTCTTTATGCCACGAGATCTGTCATTGAACACATAAACCTATGAATTTGGGAAGGCATGCATGCAAGAATTAGAAGAGGAGACCATGCTTGTGGGAATCCCTTTTAACCACTGTGGGTACCCCTTTAAGTATTAGCCCATTAGACAGAACCATGCACGGACTACACTTCGACGTAACCTTGGGTATGTCAAAAGCCCTAGATAAGTCACCAGTCGTCTTGCTACTACAATATACTGAAAGCAAAACTCAGGGGGAGTAATTGCATGTATAATAGGGTAGTTGTGTAGTACAACTAAGGGTATGATCAATCCTCCTTAGTTAGTACCTTGAAAAATTGGGTTGAGTACTATTGGTGGACCCCTACGTATATTGTGATATGTAGAACCTAACACTCCTTGGATACCATAGCTCCCTTAGCTATCGTAAGATTTACCCCTACATTTTCTTCCAGATAAGATCCAGTTATTAGGGTTCTACTGCCATTGTCTAGATTAGATCCAGTAGTTGGGGTTCTGCCAGCATCATATAGTTCAAATTCAATAGTTGGGATTTTCATGACGTAAATCAAACTCTTTGTGTAGTGAGGATTTTAGCCACCATAGTCCATATTATATTATCGCAACACATTCTGGAGTACCAAGACCTTGGGGTTTTTGTTACTATAGCCCATGCCTGATTTTAGCAAGATCTTTGGTAGTATCAATATTTCTAGAATTTAGCCATTGCAGTATTGATCAGTTGGGAGTAAAACTCCTTTCATATTAAAAAAAAAAATTAAGGCCATCTCGGGATGATTCTAAGGGACCAAGCCTATAAGATTCAGTATGACGATTTGGCCACAGTGGTACCATTCACTTGTAAACCCCCAATTTTCAGGCGGTCCTAAATTTTTCTTGACGCAGGTTCAATAGACCCACATTACTAGACTCATGATCTTTCCCTCTTTCCAGGAATAATAATCTTAAGAAAGATATAAATTTGACCAGGGTTAGTGTATGATTGGTACCATGTCATTTTATGGCTATGGAAAGGGCTACTGACAAGGTTGACAACCTTGAGAAAAAATTCAATAACTGCTAAGAGGCCATTACCTCTGAGCTCCCAAAAGTATTGCTAATATAAAAAATCCTCACAAAACCATGAGGGAAGAACATAGTGTTGATGCACACACAGAAGGAGAATCCAACCATCACATTCATTTCCATGGAGATCACTAACCTTCAAGCCACCAAACACCCTAGTTGGACATGCACAAATTTGATGTGTCTAACCGCACAGTATGGGTGGCATAGATGGAACAATACCTCTTCCTTAATAAGATATTAGAAGATGGAACTAAACTACATGTGGGAGGCCTTTACTTGGACCAAGAGTGATGGTAGTGGTGGTACTACCATCAAAACTATTACTAGGGAAGCCAATTTGGAACATGTTCTCAAAATCCATCTATGACCGCTTTGATCGGGAATATCACTTTTTGGGTCATCTCACTAAGCTCAAGAAAATAGGTACAATAAGGGACTACATTGCAACTTTTGAACAATTGGCCAGCAAAATTGATGGACTAGGATATGAATTTTACTTGGAATCTTTCATCAGTGTTCTAAAGGAAGCCATCCAAGCCCATGCCTAAATGCATCACTCAAATACATGGTTGGATGCATGCCACAAGGTCTTATATGTAGAAGTCTCTTTAAATTCCCAATGCAGTCATCCAAATTTCGTCGCAAAGGCACTTCCCACGAGGCTATGGGCCCCACCAAAATAGTTAAGGTTCAAAAGGTTTCACCAACAAAATTTTCCGAAAGAAGGAGACAAGGCTACTACTATGATGACAAGTATTGCCTAGGACATAAATGTAAGGAACCAAAATTCTTTCAAATTGATGCTACCAAAAATAACTCAATTGTTGAAACTCTATCCACTAAAGTTCCTTAGGAAGAAGTAAGTGAACCCTAAACCAACCCAGACAATGATCTCACAATGACACTAGATAAGCCGTTTATATCGCTACATGCCTTGGCTAGAATTTCTTCACCCCAGACTCTCAAAATATGAGGTTATATTAAGCATCGTCTTGTAGTGGTGTTGATTGATAGTGGCAACACCCATAACTTTGTCCATAAGAGAGGAGGAAAAGTTGTTCATTTTTTTATATAGTTTGTATCTAATTTCCAAGTCCTTATCGCTGATGGGGGGACCATGTAATGTGAAGGACATTGTGATAATATTATGCTTTAGGTGGGAGATTATCACTTCAAAACCCACATGTTTGTCATTGAAATGGGTGATTGTGACATTGTCCTTGGTGCTGAATGGTTGTGCACAGTGGGCCCTATCACAATGGATTTCCAGAAGGTATATCTGAGCTTTAAGCAAAACAACCACACTCATACATTGAGGGGACTCCAGGCAAGTGCTCCAACTATCATCAACTCACATTGAATGAGTAAGATTTTAAAAGAGGGCCATCATGGGGTAGAAGACCGATTTAATGCCATCAATGCCATTGAATCCACTCCTCCTCATATTCATCATGATATGCAATAGGTATTAGAGTGCCAACAATGGGTCTTTAACAAACCTAAGGAGCTCTGACCTTCTAAGGGTGAACATGATCATCATATCCCTTTGGTCCTAGGTGCCCAAATGCAAAATGTACTCCCATATCTATATCCTTTTGCACACAAGGATGAGATTGAAAAAGTCATAAAGGAACTCACCGAAGCAGGTGTGATGCATCCCAACAACATCCCTTAGTCATCTCCAGTGGTCATGGTTCTAAAGAAATATGGAGAATGGTGCATGTGTCTCGACTTTAGGGTCCTTAACAAGCTCATTATCTTGGACAAATTTTGTATTCTAGTATTTGATGATCTACTTGATGAACTACAAGGTGTTGAATTTTTTACCAAGCTAAACCTTCGCTCGGGCTATCACCAAATACACATGACTGAATTTGACATTCCCAAGACATATTTTTGAACTCATGAATGCCTCTATGAATTCCTAGTCACACAATTTGGTCTCCATAATGCTCCATCCATTTTTGAGAGCCTCATGAACCACCTTCTGAAACCATATCTTAGAAAATGTGTCCTGGTATTTTTGAATGACCTTCTCATCTACAACATAACATGGGAAAAACACCTTCAACATGTTGACCAAATATTGCAATTGCTCCAAGATCACAAATTAATTGTCAAACTATCCAAGTACCCTTTTGGCATGGAAAAAATAGATTATTTTGGACACATTTTGGGTCATGACACAGTGAAGGTTGATCTGAAAAAGATTTAGGAAATGCAAGATTGGCCCCAACCAAAAACCTTGAAGAGTTTGTGGGGATTCTTGGGTTTTGCGAGCTACTATCGTAAATTTGTCTACAATTATGGATACATTTCTAGACCCCTCACTAGTATTCTTAAAAAAAGTTCATTTCTCTGGACTGACGCAACTCAGCAGGCCATCTTGGCTCTCAAAAGAGCCATGTACTCCATTCTAGTAATGGATTCACTAGACTTCACCAAATATTTTGTTATTGAATGTGGTGCTTTAGGTACAGGCATTGGTGCAGTATTAATGAAGGAAGGTAGACCATTGGATTTCACAAGTCAAAAGAGCAGTGACAAACATCTAGGTCAATCTACATATGAGAAAGAAATGATTCCATATTACATGTAGTAGACACTTTGCGACCATACTGATTAGGGTGACGTTTCCAAAAACCACAACTTGGAAGAGTTTCATTCCTCTATAATTACAGGACATTTAGGCTTTCAAAAGACCTATGCATGCACATGTCGTTCTTTCTTTTGGACCACCATGAAGAACAAAATTCTTATTTTTGTAGTTGAATCTGATGTATGCTAGCACAACCAAGGGGAAATGATTAAGCTATTGAGAACCTTACGACCATTGTCATTCCGTGCTTCCATATGGATGGATGTTTCCATGGATTTCATTACAAGTCTCCCAAAATCTGGAAACAAATTAGTCATCATGGTGGTTGTTGAAAAACTTTCCAAATATGCTCATTTTTATTCTCTACCACACCAATTTACCCCAACATTTGTGGTTGAAGTTTTCTTGGACCAAATATTCAAATTGCATGGAAAGCTTACTTCCATTGTGTCTGATCGAAACCCGACTTTCAATAGCAAATATTGGCAGGAAATTTTGAAGCTCCAGTGAACATGACTCCAACTAAGTACAACTTATCATCCACAAAAAGATGGTAAAACAGAAGATGTAAACAATTATTTGGAGACCTATTTGTAGTGCTTCACTTCAGATAAGCAACATCAATGGGTAAAATGGTTGTATTTAGCTGAATGGTGCTATAATACTAACTATCATGAAGCCACCAAGATGACACCATATGAGCCAGTGTATGGCCAACTCTCACCTTCACTAGCTCCTTATATCTTGCATTTTCCTAAGTACTCTCAGTTGATCAACTCCTATAGAATCGTGCCACCATGATCGCTCATCTCAACGATAATTTGCATCAAGCTCAAAAAAAATGAGGTAACAAGCTAACCAACATTGTTATGAGTGGTCATTTCAAGTAGGTGACCTGGTCTTCTTGTGACTCCAACTATATAAGCATACCTCTCTGAAAGAAAAGGGCGAACATAAACTAGCACCAAAATTTTATGGGCCTTATTAGGTACTTCAACATATAAGAGCAGTCACTTACAACCTGGCTTTGTCAACTACTTCAAAAATCCACATGGTCTTCCATGTACCGTGCCTCAGGAAAGTTGTGGGGAATAATTGTAGGGTTCAAACAAGTCTTTCAAAATTGTGGGGAATAATTGTAGGGTTCAAAAAAGTCTTTCGAAATTGGATGAGGAAGGCTCACTTTGGTTCTCACCAGAAAAAGTCCTTGATACTCACAAAATACATCTCCATGGCCACACGATCAAGGAATTCATCATCAAGTGGAAAGACACCTCTCTAGAAGGTTCGACATTGGAACCCACCACTATTCTTCAGTAGTTTCCACAACTTCTGCCTTGAGGACAAGGATTCTTTTGATGGGGGAGGGCATGTTAAAATCCAACCCTAACCCATTATTTATGTAATAAGCCCAAGGGGCATAGTTAGAGTCATAGTTAGTTATTTGAGTCAATAAATCCCATATGAGGTTATCCGCATTAATAATAATCGTAAGTGGTTGACCTGCATTATAGAAAATGTAACACAATTACTTATAAATGGGCCATACTTAATAAATAAAGTGGTTAAACCCTCTTATGCAAGGGACCACTAGTAGTTAGGGTTTTGGATGTCATTAAGTTATAAATAGTCTTAGATAATAAGGGAAGAATCATCAAGTCGAATTGTAATGGAGCTCTCCTCTATTGGAGCTTGGCCCCTCAAAGAGACAAGTGAACATTGCATTATTCTTCTGAATAATAAAATATCTTTGCAGTTTGTCTCATTTCATGCGATATTTATGTGTTTCGGGCCATATTTTTTTGTATTTCTGGTATTCTATTTTTTTCGCAGGTCACGTCCATAGCAAAAATTATGCCACTCAGAAGTTGACCTTCTTGTTGTCACCACAATAGTTTAAGAGGATGGAATGTCAACACCGAGTATTCATGGAAAAGGGGCTAGTCATGCGATTGATGTGGAAGACTCTAGCAAATTCTATATTGTAACTTTGGCTAAGAGTTGAGGTAGTTTAGCCTAACCACTAGTAGACTATCTAGTAGTTTTATAACCAGGCGACTAGGAGGAAAAGGAGTTCCATTCTTTCAAGTGCATTTGTTCCAAAGTTGAGCAAAAATAGCCAAGAGGGATAGGAGATAGTGCACACAAAGATGATTTGTGCACTCTAGTAACCATATTTTTATTCAGAGAAAGAGAGCATAACGACCTGACATTCTAGTTGGATTTTTTTCCCCAAAAGGGGTTCCCAAAGAATATCTATGTCAAATGTGTGTATGAGATTTTATTTTTCCATTCTCTATTTTCTGCATAATTCTTATTCGTATGTGTCCACTATTAACAGTAAAATCTAAAGATCTAGAAGTCTTTAAAAATTATAATAGTATAGAATTTCATATTTTCAATATAATTTTATTAAATCTATGGTAACTAATTGCCCACTAAAGTACTCATGATAGTCTACACATCAATGAAAGATTGATGATACTCTACACATCAATAAGACCCGTAAATCAAAATCAATTATTTTACACTAAAAAATTATTTAGATAAATATTAGTAAAATTAATATTTTTATTTTTATTTAAATTTTTTACTTATATAAAATATTATAATATTTCTAATATAACATGTGTTATTTAAAAAGATTTAAATTATATATAATTTTTTAGAGCTAATCCATTAACGTTAATAATAATTAACTAAATTAAACTATAAAGTCTTTATATATAATTATATATAATCAATTTAATTTTATCAATATATTTTTAATTCATAAATAATTCACAATCCCTCTTCCTCCAATTAGACAACATAGATTCTATAAAACATTCAATAACACAGTTAAATAACCTCTTCCATTAATAAAATAAAATAATATAAGAAATGAAAAGAAGACCTCTTCTGTTAATACATATTATATATCCTAATATAATTCCATCGCTAGATTTTTCCAAAAGTTCACGCTTTGTCCACCATGAACACAGTTCTTAATAAGGAATGTTGAGATCACGAAAATAAACCTTTGTTAACACGATTAAAGAATTTGATGGCGCTTTGTCCACCATGAACACAGTTCTTAATAAGGAATGTTGAGATCACGAAAATAAACATTTGTTAACACGATTAAAGAATTTCATGGTAAGAGAAAATCAAAATTTTATAAAATCAAAATGAATATTTTAATTTATTTATTTTTAATTAAAAAAATATTTAAATAATTAAGAAAAATATTTACTATAAAATATAATAATTATAAAAAATAATCTTCAGTCCCAACGAAATTAACAAAATTACTATCCTTAAACCTATAAAATAAACAAACTAATTTCTAAAACTGGAAAACTAATTTCTAAAATTAGAATTAAAATAACGATCAACTAAACATAAAAGTGATCATACCTTTTTTAAATTATAAAATATTTTATTTGTACTTCAAATTTCTTACCTATTTTAAATGAAATTGAGTTATTAATGTAGTTTTTATATTTATTTAAATTAGATTTTTAAAGATTTAGATGGAGTTGATATTTCATCAGAAGTTCAACCATAATTATAATATTGAGAGAAAGATAAATGAAAATAGAAAGTATATTATGAGATCGAAAGAAATTATATTTTAATAGATTATGAAATATGAAATAAAATAAATTTTTTTTGATACTCTTGTTATTTTATATGGATATATGTTTTTTGGTTGCAATATCTCTAAAAAACTCTCTTAGAACAGATCCCAAATTTGTTTATAACATGTAGTCACAAGATTAAAGAAAATACACCATATCCTATATCTCTGGTTAAATCTAGCCATTTCCCGATTTAAAGCATGGTTGTGAGTAGGGATCTTATGTATCAAAGGCACTTAAACAACATGGAAGACACGAGGCTTCCTAAAATTGCTTCTAACTCTAGCTAAATTCATCACTTTTGGCTCGAATGAGGGTTGCATAAAGATGCTCAATCCTAGCTCGACCATTGGGAGATAAATGGCATGATTTGTAAAATTAAGGATTTAAATGTTAAAAGCATTATTACATCAAAATTTATGGTTTCTTTGACTAGTGGAAAAAACCAAAATAAGCATGGTTAAAATAGGAAAAAATTCTCATGAGTTTCAAAGAAAGCATTGGCCAATTCCCAAAAGACTATGGATGATAGATTACCACTTTTCGAAATATTTGTCACACTACCAACTTTCTCTACATTTTGTATAAGAAAAATTATGGTGATTTATTAATATTTTTCTTTATGATTTTTAACATAGAAATAAAATGCTAAAAACTCTAAATACTCTCTTATCTGATCAAGATTTAATGAATTATTTCAATTATAATAAATATTACACCATCAACAAAAAATTTGTTATTTTCAAAATATGTAATAAATTTAAAATAAAAACATCCTTAACTAGATATATTTAAAATAAAAAAGTTGATATGATGTACACTACTTTTGAAGGGAAAACCTAGAGATTGTACTACAATCTCCCATCTAAGCTGCAAGATAACCTAAGTACAACCAAGTTACGATCACAGTTTAAAACTTTTATTAAATCGCAATTTAATTAACAAACAAAATTATTTTAATTTTTAACCTAAGTACAACCAAGTTACGATCACAGTTTAAAACTTTTATTAAATCGCAATTTAATTAACGAACAAAATTATTTTAATTTTTATGTCTGTCTCAGATAGTTTGAATGGCGATGTAGTCAAATAAGTTTCACAGAATAAGAAACCTTGAGTTCGAATCTTATACTAATGAAATCATGTAAAATCCTAAATGAAAAAATCCTGCCAAACTTAACTAAAAAAATTTACTCTAATTCTTAAAACAAACAACTCCACTCTCATACCATTCGAACAGATCCAGTAAATCCAGTCTCCTACCATTCTAGGGCTCGTGTTCGAACAAATCCAGTCTCCTACCACTCTAGTTCTCGTGAGAGTCCGAATACAAGGGAACCACTACACGGAGGGACAAATCCACCATCTTCAACCTAAATATCTGGCCGAAGCACAAGATGTTGGCTGCAATTGCCCTTCACCCACTTTGATCCTCTTTATGTTGCACATGTTCTGTCCAATCGACAAACCTAAGCAAAGACTTCAAAATTAGGTCAATTAGATCCATTGTTTTTTACAAGGACAAATGACGTCGTGTAGGTAAGACCTATGCCAAACTCAACCTGGCACACTAGGGTGCAGTAAGAACATGTCACCTTGATCTATATGTTTGATCTAAATCTTAAAAAATCCAAGAGTATGAAAAAAATACAAAACCCTTTTATACAAAATATAAAGATATATGATTTGGAATAAAAAACCCTTTTAATACACAAAGATATATATATGATTTCTGCTCTTAGAAGATCGAAAAGTGTGAATATGTATATATATATATAGCTCAGACAGGAATTTGCAACCAAGGCTGCCCCGTCATTTTGTCGGTCTACACAACACTGAAGAACGTTTTCTACAATTTCCTTAACATCTTCTCCGGAGAAGAAAAGACTATAGTAATTCAGGCTTCGAATTTCGGACCAGCGCTACCCTGTCATGTTCACGGTCTGCAAAACAGTATAGAAGTTTCCTGCAATTTACTTAACATCTTCTATATAAATAGAAATACTATATTAACTTAAGCATCGAATTTGGAACCGGCGCTGCCCTGTCATTTTTAATTTTTTACGGTCTGCAAAACAGTACAGAACGTTTTCAGTAATTTCCTTAACGTCGATGACAGGTTTATAATGGTTTTGGCCGTCAGATTCCGTCGCAGTAAGCTTTTGATCAGACCGTTGCGCTGTACCTGCAATCTGGGTTTGAAGGAATAGACGAACGATGACGAACAATTGGACGCCAGCATGCCAGCTGAGGGAATACCCGGAAAAAATGTTAGTTATTGGGATAGACAATAGAGAGAAAACAAGAATAATTGCAGAAGCGCATAGGACATGGACCTTCTGGCGCAATGTATCTAAACTGTTCCTCGATCCCTTGACCTAAAATCCAAGGGGCAACAGCGACGTATTTCAGAATTTGATTTAAAAAAATAAAAGCGTAAAAATCTTAACAACAATAATTTTGTCCAATTGAGGCTTGTGTGATCAATGTATCTAAACTGTTCCTCGATCCCTTGACCTAAAATCCAAGGGGCAACAGCGACGTATTTCAGAATTTGATTTAAAAAAATAAAAGCGTAAAAATCTTAACAACAATAATTTTGTCCAATTGAGGCTTGTGTGATCCATATCAATTTATTAGACATTCTTCAGGGTAAATCACATAGAATATCATTTGTCGACGCGTTTCGAACCAATTTGTCCTGACGATGAACCACACTAGTTGCCACACTAGTTGGTTCGAAACGCATCAACAAATGATATTCTATGTGATTTACGCTGAAGAATCTCTCATTAAAAAAAAAAAAATTATATTTTTATAAATTTAATCGCCAAATTGCTCTAGATAAATATGGTATTTTTTTGTTAAATGACCTTAAAATTAAATAATAATAATAATAATAATAATAATAATAATAATATGGAAAATAGAAGTTAAACTATTAAAGTTTCTTTAATTTATCAGATTTTGAAACATATGATTTTAGACTTTTGTGATCCATATTTATAATTATGTTGTTTTTCCAATTAATTACATTATTTAAATTTGGTCTAAGTTTAGAACAATCTAATATGGTTCATCTAATCACATCAAATCTTAATGATGTAATTAATCCAAAAGACAACTTCATTCTAAATATTTTGACATGTCAAACAATTTGTCTCTCCTAATTATCTCCTAATTATCAGATTCCTAGATATTCCTAAAATTAATCTTTTTTCTAATTATCAGATTCCCTTCTAAAAAGTCACATGTTCAAAACCAGAGAAGTAGAATATGTATGACCTAGTAGACTTAACAGTGAAATCCCTTTAGATTCTTGTGAGCTTAAAATTGGATAATAATAATGATAATAATAATAGATGATCAACTCAGATATTCCAAAATCTACTATCGAAATAAATTTAACCACTTAATTTAATTGAGGATCAGATCTCTGGATATTCCAGAAATATGTTATCTATGTTATCTAGCTAAATCTAATTAATTAACTTACTACAGGGTAATTAACATTTTTCAATAAACAATATATTCTGCTTTCTCCTCTCACCATTTTAGCAAGTGCCGACGGCACTTTTTTTAGCGGTTGTTCTCTGGGACTGAAAAGATCGAAAGAGTTTACTGATACCATGTCCACTGAATCCCTGCGGGTGGAGCTCAGATTACGCTTGAGACGGAGAGGATTTCTGTAAGAAGCTTCCTGGAGGCGAGGAGGAAGCGGTAACTTTGACTGTTCGAAATCATTTTGGGAAATTTCATGGTCCATTGATTTATTACCTCTTCCCCATTCGAAAAGGGAATTTGAGCGCTCCAAAGAAAAAGATTTGCTGCCCTTGTCGAAAGAGCGGTGGCTGGAACTAATCGAAGAGACTGATCTGTTATGCACTGCGACTGAGACTGAGCTGCGGTTCGCTACGGTCATCGTTATTGTCAATATTACACCATTCTCCGGACGAGTGCTTCCGTCACGTAAAACCCCACTGTCACTGTATATGTTTTTCATGATACAGTTCCTGAATTCACCCGTCAATTGGTCGACTTCATCTTCAACGTCTTTATTTGGCTGAGAGCTTATGATCCTTTTCTCGTCCGAATTTGCAGAGGAGCAATTCTCTGCGACGGCTTTCCCCGGTTCTTCATCACTATCATCATTTTCAATATCTGATGGCGCTGGAAGCGAGGGACTTCTGCGGAATCGTTCGTTCCCGAAGGCATCCCTGTATAGAACAGTATCAAGATAATTGGTTTGCCCCGGAAGATCTGGTTTTTCATTTACAGTATTCACTCCGAAATCGGCTTCAGGTTCGGAGTGTCTGGAAAACTTACTGTCCTTCCCAAACAGATGTTCCATGGAATCATTTCGAAATTGAAAGATATCAGACATCATCATAGACACTATACTCACGACTGTGCTAAGGTCGTAAACACATAGGTGAGAACTGGAACTATAACGAAAAAAAATAAACCTTTTGAGACAACAATTCATTTAAAAGGAGGTGAAGCTACAGCTGTCCAACAGATTTCATGTCGCTGAATATTAAATGGGTGTTCTTATTCTTCATTTGTTTCATGCCACTTGGAAAGTTTCATTATATCAGATCCTTTCACGCCGCATAATAATGTATTTTAGATTCTCTACATAATAATTTCAAGCCATCGTAGTTATGAACTATGCCAAACTCACTCTGGCAGGCTAGGGTTCTGAGAAAACATGTTACCATGATCTTGTGATGAAAATTTAGAGACGACATTAGGGTTTGCATTAAGTAAAGCACACATCATGTGAGGATGAAAGCGTCGTTTTCTTTACGGCCGTTATTTGCATAGACAGTGCTCTGTCCAATGGCAAAAAAGTCTTACAAATTTTGTGTTTTGGATATAAGTCTCAACCAACTGGAACTCTGTATGGAGTTGTCGTTTCTGAAATTTGAAGTATCATGCAATTTTGACATTTTGCATTTGCTATTTAGAAGCGTCAGCAAAACAACATAGATCGCATTTTCGAATTTATTAATTATCGTGAATATTTGACAATCAGTTAGAAGCATATGAAAACTACAGAGATCGCATTTCAAAATTGCGAAATTTTTTACAATTTGGGAATAACTATGTACACCGTAATAGTTTAATTGAATGGAATATAGTTTTAAAATTCTTATTTAAATAAACTCTTTAAAGAATTTATTATTTAATATAGCTTTAAATATAAATATTATATATTTTATAATTATAATTTTTTTTTTTAATATATTTAAAAATATATAGTATTTAAATGTAATATTTATTTAAAATCAATATACTTATATGAACCTACTGAGCTTTAGATTGATGATGAATAGGTGTATTCTTAAGACACTCCTTGTGATAGATCAGTATTATATATATATATATGTATAAAAAATATTATAAATTTTTTATTTTTTTAAAAAGTCAATTTAAATTTAATTTAATAATTATTTTCCATCCGTTTATAATGATAATAAAAATAAATTTATTTTTTTATTAAAAATATTTTAATTTCAAATATGTAGTGAAATTATTGTTTATATAAATGTATATAAAAAAATATATTTTACACAAATAAATGAATATATATACAAACTTTAAATTTTTATACCTATTTTATTATATACATATATATTGAAGAGACGGGAGAATTATATAGTGATATTTGGTATATATAAAATTGGGTTTGATTACCAATTTGATTAATGGAAAAAATTTCTTTTGAATTTTCTAGGTTCTCTTGTTTTTTATATAGCAAGTTTATGTGTCTGAAAGAGAGAGGGATTGGATTTTCTAAGTTATTTTGTTTTTCATACAGTTATGTGTCTCAAGGGGAGAGAGATTCCTCCTCGAGATTGTTGGAAGGAATGACATTGAGGAATCAATGTAGATTTCAAAAGAGTTACTTATTTAGATATTATTTTGGGATTCATGTATGACCATTTCCATGAGAGGTAGTTGTAATTGACTAATTTCTCATGATTTTTGAATAGTTCACTTAGCACTCAACCAGGACTTCCCATTTCTCATGATTTTTGAATAGTTCACTTAGCACTCATTGCGTCGGGTGATGCTCACAGGGGTGAAGAAGTGGGATTGAAACTAGTGAAATGAATCACATAGCATCAATCATCACTTCCAGGACTTCCCAGGAGGTCAACCATCCCAGAACTCCTCTGGCTCAAGCGCTCTTAATTGTGGAGTTTTCCCCACAATCAAGCTCACTTAGCTTGCTACCCCATTTGTAATAATATTTTAAGGATTCATTGATGACTGTTGAGTTAATAATGGAAAAGATTGAATCCAAAATAAAGTGACCATATTGTTGGAAGATTTGAGCAAGCAAGGTATTTAGCGAAGTCCAGGTAGATGGTATCATATTTATGATAGATTGAAGAACAACGGGTTTCTTTTACTTTTTTCCAATAAAGGGCAACAATGTAATTTATTTGATGTAATTGATTTTTTTAATAAATTATTCATAAATCATCTTTTGAGTGAAATTAATTATGTTTAAAAATTAATATATATTAAAGTTTTATAAATAATTTAATATATAAATTTATTTTATAATGATAGAAAAAAAATTAATTATTCAATAAAAATAATGAATTTATTTAAATATTTTTATAGCCCGTGTTTTATTATAATATTTCAGGCGTTGAAAAACATTTCATGGTAATAACTCATTTAAATAATTATTCGATATGAAGAATCATGCCATTGGAATTAATAAATTAATTAACTCATTTAAAAAAATTATTCGATATGAATAATCATGCCATTGGAATTAATAAATTAAAATAAATATGTGATATCATCTTTATAATATTATAAAGATGAATAAAAATTATAAATTCCATTTGAGATGAGAGTGGTTAGTATATTTTATGATTTGATTTTTATGATAATAATAAATTAAGATAAATTATTTATATTATTGATAATATAGTTAAAATAAATAATTAATATAATTATATAAATTGAAGGGTAGTTAAAATCTTATAAGTATTTATTGATATATATCTTATATAAAAGTAATTATAATATTAATAAAATTATATATTTATTATTATTATTAAAAAGAATTAGTATATGTAAATGACAATGTATTGGGGATTAGTCACATCATTAAGATTTCGTTGACATTTTAAATCAACTAATGTGGTTCATTTTTCGGACACTTTTGTTGGGAGGATGAACTTTGTCATGAGGATAAACCATAATAGTTGGTTTGAAACATGGACCAAGTCCTAATGAAACCCTAATGATGTGATTAATCCAAAAGACACATTTACAATATGGATCACAAAAGTATAACATCTAAAGTTAATATATGAATTGAACACAAATATATTAAAAAAACATGTAAAGTGATTTTTTTATTGTGGAAATTAGATCTACTTTATTGTGGAGATTATTATGGAAATTAGATCTACTTTATTATGGAGATTCTTAGTCTATATATATGTGTGTTACAATATTATGGATCAATATCATATATTATCAATATCACATATTTTATATATATGTTATTGGTTAGAATGACATTTTTCTATTTAATTCATTTAAGTTAAATGATAAATAATACATAATTAATTTTAAAAAGATCTGAGTTCTTGTTGCTAACTTCCTTGTCTATCAGGAGGTCACTAGTTCAAATTTCCTCAACGCCATTGGGTTAAGCCTTTGCTAATTTGAGAGATAGATAAATCTCTTCAAATTAATCTACCTAAATTTTCTAGTAAATATAACAACAGCCACTCAATATTTGTGAGCCACCTTAAAAAATACATAACTAATTTAATTATAAGAACGTTATTCTAAAATAAAGAAACCTATAAAAACCAAAATTAGAACCAAAAAAGACATGACAGAAATACTTCTTAAAGTAAGGGGCATTTAAGGCCTTCAAACCAATAGAGAGGAAGTAATAAGACGTTTTATAATAATAACTTTGTAGAGAATCCATGTTCAGAGGAAGTGATGAATATCATTTATGGTTAACTTGGTGTATGTAATAATAAGAAAAGCTTGAATATGTTATAACAGAAGTTTTGTGTTAGCACTTCGCCTGCTGATTGACTGGCCGGGATGAAAAACATAAAGTATGTACACTCCTTTGCGCTCCTAAATTCCATTCCTCTCTCCATTCAGCTCTGGCTCCAAATACAGTTCATTTTTCCAGCCACCCATGAGCAGTTTAGTTTAGTCAACGTCCCCATCTTAAACGGGATTAATTGACAATTGGGATAACCTAAAGTCGTTCTAGATTAACACTCACTTTGATAATCAAATCAGACAAAAATGACCTGAACCTCATAGGGAATCTTCAATCAACTGCCTCTGATTCATGCATTTACTTTCGCATTGTCGTCGTCATGACCCAGTCCACCCAATGTCATCACAAATATAAAGTCTACCGCTTCGCTCCGTCGGATGATATACATTGGACTCCAGCTGCTTCCTTTATTTTGCACTACCAAGGATAATAAAGTTCTCCTATGGGGTTGCTTTTATTGAAAGATAATAATTTTCAGCAGATGCCCACTACTTAACCGGATTTCTCTATCTTTAGGTTGGTTTGTTTTCTTTTCTAATTTTTTAATTTTGTACAAAATTTCACATATTTTTTTTGGTAGGTACTTTTAAGCTCTATAGTTAATAAACATTAAATTTACTTATATATTCAAAATATTATTTATCCAAAAAGAATTTTCAATTTCATAAAAAGTATATCATCAAATTTAAAAATAAATAAATAAAAACCTAAAATAATTAAAATTTCAAAATATTTATCACTTCAAACTCTATAAAAAATTTACTTTCACCAACTTGTTAACTTTGTTCTTACCATATTTAAAAATAATCAATATTATTCATTCATGGTCTTTCTCAGTGTAACTCCACTCTTATAATAATAGTCAAATATGTTAATCAAGTCAAATATTATCAATGTGAATCAACTAAAGGGTCATTCTTGGTCGATCATAATAAAAATTCAAAAATATTCAATGATACAAATGTTATTATTAATAAAGTTAACAAATAATAATAATAATGATATTGTGAAGTCAAAGTTGTACACAAATTTGTCTAACAATGCAATGTGAAAAATATTGTTGCAATGTGACAATGAGATTATTGCAAAGTTACATTACATTGCAATTTATCTAGTATTACAATGTGACATTACAGAATGTGGCCAACCACATTTAATAATGTGGTTAGCAATGTTCAACTATGTTTGACTGTGCTTGACAATCAAAAGTGATCAAGTTCGGTCAAACATAATCACTCATTAATATTACTAGCTAATTTTAATAATCATCAAATATGTTGTGGTATTAGAATGATTCAAAAATCTATCAAATATCGCAATCGAACAAAGATTGTCATAGTGTACATTACATTGTAATGCCACATTTAATAATGTGGTTAGCAATGTTCAACTATGTTTGACTGTGTTTGACAATCAACAATGATCAACTTTGGTCAAACATAATCACCTATTAATATTACTAGTTATTTTTAATAATCATCAAATATGATGTGGCATTAGAATGATTCAAAAATCTATCAAATATCGCAAATCGAACAAACATTGTCATAGTGTTACATTACATTGAAATTGATTGAAAGTCATAATTCTAAATTACAAAATTAGTCAACCACATCTACTAATGTGGTTGACAATGTTGAACTATGTTTGGTAGTCAACACTCGTCAACTTTCGTTAAACACCATCACCGATTAATGTTATTAATTGATATTAATAATCAAACATAGGGAACGACAATGGTAAAAAAATGTCAACCTTTATAATCAACATTTAAATAGTTGACCATGGTCCAACTTGGTTAACCCTATGTTTACTATATTTAACAATAGTCAATTTTGACAACTAAATGATTGACAATGCTTGACAACCATCGTCAACTATTGAGAATGGTTGAATATGGTCAACTATGGTAATCCATTGGCAACCATTGATAATGGTTAGCTATGGGCAACCATGTTCAATCATTGTCAATCATTGACAATGATTGAGCATGGTCAACCATTGTCAATCATTGACAATGATTGAGCATGGTCAACCATTGTCAAAGTCAACCTTTATAGTCAATGTTTGAATAGTTGGCCTTGATCAAACTTGGTTAACCCTATGTTTACCATAGGTAACAATAGTCGACCTTGACAACAAGATCAAAGACAATGTTTGAAAATCATGGTAAACCATTGTCATCCATTAACAATGGTTGAGTATGGTCAACCATTGGCAATCTTTGTCAACCATTAACAATAGTTGAATATGGTCAACCATAGACAAACATTGTCAACCATTGACAATGGTTAACTATGGTAGACTATGTCAACCATGGTTAACCATTGTCAACCATGGTCAGCGATTATCAACCATGGTTAGCCATTGATAATGGTCAACCATGTTCAATTGTTAACAACGGACAAGCATTATCAACCATGGTAAACCATTGAATATGGTCAACAATGGTCAATCATGGTCAAGCATGGTCAACTATTTTTAACCACTGACAATAGTCAATCATGGTCAACCATTGTCAACCATTGTCAATGGTTAATTATGGTCAACCATTATCAGGCATTGTCAATGGTTGAATATGATCAACCATTGTCAACCATGGTTAACCTCATTAACTTTGATCAACCTCATCAACTCTTGTCAACCATGGTCAATAAATTTACCTTATACATGTTGGTTGTCACTAACACAACCACATTTACTAATAAGGTTGATATACACTCATCGGCGACATTTTCCACCTTCTATATATAAATCAATGTATGAAATATATCAACCATATTAATATATATAATTGTGGTAATATACATAAAAAAACTCATATATGTAACTCACTTTATTTATTTATTTATTTATATAGAAAAAAGCATATGTGATTAGCATTCTGCTATGATTATGAATGATTCAAATTTTAGGAAGAGATTCAAAGAGTTTTGTATTAGAGGTGTTTTATACCTCTTAAACCATTTAAGAACATTAAAGAGATTATATATATATATATATATCTTAGTTAGTGATTTTTTCTTAAGCAACTTTCCAAATTTTTTATACTCTATTTCAGTGAATTATCGAAAAATCAAGTATTGTTAGTAAGACTCTCATTAATGAACCTAATGTAGCTCATGATAATTTTTTTCTTCACACATGCTTGATTATGTTCTCTTAAGAATCCTCTCTCACATGCCACTATACTAGAAAGTGTAGTAAATATTTCTTACCATATCTTAGAAATGCTTGGAAATTTGGTATATAACTTGGTGGAACAAAAAATTCCTCTATGCATATTCCATTGATGAACCCTCACAATTAAAATGAATAGTATTAAAAATGCATGTAAGTCTTTTACGCAAGCTTCAAAATCAAATATTGATTTTCTTTCTTCCTTCTCACATATAGTATGTTGCAGGTGTTGAAAAATATTTTGAAGCCAATGCTTTGAATTCTATTCTTTGCCACGAGCATCCTATACATGGTGACAAAATATAGTGTTTTACAACGAGGGCAACCTTCTTAGCCAAAATACCAAACCTTGTTGAATTCGTGCACCAGTTGTGCAACATCTGCCTATTGGACTGCTGCTCTCTGCTCGTCCACACCAACTGTATGCACTACCTATCGTGCCCGGAAGCCCTAAGTTTCGGCCTATCAAAACTGTCATACAATGTTTACTATTCCTTCCTACACGTCAAGCACATAGCCCAGCCACAATTCTTGTCACAAATGACCTACCTGCGCCCACAGAACGACCCTCTCTTCTACCCAAATTGTAACAGACCCGAACAGCCCAAACTTCTGCACATATGTCTGCCCTACAATCTGACGCGTTCATCCGACTTGTTCTTCGTTATGTAGCTGTGTTATTTCTATAGTTGATTTATGTCTGATGATCTGATTCGATGATGTCCAAACGAGTGCCATCCATCTCTAATATATATGCCTCCATGCCTCACGAACCATTGTGTCATTTGTCCTACCCATGGGTCGGCCCAACATGTATGCAGCCAATGTGTCTACCATCGCACAAGTTTATTTGTGGATTTCCATTACTGAGCCTACATGTATGCAACACGACTCTCCGTCCACTATAACCCGATCGTTCATATCATTGGGTGGGTGCAAGCCCCTTACGACTTATCCACTACAACCCCATCGCCTTTAACTGACTGCTACATGCCTCCGCACGTCGCATGCACCTTTAACTAACGTTGCATTGCGTTTAACCAAACACCTGCCCTTGAGTCGCATTTAACCGAGCACGGATGCCTGTCAGACAGAATGGATGTGCTCGCACTATGACTTCAGTTTTTCGACTCCCTTAGCCTCTCCCAACTCGAAGTAACAAGAAGTTTGGAACCTATGGAGTTTGAAGTTTTAGAAAATATTAACTAAAGTGGAGTTCTTATTTTTTTCTCCCAATCATACCATTTTAACTTGATTAAGTTTATAAAGTATTGTGGCCTTTCCCACTAAGTGAAACTTTATAGTAGAGGGTATCGGGTAGTATGATTGGAAAAATAACTTCTTGTAGAGGATGGTAAACCAAAAGGAGTTGGAAGAGGTTAGAAATGTACAAGGCTACTAAATTCTTAGTAACTCATTTCACTTTTTCCTTTTATTATGGCAAGAAAAATTCTCTTTTGTAAATTAAGAGGAGAAAAATAATTTTCAATTGTGCAGCCTCTCCACCCACATACAGATCGTTACAACTTGAACCTTGTCATGTGGAAAGAGTCAATTTTGCGGACAAAACCAACCTCCCTAGAAGCTTAAGGCTTTCTAGTGACAAACAAGACAATTAAGAACAATCCTTCTCTAAATATGCATTTACCATATAAGAAATCAAGTGTTTAGATCCTACCTGTAGTCCAACGCTGTTGTAGTAGTCCAGCCTCGTCGATCCGGATGAGCTCCTCCTTCTCTTCGAAACCTGCATTCACTAACAATCAAACGATTAAATAGCACCTGAATATCTCATAAAATAAAACATATTTAACATACAGACCAAGGAGTATATGAAACAACTCATAAATAACAAATTGTTGAGAAGAATGGACTTATCTGCATTAATAGGAAACAAAAGAAACCATTACAACCTGAGCCTTGGTGTTGTGCAAGTTCCTCCCAGGGTCCAACAAGAGTTTTCCTTTACATTGATGAGCTCACCCACCTCCAAATGAAACAAGAAGGATGACAATCTCTCCTCACAAGCTTCTACAAGGAAGTCCTAATCTCAGCAGCATCTACCCTTAGGAATGTTCAGCTTTCAACCTCTCCTCCCTCTGGCCCAATGCATGTATTTATAGTGTTGTAGAGGAAGTTAATCAGGTCCACCATCAATGGGATAAGCCCCTCTTTGGGTGGGTTAGCTCCCCTCTTGATGGGATAAGTTCCTCTTCCATAGGGATACATGAACCATCTGGAGGCGCTCCATACACATCAAACAAGCTTCTAGAATGCTCTAGAAATGACCACAAGTAACTTTTTTGGAGTGAAACTTGTGCCTTTTGACCTTTACAGGAGTACGCACCCATTGCTTTACAGACAGAGCGTACAAGTACGCAGGTATTGTGAACTTGGGTTGCGTACACGCAGGTAAGGCTGAGAGAAACTGCGTACTCAAAGATAATTGACTTTAAATGACTTTTCTCTCTTTCTTGGAGTTTGACATGGAAAGAAGAGGCATGAGACTTGCCAAGGAGGATAGTATGACAGTTTATGGAGCCATACTAACTGCAAATAGTCATGGTGACATTTTTTAGTGTAACAGGTTGCCCCCTAAAGTGCGAAGCCTGAAGTAGATTTAGGGTTTCAAATCATCTAGGAAGGGTGAAGTACTTTATCATTTCAAGGATTATCTTGTGGAGAGCATGGTCAGAACCTGCAAATATTCAACACAAAATACATATATAAGATGATATCATCGCTGAGGTAGGCATTCCCATACTCAGATTGAAAACTTTAACTAACAATCTAACTACTGCCCTGATACAGGAATGATTTTTCAGTACATCATAATCATAGACAAATGTAGACACAGTATGGACGCAGCCATCTATTTATGATTAGTCTACTATATAATGAATAAAAAACTCCTCGCAGCTTGGATGGTGGAAACTAGATCCAGGGTCTTGATTTCTGCTTCCCGAATTGGTACGATTCTATCCATGCGAATAAATGAGTTGATGTCAAACATGGTAGAAACCACTTGATTACCAGTCAATGATGTAAATTATTAACAAGTGTGAGAGAGACCACCATTGATGTCAATGGTTCTCAAAGTACCTAGTACAATCCATGAGATGTGAATGAATGAGTTGATGTCGAACACGTCATGGAATCCTTCGATCGAAAGTCAATGATGTAAACTCTCGTCAAAGGCGAGAAACCTACCATTGATACATGCAGACTTCAAGGTACTGAAGATTTCTAAGTCATCTCTCTAGATAATGTGCTGATGTCAATAGAAAGCGACCCGTTGCAGGCAAGCCCACAACATGAAATCATAGTTCAAGTTGAAGAAATGTTGTTGTAAGGACTGACTCAGGGATGGTCAAAATGGACGACAGGTATTTTGCAGATGAATGACTTGTTTGCAGAGACCTCTTGAACACATAACGACACAACAGATGGCTTGGTGACATTTGACCCAAAGTTAATACCCGGTTGAAGACTTTCAATGTGGTTCAATCAACTGTGAGGCAAAGGATTTCCCAACCCAGGTGAATGAAAAGTGTCGTGTTCAAGAGTGGTGATAAGGTTTCTTCTGAGACAAAGGATAACAAATAGGCTCATTTTTCTCTCTTTTCCCCCACCATTTCTGGCGAGTACCTCTTTATTTTTTACAAGCTTGAGGAGGATAACATATGCTTGATTATAAGCTCATCCTTCAGATGAGTCCAACTTAGTTTACATTCGAAAACTAAGAAGGAGTGGTCCGTTCCTATTTGTAATCGAACATGTCCTTTACTGTGAAATTTTAACGAGTCCAGTATAGGAGAAACTCGACGTTTTTCAATTTTAGAGAGTCTGAAAAACTTAAGAAGACTCCAGGGTTGAACTTTTTCGTAAATTTGTGTCTCCCAAACCCGAAAAAGTATAAAATAATGCTTGAGAGAACCGCTCGGTTTTTTACGACCAAGGAGTACTTTCATAGTTAGTGTCTTTGACCTGAAAAGTAAAAAGTGATCAAGGACACGTCGTTTTATTTCCAGTATCGAGTTTGAAACGACAAAAACCCGGCAATCTTTTCCTGTTTTTACGGTCAGAAAAGGGCTATAAGGGGACCGTCTTTTAATTTCGTTTTAACGAGTGTAAAAGAAACGCTCAGCAATCTTTTCATGTTTTAGGAGTCAGAAAAGGGCTTAAAGATGACTTTGAGGTGTCACTTTTTCGTAAGTTTTAACGAGTTCGAAAAAATGATAAAAATGTACTCATGGCCGACTTTCAATTTAATTTACAAGCAGGAAAAGACGGAAAGAACTCGGCATTTTCATTTGTTTTACGAGAATGAAAAATAGCAAAATAATCTCGGGATTTTCATGAGTTTAACCAGTCTTGAAAATAACTGAAATTGACTCGAAAAAGGTTTCATTTTTACAAAAGCTTGAAACAGAGAAAAAACTATGCTTCAAAGTAGTTTCATGTTTCCACAAGCTTGAAACAGAGAGAAAACTGTGCTTGATGCCCCCTAAGCATAACTGCTAGAGCGCATGCCCCCCAGCTTCATTTCATTCAACCAGTTGGATGAAATGAAGGTTGAGTTACGAGATCATTTGAAAGACTCGACCTAAAACTGTAAGAAAATTATGCAAAAAACTGAAATAACTAACCTAAATACTTAACATTTATGAGATCTAGTCAATCTCTCGACTCAAGTAGAGGAGGATTTGTTTCATTTTTTAACGAGCTTGACACAGGAAAAGAACTATGCTCGGATTCGGTTTCATGTTTACGCAAGCTTGAAATGAAAAAATATGCTTGTTATAAGTTCGCATGCCCCCAGCATAATGACGCAAATCAAGGTACATGCCCCCCAAGCTTCATTTCATTCAATCAGGTGGATGAAATGAAGGTTTACTTTCGAAATCTTGGAAAGACTCGTGGGAGTTGTTTCATTTTTTAGTGAGGTTGACACAGGAAAAGAACTATCCTCAAAACCCTTGTTTCATTTTTTAAACGAGCTTGACACAAGATAAGGAACTATGCTCATAACTACTCTCTACAATCTACCCAACAAAAAACTCTACTCTAAAAACCTTGATTCATTTTTTAACGAGCTTGACACAAGACAAGGAACTATGCTCTAAAATCCTTGATTCATTTTTTAATGAGCTTGACACAAGACAAGGAACAATGCTCATAAAATCCTTGATTCATTTTTTAATGAGCTTGACACAAGACAAGGAACTATCCTCACTCCTGATTCATTTTTTAATGAGGTTGACTCAGTAAAAAGAACTATCCTCTAACCAACTGATTCTTTTTTTAACGAGGTTGACACAGGAAAAGAACTATCCTCATGACAACCTATTTCATTTTTTAACGAGGTTGATATAGGAAAAAACTATCCTCGTTACACCCTATTTCATTTTTTAACGAGGTTGACACAGGAACAAAACTATCCTCGCAGTATGTTTCATTTTTTAACGAGGTTGATACAGGAAAAAACTATCCTCGTTACACCCTATTTCATTTTTTAACGAGGTTGACACAGGAGCAAAACTATCCTCACAGTCTGTTTCATTTTTTAACGAGGTTGATACTGGAAAAAACTATCCTCGTTTCTACTCTCTACCTACATATCCTAAAATCTACCTTATTCATTTTTTAATGAGGTTGACTCAGTAAAAGAACTATCCTCATACTAGCCTGTTTCATTTTTTAACGAGGTTGACTCAGGAAAAAACTATCCTCGCACACACTGATCATGGCTTCCAACTGGAAGGAAGACATGTCAATGGACACACCTTGATCATGGCTTCCAAGAGGTCTTCATCAGAAGGAAGAATACTTGTTTGGAAGGAACACATGTCAAGGGACTCAAAAGGGATAAGAACATCGTGTTAAAGTAATCCAATAGAGTGATCCATGTCAATTACTGGATCTAAATCAAAGGAAGATGAGCAAACAGTGAGAGGCTCACTTACATCGGTAACTGAAAACGTGGGACCAGTTGCCACATAATTAACCCGTGGCAGGGTAGATACCACTTTAGAATCAGGAACATTTAGGGGTGTCATATTATTGGTAGTCGAGACAAGACTAGGGAACGAAAGCTGGTCTACCGTCACAATACTGCCATTGTGAGGGAAAGACATCACGCGAAAGAGTGTCGATACGACAGCTTTCATTGCATAAACATAGTCTCGCCCAAGGAGTAAATTGAAATCCAAGGGACCTCGAACTACCATAAGATCAATACATACAGTTTTACCTTCCAAGGTAATAGAAAACTTAGGAAGGATCCCTAAAGGTTCACTAATGGTTCTGTTAAAAGCTTTCAGATTCTGTGTAATAGGCGCAAGCTGAGGGGAACCCAAAGCTTTCCAAACAGTTGAGGATAAAATACTAACAGAAGCACCTTCATCTACCTGAGTACGATGTATGTCCCTACCACCAGCCTTGACAATGATTTGGAAAGGGATGGAGGAAGGAAGACGAGGTTCTGTCAGTCTATTCCAGTCAAAGGAAAAGACCTCAGTACTTGGAGGGGGTTCCATAAAAACTGGTGAAATGCCCCCCGGCATAGAAGAATCTGATGTAACAAGAAGAACCTAAGCAGTATGAAGTCCACTCTCTAAAGGGAAAGTGGGATCGACTGAAAGTGAAATTGAATCGATCACTTAATCAACTAATGGATCATCAACCTGAGTGACATGAGTTTCACTCTCCAATGGAAGAGTGTGATCGACTGTACTTGAATTTAGATCAATCACTCCGTCAGTTGACGGTAGGTTGGGAGAAAGTTTACGGTAACCAGTTGGAAATTCTTGGTGTGGAACAGTAAGGTTTTCCAACAATGTTGAGGCTTCATCCATGTAAGGGCAAATGTGAGTTTGATGACTCTCTTTGCATAACTTACAAGGAAACCTAACTTTACCCTTTTTCCCAGGAACCTGACTATCACTGGTTGATGGATCAATGGAAAGTTGATGAGATTTTTCTGACCATACTTCGAAGACCTTTGGAATACCATGACAATTGACAAGGAAGTGGTCACCCTTACAAAGCTTGCAAGGGTATTTGGGTTTACGGTGCATATTGGAGTTTTCCTCAACACAACTAACACTTACAGCCATGGTTGGTTGGTTGACTTCTTTCTTATCTTGCTTCTTCTTCTTCTTTTTCTTCTTCCCTTTATTCTTCTTCTTAGACTCTTGGTTACTAGCATCAAGGCTTTTACCAAGCGAAGAGGAAGAAATGGAGGAAGAAAAATTAGGCGAAGAAGGTAAAGGGTCAACAGAAGGTTGGTGATGTTGAGATGGTGAACTCTGTTGAGGTGAAGCATTCGGTTGACAAAGTAGCCATATAAGGAGGACCAACATTTCCAAAGTAAGGAAAAGTACTAGGATTTTCGTTAGGAGGGGTTCCTAGGTTGGTAAATTCCGGAACGTTTGCCATTATATTCAACTTCAGTGAATTTTATTAACAATTTTAAAACTAAAATTAACAATTCACAATTCACACCTAACAATTAAAATTCACAATTCACACCTATGGTCTCTAAAAGTAAAAACAAACAAATTAACACGTGCTATCAAATCTAGGAGTCAAACCACACACAAACAGTAACCTTCCGGACCGAAAACACTAGTTGGTGATGAAATCCAACATCGACGGATTCAGTACAGAAGTGGCGGGTGGAACAGTTACCCCGACAACCTGCTTAATGAATAGACTGGACCAAGTTCCTCCACTTTAACCATCTCGAGTGAAGTGAACCCCCCAGAAAATCCAAGTGAGTCTAGCCGACGTCTACTCCATGTACTGTGGGATCTCCCCTCCACCGTCACCTCGGGTAGAATCCTAAAGATAATGGTCACTAAGGTTACCAACAGCAACAAATATACCTGGGGGAACAGTCTACGACCCGATAGCACGCAAGGGTAGAGTAACAAGCTCAATCCCCTTGCCGGCTCCTTGACAATAATCCAAGGTTTACTGACAAGTGACCCCAGGCTCCTCGACAATAATCTGAGGTTTACCGTTTGTAGTACGTGTGTATCTGGCGTCTTTCCCAATGAAGGAGGATTGATCCCCTCACTAGTTCGGACACAGTCTCGTGCTTCTCCTTTAAGAGGAGCTTTCCCAGAGTACAAATGAAACAATTGGATTTATCCTACCACAAGATAAGCTACTTGTTTGGTTTTACTGTCTTGGAGAGTTAATTACTCTCCTACTCCAAGACACTAGCCTAAGCTATGTTGGTGTATCAAAGCCCTAGAAATGTAAAAATTACTAGATGAATTTTAATTAAGCGCTGTGTTATTAAGGCTGTTATTACTCAAATGGGTAAATGGATACGAAACCAATGGTGTTATGACCCGACTCAACTGAATGAAATCGAATATGATAATGCAAACCTGTCAATTCGATGAATCCTAACTAAAGTAAGGAGAGAGTTTCCATTCACTTCCAACAAATCCAAAAAATTGATCACTAAGAGAAAATATAAGAAATTATCTAATGCACTAATTTCATCAAGAAAAACTAATGCAAATCAATTCCAAAATATTTATTTTTATTTTTATTTTTGTGTAAATTCAAATAAAAGAAAACTGATCTAAACCTACAATTGATTTTTCAGAATGTAAACTATGCAATTGTAATCTATGCACAATTCACTTGAAAAGTATGCAAATGTAATCTATGCACATTTTTCATTAATATTCTGAAAATGAGAATTCTAATTATGCAAATGTGATCTATGCAAGAGAATTCTCAGACACAAGATGATTCTAATGTAATCTAAGAACCAATCAAGTGCAAGTCGAGAAATTGGGTGAGAGTTCCAAAGATCAAAAAATAAAAACACTCAAAGGCGATTAACACTCATACACAATTTAGCCCCCCCTCCAAGTAATGACCAAAGGAAATAAAATTTAGAATTTCTCAAAAAAGAGACTCAAAACACCCAATTGATAAAAGCTTAAAGCAGGAATGCCACTGAAATTAGCCAAGATGAAAGCTTCTGACAGGTGAACAGTGGATCTGGGCAGCAAAAACAAGCTATAAACAAAATCTAAAAGATAAAAAAGAAGAAATTGAAATTTTCTAGGCTTTTGACAGGGGTATGCAGGCAGCCTATTTTCACAGGTGTGGCCACGCTCTGTGTACACAACAAAAGTGCGTACAGGTACGCACTGTGCTTAACGCAGAGGGTGCGTACTGCTAGCAAAACCAAGAAAAATAAAAACTAACTTAACCCTAAGCTATTCCACCCAAATGCACAGTCAAACAACCAAAAACCAGAAAGAAAACGACTCTTCTCAAATCAAAGTTTCACACAAAAGAGAAATCAATCCAATCATGGAGTTCCCTAGTGGAGTCGCCATTTTGTCATGCGGAAAGAGTCAATTTTGCGGACAAAACCAACCTCCCTAGAAGCTTAAGGCTTTCTAGTGACAAACAAGACAATTAAGAACAATCCTTCTCTAAATATGCATTTACCATATAAGAAATCAAGAGTTTAGATCCTACCTGTAGTCCAACACTGTTGTAGTAGTCCAGCCTCGTCGATCTGGATGAGCTCCTCCTTCTCTTCGAAACCTGCATTCACTAACAATAAAATGATTGAATAACACCTGAATATCTCATAAAATAAAACATATTTAACATACAGACCAAGGAGTATATGAAACAACTCATAAATAACAAATTGTTGAGAAGAATGGACTTATTTGCATTAATAGGAAACAAAAGAAACCATTACAACCTGAGCCTTGGTGTTGTGCAAGTTCCTCCCAGGGTCCAGCAAGAGTTTTCCTTTACTTTGATGAGATCACCCACTTCCAAATGAAACAAGAAGGATGACAATCTCTCCTCACAAGCTTCTACAAGGAAGTCCTAATCTCAGCAGCATCTACCCTTAGGAATGTTCAGCTTCCAACCTCTCCTCCCTCTGGCCCAATGCATGTATTTATAGTGCTGTAGAGTAAGTTAATCAGGTCCACCATCAATGGGATAAGCCCCTCTTTGGGTGGGTTAGCTCCCCTCTTGATGGGATAAGTTCCTCTTCCATTGGGATACATGAACCATCTGGAGGCGCTCCATACACATCAAACAATCTTCTAGAATGCTCTAGAAATGACCACAAGTAACTTTTTTGGAGTGAAACTTGCACCTTTTGACCTTTACAGGAGTACGCACCCATTGCTTTACAGACAGAGCGTACAAGTACCGAGGTATTGTGAGCTTGGGTTGTGTACACGCAAGTAAGGCTGAGAGAAACTGCATACCCAGAGATAATTGACTTTAAATTACTTTTCTCTCTTTCTTGGAGTTTGACATGGAAAGCAGAGGCATGAGTCTTGCCAAGGAGGATAGTATGACAGTTGATGGACCCATACTAACTGCAAATAGTCATGGTGACATTTTTTAGTGTAACAAACCTCCTAGGACCCAAGCCCGTATCTGGCTCTCAAACTCTTTGATGATCTTGACTCCTATATATGCATGCACGGATGGGGTAAAAGTTATCAAGCTAGAAGTATGAAGGTAGGAATGTAATACCTCTCCTCCTCTCAAAATGATTATTAATTTTATTGGTTCTTAAAAATTAGACTCTGATGACGTAATGATGTATATAAATGTTTATTGATACATATATAATAAAATTGGAAACATTTGAAAATTGAGCACTCGTAGAGGAGATTCTAGATAAGATAACTTTCCATGATAAGAATTCTAGAAAGGATTATGGATAAACTTAATGGATGGGAGAAAAATATCTATTAAGAACTTAGCTAGAGATAGACGCTAAGTTGTGATTATCATAAAGCATTTCAGAAGTTAAAAAGAGAGCCTTTCGCTAAAAAGGAAAAAAAACCATAAAGAAGAACATTCCTTTAGGAAGAAAGCCCACATGGAAAGAAGGCATAAAATGCCTATTGCAAGGATCACTGAAATGTTGGGGGTGTGGTGAGCCTCATTTATTAAGATAATTCCCACAGAACCCCAGGTTTGTGCAAAATATACAGGTTGTTCATGAAGCTACTACAGTGAATGACATGGCCAAGACCATTCTAAAGATAAGTGCAGCCCTAGAGGATAGACAAGCAGAACACCAGTCCATGATGATTGAGCTAGAATGTATTCTTTCCAACTAACCTGTCTCTATTTTAATTGACCAAAGAGCTAGTCTGAGCTATGTTGGACCACAAATAGTAGAAAGATGTAAATTGAAAACAAAAAATATAAAACATCTTGGTTAGTACAATTGGCCATTGGTCCCAAGAGAAGAGCCACTAGCCAAGTGAAACAATGTCAATTAAATTTAAACAGATACCTAAGCATAGTAGATTCAAATGTACTCCCTCTTGGGTCTTATGACATATTAATTTGGATGGATTATTTGGAGCGGAAAGCAACATTTATAAACTTCCTAGCAAAAATTGTAACATGTGTAAACCCGCATGGACAAACCCACATCATTCAGGGTGTGCCAAAACCAATCTCAGTTAGGAAAATTACCGCCCTGCAAATGAAGAGGAGTGCCCAGAAAGGATGCCAAATATTTATGGTTCAGGTAGAAGAAACTGAGTAGCAAAGTAAAGAGTTGAAAGTGAATGTTGTTTTAGTTTTTAATGATTTTTTAGATGCTTTTCCCTTGGATATTCCCATTTCACTATCCCATCGATATATAGACTTCTCCATAGACTCTGTAACTGGTGCAACCTTAGTGTCCATATCACATTTCAGGATGAGCCCACCATAATTAATGAAACAAAAGATGTAGCTACATGAGCTGCTAGATAAAGGGTATATTATCTATTGTTTCACCTTGGGGAGCACATGTAGTTTTTGTTAAGAAAAAAGATAGTACGTTTAGGATGTTCATTACCAATTGCTAGCTAAACAAGTTGACTATTAAAAATAAATATCCCCTACCTCACATTGATGATTTATTTGATCAAGTAAGGGGAGCCACCATCTTCTCCAAAATTGATCTAAGGATGGGATACCATCAGCTAAGAATCAAGAATGAGGATATTTATAAAACAACATTTAGGACCTGATACAAACACTACGAGTTTGTAGTGTTACCATTTGGCCTGACCAATGCTCCTGCAACTTTCATGTGTCTAATGAATAGTGTACTCAACAAATATTTGGATAAATTTGCATTGGTATTTATTGATGATATTTTGGTATATTCCAGGAATGAGGAGGAGCATAAGGAACACTTAAGCTTGGTGTTGTAAACCTTAAGAGAAAATAAATTGTATGCTAAATTTAGTAAGTGTGAATTTTATAAAACTAGAATCCAGTATCTACGGCATATCATCTCAAAGGAGGGGTTAGCAGTTGACCCAGATAAGTTAAAGGCTATGGTTAACTGGCATATACCCAAATATGTAGTTGTTGTTTGGTCATTTATGGGACTTGCAGGGTAGTACTATAGTTTTATTGAAGGCTTTTCTAAAATAGCATATCCCAATACCTCTCTACAAGAAAAAGGGGTAAAATTTGAGTGGATAGTTGAATGTCGGTTGAGCATTCATAAACTAAAATATTTACTAACCACAAATCTTGTCCTAAAATTGGTAGATCTAAATGAGGAATTTAGAGTGTGTACAGATGCATGTATAGAGGGATTGGGAGGGTTGTAATATAATTATGTAACAATATACGAATCAAGAAAGTTGAAGAATCATGAAAGAAATTATGTTGTATACAATATGGAATTAGCAGCTGTTATACACACCTTGAAAATGTGGAGGCACTACCTGCTGGGAAATAAATTAGTGTTACTAACATATCATTTTAGCTTAAACTATTTGTTCACTTAGCCTAAACTTAATGTAAGACAGGCTAGATGGATGGCATTCCTTAGTAAATTTGAATTTGATATTAAGCACAAGAAAGGGAAGGAAAAAAATAGTTGATTCTCTAAGCCAAGATGCTTACACTCTAAAAATGATAACTGTTAGTACCCAAGGATTCCAAATATTCTATGCATAAGGATTCAAAGTATTTAGAAATGCAACAAAATATGCATCAAGTTCATGTATCGGGATATGCATAAAATGAGGAAAAATTGTTGACTTACAAAGGAAAATTGTATGTACCCAACATACCAAAATTGAAAAAGATGATACTCCATGAGTACCATAATAATCTATTTTCAGGACATCCAGGATACCAGAAGATGATCACATCTTTGAGGAAATAATTCTTTTAACCAGGAATGAAAAATGAAGTGGTAGAGTATTTATCAAAATGTATAGAGTTCCAATAGGTGAAGATAGAACAGCAACACTCAGCTAGGTTGTTGAATCCACTACCTATTCCTGAATGGAAATGGGAGATAGTATCATTATATTTTATCATAGGGTTACCATGAACAAAAAAACATGACTCCACTATGGTGGTAATGGATACACTTAGTAAGGCAGTGCATTTTATACCTATACAATCTACCTATGGCACCACCCAAATTGATAATCTATTTATAAAGGATATTTTCTAATTGCACGAAGTGCCTCAAAATGATAGTATCAGATTGAGATGCCAAATTCACCTCAAAGTTTTGGAGGGAATTATTTGGAAGCATGGGTACCAAGTTAGATTTTAGCACAACATATCATCCTCAAATGGATGAAAAACCAAAATGGTCAACTAGATTCTCAAGGATATTCTCAAAATGTATGTGATGGATAAGCCTACCAAGTGGGAAGACTTTTTACATTTAGCTGAATTTATGTATAATAACAGCTATCAAATCTCCATCAAAAAGAGTGCTTTAGAGGCATTGTATGGAAGAAAATATCATACACCTTTTAGTTGGAGTTAATCAGAGGGTAGACTAATTTTGGGGCTAGAACTATTATAGGAAACGGAAGAGATGGTGCGGAAAATTTAGCAGAATGTTAAAGCAGCATAGTGCCGACAAAAGAGTTACACATATAAGAAAATAACACATAAGGAATTTAAAGTCAGGGATCATGTTTATCTAAGGGTTAAGCCTCCGAAGAGCTCTATGTGAACATGAAGTTGCTCAAAATTATCTACACGGTTTTGTGGACCATTTGAAATTTTGGATTGAGTCAAACCTGTAGCCTACCAATTAGTTTTACCTAGTCACATTAAAGTTCATAATGTCTTTCATGTATCTTTATTAAAAAAATATGTGCATGATAGCAATCATATTATTGATTTGAAAATGCTATAGGTGGAACCCGAAGGCGATTTCCTGCCAGAACTGCTCTGTATTCTAGATAGGAAAGAGATTTGGCTTGGAATCGAGTCATTACTCAAGTTAAGGTGCAGTGGAGGAATTTTACTCCCGGTAAGGACACATGGAACTGGAAGAAGAAACAAAAAGGAGGTGCCCAACATTATTTCTGTAGATCGAAACTGAAATTTAAACACCGAGGACGATGTAAATAAAAGGGAGGGAGAATGTAATACCTCTCCTCCTCTGGGAATGATTAGTACTTTTATTGGTTGTTAAAAATTAGAATATGATGACATAAAGATATATCTAAATGTTTATAGATACATAAACAATAAAATTGGAAACATTTGAAAATTAAGAATTTGCAGAGGAGATTCTAGATAAGATAAGTTTCCATGATAAGAATTCTAGAAAGGATATCGATAATTTTAATGGATGGGAGATAAAGATCCATTAATAAATTAGTTGGAGATAGATGCTAAGTTGGAATTAGCATAAAGCACCGTGGAATTTAAAATGTGACCTTTTGGCTAAAAAGGAAAAAAGAACCCATAAAGCAGGACACCGCTTTAGGGAAAAATCCCACATGGAAAGAAGGCATAATATTCCTATTGCAAGGATCAATGAGGTTGTTGATCTCTTGGCAAGAACAAATCTCTGCACGAGGGAGAGCTGAAGGGGATTAGTTCTATGGTTCGGAGAAGAACAATGGTCCATTTTCAAGCCTATCTTGAAAGCATTTTTCTGGTTAGGTTATGATCTACATTGCTTTAAACATTTACAATTAGTGTTTATTGTCTAGTTTTCTATTTACTTCAAGAATAACATGCAAAGAAATTATATATATTGGGACTACGTGTCTGATTATACTTGAAATGGTAATAAGGATTATTCTAACGTTCTATTCATACATAATAGGAAAGAGTGAAATATTTATTTATTTAAATAACAGTGATAGTGTGATTTTACAGTTAAAGTTATTATGAAATACCAAAGTAATGCAACATTGATTTTCTATAAACCTTTTTGTTGTAATAAGGATTATTGTAATGTTGTATTCATACAGAATAGTAAATAGTGAAATATTTATTTATGTAAATAATAGTGACAGTGTGATTTTAAAGTTAAAATTGTTATGAAATACCAAAGTAGAGAAACATTGATTTTCTATAAACCTTTCTGTAACAAACGTTATTAAATCACCGCTATAAAGTAGAAGTTTTGTATTACATTTAACTAGGAATATTGAGCATGTGCATTTATATCACATATATATTGTCAAAATAAACACCATAGATGAGTAGTGTATGACTTTAAGTTATATAAAGCAAAGAGTCATAGAGAAAAATACATCAGCTTAAGATTGTTATTACTACTTTATGTAAATGAAACAAGTACAAATGTATTTCTCATAAATTTATAATAACAATATAATAGTTCCAACAATAAAGAAAATAAATTGGATACATTTCCTTTCAAAGGAAAGACAAGAAAAAATATAATACATAATACACATTTAAATTAATGAATTCTAGCCTAAGAACACTAGTTGTAGTTGCAATTTGTTGTAATATATTTAAAGGATTTTCTATATAAAAATATATATATCTCATGAACTATGATCTATATAGGGATGGGAGGAGTGAGGTATCCTTCCAATCTCTAATTACTCAGTTAAGAAACCTAAGAAAATATTGTGCTCAATCCCTACGACAGAAATACATAACCTTATATAGCAAGAGTCAACGAGGTGTGATAGGCTTAGTATTCCAAGTGAATACTCGAGACAAAGGTAAATCTAAATGAAACAATAGAGAAGAAATTGTAAACCATTAATTCCACATATGATCCAAATTTAAACAGGAAAACAAAAAATTACATAGATAACCCTAAACACAAAGATGCAGCGGAAATAATACATCATTTCATTAATGTAAAATACTGAGATATGCTTACAAACAGAAAATGGAAATAAATAGCTAAGGCGATGGTAGCTTATCTCTAAGAAGAGATGTGGTGGCTACATGCCTCTGAAGTGTGTTACAATGAGGCTCGTAGGCCTATTTATTGTTGAGAAACAATGGACAACCCTAAACATCCAAAAACCTAACCCTAGAAGATGAAATGCCAAGCTGTGGGCCCCGTTTGGGTAAATTTGTACATCAACTTCCGGGGTCGTAAATTTGGCATATGATCTCTGTTTTACGCATACAATAACTCATTAGAAAGATCTATCCAAGAACTGCAACTTTGGGAAGAGAAATATCGATCCATGGACCCATGTTGCTCCCAGTTTTCCCCAACAATAACATTAAGGGCCTCAAAATGGCTTCGGAAGTTTAGAACCTGAAAAAGTGCTAAAAATAGTAAACTGTGCTATAGTTAAGGAAACTGAAAAGCTAAAAGAAACAATGGTGGGGGTCCAAGTGGACTTGGTGAGTGGCCACCAATATCCACCTGGATCATTCCTCCCCCCTTAGGAAGCAATGGTCCCCATTGCATTGAGTTCCTCCATGAGATGAGGAAACTTATGTTGAACTTGGTCCCTGGTGAGCCACTTGCCTTGGTGAAGGAGTTGACCTACTTTGACAGCTCGATACATTTGGGTGTTCTGCTGGCGAGTGTGCTTGATCTGTGTGTCCATGCAATCTGGATTTAACTCTGTGGGTGTGAGCTATATTACAATGTCAGGTGTGTCTAGTAATGGTGGAAAGTATGGCTGAAGGCGGTCCACATTGAACACTGGGTGAAAGCCAAGGAAAGTGGGAATGTTGAGCTCAAATGCATTGTCTCCCATAGCCTTGGTAATGGTGTAAGGACCATATCAGAGTGGTCTGAGTTTTCGATAGGCTCCAGTAAGGTGTTCCTTTTGCAAATGCAACCAGACTTTGTCGCCCACCTAAAGCTTGTGTGGCAGCCATCATGTCACTACTTGTACTTGGCATTTGATTTCTTCAGAATGTCATGGACTTGCTAGAAAATATGTTGGATGTCCTCAATGAAGTTGTTTACCTTATCTGTTCTAGACTAGACATGAGCCGAATTTGCGTGAGTAGCTGCAAATGGCATGGCCACATCAATGGGACATAGTGGCTAGAATCCCAAGCCCACTTGAAAAGGGTTGTGGCCAGTCGAGCTATGGAAAGCCCAGTTGTAGCTGTACTGAACATAAAGGAGTCTCTCATCCCATGTGCATGGATGCTTTGAGTTGTACATGCAAAAAATGTGTACAATCATCTTGTTGAAAACCTTTGTCTGGCCATTAGTTTGAGGATGGAAGGCTATGGACCTACTGAGTTTTGTGTCCAGCATCGACCAGAGACTGGACCAAAATGTACTGAGGAACCTGCTATCTCGATCTGAGATGATAGACCATGGGATCCCAAAGTGCACCCACACTCGTTAAAGAAGAGTTTAGCAGTGGCTTTTGCTGTGATATTCTTCGTGCAGGCTGCCATAATGGCCATCTTTGAGAACCTGCCTGCGACCACAAAAACATAGTTTTTTCCATGCTTAGTGGAAGGAAGGCCTGACATGTAATCCATGGAGATAGATTCCCAAGGTCGACTAGGGGTAGGCAGTGGGGTATAGAGGCCTTGCTTCTTAATTGTTGGTTTGGCAATGGCACAGGTAATGCATGATCTGATGTACTTCTCGACATCCTGTCGAAGATTCGGCCAATAGAAATACTTATATAGTACTGCCATTGTTTTCTTGACCCCAAAATGCCTAGCAGCCTGACTGTAGTGTGCTTCCCAAATCATCTCGGCATGCTCGCTTGAAGGAACACAAAGGTGACCCAGGTGGCATAACAGGGCATCCTAGAGGTGAAAATCTGGAACATGTTGACCCTCCAAGAGTGTGTGGTATGTGTGGCCAAATTTTGTGTGGATTTTGTAGAGAAGTGGCCAATCAAAAGTCTCGTGCCCACAAGAGTTGAGCACGGTGGTTAATGAAATGATCGGTGGTCGACTGAGGCAATCTGAAAAATTATTGGTGTTGCCCTTCTTATACTTCATATTTAAATGGAACTGTTGCAGGTATGTGGACCACTTCCGATGGCAATCATTCTATAATTTCCCTTGGGTCTGTATGAACTTGAGGGGTCAGTGGTCTGTGTGGATGACCGTTTCCTTCCCCAAAATGTAATGTTTCCGTTATCGGCAGACCTGCACAATGGAATACTTATCTTTGACATAAGTGGGATACTTCCGGACTGTGTCTGAAAGTATCTCACTATGATATGCCACTGGATGCCTGTGTTGAGTAAGAATACCTGAATAGCATAGCCAGAGGCATCTATCTCGACCTCAAATGGTTGTTGCAAGTCTGGCAATGTGAGCATTGGTGCCGAGCAGATGTGGTCTTTCAACTCTGTGAATGCCTTCTGTTGAGATTCAGACCAAAAGAATTTTGCTTTCACTCCTCCCTTGGTGACTTGACTCAAGGGCCAAGTGATATGAGAAAATCCCAACATGAACCTGCGGTAGAAGTTGGCAAGACCTAGAAAGCTGCAGAGCTCCGTTAGAGTGGTTGGAGAGGGCTAATCCCAAATGACTTGGATCTTGGCTAGATCCACATGCACCCCTTGTTCATCAATAATGTATCCCAGATACTAAACTTGGGTCATGCCAAAGGTGCATTTCTCCAAATTGGCACATAACTTTTGTTGCCGCAGTGTTTGGAGAACCTGTCGGATGTCTTGGAGGTGCTCTTCCCAACTTTGGCTGAAGATCAAGATGTCATCCAAGTATACCACTACAAATCAGTTGGTGAATGGCTACAATATGTCATTCATTAGCCTCATGAAGGTTGCAGGAGCATTCGTCTATCCAAAAGGCATAGCCAACCATTCGAAAAGGCCCTCCATGGCTTTGAAGGCAGTCTTCCACACATCGAAGGGTTTGATTGGTACCTCGTGATATCCTGGCTTCAAATCGATCTTGCTGAAATATTTTGCCCCCTTCATTTGGTCCAGGAGGTCATCGATTCATGGGATCGGATACTTATTATGGGCAGTGATCTTGTTCAGTGCCCAATAGTCAATACAGAGTGTCCAAGTCCCATCCTTCTTCTATACGAACACGATCGGGCTCCCATAGGGCGATGAAATTGGATGGATGTGACCTTTCTGTAGCATCTCCTGAATCTACCACTTGATTTCATCGTTGTCTAGGACGGAGCAACAATAGATTGGTCCATTAGGCAGTGACACACCTGGAGTCAGATCGATGGAGTGCTTGACCTGACAGTGTAGAGGAACCCTTGCACAAGAGGTGAAGATGTCCTCATACTCCTCCATGACCTTGTCCATCTGTAGTTGTCGTGTGGAGGGGCCCTGTCTGGAGGTCGTGGCCACTATCTTCTTCTTTCCTTAAGGGCATATCATCAGGAAAATAAATTTCTCAGTTTTGGAAATGAGCTTACTGCATTATTTTGCAGTAACCAAAGCGATGGTGGTAGGAGGTGCAACCTCCGGTATCTTGTACAACTTATTTCCAAAAGTAATAATAACAGCATGGGGCCTTGATTCATACACAGCATGTCACCTCCACAAGTATGGTTGTCCTAATAATACATCACAAACTTCAAGGGGAGCAATGTCACACAATACCTCATCCGTGAAGCGCTTGATATTGTATGGAAGGTGACACTTATGGCTCACGTGAAGATCCCATCCTTGGTGAAGCCACTTAATGGTGTATGGTTGTGGATGTGCTATGGTCGGTAAGCCGAGCCGCTTCATGATCTCTACCAAAATGAGGTTCTTTTGGCTCCCACTATCAATAATGAACTGTAGCGGGGATCCCTTTGCCCACATTTATGAGCAATGATATGCTCCTCCTCCTCTGGATCTTCGAGTTCCTCCTTCTAGATCTTCGTGGTAGCAATGGTGGCATTGGGCTCTGCATCGATAATCTGCTTCCCTTTGTCATTCCCCTTGTCGGGTTTTGACTCAGAGTTGGAACATGCATCTGATTCTGAAACCTTTAGCTCAACCACCAGTGACTTCTTGTCCCAACACACACTTGTGTTGTGAGTGGAGCTCTTATGGAACTCACACCATTTTTCCATGTCCTTTTTCGGCTTCGCGATGTTGTTCTTTTCTTGTAGCTTTGGCAGGTTGTCTTGGGCCACCCTGCCTTGGCTTTGTCCTTTGTTTTGTAGTTTGAGGGTACCTTTCCCTTGCTTCAGATTTGTAGATCCAAAGTCTTGCTTCTTTTGTTTAAACTTTTTCTCAACCTTGATGGCATATCGGTATGCTGTGCCGAGCGAGGAGATGTTCAGGAATTCTATTTCTTCCTCGATGTACTTGTGTAGGCATTCATAGTATTTGAGTATCAAATGCTGCTCTGAATCCTTGATACCCAACTTTGTGCGAAGGGTATGGAAAATATTGGTGAACTTCGGCACGTCTTGGTCCCTTCCTTGCTGCAACATGGTCCACTTTATGTATTGATCTTCATAGCTTCTGACAGGGTAGTACTGCTCCTTGATGGCATCCCGGAATGAATTCCAAGTGGGTGAGACTAAAAATAGTGAGCCTGTACTTTCATCCTTTTGCTTGTAGTAGGTTTCCCACCAATCCTAGACATGGAGGGCTACATTGAGAAGAGTGAAAATATTCTTTTCCTGACTGGAAAAATCATGAACAGAAAAATAACCCTCTAGCAGATTTAACCATTTATCGATGGCATTTGCCTCTATCTGACCCTCGAATATGGGGATTTCAAAACTAACTTGTACCTTAAATGGTGTGGCGTTTCTAGAGTAGTTGTGGGAAGCCAATGTGTCACCCCTGGGTAGCCACTGAAGGATCTGGGCAAAGTTGTCCATCATCATGTTCCTTTGCTACTCGAGGGCTTCTTCGAGCAAGATTTTGATAAGATCTCCTACTCCCTCGTCTTTCTTTTCATCTGCCATAGGAGGCCGTCGGGTTCGTGAGGCTGGTCTTGCAAAGGTTCAACCAGTTCAAGCCCTAACTCCTTATATCCCGACCTCATTGAGGACATGCAAAGAAAAACAGAGAAAAAGCAGACGCTCTGATACCACTAATCTGGATTTAAATAGGAATGAAACAAATTATAGAGATAACCCTAAACATAAAGATGCAATGGAAATAATAATTCATTTCATTAATGTAAAATACTGAGATATGCTTACAAACAGAAAATGGAAATAAACAACTAGGGCGATGATCGCTTATATCTGAGAAGAGATGTGGTGGCTACAGGCCTCTGAACTATGTTACAATAGGCTCGAAGGCCTATTTATTGTTGAGAAATAATGAACAACCCTAAACATCCAAAAACCTAACCGTAGAAGATGAAACACCAAACCGTGGGTCCCGCTTGGGTAAATTGGTACATCAACTTCCTGAGGTCGTAACTTTGGCATACGATCTTCGTTTGATGCACACAATATCTCGTTAGAAATATCTATCTGAGAACTACAACTTTGAGAAGAGGAACATTCGTCCATGGACCCATGTTGCTCCCAGTTTTCCCAAAAGACGTCATTTAGGGCCTCAAAATGGCTCCGAAAGTTTAGGACCCGAAAAACTGCTAAAAATAGTAAATTGTGCTACAATTAAGGAAACTGAAAATCTGAAAGAAACAATGGTGGGGGTCCAAGTGGACTTGGTGAGTGGCCACCAATATCCACCTAGATCATTCCTACCCCCTTAGGAAGCAATGGTCCCTTTTGCATTGAGTTCCTCCATGAGATGAGGAAACTTTTGTTGAATTTGGTCCCTGGTGAGCCACTTGCCCTGGTGAAGGAGTTCGGCTACTTTGACAACTCGATACAGTTGGATGTTCTTCTGGAGAGTGTGCTTGATCTATGTGTCCATGATTCAATCAATTGTAGCTTGTTCCATGTAATCTGGATTTAACGCTATGGGTGTGAGCTGTTCTGCAATGTCGAATGTGTCTAGTAATGGTGGAAAGTATGGCCGAAGGTAGTCCACATTGAACACTGGGTGCAGGCAAAGAAATGGGGGAATGTTGAGCTCAAATTCAATGTCTCCCACAACCTTGGCAATTGTGTAAGGACCATATCGGAGTGGTCTGAGTTTCCGATAGGCTCTGGTAAGGCATTCCTTTTGTAGATGTAACCAGACTTTGTCGCCCACATGAAACTTGTGTGGCACCCGATGTTGATCATGTCACTGCCTGTTCTTGGCATTTGATTTCTCTAGAATGTCATGGACTTGCTAGCAAATTTGTTGGATGTGCTCAATGAATCTGTTTGCCTTATCTATTCTGGACTGGACATGAGCCGAATCTACATGAGTAGCTGCAAATGGCATGGCCACATCAATGGGACATAGTGGCTGGAATCTCAAGCCCACCTGAAAAGTTCTGTGGCCAGTCGAGCTATGGAGAGCCCAGTTGTAGCAGTGCTGAACATAGGGGAGGCTCTAATCCCATGTGCGTGGATGCTTTAAGTTGTACATTCACAGAATGTGTACAATCATCCTGTTGACAACCTCTATCTGGCCATCAGTTTGAGGATGGAAGGCTATGGACTTAGTGAGTTTGGTGTCTAGCATCGACCAGAGAATGGACCAAAATGTATTGAGGAATCTACTATCCCGATCTAAGATGATAGACTATGGAATCCCAAAGTGCACCCACACTCGTTCAGAGAAGAGTTTAGCAGTGGCTTCTGCTGTGATATTCTTCTTGCAGGCCTCCATAATGGCCATCTTTGAGAATTTGTCCACGACCACAAAAACACAGTCATTTCCATGCTTAGTGGAAGGAAGGCCTGACATGTAATCAATGGAGATGGATTCCAAATGTCGACTAGGGGTTGGCAATGGGGTATAGAGGCCTTGCTTCTTGATTTTCAGTTTGGCAATGGCACAGGTAGTGCATGATCTGATGTACTTCCAACATCCTGTAGAAGATTCAGCTAGAAGATTAGTATTGCCACCATTTTCTCAGCCCCGAAATGCCCAGCAACCCGACTGTAGTGTGCTTCCCAAATCATCTTGGCACACTTGCTTGAAGGAACACAAAGGTGACCCAGGTGGCATAACAGGGCATCCTGGAGGTGAAAATATGGAACATGTCGACCCTCCATGAGTGTCTGGTATGTGTGGCCAAAGTCTGTGTTGCTTTTCTAGAGAAGTGGCCAATCAGAAATCTCGTGCCCACAAGAATTGAGCACGGTGGTTAATGACATGATCGGTGGTCGACTGAGGCAATCTGCAACATTATTGGTGCCACCCTTCTTATACTTGATATTCAAATGGAACTGTTGCAAGTATGTGGACCACTTCTGATGGTGATCATTCTGTAATTTCCCTTGGGTCTGTATGAACTTGTGGGGTCGGTGGTCTGTGTGGATGACTGTTTCCTTCCCTAAAATGTAATGTTTCCATTGTCGGCAGGCCTGCACAATGGAATACATCTGTTTGTCATAAGTGGGATACTTTTGGACTGTGTCTGAAGGTGTCTCATTGTGATATGCCACTGGATGCCCATGTTGAATAAGGACTACCCCAATAGCATAGTCAGAGTCATCTATGTTGACCTCAAACGGTTGTTGCAAGTCAAGAAATGCGAGCATTGGTGCTGAGCAGAGGCGGTCTTTCAACTCTGTGAATGCCCTCTATTGAGATTCAAACCAAAAGAATTTTTATTTCGCTCCACCCTTAGTGACTTGACTCGAGGGCCAAGTGATATGAGAAAATCCCAACATGAACCTACGGTAGAAGTTGGCAAGACCTAGAAAGTTGCGGTGCTCCGTTAGAGTGGTTGGAGAGGGCCAATCCCGAATGAATTGGATCTTGGTTGGTTCCACGTGCGCCCCCTTTTCATCAATAATGTATCCCAAATACTAAACCTAGGTCATGCCAAAAGTGCATTTCTCCAAATTGGCACATAACTTGTGTTGTCGCAGTGTTTGGAGAACCTGTCAGATGTGCTGGAGGTGCTCTTCCCAACTCGGACTGAAGATCAGGATGTCATCCAAGTATACCACTACAAATGAGTTGGTGAATGGCTGTAAGATGTCATCCATTAGCCTCATGAAGGTCGCAAGAGCATTCGCCAATCCAAAAGGCATAACTAACCATTCGAAAAGGCCCTCCTTGGCTTTGAAGGCAGTCTTCCACACATTGGAGGGTTCGATTAGTACCTAGTAATATCTTGACTTCAAATCGATCTTGCTGAAACATTTTTACCCCTTTATTTGGTCTAGGAGGTCATCGATCCATGGGATCAGATACCTATTACGAACAGTGATCTTGTTCAACACTCGATAGTCAATACAGAGTCTCCAAGTCCCATCCTTCTTCTGTACCAACATGATCGCGCTCCCACAGGGTGTTGAACTCGGATGGATGTGACCTTTCTGTAGCAGCTCCTAAATCTACCTCTTGATTTCATCATTTTCCAGAACGAAGCTCTCATAGATTGGTCCATTAGGCAGTGGTGCACTTGGGGTCAGATCGATGGAGTGCTTGACCTGACAGTGTAGAGGAACCCCTTCGGTGGAGGTGAAGATGTCCTCATACTCCTCCATGACCTTGTCCATCTGTAGTTGTCATGCAGAGGGGTCCTGTTTGGAGGTCATGGCCACTGTCTTCTTCTTTCCTTGAGGGCTTATCATCAGGAAAATAAATTTCTCGATTTTGGAAATGAGCTTACTACATTTTTTTGTAGTAACCAAAAAGATGGTGGTAGGCGGTGCTACCTCCGGTATCCTATACTACTTATTTCCCAAAGTAATAATAACAGTACGAGGCCTTGATTCATACGCAGTATGTCACTTCCACAAGTATGGTTGTCCTAATAATACATCACAAAATTCAAAGGGATCAATGTCACACAATACCTCATCCGTGAAGGGCTTGATGTTGTATGGAAGGCGACACTGCTGGCTCACGTGAAGAACCCGTCCTTGGTGAAGCCACTCGATGATGTATTGTTGTGGATGTGCTGTGGTCGGTAAGCCCAATCGCTTCACGACCTCTACTGAAATGAGGTTCTTTTGGCTCCCGCTATCGACAATGAACTGTATCAGGGATCCCTTTACCCACATCTGGGAGTGGAAGAGATGCTCCTCCTCCTCTGGATCTTCGGGTTCCTCCTTCTGGATCTTCATGGTGGCAATAGTGGCATTGGGCTCCACATCGATAATCTGCTTCTCTTTGACATTCCCCTTGTCAGGTTCTGACTCAGAGTCGGAACATGCACTGAATTCTGAAACCTTTAGCTTAGCCACCAGTGACTGCGTGGCTCGACACTCACTTGTGTTGTGAGTGGAGCTCTTATGGAACTCACACCATTTTCCTATGTCCTTTTTCAGCTTCGTGGCACTATTCTTTGCTTGTAGCTTTCGTGGGTTGTCTCGGGCCACCTCGCCTTGGCTTTGTCCTTTGTTCTGCGGTTTGAGGGCACCTTTCCCTTGCTTCAGATTTGCAGATCCAAAGTCTCACTTCTTCTGTTTAAACTTTTGCTTGACCTTGATGGCATATCAGTATGCCGTGCCGAGCGAGGACATGTTCAAGAATTCTATTTCCTCCTGGATGGACTTGTGTAGGCAACCATGGTATTTGAGTATCAAATGCTGCTCTAAATCCTTGATACCCAACTTTATGCGAAGGGTAAACTCTGGCACGTCTTGGTCCCTTCCTTGCCACAACATGGTCCACTCTATGTATTGATCCTCATAGCTTCCGACAGGGTAGTGCTGCTCCTTGATGTTATCTCGGAATGAATTCTAGGTGGGTGCAGCTGAAAATAGTGAGCCGGTACTGTCATCCTTATGCTCGCAGTAGGTTTCCCACCAGTCCTTGATGTGGGGGGCTACTTTGAGAAGAGAGAAAATAATCTTTTCCCGACTGGAAAAATCATGAACAGAAAAATAACCCTCTAGTAGATTTAACCATTTATTGACAGCATTTGCGTCTATCTGGCCCTCAAATATGGGGATTTCAAAATTAACTTGTACCTTAAACAATGTGTCATTTCCAGAGTAGCTGTGGGAAGTCGATGTGTCGCCCCTTGGTAGCCGCTGAAGGATCTGGGAAAAGTTGTCCATCATCGTGTTCCTTTGTCGCTCGATGGCTTCTTTGAGCAAGATTTTGATAATATCTCCTACTCCCTCATCTTTCTTTTCATCCGCCATGGGAGGCCATCGAGTTTTGTGAGGCTGGTATTGCAAAGGCTCGACCAGTTCAAGCCCTAACTCCTTATATCCCGACCTCGTTGGAGAGATGCAAAGAAAAACAGAGTAAAAGCATACCGCTCTAATACCACTGATCTGGATTTAAACAGAAATGCAAAAAATTACAGAGATAACCATAAACACAAAGATGCAGTGGAAATAATACTTCATTTCATTAATGTAAAATACTAAGATATGCTTACAAACATAAAATGGAAATAAATAACTAGGGCAATAGTAGCTTATCTTTGAGGAGAGATGTGGTGGCTACATGCCTGTAAAATGTGTTACAATGAGGCTCAAAGGCCTATTTATTGTTGAAAAACAATGGACAACCCTAAACATCCAAAAGCCTACCGCTCGAAGATGAAACGCCAAACTATGGGCCCAGTTTGGGTAAAATGGTACATCAACTTCCCGGTGTCATAACTTTGGCATACGATCTCCGTTTGATGCATACAATATCTTATTAGAAAGATCTATATGAGAAATACAACTAGACTCATGTTGCTCCCATTTTTCCCAAAAAATGTCATTTAGGGCCTCAAAAGGGCTCCGCAAGTTTAGGACCCAAAAAACTGCTAAAAATAGTAAACTATGCTACAATTAAGGAAACTGCAAAGCTGAAAGAAACAATGGTGTGGGTCTAAGTGGAGTTGGCAGGTGGCCACCAATATCCACCTGGATCAACATATCACTCCAAAGAACAGGAAGAACAAATAACATTTGGGCATGTGATATAACAAAATTATTGGCGGCCTGAAGAAAAAACATAAGTGAATGGTATATATGACATTAATAGAGATAAAGCATAATAATAACAGGATAGTTGAAACAACACAGGAAATTAACAGGATACATCTCCTACTGTAGAGAAAATATAAATTGTGCATGATAGGTCAAAGTAGAACATACAATGAACAAAACCCATATGAATTACCTTAAACTTCATCCAAGATGATGGGTATACATATATTACACAAAAATTAATGAAAAGCACGTTCAGAAGTAAATTGTCGTATTTAAACCCAATTATGGGCATGCTCTCTTAAAAAGGATAAATTAACCAAATTCATTTATTATAGAGCGACATTGAAGTGAGATTGGACATATAATGTCATATGGAATAAAATAAACATTGGAGACCACTACGTGGCAAACCAGAAATAACCAATAGGACCACACTCAACACTAAAGTAATTTAAAATGACAATTCTATAGGTAGCCTGGAGCCATAATGGTTGTCCGGCCGTGGGCGGAATTCAACAGTAAGCAACTAGCAAAAAGGAGTGAAACCCATGACGACCATCAACATTTACGGCCCACTGAAACAAAGAGACAACTGACTTGGGAAATGTGTCAAAGGAGTAGTGCATTAAAAGGACGAACGAAACTTGAGAACAAAAAACCTAGAACTTAAAACAGTGAGGCTCCTTTGTACCTGCAAGCGAATGATACCAAAAGAAACAAGAGAAAAGCAGTAAAAGTCACACTCTATAAATGGAAATGAAACAATTCAAAGTGTGAGAGGAGAAGGTAACCATATTATAGAGAAATACGTTATACCTATAACTCATTGGGGGAAATCAAAGGTGTTGCCTGAAACCAGTGGTCGGCATACACAGGGTCAAAGAAAACAAGGTCAGTGCAAACATCACGACCCAATTTGAGTAAACCATTTTTTCTTCACGAAACAAAAGCACAAAATAGGGGAATCCATGTGCAGATTACTTGCGAGTGTTAGATTCCCACATTTAGTATTCATTGATAGACCAAGGCCAAGCCCTATGCAGGAAACACCATGAAACAAAACCCCATATATTAAGGGTATCACGAGACCCACATCTCTGCAACCAAGTAAAACGAACGATAAGTCAAAGGAAATTTGCCTATAAATTAGATATAACCAGCAAGAAAGACAAAACCTTGAAAAGAAACACCTTACTTGTAAATGTGCGCCATGAATAAGTGAATGTCATCATAGGATAAATCATTCTAGAGAAGTGTCACAATACATGGGGTAGTTGTAGCCATGGGAATATTATGAAAATGGTACAAGGGATTTGAAGTTTAAACCATTTCCTGAGCAGGAAAGCCAAAGAGGAAACCAGTCGATGGGTGAACAGGGTTATGAAGGGAGTTTACATGCAAAATGTGAGGTGCAGAGACGTATCAAGTGGATCCTAATGAGTAGAAGGGGGTAGTTCGGCTCCCTTAAGGTTAGAACAAAATCCCTGCAAAAACCTCCCCTTAGAGAATGGTGGTAGAAGAAACAAATTGGGAAAACTAAGGTTTTGGTATGAGATTAGGGTAATGAGGTAGAGTTCCACTATTGATCCTCATTCGAGCGGTCATGGCCATCGATCAACACCATAGTAAGGTTGGGTGAGCACCACATATGTACTCCACACATCACCTAAACTACACCATGTGGAAGAGGAGTAGTGGGGCGTACAACGCCATGCAAATGGGAAGGATAAGTACCCCAACCCAACTGGAAAAATGTTAAGATCACATCTGGCTATAACCAAGGTATCATGCCACGTTTGTTAAACATTAAATGACTTTGGCGGGCAACGTTAAGAACCACTTAGATGCGAATTAATTTAAGCAATAAGACAATATATGTAATGGTTAGGTATGAGAACGGGGTGAGGGTGTAGGTGCATGGGAACCCTAGAAGTCATAAAAGGGTGGACCCAAGTTAAAATAAGCAACTTTTAATTCATAATTCTTATCCTCACCAGTTAGGAATAAAAATTGCATATGCAACCTTTAATGAAAGCAAGTTGCATGAGTGCTTTCATGTAGCACGAAACGTTCAAATTTAATCTCAACCATCGATATACATGCGAAAAAAAATTGGTTGTTTTGATGTGGATATCTGACAAGGACATGGGCAGAGGGACCAAGAACCAAGAGCCTCAAAAGATGGATTCTATAATGAAATGATTATTTAGTGATCGATGATAACAAGATCAATTGTTGGACAACACTTCAGTGATCAGAGGATCACAACCTTCAATGGAATTAATTTTGGGTAGAATATTTTCAGAGTAAGTTATTAGACACAAAGGACAAGGTAGATTCGTTGTATAATCCAAGGCTCAGATTCATTGTATAAGCCCAAACTTTAATATGAGAGGTTAATTATCTTGATTAATTAAATAATAATAAAAAATGAATTAAATTATGATTTATTTATGATTATTGAATAATCATATTTATATTATTATATTATTTACTATTATTTTAAAGCATACTTTCAAGTCTTATGTAACCATTAAAAATTTAAGAATAAACATGAGTTTAGAAATAAATAAATTCAAATTAAAACTCACAAGTACAATTTATAGTGCTCCTCCTTATACCTCTTCACTCCTTTGGCTACAAATTTCCCATTGAACAACTTCACAGCTTCATAGTGATGAACAATTTACATACATTAAATAGAAGTCATTAATATCAATTTAAATCAAAATAAATGAATCTTTGGAAAAGCAATACTATCTTGCTGAAAATCTAAACTAGTTGAAAAGATTACAAGAGGCATATTTTGCATGAAGTGGGTGTGTTGTAATTGACTAGATTGATATTTATAAATAGATTGCACTTCAATTGAATGATCATATGGTCACTCGAATTTATACTTTTCCATGAAATGTAGATCTAACTTGGTACAAGCTAGTGCTCTTGCATTCAGTAATGGATTCCTCAATCCTTTTAATAGTCTTCACCCTAACAAACAAAATGGATACATACGATGGGGGAAAAACATTGGTTGTTAAAACCTATAGCCCAATAATTGCCAATGCTAAATTATTATTTTTATTATTTTATTTTATTTTACATAATATAGTAACACATTACAACATCTCTTCTATATTATCACAACAATAATTGGTTATGGAAAAAATCAAATTCTCTACCATTAATTATGGAATAATTGCTATTAAAAATACTTATTTTATACAAAAATGATTTTCCCTACCATTTAATAGGAAAATAAAACTTTTGTGTTAAAAAAATAAAACTTTTATATTGCATTTTTTATTATAGTAAATATTTCCTAGACTAAAAAGCTAACTTTCTAATTTTAAGAGTCAAAACAGTTATTTATTTAGATTTTAAAGTGGAGTGTATATATATATATATATATATATATATAAATAATTTAATCAACTACCTATCTTAAAAATTCCAAATAATTGGAAAAGTATAAATACTCATCAAATTTAACATTAATTTAAGTTTTCTACATTTTTATATATTTTTAATAATTTTTTATCAAATTTAATAAATATTTATTTCATTATAAATTTTATTTATGAAATAAATATAATTCAAATATTCCTATAAACACATTTTAAATTAAAACAAAATCATACATTTCAACCCAAAAAAAATTATCAACCAAATTTTATTGAAAAAAATAAAAATTATTATCACCCAATTTTGACAAAAAGCATAAAATAGTAAAATAGTTAAAATGGCTATTTAAAATAACAAACGACTTATATATCAAAATTAATTAAACTCAAAAATAATGGTCATCTTGTTCAGCTTCATGCCACAAGCTGAATAAAAGACAACTAGCAAACCGAAGTAGAAATCTAGTTCTCCGGGAAGCCAAAAATGTGCACTGGTATTTTATAGACTTCACCTACATTGACCTCAGTTTAAGATCTAAAGATCGTAACCATTACGCTGATCTAACGCAGGCTCGTTCGGTGGCCTACTCAACTACCTAAGATCCTTTTTCCGTTCTCCAAAAAAGGTCGAACCGCCTATTTTTTCTAATGTAACAGATGGTGACGCAGTTCATGAGCCTTCGAACTTTGACCAAAACCTAGCATTCCTTTTCTTACTAGAGACTTATCCTTCTCGTTCCGAAAATATAGTCAACTATGTTCCAGGTTAACAATTTCTTTTCCTATAAACAAAAGGTCGAAAGTTGGCTTTGACACGTTTTCTTCATATTCAATCCTCATAAGCTCATTACTTCTATGCCCGATTGGTTGGTACCACTACGGTTATCCTGAGCTTAAGTCGATTGCAGATTCTCCGAATGGATGGACATGGTTGCGGTTAGAAAACATATTGCGCCCATATCCATCTGATTCCCGAATATTCAGGAAATCTGGAATCGACTTAAAAATGCCCCTAGGGTTAAGCTTTGGAATTTTTTTCTCGACACTGTTCTTCATGTGCCTCAGGTTTCCTTCTAAGCCGAATAACAAACTATGGCCCACCTGAGGTTAGGGCCAGATCTTTTTCACATTTTAGACAAGGGCCTGACCTTGACTTTCCACCTGACCAACTTCACTGGGTCTGACTCGGTATTTCACAACTAATAGAGTCCATCTTGAGTTCTTGCAAAAAACCCAACACTTTTGCTGGTGTTCCTTTTCCTTCGCGTAGTATCTAGCCTCATGCAATTTCTATGATGAGTGCTTCTCCTACAATCCTCTAGCCATACAGACTTGTGCAGCATCAAATTTCTCACAAAAGTATTCTGTTTGATTTCCTTTTCTGATATAGAGGTGTTCTTCTTCTTTATGCAATCCTCCAGGATTGATGAACTCAACACAATAAATTAATTCTATTTAGTAGAGAGAGTGGTTCAATATCCATAGGGTGTATATCCAAAACACTTGAGTGAGCTTTCTACTTGATTAATCATCAATGCGCTCTCGAGCCAACATTTTATGGAACCATTATCACCTATGAGCACTTATTCCTCTAAAAGCAAAAACACACTCTTTCACTGATAGGAATTTTGGAAAGCATTAAGAGAAGGAATAAACCACATAAAAAACCATGCCCATTCTATTAAAACTTGAAAGAAATATTTATAGAGGGAGTATAACAGCTTGCTTTTCGAGCTCTCCTCTCATGTTCTGATCTCTGCCTTACTCCTGCCTTCACATGAGAGCCCCATTCCTAATTTTCTCTATAGAATAAGACAAGGAAAATATCCCAAGAGAAAATTAACATGTCACACCTATCCCAATGTTCTAAAATTAACTCCCAGCTCAGCTAGATACTTATTTTATTCATATAAGCCCACTTGGGTAAAATACCAACTCATCGTAAATATCCTAATAGTGAATTATTCCAAACTCTTTCTAGAATTCGACACTTTCCTTACTACAACCTTCTTAATTCCAAATTTATAGAAAAATACAAGTGAGGGAAATAAAACACCTTTCGGAATTTAGAAGACCCATTTGGGTGTTAAACAAATTTGATGCCTAGGGTTTACCCTCCTGCATCATACTCCTCAGGAGAAAAAAAAATTGACCTCCAAGTCAATGTCCTCAATATGATGAGTCCCCCTGGATCCCAAATAAAGTGTTGTTGTTTTCTATATAGATCATTGTCGCGTTGTTCCAATTCTAGCTTCGATATACCACGATCCCACACGTGAGCTTGAAATACTCCCTTTGCCTTGTTAAGACAATTTTGTGCAGTCAACTTACTATTGTTTTTCATTCTCCTTCCATTATCCTAGGCTTTGTTTTGAAACTATTTCACCTTTAACATGTTGCTGCAGTATTCTATAATCAACCAAGTGTTGAAGTTAATTAATATTTTCTCATCATTGTATTATTTCCCAAGTATCTCCTTTATCAATATCATGATTTCCTCAAACTCCATGTCCACTCTACATGCTTGTTGGTACATGTTGCTTCTTCCTTACTATCCATAAAGTTGGTATCAATCATCGCCACCAATGTCTTCAAGGTTTCAACCTCCAATTCATCATATGGCTTCCATTCTTCTGCATCCTCATAAGAGTAAATAGAATGTGGAATTCCAAACTGCTAGAAACTTTCTATTACCATTTTCTACCCTATATTCCTTTGTTGGAAATGCAATAAATTTTCCTAAGAAAAACTAGTGTCATTACTCTTCTCCTCTCCTAGTTCTCTTGGCAACATTCCCTACCTTATTTTTAAAATCCCAAGAGTCCTTCCATCATATTATTTTTCGAAAATCTTCACAATGGTTAGGTACCATTGTCTGGTTGCTTCTTCCATGTAGCTTACATGAACTACAAACTCACCTTCATCAAGTTGTTTACTTGCACCAAGACAAATCAATAGTTTTCTTGTGAATATATTGGTCACAGTGTCCTCCAACCAGCTCAATACTCCATAGTTTCCTTTGTCGTTAATAAGCCAATTTATGTCTCTTTGGGTTAATTTTTCCTTCTCTTTGTCCTTCTGGAAATTCGACTGAACCTTGGGTATTGTGAAATTTACATCCACAAGTATATTAGTTTTTAAAACATGAGGCCTTCTAGGATCCTCTTTTGTCCTCTTCAACATCTCCTCCTTCGGGTGAGTTTCATGAGACAATGTTGTCTCATCTTCCTTTACGATAGATTGATATCGTGACAATTGTGTTTCGATGTTCTCCCTCATTATTATTGGAATCAACATCGACGTCCAACTTGTTAGATTTAAAAATGTAGGGCTCTCTGCCCTCAATTTATATCTCTACACCCAAACTCCATGTTGATATGAATTCTCTCCTAGATTCAGTGTCCATTCATGATCTTCCTTTTGCGAGAGAGATGTAAACCCTTTATTCAACTCTTGTGGTCCACATTTTCCAGTTACATTTTCTTCTAACTCCGGCTTAGCATGTGATAGGGAGACCTTCAAATCAACTATCCTCCCTCTTAGAGAATTAAATTCCTCGTACAAATTAGCAAAACTAATTTGGAATAAAGTTTCATTTTCATCCTGCATCAACATTCTCTTCCATGAAATTCTGAATGCATTTCTTCCAACAACTCCATTTCTTCATCAAGCTCCATGATCACTTCACTCAAAGTTTGGCGAGTATCTATCTCATAGAATTGAAAAGATGTTCCTCCTGGATTTAATTGTTGCCTTAGTCTATTAAAGGGAACTCTATATTCTACCCTTCTTTTATGACAATTTGTAATGAATTCCTTCCCTCATGGCCTTCATGGCCTACACATGAGAAAAAAAAATTACTTTAAAAAACATGAGGGCCTTGAGCCTTTGTTGATGCCCTTAGCACCACTCGTTGTTCTAGACATTTCCCATAGTTCATGATATGTTATGCTAGTCTCTTCTCTTCATCATCACCTTCACTCCCTTGTATAATATCTTTGGAGGACCATTGCTTTTCCTCAGCATCATTGTTCTCATTTGACATTATAGTAGTCTCTAGAAACTATTTGTAGCACTCCTTTGCTTGGGCTTAGTTTGAGAGGCAGTCATTGTCCCTTCTCCTCTCTAGTGGAAATTTTGTTTAGGCATTTTGTTTCCATTCGCATAAAACTTACCAAATTTAAACAGAAAAGGCCATCTAGCCTCTTCTAGTATTTCTACAACCATATCTTTTTGTTCACCTTCCATGAGACCTTCTTTAGTTTCCCTGAGACATTCCATTAGTGTCTCACCAATATCCTCTTTTTGTGGCTTCCTTTTTTGCATCGGACATGGCATATAGTCCATGAGACTCTCATACAATCTCTCTTTAGAATCATCCTCTCCTCTAAGGATTATGACTTGCTTTGTTTCAAAATAATAAATTGCATTTGTCTTAAACTCAACTATTCTCAGTTCCCCTTCCCTCAGTTTCACAATAAATAGATGCTTCATATTCCTTCCAAGCTTTCTAGCTTCATGGAATTTCCTCTTAAAACTCTTTTTTTTTATAGGTGATTTGAACCTCCTCCTCTCATTCCATCTCTCCCTCTAGCCTTCTCTTTATAGCAGCACCTTCACTAAATTGAACCTTTCCTTCAGCTCAACCATCTCCTTATCAAAATACTCTTGACTTAATTCCCTATTCATGTCATTTCTCTTAGAATCCTCTTTTCCTCTATTATGTATTCTCTTTAAACCCTGATGATGGCCATCAATAGCTGTCTACTTTCTTCCTTTCTTGTGAGCTACATACAATCCCTTGTAGCAAGTATTCTCCATTTCTTGTTAATTGATCATCTCACATGCTTCTCCTCATCCTAGGCTATTGTTATTCCCTTGGTCCACTTCTCTAGAACCACTTGAACACTCCTTTCCCCTCTCTCACTTTTTCTTCACCTTGTTCACATCTTGAGAACTCCTAAGATTATCTTCTTGTGAGGGCCTCCTTTGCCCTCTTCACTCTCCAACTGTAATTGGGTTTTCTTCTTTAGTAACCTCTCTTGATGCAAGGGTTCTTGAAACTACGTCTAGGAGTTCTGCTAATCTTTTACAACTCTTGTTGGTTGTAGTTATTCCATCCACATCTATGGCCATGTACAATTATTAGCTCGCCAAAATTAAACAACTCAATGACCAGTTTTCTGCCAATGATTTTTCTCAATATCTCTTCTAGCTCTTCACTTGGATGGGGTCTCTTTTTCTCATCCCAGCTTTGCTCCTTGCTGGGCATTTCTTCATTTGTTCCACTTCCTCTTGCAAGTAGTCTTCTTATCTTATGCTCCCTGGCTCATTCCCTTTAAGAATCTTGTATTGTGTTCCTCCTCTTAGGTAACTTGCTTTTCCTATCTCCTATCTCTTTTGGGTATCTACTAACCTTTGTATAAATTCACTTCATTCTTGTATCTCACCTTTCCTTCTCAATCATTTCTTTACAAAATTATCAAACTGCAATATCCACTCACTCATTTTCCTTTTCATCAAGATATCACTCTCTGCTTCTGTAGCATCTCGTACAACCACGGTCCTCCTTAATCTTCTATTGGTCAGATTGGTGCTTCAATCTCATTCTCCTTCAATTTCAAAAGTGTTGTTACTCTCCAATGCAACAAATGACGCAGGCCCCTGCGGTGGCCTACTGAACTACCAAGGATCCTTTTTCTGTTCTCCAACTAAAATCAGACCCCCATTTTTTTCTGACGCAACGGATGCTGATGTGGGTTCTGAGTCTTCAACTATGACCAAAAGCAGATATTCCAGATTGGACCTTTTTCTTTCCACTCCATATATGTCGACTACCACTATGCCCGACCGGACGGCTAGTCCCACGAAGGTCGGGCTCAGGATTTTTTCCTCCACGTTGTTTTTCATGAGCCTCGACTTGCATTCTAAGCTGAATGACTGACTATGGCCCACTTAAGGTTGGTGTTAGAATGTTTTCACGCTTTATAGCAGGGCTTGACCTTGAATTTAGGCCTGAGCAATTTCACTGCGTCTGACTCAGTATTTCCTAAATAATAGAGCCCATCCCGAGTCTTAGAAGAAAACCCAACACTTCTGCTTGCATTCCTTTTCCTTCATGCGGGTATGTTGCTTCATTCAATTTCTACGATGAGCACTTCTCCAACAACCCTCTAGGCATACATATGCATCATCGAAGATCTCACAAAAACATTCTCCTTAATTTCCTTTTTTGATACAGAGGTGCTCTTCCTCTTTATGGAATCCTCCGGGATTGATGAACTCAACGCCATAACTTAATTCTACTTAGTAGAGACCGTCGCTCAAAATTCATAGGGTGTATATCCACAACACTCGAGTGTGATTTCCACTTGATCGGTTATCGATGCACTCTAGAGCCAACATTATATGGCACGATTATCACTTCTGAGCCCTTGTTGCTCTAACAACAGAAACACACTCTTCCACTAAAAGGAATTTTAGCAAACATAAGGACAGGGAATAAAAAACATAAAAATCATGCTCATTTTATTAGAACTTGAAAGAAATATTTAGAGAGGGAGTATAATTAGCACAACTATATTACCAATGTGATTGATATAAGTCAATAAGTCCGTATATGAAATATATACAACTACATTTATCAATGTGGTTGATATATCTGGATAGGCAGATATCAACCACATTAATAACTATTGTATATTTTTTAAAGACCAAGTATTTATAATTATTAATAACTATATAAATAATAAACATCATATTCTTAAATATTTATGATTATTATATTAATATTATATTATATATTAAAATAATATTAAGTTACTGTATAATATTTTATTTAATTTTAAATTATTTAATATATTTTAATTACTTAATATTAATTAACAATAATAATAATAACAACAACAACGCTTCATTTCTACCAATTACACAAACCATTAATAACTATATTATAATAATAATAATAATAATTTTTTTTTTTTAAATATAAATCTTTTTTATTTTATTTTATTCTATAAGTTATAATAATAATAATAATAATAATAATAATACCTGGATGTCCGCATTGAGAAACATAAACTCTTACTCCAAGCAACGTTTTCACGTTCGTAGCCACTTCGCGCCTTGTTCAAGAACCAATTCGACTAATGCCTGATGTAATTGTTGTTATCATTCAAGCAAAGGTCTCATTAAGTCGTATCATCAAATTTCTTGAGGCTACTGAATTACAGGATCGGGTGGTTGAGCGTGTATTTCTTCAGAACTCTGACCACTCTCTTCTTATCAGATCTACAACACTAAGTTAGGATTCCAGTTCATCAAAGCCCGCATTGAGAAACATAAATATGGAGGTTAAACATGGCCAAAAATTGGCAATTTGTGGAGAAGTTGGATCTGGAAAATCAACTCTTTTAGCTGCAATACTTGGAGAAGTACCAAAGTTAAGGGGCAGTGTGAGTATGAATTATTTACCTCCTTGCCTTAACATTGTCAACCATTTAAATTGATTGATTCTCTTTCTTATTGTTCTCAACCCTGCCTCTGCAGTTGGAAGTCTGTGGCACCCTTGCATATGTTTCTCAGACTGCATGGATTCAAACTGGAACAGTACGAAACAACATATTATTTGGGCGTCCCATGGACAAGCAGAAATATCAGGAAGTTATCCTCAAGTCTTCGATGGATAAAGACCTCCAGAATCTTCCCTTCGGTGATCAGACTGAAATAGGAGAAAGAGGTGTCAATCTCAGCGGTGGCCAGAAACAGCGGATACAGCTTGCTCATGCCTTATATCAAGATTCTGATATTTATCTATTGGATGATCCTTTCAGTGCTATTGATGCTCATACAGCTACTAGCCTGCTTAAGGTTAATATGGCGATTTCCTTCTAATATAAAGGTTTTTAAAGTTATTATGTAGTTGTTACTAATTTTCTTGTTGCACCTTTATACAGCAATGATTTTCATTTTCTTTAGCTTCCGCAGATCCTATTAATCATGGATTTTGATGTGTAGGAATACATAATGGGAGCACTGTCAAACAAGACAGTAATCCTTGTAACACACCAAGTTGATTTTCTCTCGGCATTTGATGCTATTCTGGTTAGTAAATAGTTGTCCTAGCCATGTGGAAGCTGTTTGTTTGCTTGTATACAACATTTTGACGAAGTTTTTTAACATATTGCACACAATTATAACTCTTGTAATTTTAACATATCTAATGCTCATAGCTTTGGCAATTTTTCTTTGAATTTCTACACTAAAGTTTCTCTCTTTTCTAGTTGATGGTAGATGGGGAGATTCATCAAACTGGGAAGTATTAGGAACTGTTGGTCTCGAGTGAGGTATTTAGGGAGCTTGTGAATGTACACAAGAATATTGTTGGTTCCAATGAATCAGCAGCCACGATGCCATCCACAAAAGATGAACCGATTAATGACGAGAGAGAAATTCAAAGGAGCAAATCACAGAAAGAACTACTGATTTCAAATAGAGCTCCCAAGGGGGATGAGCTAGTTAAAAGGGAAGAGAAGGAAGTTGGGGACACTTGTTTGAAGCCATATATTGACAATTTGAAACAGAATAAAGGTGTCTTATATTGTTCTTGTGCTGGTCTATGTCATCTTATATTTTTGATTGGGCAGATTTCAGGAAATATTTGGATGGCTGCAAAGGTGCAAAGTCTTCAAGTCAGTGTATTAAGTTTAATAACAGTGTACTCAGCCATTGGGTTCACATCTATATTGTTCTTATTCCTTCGGTCATTGCTTTGTGTTATTTTGGGGCTTGAGGCATCAAAGTCCTTCTTTTCTGAGCTTCTGAGTTCTTTATTCCGAGCACCAATGGCATTTTTTGATGCAACTCCATTGGGAAGAGTTCTGAGCAGAGTAAGTATTTTATTTAATCACCATGGGCTTCCTTCTTTTCTTTTCGCTCCTTAAAACAAAAAGTGAAATTTGATGTACATCAGGGTAGTAAACTACTGACATTTATCTTCCCCACCTCCTTTTTCAGGTTTCTTCAGATTTCAGCATTCTCGATGTAGACATTCCTTTCTCTTTTGTCTTTGCCATGTCGTCTACCATGAATTTTGATAGCAATCTTGGAGTTGTGGCTGTTGTAACATGGCAAGTTTTGTTTGTAGCCATTCTAATGATTTATTTGACCTTTCAACTCCAGGTAAAACGCCACTTCACGCAAGTTTCTTGAGAATACTCTGTACTTCACTATGTATATTGTGAGAGAAGCTATAATTGATTTTTTGTTTGTTCAATTTAATTAGAAATACTATTTTTCCTCTGCTAAAGAACTGATGAGACTGAATGGTACAACAAAATCACCTATTGCAAATCATTTTGGTGAGTCCATAGCAGGAACAATGACCATTAGGGCTTTCAACGTTGAGGATCAGTTCTTAAAGAAGAACTTAGACCTTATTGATAAAAATTTGAACCTCCTTTTTCTACAGTTTCTCGGCAAATGAATGGTTGATTCAGCGTCTAGAGATGTTAAGTGCAACCGTTCTTTGCTCCTCTACTCTTGCTATGGTTCTACTCCCAAAGGGCAGCTTCAATCCTGGTATGAATGATGAAACTAAGGGTCATCTGTGGGAGATATCTGCTGTTACTGGATGCTTTTATGTATACGATGATGATGCCTAACATTTGAACTGGTGCAGGTTTTTTTGGGATGCTACTATCATATGGTCTGTCATTGAACATGTCATTGGTTTCCAGTATTCACATCCAATATACACTTGCAAACTACATTGTTTCTGTAGAACGCATCAAACAATACATGCACATTCCTAGTGAGGCGCCAACTGTTATAGAAGATTACAGACCACTAGATAGTTGGCCCTCGCATGGGAAGGTGGAATTGCAAGACTTGAAGGGACCTGAGTTGTGCATTCCAACAAGATGAATGTGTTAACTTTTATTTTTTTAACTAAAACTTGAATGGTTTATGATGTTTGCAGTCGAATATATTTTGATATGTGTGCAGATTAGATATAGAGCCAACAGCCCCCTTGTTTTACGGGGCATTACATGTACATTTGAGGGAGGGCAAAAGATTGGCATTGTTGGGCGAACAGGAAGTGGGAAGACCACTCTCATTAGTGCTATTTTTCGATTAGTGGAACCTGCAGGGGGTAGAATCCTTATAGATGGTTTGGATACTACCTCTATTGGGCTTCATGATTTGCGGTCGCGCCTTGGGATTATTCCTCAAGAACCAACTCTTTTTCGAGGAACTGTTCACTTCAACTTGGATCCATTATCTGAGCACTCAGATTTGACAATTTGGGAAGTATGTAAATGCTATTCAACATAACATCTCATTGAATTTATCATATGTGGAATGACAATAGTAAATAATGCTTTGAATTTATTTTCTTTCTTTATTAAGGTTCTGAACGAGTGTCAACTTGGAGACATTGTAAGAGGGAAGGTGGATGGCCTAGATGCACCAGGTAAATTTTGTATTAAATATATATTTTTAAATGTCATGGAATTCTTTGACATGAGGCCAAGAATTTGGCTGTTAGATTTGCAAGTTTTTCGTGGCACTAAAAGATCAATAAAATGCAGTGGGGGACGATGGAGAGAATTGGAGTGTAGGACAAAGACAATTATTTTGTTTCGGACGTGCATTGCTAAGGAAAAGTTGAATCCTTGTTCTAGACGAAGCAACAACATCAATAGACAATGCTACATATGCCATTCTCCAGCAAATAATTAGAAAGGAATTTGCAGATTGCACTGTAATTACCGTTGCACACAGGATGCCGACTGTTATGGACAGTGACATGGTGGTTTCCATCAGTGATGGTAAGGCCCTGTAATTGTATCTTATCTCTGTGCTGTATGCATGGATTGGTTTCAACTGAATTTGTTGCAGTTGAGGAAATGGACAGTAGTGAAAGTGAGTCTATTCATTTCTACCTAATTTGAATGCTTTTGATTTGACTTCATGCAGGTGAGATGGTGGAGTGTGATCATCCATTGAAGCTAATGGAAAGGGAAGGATCGTTATTTGGAAGGCTTGTGATAGAGTATTGGTCCCACACATCAAATGCTCTTCTTCATGCAACGAGCACTAAATGAATAACCTTTCCGTCTCTCTACCCAGATCATGAGATCTTTGGTCGATGCTTTAACTCTTGCATGAAGGGCTAATTGTAGCATTCGTGACCTTATTGTTCAATTGATGTATTCTCATGTTAGATAAGATCTCATTGTAACAACGATCAAAATGACGGGTCTACGAAAATCAGGGAGGCCAGTTGTTTAAAATTAGCTCATCTGTTGTTGCAACCTGAATTTTCGTTCATAAAAAAAAACTTTGAACAATGTGTTTTTGTGCACAAGGGCCTGAAAATGTCTCTATTGAAATTTCTAAGTCTAACCTGTTAGAAATTCTTCCCGCACTATCTGCTTTATTTCACCTACTTGTTTAAATTTTTAACAAGTTATTTAACCATATAAATACTGAAAATAAACACAAATGCAGTCTCAACCATCTAAAAATCATCAACAGAAAGAATAGACAAACACACAAGTGACACCATTATTTTTGGACAATCTTCCCCGGAAAAACCCAACTTGGGAAAACTGGTGCAGCAGTTCTGAGGGTTTTATTACTAAGCAGCGCTTCTTGAGTACAACTAGGGTGCCAAACTGGCTCACTCAACAGAGAAATCAATCTGGCAACCATACCTCTATTCGGAAGCAGATATTCAGCAAGTCTGCTCCACGAAAATCTCTTTGACGCTTCTCAGAAGCTCTGAGTCAGCCCTCCTGGCCTCTGCGTCACTCAGAAGCCCCCTGTGTCAGCCTTCTGCTACTCTGCACTGGCTCTCTGGCCCTCTGCGTTATCCATGCAGGCCCTGTGAGCTTCTGTGCAGTCACTCTGGCCCTCTGCATGGCTACTGCTGTCTCTGTGTAGCCTCCTTTTCTTTTGTCCTGGTCCTCTGGCACCATCTCTGCCTCTCTGCTATGCACTCATTGCCCCTCGCTGCAACTCAGATTACTTGTTCGAATTTTCTCAGCAAACCTTGCTCCAGAAAATCAAACTGACTAATAAATCTTGGTATATCTCCAACTGACCCTCAAGCCTCCTCTTATACTTTTTATGTCGAGTTTTCAACGGCCGAGATTAAATCTCTAATCAATGGTTAAGATTAGATTGGGCTTGATCCATGTCTTTTAGAACATTCTCACGCAATTTTATATTAATACCCATTAATATTTTAATTTTCCTAAGTTTAGACTTAGGAACTCCATTAAAACTATTAATTATTTTAATATCTTTCTAACCGGGTGGAATTTCCCCAAACCAATTCTCGGTCTTGGAGATCTCATGTGTTTCAGCCTCTCCACCAATTTTCATGGCTGGAGCACATCCGATGCTACCGCAAATAACAGTTCCTTCTATTATCATGCAAGTTTAGAAATGGTTCACCTATTTGAACCAAAATGGGTCTTGATGGATTGATTACTGTTGGGATTTAAAATAAAGTAGATGCAAGTTCTTTTCCCACCTTTCAATAGACTGTTATTGTCTATATGGAATGGATGAACGCTCTATTTTATTATTTATGTGGAATGGATAAGGGGTCTTTTACCCTCTCCCAATGATGTTATGAAACTTAAGTTCTCTAATTATTTATGAGAATCATAGGTTATGCATTCAAGATGACGATGTGAGAACCCATGAGGTGTAGATCAGTTAGTTTGCATGAGATTTAGTTCCCAACAAGTCACAAGTTCAAACCTCATGGGGATCGCTTGAGGATGGAGGCCACTTTGGGGGAATTAAACTTCCGAAGGGACATCCAGGCTCGGCCAAGTTGCGCACTTGTATCTTGGTGATAAGCATCCCATTGTGGGTTGATCAGTCTTCTTCCATCCAATAAATGGGCTAGCCTAGGGCTAGGCTTAGCATAGCCAAAAATAAAAGAAGATGAGGATGTGAGAATTGTAAGTTATGCATCTAAGATGATGTAGCTTTGTCTTAAGCTACATTGGCTTTTAATTGGTGAAGACTACATTCTGTTTAGCAAAGCATTTGTGACTGCTTGTGTCAATTTCATAGAGCTTGATCTGTATGGAAATAGACACAATTTGTATTGTCCAAACATCTTCATTCTATTGTTTTGAATACACTTTGTCAAACTGCTAACAGTTTTAAGGTGAACAAAAATCAAAGCACTCCAGGTTGCTTAGTATGCCTAGCATAGTAGTTTTCTTTGTTTAAATGTATTTCCATGATTTGGCAGACATTTATGTTGCACTGGTTGTGAGTTGTTAATGGTTTCAGATGTGGATTAGGATTAAATAGCTCTTCGAGGAAATGTAATGGTATGCTGGATTGCATTTGAAATATTTGTTTGGTGAGGCTTAGTTTGATGTTGAATTTGTGTATCTTTGGATCTCAAAATCTGGAACTATCTTATGTTAGGTTTGTATTATAAACAATGACGGAAAAGCTTCATTCACCTCTTTTTTATGCATGTCATGATGTGGGTGTCATTTGGTATTGTGTTGTGATCCATGACTTGTATAATGTGCTAACCAGGGGTTTCTTTAGCATGGTAAATGTGTTGCTGACACATACAATGCTTGCTATTTTGTTTTGACTATTTTACTTGTCCTCTGGAAGGAACTTGCAAAAGAAGAATGGAGATCAAGATGGGAAGACCAGCTCTACAATTTAAAGAAGAGAGCTAATGTTAGAGATGCGCGTCAAGCATCATCTTGGGGTACCAGGATGCGCCAGCAGAACTATTAGACTTCCAATTGATCAATTTTCTAGCTTGTCTAGATGCACTTATCATACAATAGACAAAGTGAAGAGAGGCTTTGTAACCAGGAGAAGCTGCATCAGCTTTAGACCTTTTCTGCTGTGGCCTGATCTGTTTATACTTACCCTCTTGCACTATATGCTTGTAGATATGCAAGTTAATAACTGAGAATACTTTGAAATTGGTTTCAAAGTACGATTTTAGTGAATGTCATGTTCTAAAGCTTATTGTGTCCATTCTATTTAGAGATATCTGAGGCTAAGGTTGTGTTGACCCTTTAGCCTTTAAGTGAAGGCTTATCATCCAAAGATCATATTGTATCTACACTTTCTTTGTTATCATAAATATGCGGTTTCACTAAGACCAATAATTTTCATAATGGAGCAATGCCAATGGCTTTGGGACTTTATAACCTAACTTTTAGTAATTACCTTTGATGATTTGATATGTCGGGTCTTAGGCCATCCAAACCAACTTACAATTTTAGTTATAACTTTACAATTTTTCCTTGGAATGTAAATGAATGGAATGTCAACTAAAGAAAGAGGCTTATGGGACTGTACTAAAGTTTTCTTGGTTGCTTCCTTAAAGACTATATGTTATATAAGAATCACAAATTGACAGAATGAGTTCAACCAGAGCAGGAGGCTTGTAGTACTGCATTGAACTTTTATGCTTGCATCATTTTAGACAATATATGTCATATAAGCATCACAAATTGATAGAATGAACTACTGGTAATGGAGTTGAATTAGACATGTGGGTTACATTTACTTTGATATAATAAACTTCTTGTGTACTGGTGTTTAGATATGATTTGATGTGCTACTAGTGTAAGAGTGGTTATTTTCATTGTAAGTAAGGTGATTATACCAGCGAATTTTTTATTAACTCGGCAACAAGTGTGGCCTCCACTTGTATGGGAATAATACAATGAAATGTTGCTGACTATCACCATTGAGAACAACCAATGGCTATATCATCAATTATTCTTAATACATACACATTTTTCTTGTAATTTTGCCCAACCCACCATAGAATTTATGTGCATGTTGAAGGTGGCTGCTTATTTCAAATTGGGGAACTTGGCTTAAAAATATGAGTTCCAAACTTAAATCCTATTTCAATGCGCTGACTACACATCTAATTTGTTGAACTTCAACCTTGGGAACTAAACAGATGCTGACTCTTTTTGGTGTGTTGTTTGTTTCTTCTTTCTAAATGATGACGTGCCCAACCACATACTAGCACTTAGAGTAATATATTCATCCAAATTTGTCATATGTTTGCATATTTTGTGCATTGTATGGGCTGTGATAGCTTTATAATTTTTGTACTCTTTAGACATTCTTGCAAGGGGAATGTGATGGTATTTTTATTTTTGTACTCTTAGACACTCTTGGTAGTGCGAAATGGTACTTTGAAATATTGTTGTTATAAAATAATAGCTACATTGCACAAGCATCTAGAATGCCAGAACATTGGGAAGGTGGATATGATTGTTTATAACATCAAAGTTTCTTCACATTGCACAAGTATCTAGAATACAGGAACATTGGGAATGTGGATATGAGGGTTTAGAACATTAAAGTTCCTTCCAAATTTACAAGAAACGTTAGGTTGGGAGTGGCAATACTATAAATTAAATAATTATGAAAAAATATTTTGAATCACAATACATCTTATAGTGAGTGGTGCATTGATATATCATATTTCAATTTATAAAATGTTTGAAGGTATTACTTACCAATGTTCAGATTACATTCATACCCTGTTTGAAGGTATTACTCACCAATGTTCAGTTTACATTCATACTCTGTTTGAAGGTATTACTTACCAATGTTCAGATTACATCCATACGTTGTTTGAAGGTATTACTTACCAATATTCAGATACATTCATGATAGATGAATGTAATCCACGTATATTTGGTTAAATTCAAAACTGACTGAAATATAATGCCAATATTGGAATGTTATGCTTCTTATAAATGCATATACTCTACTATTTATTTCAATCAAAATGTGGGTTATTTCTGAACTATTTTGTCTCCAAGGAATGCTTCAGATTTTAGTATTTAAATTTTATTTCAATCAAATGCCTCCTATATGTTGGAAGTGCAATATGGTATATACTATAGTATATCGGACTTTACTACGTTAGTATACTGAACTATTCAACAAGTTACAATGTCTTCAACAAGTTACAATGTCGTATCGTTTCTTTCACCTCTTCCATTACAATATAATAGTATTTTCTAATAACACCTTAAATAGGTAGCATATGGAAAAATTACGTCTCGGAAGAGGTACAAAAACATGTCCACATAAACAAAAGCAACTACATGGATAATTGATAACCTCTACATGACATTACTACTATTTACCAAATAGCCATATTCGAATACACATAACTAATCATTTCAAGTATAACTCATTATTCCTCCACCCTAGCTTTCAACAATGTCCATTGACATGTTGCTATTTCTCCACACACTAATATTATTTACAAAATACCCATATTCAAAATACACATAACTATTACTTTCAGCTCTAACTCATTATCATCCACTCTTTTTTTCAACAATGTCCATTCACATGTCGCTATTCTTTCACAAACTATTATTATTTACAAAATATCCATTTTTAGAATACACATAACTAACTATTGCAATTGTAACTCATTATCATCCACCTTTGCTTTCAACAATGTCCATTCACATGTCCCTATTCTTCCCCACTCTATACATGTCCTTATTCTTCCCAAATCAATGCTATTCTTAACCACTCCATGCCTTACGGCGTTTCCTTTGCAATATAAGGTGCAAATGCTAGTATATTTATATATTAAAATAATATTAAGTTACTGTAAAATATTTTATTTAATTTTAAATTATTTAATATAATTTAATTACTTAATATTAATTAACAATAATAATAATAATAACAACAATGCTTCATTTCTATCAATGACACAAACCATTAATAACTATATTATCATAATAATAATAATAATAATAATAATAATAATTTATTATTAATTTTTTTAAAATATAAATCTTTTTATTTTATTTTATTCTATAAGTTATAATAATAATAATAATAATAATAATACCCGGATGCAGGTGATCTCCAAGAACATTAATGGCCACTGGCGATAGGACATGCCAGACGGCAGACAATGCACTGTTTAGTGACCACCTAAGACGAATGCAGGTAAGCCTGCGAGCTGCATTAAATGGCTCCTCTGGCCAAGACCTGGAAGTTGCTGGAAACAGTATGGAGCCTCTTGAACCCTCTGTTTATCCTCCCTCTCTTTGCATCTGTCCACCTTTGGCTGAGAATTCTTGTTGCAGAACCGTCATTGGTAGCCAATGCTGGCTCCTTTGTTGCATTGACCTCGGAGATGGGCACCATTATTCCCACTCTAGGCATTGTCCTATAAATCCGGCACAGGAACCCTCTATCCACAGCTTGTTCTCCTCCTCTACCTCGTGTCTTGCTGCTTTTCATGCAAATCTCGCTGATATGGTTAGGCACCACATGAAGAGTCGCAGCGGAGGCACCCGCGGTGACAACACTCGCCCTCTAGCTGCGCTAAGTCCTGTTCCAAAATCTTCCTCTCATTCTCATGACATCTCGCCTCCTCCCAGGTCTCCGCCCAGATACTACCCCCATACGCATAGTGGTGAGGGTCACGAGCAAGCCTCCATGCCCACGCATAGTGACATCAGGCTCCACACTCCTATTTCTCCTCTGCTTTCCAGCTCTGTCCCTCACTCGACCCAGTTCAAGTTCCAGAGTAGCCTGAACAGGCCCATCATTACTGCGAATGTAACCAAAGTTTTCTCCTAGGACAATGAGAAAAATAGCGCTCAGGCAAGAAATCTGGAAGCGCCTTCATAGGAGGAGAGAATTCAAGGAGAGGGTCGTGGTTACAGGGGCATTAGTCATGGTCGTCTGCTTGGGGAAGGTGTTCAAGCTGGCGACATTCAGCATGAAGGTGGCAGAGTAGCAGGAGCTTCAATCAAGATGGAGTTTGCTGGCAGTTCGAGCGGTACCCAGCATGCAAGGGAGCCTCCAGGTGGCGTGGAGAAGGGCGACGTGGAGGAGGAGGAAGAAGACTGGGACCAGTATGCCTGCCCCATCGTCGAGGAGCCACCGGACCAGGTTGACCACAATTGACGCCGCGTGGCATAGGAGGCCACCTAAGCGACAACTCAGAAGTCTGCTGTTGACGGGTTTGGTCTATTCACGTGTTGTTTTTGTTGTCTATATGAACGATAAGCGGTTTTGTCATTTTGTTGTAGCTTCAGGTGGTGCTGTGCTGAATCCTCCTTTGGTTTTTTGCCTTAAACATGAATACTGGTCTTATGTTCAGTTTTCCCTTTGGTTATGGTTTCGGGTTATATGTTTGGTCTCTCGCCATGTCAAACTGGTTTCCCCAAATCTGGGGCAGTTTAGACCTTTATGATGAACTTCATTGACAACTGTTGAGGCAGGGCCTCATTGTAAATATTTTTGGGTTTTTAATAGAATTAGCTTTACGGGGAAAATAATAATAATAATGATTATTATTATTAAATAGTAGTTAATTAATTAATTATTGTTAAATAATAATAATATTTTTTAAATTAAATATTATTAAATAATAATAATAGTAATTATTATTATTATTAATGAAATAAAAATAATAATTAATTTATTTTTACATAATAATAGTTAGTAGTGATAATAATTAATTTTTTGTCACAATATAACGTTGGACTATGGTTGATTTTCATATTTAGATAATCTTTGTCACAAAGTGACATTTGAGCATGGTTGACGATGGTTGGCTATGATTCACCATGTTTGACCCAAAGGAATAACAAACCATTAGGATTAATACTAAAAACCAAGAACTATACACTTAACAGGATAATATTAAACCCTAGGAATGTGAACCCTTCAATAAAAAAAACCCAATGCACTAATATTATAAACGAAATGGAATAATAAACCCAAGGGATAAAAATTATAAACCCAATGTATATAAACCGTAATATAAACATGGTTAACTACATTTGGCCATGGTTGATTTCCATATAGAGACAATCCTTATCACAACACAATGTTGGACCATGGTTAACCATGGTTGACCATGATTGATTTTCATATCAAGACAATCTTTGTTAGAATGCGATGTTGGACCATGGTTGATTTCCATATCCATATGGTTTGTCCATGGTTGACCATAATTAATATTATAAACCCAAGGGATTGATATTATAAACCCTAAGATAAATATTATAGCACTAAAATAAGCATCATTTACAATGGTTAATTTTCATATTGAGACAATCCTTATCACAATGTCATGTTGGACCATGGTTGACAATGGATGATTTTCATATCGAGACAATATTTGTCACAATGTGTGATACAGGTCAAATAACATCTAACCATAGAGTTTTTCAAAAAACACATAAAACTGAATTGAAACTCACACCAAGCATATGCACATAAAAATACTCAACAAATGATTAATTACTCAAGAAAATATTTACATGAGAAATCATGGCCCTATGATTGGCCTCTCATTCCTCACACTCACTCACACACTTCTACTTCTTACATTCCTCATGGCTCACCTGAATTTATACAAATGGATTAAAACCTAGGGTAGGTTCTAGATCCCAAAACTAACTCCCAAAATATCTATTCTGATCTCTAAAATATCTCATGCGATCCCTTATCCCTAGATAACAATTAACTAATCCATAATCTTCTCAAACCTTCCACAATACTCTAGAATCTTCTCTTATTTACAAGACTTACCATTTCCTCTTAAAAATTATAGAAAAATACAATAATTAATTGAATCCTAACTTTGTAAACTAACTCCTCTAATAAACAATTGACCTAGGTTAGATGCACCTCCATCTAGGCTTCCAAACTTTATGTTGCAATTCTCCCTTCTTCTTACTTATATATGCTTGTTTTGTTGTCATCAACAAGCTGCTGCTATCATTTTTCCTTCCTGCAATATGTCTCTTTTGGGACACTTTCACCATCAATCTTCTAATCTCTTCAATTGTCATGTCCAACTTGTCTTCTTGTTGATAAAAACCACCCCTTCTTTATTAAAAATAAATATTGTCCTCCATAAATTCACTAAGATACCACTCATCATGCAATCATTTCACAGAATATGAAAATAGCATCGAATCAGTGAATTCTTATGATTAGTCTACCTGTAAATCTCACATGAGGTCGCGAAGGAGGTAAGGGTTCTTTAGTTGGGCACTCATACATGGAACTAGAAGGTTTCTCCTTAATGCACTAGAGAATCCTTGCACAGTCATCAAAATCGTGCCTGGGTTTGGGACCATAACACAAAAACGGTGAAGCTATGTTGCAATCTAAGAAGAACAAGGATAACATCAAGACAATTGCAGAGCGGCATACCATTCGCTGACAGAGAAAAAAATGAGAACCGCCGACAACAACCTTGTAGTTAGTTACCCTAAACCTAACTTGGCGAGTTGTGACCGTCGAATCAGCATGGTGTACCTCCTTCACGAGATTGTGGCCAAGTGGCAAGTCGAATTGAATTATATCTGGATGCCTGCCTTGTTGAACAGTAAGCCATCCAAATTAGCAGTGTTTCTTGATAGGATTAAAGTGATGAATGCAGTGTTACCCAAAACTCATTTAATTGAATGCAATCTAATCTTAACTATGTTGATTGAATTCCAAAGTAATTGAATATAATTATGTCTCCGTGCTTGTTTTAAATTACATTGGTTACGGAAATGACGTTATGTGTAATCAAATGGGTAAAAGAGTAAAGTTTTTTTTTACAAGACTAATGTTACATGTTACAGTAATTTTCTTAAAACAGGGTAGAATTTTAAGGTTTCCCATGGTTATAATGGAAACATGTTTTTTCGTGGTACCTCTATTGCTTGTGCTGAGATTGAAATCAATTAAGAACAATTTATTTACCTTGACAGTGTAGGTATATCCAATTATATATCGAAATTTTTTAATTTCAAAATGTGTATTTAATTTTTTTATTTTGGATTTAGAGATAAATATAACACTTTATTATCATAATATGTTTAGTTTTTTTTTTTAAATGATTCGAATATATGCATGTTTTTATTCATTAAATACAGTTTTTTCAATTATATTAGATGTAAATAACATTCTCTTATTAGAATATTTTTATCCTTTCTTTCTATATAATAGTTTTCTTTGGGATACATTTTTTTGATATAAAAATTATAATAATATATATATATATATATATATATATATATATATTATTTTGAAATTTTAGATTTTAAGTTAATATTTTGTATCTTTAAAATATAAAAATAATAATGGAGAAATCTAGATTATTCTCTTAATAATAGTGTTTGTCATGTATTGTTATATATGAGTTGATTGATTCCTTAATTAGTCTCTGTTGATTGTCAGTTACTATATTCTAGGAATCTATTCAACAATAATGTAATCTTATATATGTACTATTCTATTGAACTAGTGAATACAAGTGTGTTGTGTGAGTGGGGTAGTCTCCTTTGTGAGAAACTATCTCACTAATGTGTTGTGACCCTTCTTCACTTCTGTCTTCCATTTTCTGAGTTGGTATTAGAGAGATATTGAAGGTCATAAGCCTCAACCATGTTAGGTGTGGTATCAAGTGTTGTGTGAGAAGATTGCATAAAAGTCTCTCAACTTGTGAATTATTTTCGTGTGAGTGTGCTCAGAAGAATTATTGAAGTTGCTACGTACTGGAGATCCATGGTGTCATGAGAGAGGGAGATTATTGTGGAATTTTTATCATGTCGTGTGTAAGTGTTCGAGCAATGTGCTAGAGGAGATGGAAACCTGAGATTTATGGAAAGGAAGAGTGTAGCATGATGCGTGTGAGGATCTGAGTAAACAAGATTGCTTGGAGACTGTGTTAGATAGTTGAAGTTGTTGAAGCCTATGTTGAGCTTTGAGCCCTGTGAACCTATGTAAGTCCCCCAATGTTGTTTGGAACTATGCGACCTCTCTGCAAATTAGTGTTGTTTCCTAGAAAAGCATGACCCCTTTTGTAAATAGTGCAGAGTTTGAATGCTCGTCTTTTATCGTATTGTATTGTAGTGGCTACATTGGAGCTTTGTGCTTATGTAAAAATAATTTGGTTCTGAATCTTTGGGCTCTTAATTGGAAGTTTTGCGTGTTGTTGTTGAGTTGGGCAAGTTGGAGAGATGAACGTTGAAAGTTCACGAGACAAATAAAGTTTTTTTCTACGAGAAAACACCAACTTGATCTCAATACCTGGAGCAAAAGAAGCCATGTCGATAGAAAAATAAGAACAACTAGGAGTTTGAAAACCTACACATTTGGAAAAAAAACATCACCTATCAGTATGTAGACAAGAAAAACTGGAGGTTTTACGACACACACATTTGAGTTCAAACTAGGCACCTTTCTTTCTCCAACTTTTAATTTTAAGGCAACTCCCTCCTTCATCATTTAGTTGTTTGTGGATTTCTTAATCGTAAGCCTTAGAGAAGTGGTTGGAGATGTTATTCTAGACAACAATTTCTAGACATCCTCATGGAGGTCAGAATAATCAAATTGCACAAGAGATCATAGAACAGATTGTAGAAACTTCTGAAGTGTGTAAACTAAAGAAAAAATAAAAGAAAAGGTATATAAAAGGCTACAAATTTGGCAATACAATTTTGCAGGTCAAGTGAATTGTGGACTACGCATATTCAAGAGTGACCATTGGGAAATGTGATAACCTTAATGCATGAAGGTGTTGAAGTAAGCAAGGAGATGTTATAGAATTTCATAAACTCTATTTGACGTTGTAGTTTTTTCTTCCTTTAAGTTGTTTATGTATCTTATTAATAACCAATTGTTGTGCGTGAGCTTAAAAAATTTTGATTGATTTGAAAGTTGGAGAAAATTTTGTTTCAGGATGGCTAATCCTCCAGTAGAATCATAATTAAATGAAGAAACCAAGTTGGATGTCACCAATTACGTGAATTGGAAATTTTAAATGAAAACATTAATGGAAGGATATAATTTATAGTCAATAACAAGTGGTAATGAAGTCAAGCCAGAGGCAACTACAGGAGTTAAAACTACATCAATTTAATTTGGGAGAAGCAAGAGACTAAGATAAAAGTGTTGCTAAGATGTTTTGTAATATACATCAATATACCACATATCATAGATTGCAAGACCTGAAATGAGACCTGGACAATGCTCAAGGATTTGTATGAATCAAATAATACAAATTGACTCTTATCCTTGAAGAGTGAGTTTCTTTCTATTAAAATGGATGAAAGTGAAAGTATAGGTAATTTTATTTCAAGAATTAACGAAATTAAAGATAGAATTGAAGATATAGGTGATGTACTAACTAGCACTAACCTAGTCAGTATAACCTTAACTAGAATGCTATGTGTATTGAATGTTCATCATAGTTCTTCGATTAAGTGAGAAGGTTCCCACTTTTAATCAGTTGACAAGTTTACTCATGCAGGAGGAAGGAAGAAGAAGGAATCTTAAGCCTCAAAATTTTGATTTGGTGTATATGAATAAATGGAAATCACCTTTCAAAAGGAAGCCTTGGGAGGATATTGAAGGAGGAAAGCCACAAAATGGAAAGCCATCATTTAGTAAGCTACCATTTTCAAAACCACAACCAAGGATGACATTTCCAAATGTTGATATTAAATGTCGATACTTAGGCAAGTTTGGACACTACTCTAGAGATTCCAAGAAAGGAAGTATCATGGTTCCAAAGATAGAAATAAGAGGCACATGGAATTTTTTTTGATAAAGGAGAAATAATGAATGATGACATAAAAAAATATTAGATTATTTTTTACATATGTTTCACTATCTGTTGAGATAGATTATTTAAATACTTGGTTTGTTAATTATGGAGCTGCCATCCATATGTTATGTTACAGGAAATAGTTTGAGAACATTCATGAAACTAATAATGGTCCAAATATATATCTTGGAGATGATCATTCACAAAACATTAAGGGGTATGGTGATGTATCAATGAAATTACTTAGTGGTCATGTTAAACTAAGTCACATGTGATGTATGTTCCTAGTATTAAAAAGAATCTAATCTAAATCTCTACTATAACAGATCATGGCTTGAAATTAGAATTTGTTAATTTACATTGTGTGGTGAAAGATATGCAGGATCATTTCAAGGTCATTCCCACAGGATTTAAAATTGGAGGTTTATATAAGTTCAATATGACAACCAAAACTCATCAAACATTGACATCCATAACAATGAAAATATAAGCTATTTGGCATCAAAGATATGGACACATTAATTATCATGATCCATTGTCATTGAAAGGAAGAATAAAACCTTGGTAGAATGTATGAGGAGCATCTTAAAAGGTAAAAATCTTACCAATTATTTTTGGGTTGAAGCTATTAAAACTATTGTTTATTTGAAAAGTAGAAGTCCAACTAAAATGTTAGATCATAAGACTCATTTTGAAGCAATTTATGGTTATAAACTAGTAATAATCCATCAAAGAATATTCGGTTGCAAAGAGCTCTCTCATTTTTTAGAAGAAGACATAAGGAAACTTGATGCAAAAGCTATCAATTGTGTCTACATTAGGTATTGTTTTGATCATAAACCTTATAGATTGTTTGATCCCTGAAAACATAAAATCTTTGCAATAAAATATGTATTATTTCATGAGCTTGCAGATGAATGCCATAAAGAGCATAGGTATGATGCATGAAATATTCCCGGTGATTATGATAATTTCAAAGAGGAAGAAGATGATAAGGACGCACATAAAGAGGAGGAAGAATCCAATGAAATAGACACATATAGCATCCACAACACACCAAGAGGAAAATATGGTTCACCACACAAAAGGAAAAGATATGAAAGTAGTGAAGTACCAAGAAGGCCATCCTGTGAAACTCAACCACTAGTAAGATTAATAGATTATTCCCTAATGATTAATGTATTGAATGTCAGAGAAGCTAATAAGAACAAAGAGTGGAGAGATGTGATGAAGGAAGAATATGAGTCCATAATGAAAAATGATACTTGGGAATTAATATATTCTCCTAAAATTAAAGTACCCATAGGATCCAAATGGTTTTTCAAACAGAAACTTAAAGATGATGGAAGTAAAGATAAATATAATGTGAAGTTAGTTTCAAAATGATACTCACAAAAAAAGCCAATTGACTATGAAGAAACTTTTGCACCTATAGGTAGGTTAAATACAAGTACATTGATGATTTCTTTAGTTACAAAGCATAATTTGAAACTACATCAGGTAGATGTTAAGTATGCCCTATTGAATAGGGAACCAAAATAATAATTATATCTTGTTCAACAAGAAGCGTTTGTTAAAAAATGTCAAGGGCACCTTCTTTGCAAATTAAATAAAGCATTATATGGATTAAAACACACACCAAGATCTTGGTACATGAAGATTGATTCTTTATCGCTTTACAAAGGTTTTATGAAAATAGAAGGTGATGATAATCTCTATTCCAAGTCAGATCCAAAGGGATATGTTATTATGATTTCCTAGTATGTTGAAGATCTTATTATAACAAGCAATGCTTCTATGTTAATTGATGAAGTTAAGGACAGTTGTCACATGTGTTTGAAATAAAAGACCTTAGTGAATCACATTATTGCTTAGGTCTTCAAATATGGAGAGAAGGTGGACATAAATTCGTTACACATAGTGAATATACTACGGAGATATTCAAAAGATTAGAAATGGACCTAACTATTACAAAATGATAATGCACAAGAATTATAAATCCATACACACACACACAAAAAGGCATTATATATACCACCGTATATAATTACATATTATGTAAACATTACAATTTGGTATATATGTTGAGATTTTCTATTAACGTATATACATATACCCCTCCCCTCTTTGGCATATTTTTATAATTGGTTTTAAATACTAGTATCCATTTAAAGAGCCAATGGTCACTACATTTCCACTAAAACTTCTAAGCTCTATTGTACATTTTTGATAAATAATAAAGCAAAATTTGAACTTTATTATTTCCATAATTGTGTAATTTAATGTGAGATTCTTCACTTCTTGCAATAATAATAGCTTGGAAACCATGTGATGGAGAGTCATTATGTGTTGGGATGAAAATAATATGGCTTGTATACTCCTACCTCCTCCTCTCTTTCCCGTCTACATGCACATACTTCCCTTTCTAGTTGTATACTATCTTTCCATGCATCTCTAACACGTCATACTAGATTTCATATATTTTAAAAAAACTAATAAAAATTTGTAACAGATATTTTAAAAATATTAAATTATAAATTTTCTATATTTTTTAAATAAATATAAGTTTTACAATTTTCATTACCATAATCTATTAAAACATGTAATACTACTTTTATATTATTAGGCATATAGATTTAATATTTTCTTTAAGGTCATAAGGGTCGAAAATATGAGCTGATTAATTCTTGATATTGGGAGAAAAATATTATCCACTTTTTCATGGCGATTAGGACAAGTTATTATAACTAGGAAAACGCTGACTGACCATGCAAGGGATATTGATTGTGAAGGAGGAATTTGTCAACTTATTTGTAAAATTGTTGGAGATTCCATAGGCATCATTAAAGTCATGAATGGTTTGTGATGCTGAAGGGAAAGAACTTGACAAACATTATTATTTGGATTAAAAATGATTCCAATTTTATTTATCATCCCTCTTATTTCCATGTCAAAAGACACCTCAAATATGTGACATACAAGTGGGATAACATAACTTGAAACCTTGATATTGGAATACTATAAAAAAATTGGGTAAACCTACGTGATATATCACATAGTTGTAAGTTCATATTCGTGGTTTCACATCACATTTATTCCCTCACGATTGAGAAAATAGTTCATCATTTGATTTGCATCAGTTTGGCACATTAAAGGGTCCTTTCTAGTCCCTTGAGCATGTGTTCATTGATTTTTGTTTTGGTTGTCAAAGGAACCCATTATATTATGTGTTTCATCAATGGGTAATGGAGTATGTAGGTGTTATAATTGGGCATTAGCACATCCTATTTTTTGTGGGGATAACAACCTCTCTATGCCTATTAATACTCTTGGACCTCCCATCAACATTGTCTATACAAGATTAGGGCACAAATGCATTTGCAATTATTTGATCTAAGGGAAATTTTCTACCCTTTTTCGAAAAAATGCCAATTTATACAATGTATATCTCCATTCAATGATTATGCACTCTTCATTACAATTCCTAAACATAAAATTTATCCTTTTGGGTTAGGCAGATCCCTTGATTGGCGATAATGTTTAAGTGAAGGAGTCTGGCCATATTATACTAGTTCCTTCCCTTATCTCAGTCCCTCATTTTCATTTATGGGATCTCTTTATTTTTCATCCCTTCTAGTTTTTCCATCCTTTATTTTGTATCTTGTTGTTGTGTTATTCCCCAAGCCCCCCATTTAGTAATATAATAGTTAATATTCTATTAATAAATAGGAACCCTTGATAAAATCCTTCCAAAAAAAAAAAACAAATCTAACATTTAGACACTTTCTTTTAAGTTTTTGGAATAAAGCAAGATATGAAGTCAAAACCCTTTGAAAGCTAGCAATACTCGCCTTTTCGCTTACCACTGGACCAAGTGTGTCAAAAGATTTATTAACAAGAAAAACTCGCAAAAAGTGATCAAAAGAAATCACCACGCTTAACCTAAATATCATTAGGCATTTTCATTTAAAACTAAGTCCTAAGGAATTTCCTATTAAAACAAAAGCCCGTATCACATATCATCATTCACAAAGGGCACACTCGCATGAAGCATGTTGAAATATATGAAATGTGATATTGTGATAAGACAATCGACCTATTGCATCAGGTTGGAACACTTAAGAGAGGTTTTAAAAATTACAAATCGCGCAATGTTGCAAAATGCAATAAGAGCCGAGACTCGATAGAACCCAGTTTCATAAAATGATGATTAAGTCTATTACGTGATAAAAAGAGATTTATAAGGTAAACTTCCATCAAATGAGCTATGCTTTGAATAAATAAGGAACACATTGCTTATCCCACATCTCACATCCCACAAGAACCTTAGGAACTCTAAGAAAGTGCACAATCAAATATGCAATAATGCAATTTGCGATATTGCATCACAATCGCAAAATCGTCATTCTTGCAACTAAAGCTCGCCACCTTAAAAGTTTTCCTTCTCATTTTATGATGCAGAACATTAATGAGAAATAAAGGTAGTGATAAGGAACCATTAGTGGATATTTACTATGAGTTAATGGCACTTATGTTGAAAGGTGGCTCGACGTGATACGGTATCTTTTCATCTGTGTTTAATTAAAACTCCTTTCTTGTCACCTTTTCAATATTATCTACATCATTCATCCTCATTTTCATTCTTTCTTGTGTCTATCTTATATATTCCTCTTTGCTCCATTTCAAGAAAAAAATGTAGGAAGAGTCGTTAGAAGCAATGACAAACAGGGGAAAGGCAACTGCATCTGAAAAGTCAGAAATGATCCCTCTTTTCTTTGATACTACATGCAACAGAGATGGAGGAACTTCGACTTGGGAGGCCATGTATGATTTGTTAAGAGGAAAAGCCAAGGCCATTGGTAGCAAATGCCACGACCGATGCTCATGTTTCCTCTGATGCCTCCTACTTCGAGACAACGTGCTCATTCCTACACTGCATAGCTGTAAGACCGAATATAATCCCATACATGGATATGGTGAAGTGGATAATTGATGTGGTGGATGTCTCAGATAGAGAATCCAAGAATCACAGGAAAGAGGTTATGGGATCTTTTTCAGCAGACATCCCACGGCTAATGTACCATTTACCAGAGCCACAAAAGCTCTACAATAAATAGTTCCTCGAGCAATTTTCTAAGGAGAATGAAGACCTAGCAGACATCACATGGACCTAGAAAGCAAGCGAAGGAAAGAACAAAAAGGATAATATGGGTATGTATTCTATGACATATATCTCTCCCCCCTATAGTTTTGCAGTGGCCATATTATGTGGATTGTTTGGTAAACTCGATAGCACCATATTTTCCCTAGAATGGATTCGATTAATAGATCCATCTGTGAATGCAACAATAATGAATTGGGCTCAAATTTTGTCTGATAATTTGGAAAAATAAATTATTGAATATAGAAGAAAGAGAATTCCCTCTTTAAGGGTCTACCTCCCATTTTTCATGAGCACTTTGTAATGGACACAATCTATTTTGGCTCCAAATTTCCCATTATGGGATGGAAGTCGGCGCATATGACAAACTTCCTATCCATGTGTACCATAATATTTTGTGGGAGTCTTAGTTTCACCACCATTTTTATATGATTTGTCATGGAGTTATGCTACCCATCCATAAACAATTCTACAACACAACTGCCCGTAGGTTTTCAAAAGAAGCTGAAGTGGATACCTTGCCTATAGCCAGATGGTTTGCAGAGGAAACATTTACCTATATTAGAGTATTTGGGAGCATTACTTCACCCCATGTTCTCTCATACTATGTCCCCAACAAGTTAATTGCCATGGACATAGCCTACCAAACGGCAGGGGAAGGTGGGTTGACCAAAGGATTGAAAGATTATAAGAATGTCATTTGGCCTACATTTCCATTGCAAAGTGGTCCATTTATGCTACATGATTTTGGACATGCATGCAAAGAATCAGAGATCATGAAGTCTATGAAATTAACTATAATCTTGGGTGTTGGCTGCATGGGGCCTGACCCAAGTTCAACGTTAGTTAGCCAAACAAATCCCTACACTACTGGCCCTTTCAGCATAAGCCCGTGGAGAGAAAATCAAAGTCTTACCCAAAGAAGTATGGGGGGATGTTCGATCCAATTTTCTGCACCTTGAGAAGGTCATGATGTCAGTTTATACCCTCTGTTCCTGCTTCGCGCAGGTCATTAAGTTCTAGGGCTTAGTTAGTCTGGCCCTTTAATTTTCCCTTCAGTACCTCCATGAAGGAGTGTGGGTGACCTTTGTGCAGCCTTAACCGATGGTCCAGGTACTTCCATACTACTATGATAGCATATTGTATGGGCTCCCAAGTTATCATAATTGTTTTACTTATCTTACTAAACAATCGCAGTTAGCACCACGTAAACTGGTATTCTTACTTGTGTTTATTTATCCAATATAAACACATATATTCACGCATGACATAAATGTTGTAAAGTAAACCCAAAACTCAATATAACTAGATACATTAACAGGAAATAAATACACAAAATTTTCAAAATACTTCTCTTTATTGACATCTTCAGATTATTACAACCTCGATTAGCCTTGCGCAGACAGCTGCAGGGGTCTGCGTACTAAGCTGTAGACTTCTACGCTAGGCCTCTACACACTTAGCTGTAGAGCCTCTACCTACGCTAAGACCCGAAACACTTAGACTTTGCTACCAAGATTCCAAGCCTTGTCTTCTTCGCTAAAGACATCTAGCTACTTAGAGCTTACTTACTTAGGTCTTTTTATACAATCCCATGGTCCACGGACCATGGGTGGATTTTTATAGCTGACTTTAGACTTTACAAAATAAGGGCAAACAACCCTTTATGAATCTTGACACCTTTGCACTCCGCGACCACAAAATGTGGAGAATTTAGAACTTTATTACAAAATTAACCCAAAACATGGGCTTTTAGCCCCAAACTGTCCTTGGGGGATCCTGTTCCCAACAAGCCCCCAACAGAAACATCATGACTTGCCCTCGAGTCACTCTATGGGTGCTGAAATCTTAGCATGAAGGCCTCCCAGCTCGACCTGTATGACCGCAACCTTGGCAGTGCACTGTGTGGCTACCTACTTTGCTTCTTCAACCATCTGCTCAGTCATTCATCCTGAACTATTGGCATGAAGATTTTGTTGAGTTGATTTCAAAGTCACAAGCTTTCTTTCAATAGAGGCCATGACCACATAAGCCTCATCCAACCAGGGCTTCAATCACACCTTCAGCACTGCCTCCTTGTGTTGCACTGCATCTACCTATTCTTTCAACTGCTTGGCCTCCGACAAATTTCCAGTCTCTATGTGAGTGCGACAATTTATGATGTGCCTTTTACCACGTCATAGTGTTGCTGTAGTTCTCGCGCTTCTGTCTCTAGTCATTATACATTAGGGTCCTGGTGCTGGCTCGTCAAGACCTCAAACGACTATTCAAAAAGTTGTGTGTAGTCTGCTACTGCACTATCAACCACCACTATTGCCTCTGTGATAGCGGTTGCACACTACTCCTTTACTTGTGGCCGAGTTGAAGACTGGGCCTTCAACTGTAATTCAGTAATTTGTAGGTTCAGCTCCAACTGAACCCTAACCAACTCTATACGAGCATCACGCACCCCTGTAGCACACTTTTGGTCATGCACCTCGAACAGTTCATGCTCAGGAATAGCCAACTCCAGGACCATTTGTTATGCCTCTTCTACGACCTAAACTAGGCATTGGTTTCGGTCGGTTACCTCGGTCACGATGGCGACGATAGAGTCTCATTGTAGGGCCATCTTCTCATTGTTAATTTTGTGCTCACTGATCACCTATAGAGCATAGTGTTCACGGGCCCTAAGTTCCGCGATCACTCCATCCTGCAATAGGTGGAGCGCCTTGCCAAGGAGCACCGCCAGATTCAACCCTACTCCCTTGAGGGCACTGCCAGTGGGCTTGTTAGCTTCATTCTCCATGGTAATGTTCCATCGGGCAACACTATCGCACTGGAAGTACTGACTACGAGGCTGGTGGACATCGTACCAAACTATAATACATGGGTGTGCAGCTCCTGCAGACCTATCTGGATGGCCACCAATAGTAGTTGTTGCTACTGCTCAAACTGCTATAGGGCCTCCATGGTGACATCTCACACTGTGTCTCCAATGTCATGCAAATCGCCCTCTATGAAGCTGATTGGATCCAACAACGTCTTAGTGGCCTTGGATTTCTTCCTCGACCCTCCTTTCTCTTGTTCCCGTGGACGCTTGATGCGGGTGATTGTCACCTGCAGGTTTGTGTCATGCTGCTCTATTTTCTCATCTATCTCTTCCTCTGTCTCGGGCGAGGGCGACCTCGGGCCTTTGTCAGAGCCCTTATCTGTTTCACCTGTTTGCTTCGTCGTTTGGTGAGCGGCATCGTGCTCCTCTTGGGCCTTGTCAGTGGCCTCATTCTTCCTCTTCTCGGCAAGTTGTGCCATCTTGAGCTTTGCCTCCTCCTTTTTGCACTACGCAGAAAGCTTGCTCATCCCCATCGCCAAGTATGGTGTAGTTGGCCACTCTGCCGGCCAGTGATCAAGCACTGCATCAACAACGTCATCCTTTTCTAAGTAAGGCAAGTCATACCATGTTTGCATAGGGTCCTTCCATGCCCTGATTGACACATGGTGAAAATCTGCCTTGAACTCTGCAGAGCCCTACAGGTTGGAAAACACAGTAGGTGACAACCACGGTTTGCTATTGATGGCCATGCACATGTTCATCTCCTTCAAGATCTAGAGGATCTTGTTGACCCTGATGCACTATGCATCCTTTCTTTCCCACAATGAAGTGTACTTCACTACTTATGGTAGGTTCGATGTGATAGAGGGAAATTGATTGTCCTCTAGCAGCTCCCATGCTACCAGCACAATAGACAGCAAGAGCCATGCATAGTGGAAAATCTTGCTGACCTTCTGTGCCTCACAGAATTTCACAAGGAACTCACCATAGAGATAGTGTGCCAAATTGAACTGGACTCCTTCGACGCATTGGGCTGCTAGTGTGACGACAGGTTTTGGCACCTCATGTGTGTCACACTACCTCATCACCTTTCCTGCCAAAATCTGCATGGCCGCCTTTACTACAGGGTCACTGATACTTGAGATGGCATATGCGCATGAATTCTTCACAAGCTTAAATTTCTCATTCATGGCCTCCATGAGGGCCTGCTTGCCACCTTTTCTGCCAAACATCATGGACAGTTTTTCCCCTATGTAGGGTAGTCACGTGATCCTGTGGATCAATCTGTTGGTGATGGGTATTGGATCCTCCAGCCACAGACACCCATCGTGCTTGAAGCATAGTAGCTTCTTGATGAGCAAGACTGTAATCGGGGTATGATTCTAGTGCAACACCCATTATAGGTTGAGCAGACCTACCTTGTTTACTCACCTAAGCCACTTCCGTGCTTACAATGTGGTCATCCCAATGGTTCTGTCAATAATGCGGCGCATTAGCTACTCGGTTGCCAAGTGCGGGAACTTCTCATGGTCAGCTAATTCCCAGTCTTCAAGCTTTAACAGAGGAACCCGCCCCAAGCATGGTCCTTCAACGATAATCTCATCTAGTAGTAGAGGGTTTTGTAAGGGAACCTTGCTCACCTTAGTCCTTCTCTTGTGCAAAGGGATGTACTCAGGTAACCGAGTGATAGGGTCAGTACCCTCAACTTCAACTTCCTCGACATTTATCCCCATGTTCTCGTCATCCATCAAGATGTCTTCGATTTCTTCCTCGTCCGGCTCCAGGTTATTGGCTTTTCCCTTTTCCTAAGTGGTGGGATTTTCCTTTGGTGGGTTTCTTCTCGGCGATGTGCGCACCGGTATCGTAGGCTATTTTCCCTTCTTATCCTTCACACTCTCCTTGGTTCGGGTCGACTTCGGTCTAGGTGTCCATGGTGATTTGGGAACTCTAGCTAATACTTTGGCAACCTCTGGAGCAACTTCCTTTGCCTCCATAACAAATTTCGGCATAGTCTCTTTGGCTACCACTACTTCGGTGTCCAGAGCTTCTACGGGTGCCGACATGACGCTATTCAACAATTCTCGCGTCGCCTTTAGTAATTGTTCAAATGCCAAACTCGCTATCAAAGCTTTGAAGAATTCTTGGTTCATGTGCACCTGAGAGCTCAACAACTCAATTCTCAAAATGACAAGTGTTTTTCATTGGGCAACCACCTGTAATTTATAGGGAATTTTAAATTCAAATCCAATCATTCCCCCCACATTCAGTTCGTTAATGCTAGATTGGCAGCAAATTTTCAAGGATTTGTCCCATAAATTTCGTCTTAACTGTTAGTCCCCCGCTCCATTTGGCTGCATTTCTATTGTCAAATCATGAACAGTGACTTTAATGATCACGTTTTGGCTGATTTGCATGATTTCTCCCTGGGTATCACAACTCTTTTCACACTTTCGTGAACCCTGTGGCACTTCATTGCTTCACACAATCCTCCAATCGAATAGCTCCTAACCAGGGTAGTGTCGTTTATAGTCATGTGCCTCCTTTCAGCTGCCTAGAGCGCTGAGATTGTGCTATCCACATATAGTCACCTGGTTGGATCACTAGTGTATGGCTTCAATCCGCTGCCATTCACCTTTCCTCGGAAGGGATCTCCATTCAATTTTACCAACTGAACCGCTCCACCATAAGTAATCTCCTTAATGTCATAGGGCCCTAACCAGTGCATTCTGAACTTCCATATAAATTTATCAAAATTACTATCATATAAAAAAACCAGATCATTTACCTTAAAGGTGCACAACTTAATATGGCAACCATGCCATGCTTTTTCCCGCTACTTTTGGACCTGTTGGTGGAATCCAGCTAGAAATCTCTCTTCCTCAAGCTCGGCTATCTGCACGAGCCTCTCTTCCAGGGTTTTGCAGTCCATCATACCCATGAGCGCAGCTATGCATAAACTAGACACAATGTATTCCATGGGCGTCACTGCTTCAACACCATATACAAGCCTAAAGGGTGTCTATTCAATCAACTTATTGTATGTCGTCTAATAGGCCCATAGTACTGCGGTATACGTAGGTCCCAATCACTTTGTTGAGCATTGCAAACCTTTGTCAGCACGTTTTCCAACATCTTATTTAATGCTTCGACCATCCCATTAGCATGTGGGTGGTAAGGCATGCTCTTCTGGTGATATACCTAAAATTCCTCCGTCAGCACGTTGATTTTCTCATTTAGAAAGTGCGTACCACAAGCACTCATCAAAATCTTTGGACACCCAGATCACGTCAGTAAATACTCAAAGAGGAACTTCACAGCAGTCATGCTTGTGAAATCCTTCACAGGCTCTGCCTCCACCCGTTGAGTCAAATGCTCAGTCGTGGTGATAATGTACCATGCTCTCGTGTTCTTTCCTTGGGGCTGAATGGGTACCATAAAATCTATTGCCCATTTATCAAAGGGTTGTAACGTCATTTGTGGATTCAGAGGCAGCCCATCCCTCCGTGATGGCCTTCTTGTCCTTTGACACACATCACATGCCTTGTAGTAAGATTTTGAATCGTAATGGAGGGTTGGCCACCACAACCCTGTACATAGAATCTTCTACACGGTTGCTCTTCTTGCATAATGACCTCCCACGGAACCCCCATGCGCCTCTACAAGGATATTGCTCCTTTCAAACTCTGGTACATATTGTTGCAATATTTGATTAGACCCCATTTTGTACAGATAGTCAGAAATGACAGAAAAGTCTACCATGTGTACCACTAACTCCTTCTTCTGCTCGATGGTGTAACCTTCTGAGGAAGCTCCTATCATTAGGAAGTGTATGATGTCTTCAAAGTGACCATCCACGATGCGTATTGCAAATAGATGCACTTGAGGTAATCCCTACTCTAAATTAGTTGGCTCTTCCCCTGTTTCGATGTGCAATAGATGGTCTAGTCCTGCATTTAGTCATCCATGCTTCACATTAACTTCAAAATCATACTCCTGAAACAATAACAACCACCTGTAGATCCACCCCCCCCCAACACAGTCTTATTGACTAGGTATTTCAACACAGAATGATCTGTATATATATTATAATGTCCAGCAAGCAAATAGTGTCTAAACTTCTGGAGTGCATATACCATGGCTAACCCTTCGCGCTCGGTAGTGGAATAGCTCTTCTTAGCCTTGGATAACCTTCTGCTTGCGAATGCTATAGGATGGTTTAATTCTCCTCTGTCAACCTGTGTGAGTACTGCTCCTAGCGTTGTACATGACGCGTAGACATGTACATGAAATGCGTTCTTCCAATTCGAGAAGACTAAAATCGCTGCAATGACCATCTTTTCTTTCAATACATCCAAGATTTTTTTACAGTCCTCGTTCCAATAGAATGTGACATCCTTTTTCAACAACTTTTCCATAGGCGCAGTGATCTGGGCATAGACCTTGATAAAATTCTTGTAATACCCAGTGTGTCCTAAGGTTGCACGCAACTATTTGACACTCCTCAATGCCTCCAAACTAAGTATCACTACAATCTTTGTGGGATCTACCATCAATCCCTGTCGACAAACCACATGACCTAACAGGGTCCCAAAAGGAATGCTAAACAATCATTTCTTCAAATTAAGCACAATCTGGTACCTCAAAAAGTATCTAAAATCAAGCACAGACTTTCCACATGGAATTTTACTAGCTCAGACATAGTCCAGTAATCAATGTACACCTCCAGAAACTTATGAATAATTTCCTTGAACGTAGCAATGACTATGTGTGAAAAATCATGGGCACATTCTTCAATCTAAAATGCATTATGGTGTACTGAAAACATCCCCACTCAGTCGTGAAGTTCATCTTGCTCCTATCATTCAGTGAAATTTTGATCTGATGGTACCCAAACAACCCATCAGTGAAGGAATACGCTTCCTGGCCACCTACATTGTCCAACACCTCATCAGGTAATAGAGTCGGGAAAGGATCATGCAGACAAGCATCATTCAAATTCCTCAGATCTATGCATATCCTTATTTCATCCTTCTTCTTCTTTTCTTGTACCACCATTGGGCTTACGCAATCAGATTCTTCTATGGGCTCAATGATGCATGTCGCAAGCATGCTATCTAGCTCTTAGCGGGCATTCTCCTTATAATTCGGATTGAGGTGGTAAGGTCATTGCTTAACCGGCTTCACGTCGGGTTTTAACGTGATATTCATAACATCTAGGTCTTCTGTTATCCCTTTTAGCTCTGTAAACTTGTTAGGGAACAAATCTTGGTATTCGTGGAGCAATTTAACGACCTTATCCACTCTCATGTCATCCCAATAATCTCCCATCTTCGCGAATTTGGGCTCCAACTCCTTACCAATATTTTACCTATTTCGTTTTCACTAGTGCAGTTATATCAGGATTCTTAATCTGTAGTCCCTCAACCTCGCGGTGGTCCTATATTTTAAGGATGTTAATATTTTGTGTATCCTCATCTTCTTCTTCAGTGGTCATGTTATAGCATTCCAGTGCATGGCTTAGCTAAGTAGTCTAATTTGGTTTAATCAAATCCAGAGGATCCTGTGGTATCCTGAAGATTGTTGCTTTCACTTATTGTACCACTTTGTCAATACAGTAAAACTCATCTTCAAAGTTGAATGCCATCATGAATCCTTCATGCAGAATATCTTGTTCACCTGTACCATGGAGGAGCTTGATTTCCAAGTACCAGTTCATTGGGATGACATCCAAGGTATGACAGAACAAGTGCACCCATTCTGGTTGGGGCTTCGTTCCATAATCATGAGCCTATTTGGCCAAGTGTGCATGTGGATCATCCTTCCCATCATACTTGTCTATCATTTGTACCTTCAGCTTCCGAAAGCGTGTTATCATCATCCTTTTTCACTCGCACCAATTATTAAAGTTACCCTTGTGCATACCCCACCATCTTGCGGGCGTAGCGCACAGGACCCAATCCAAAGCCTGGAAACACTGCTTTTCTGGTAACTCTCTCTCAAATGCATCCAAAAGTAATTCTACATCATTCAGGCCATCATAAGTGGGAAAATTTCTTACCTCTGACGAGACACAGTGTAGCGATCAGAGCATCATGTTATAGCTTAGTGTGTTTACTTCGTGTAATCAATTCTACCAGTGCTCTAATTCTTCATTACAGTCTGAGGTGCAGGAACTCTCACGATCCCATGTAATTTGTCCATCCACTGTCGAATTCACCCAATCTTGGTCTCGTGTTGTTATCTTATATATACATTCCAAATTTTCATCGCTCTCATAATCGCAGATGGGTTTAGTATAGCATGATCCTTCAGTAGGATCTAGGGGTACTATTATGCAAAGCAATTTCTTGTCATATATCATCTTCCACTTCCTTAGGTTGATTACCCCGTTCATGTCAGTAGCCCGATCAATGGGAAGGAGCACAGGGTAGGGGTTGCTGTCATCTACAATTTCTATTACTTCAAAGTCATCCAACACGCTCATGCCTTCAATATCTATAGTTACTCCTTGGAATCATCCCATGGGGATGATCTTCTGCTAATTTTCTATCCTTAACTAAATTGGAGACAACTGCAGTGCGGGTCTTCCCATCCGCTCCCAAGTCTGCTTTGGTAGAACGTTCGCATCTGACCCCAGATCCAAAACAACCTAATCCATTTCATATTATCCTATCTGTGCGGTCAGTCTCATCTCTTATCCTGTCCTTTGTTTATGCTCACCAATCTTTCGTACCATGCGCAGTTCACCCGAAGTGTTTCCAGTGCATCTATTTATAAGTTCCAGTAATCCCTTCATAGCCTTGCTATCACGAAACAACTTCATGCAGGTTTCTATAAAGGTCATAAGCATAGAAGGGTCCATCTCCTGATCAAGTTTATCCTTGCTTGCTGAGGTAGAGGCCTCAGTGAAGCTCTTCTTTGTTTCCATGAACATTTCATGTGTGTGCTCCAAATCAAATTCAACCTCTTTCGCTAGAGGTTTGTGAACCCATGTGTTTTCTTTGGGTTGTTTTCCCTTATCATCCCCTACTGCAATTCCACTTTGGAGCACTATATTCACATTCAGTTCCTCTCCAGGAGGCTTAGACCTCATCATCTGCAGGTTCTCAGTCAGTGGCACCCCTTTGTCGTGTATCCTTGCTATCAACGTAGGACAGTTTTCTGTCTCATGATCAAACTAAGTGTGATATTTCCATGATAGTCACGTAGGGTTAGTGCATTCATGGGCATAGTGTCCTGGTCCTTCGTAATTGTAGCAGATTAGCTATCCCCAACCTCTGTCAGGTACTCCTTCACCTTGGCCTCATCTGCACCCCTGAAAGCCTATTCTCGCCATCCCTACACTCAAGTCAAGGGGGCGTGTTTCTACCTGAACCCTATAGGTGGGAGTTTTATCCATCATCAATTCATAACTTCTACAGTTTTGCTCATTGTGCCCTACAAATCTACAAAAGTTTCAGAACAGTTGTTGCGGTGTTTGTACAAACTTCTGCAGTGAATGACAATTATCTGTCATATGTTTTCCTGCTACCTAACATATATCACACCACAATGTAGGCCCCGTGCTCGGTCCTACTTGAGCTTCCAGCCACAAAATCATCGATCCTCCTCCTGCAATATAGTTTTCAAAGACTAGAAAATGGTCTTCATCATGCCCCTGACTTTTACATTTCAGGCACCATACCTCTTCGCACACCTCCAATCGAAATTTTCTATCTTACTTCAGGCTTTGCATTTCAAGGAAAATATTTTTCAACTACGCATGGATCTGCTAAACCCCTAGATTTAGATCTTGCATCAGTGTTTCATGCTGTCTCATTGCAATCTCCAAGGCCTCTTCCTGAGTTGTAATCTTCTATTGTGATGGTGCAACCCTTAGGTGTGGTAGGAGCAAAGCCGTGAACCACTCGCGGTGTTGTCCATCTGTTATGTCGTATTAGCTTCGCGGATTTTACACTTCAACCTCTGATCTAATTCCCAAGGTGTCTCACATGGTTTCATCATGATTTCCTTGAACCCCACAATCGAGTGTGCCTCAAATTTAAGCCTATTGAACTCTTTATTTAGCACTGTCTGGATGTCCGCCACCCCAGCATTTGGATTATCATTAGAGTACTTGATGTACCAGGTTAGTGTGCAATCTTCAAAAGCACTAACCAATGTTGTCTTCTTCATGTGATCATCTATGACACCTTGAGCTTCCCATGCAGATTTCACAACAAACCAAAATTGGTCAGAGTCCTCATTTTCCAATCCTTTAAACAAAGGCAGCTTCACTGAATTTTCCATGATGAACTACGGAGGAGGTGGTGGTGGTATGGGTGAAGTCGCAGGTGATGGTGGTGAAGTTTGAGGTGGCATGGGTGGAGGTGGCAGTCGCGGGAATTCTTGTCTTATTAACTGAATTTCACTTTGCAGAGAAGCCTGCACTACTCCCTCTTCATCACCCAATGGAGTTGAAATTAGTGGGCTATATTCAGGACCCTTTCTTCCTTTGTTCCTATAAGCTTTTCTGCTTTGCGTAGCTCTGAACATCAAGGTAGCTACATAACCCGTTTTTCACACAATAACATCTTAATCCAGGTATTCAAAGACTTCAAATACTTACCTCGAAGAGCTTTGAAAAAACATCACTCCACCTCGATGTAACTAACTAAGGTATCGACCGTGCATTTAGTCAAAAATCCTCCTATGATGCGATCGAGCCAATGATCGACAGCATGGGTGATCTTATCCTTAAAGGCTTCTAGTCTCTGTACTTCCGTCATGTCTGCACCTTCCTTAGCTATCCACTAGCTTCATGATCCACTCGTATAGCTCAAATAGAAAGGAACATAAAAATATCTCATGAATTTATGTATATAGGTACCTGTCTAGCCATTATTACTTTGTTAATCGTGGATTTCTGTTATCCTGCGCCGCAAATTTGTGGATCATTCTGTCCAACCAATCTTCAACCTCTTTGTTAGTTGGATTCTGATGATACAACATCAGACATCTCTTACGTAGATTCTGGTGCCGACAACGAAACCATTTGTTGGCTGCGTGGGACCTGATGCAGGTTCAGTGTTAGTTAGCCAAACAAATCCCTACTCTACTAGCCCTTTCAACATAAGCCCACAGAGCACAGACCAAAGTCTCACTCGAAGCAATATCGAGGGATGTTGGAACCAAGTTTCCACACCCTGAGATGGTCGTGATGTCGATTTATACACTTTGTTCCTGCTTCGCACAGATCGTTAAGTTCTAGGGCTCCATTAGTCTAGCCCTTTACTCTGCCCTTCAGTACCTCTGTGAAGGAGTGTGGGTGACCTTCGCGTAGCCTTAACCTGTTGTCTAGGTACTTTCGAAATGCTATGATAGCATATTGTAAGGTCTCCCAAGTTAACTTAAGTGTTTTACTTATATTAATAAATAATCACAGTTAGCGCCCTGTAATATGATATTATTACTTGCATTCGTTTACCTAATATAATCACATATATTCTCTCATTACATAAACATTGTAAAGTAAACCCAAAATGGAATATAACCAGATACATTAATAGGAAATAAATACATAGAATTTGCAGAATACTTCTCTTTATTGATATCTTCAGATCATTACAACCTCTATCTACCCTGCGCAGACAACTATAGGGGTTTGGGAACTAAACCACAAACTTCTACCCTAAGCCTCTACACACTCAACTATAGAGCCTATACCTATGCTAAGAATCGAAACACTTAGACTTCGCTACAAAGACTCCGAGCCTTATCTTCTTCGCTAAATACTTATAACTACTTAGAGGTTACTTACTTAGCTTCTTTTATGCAATCCCATGGTCCGCGGACCATGGGTGGATCTTTACAACCAAATTTACACTTTACAAAATAAGGGTAGACAACCCTTTATGACTCTTGACACCTTTGCGCTTCGTGACCAAAAAATGCAAAGACTTTACAACTTTATTACAAAATAGACCCAAAACATGGCATTTTAGCCCCAAAATTATCCTTGGGGGATCTTGTTCCCAACAGTGGGAAGGCAGTATGACCTAAATGGAACTGCTAAGAACTTCACTACTATGGTGAGAGTAAAACAATTCACCCATGAGGAGGATGCCTTTGATGACCTCTTCCTACAAAAAGAAACATTTTTAGAAGTGATGCATATGGAATCACTACTTTTTTCCCGAGATGATGTTGAAGCTTTCCATGTGTACAAAAAGAGGAGATTATTTAAGGTCACATTGGACCTACTATAGATCTAAGTAATAAGGGAGCCAACTCCCAATGTAAGCTTGGATGATATCCCCAAAGAGAATTTCGAAGAAGAAACCTAAGAAAGATCTAGCCTTGAGTTAGAGAACTTAGAGCACCACTCTCAAAATGGGGGAGGTAATAAAAATAAAGTGTCTGAGAGGGACACAACTAGAACTACAAAGGAAATAGCTAAGCAAACCACAATAAAGAAACATGCATAAGTTCACTCTACATCCACTAAGTTAGAAAAACCTTAGTGATTGATTTGGAAAAGGAATGGGAACATTTAAAAGAGAAGCTTGACATAGATGAGAAAATATCTAAGATACAAACTCCTAAGAAATCATAGTACAAGTCAACTTAAGAAAAAACAGTAGAGAAAACTGTAGGCACTCAGGATGTTCAGCTGATTCCTGTCACCCCCACTTTAAAAATTATTTTGAGAATTGAGGAATTTCCTCCACTGGATGTATTTTACAGTCCTACCCACAAAGCTATCATCAAGATATAGAGAAAGAAAATAAAGTTAGATGTTGCAGCTGTTACAATTCCTGACAATGAACCAATGGACAATATATGAAAGGACTTGCCCATGGACCCATCTGAAAATCTCACAAAATCTTTGCAATTCAGAGGAGCCTATGCTATGACAAATATCGACAAAGCGACAGAGGTCCAAATGCTGCTTGAAGAAAAGGAAAAAAGAATTCCATTGTTGGAACAACAATTGGTTTAGGAGAAATCCAATCAACAAGCATAATTACAAGTAGCTCAACTCCAACAATAATTTGAACAAATGTGAATACAACATCAGACCAACCTTGTAGAAAGAGATGCAAGGATAAAAGTTACGATAGATAAGTATAAAGACAATCCGTAAATAGATGAGTTCATAAAGGAAGCACTTACTCTTAACTCCCAACTAATGTAGAAAAAGTAATTTCTTTGCCAGAAAATATCGCAAATAAGTCCTTATTGTGAGATCAGTGATGAGCTGACAAGCCAACTTGTCGACATGATACTTGAGTATGATGAAATCTATAAAAATAATTCTCACCTGGAAATAATCAGAAGAAGGGAGAGAGGTTGATCTGCCAAAACAAGAGGAATCACATAAAGACACCTTGTTCACAGATTGGGATTCTCTGCTCAAGCAAGCGGAAAGGGCAACAACAATCATAGTAGCATCAACAAACAAGATAATAGAAACCATCAATAAAAATATGCATGGTGCCAACATAGTTCTAGAAATCATACTAGGACTTCTTCCAAATTTCAAACAATTAGAGTAGCAATGGAGGCAGGCAGCGAAGGAAAAAGAGAAGGTGATCAGAAAGATGAGCAAGCTAAGCTATGACGTGTACTGCCAGTTCTTAGTAAAACCATACCGCCAATGGATGACCTTGAGATTTTTAACAACCTCCACAAAAAAATGGTTCTAGCGCTAATAGACGCTATATTTACTGGGCATTTGAAATCTGTGATCTTCCAACCGACACAAATCAAGCCTATGACAAATATTTGCAATCTAAAAGATCGAATGCAAAGGAGTTAGTCACTTACTTTATTTTTATTTTTAGTTTTATTTTGACATGGTCTGAGGCAGGCCATTTAAACCTCCTCATCTTTTTTTGTAATAATATATTTTAGAACCTATAGTTTAGTATTTAAACCCCTCTGACGCATTTAGAGAGTGGTCGAGAAATTTTATCAGAAACATTCTTTGAATCATTGCACTTCTGTACTTTTGAGGAGGTTCTGATGGAATGAATGGAACATGATCTATTTTCTCTTAAATATCTTGCATGCTCTACTAAAATGTTATTTTTTAATCTTAAAATATGTTGGATTGATTGAAATCTAATCAATATTGTTGAAGCAAATGAGCAAGACTCATCATATATGGCACTTTTATTTTAGGATCTTGTTCTATTTATGTATTAGACAATACTTCTTTTAATTGCTTTATGTGTGAAAGTATGAATTATAGTTTAGCACTTTTTCACTTTTGTATTATTTTGGCTTTGACTTTATTCTAAATACATGAATGATTTTATATTCAATATATCTTTAACAATCATTTTGGCTGACTATTTATCCAAAATGTTTACTGTTAAATGATTTAATTTATTATTGAAGTTGAATGATCTATATTACCAATTGTTGTAGTACATCATTGTAGATCACATGTTGTATTAAATTCCCTAGTATATTTATATTTAAATAGTGTTTAAACTAGGATATATGCATGTGTCTAGTAGTTTAGATTAGATTACACTTAGCTTAATCATTCCGCCTTTACGTTATATATCACCCCATCAACACTATCAAAATCTCTTCTGGGAAATTGGTCCCATTATCCCCAGTCGGAGGCACTACACCAAACACAAAAGGAGTTGCTAACCAAGATCCAGACTATGTGGTCTTCCCCCATGTTGTAGCAATGATGTTTGGGGCTTCAACATTTTTGTGCTAGAAGGAGAGCCTAACTATGAGTGGAAAGTAAATTCAAATCAATAGGCCATTCTAAGAGTAAAACTCCCTCAACATCTCCTCCAACTTCTTGATCGCATTCCGAAACTCAAAATCCTAAGCGAGAAGTTGTAAAGAACCATTTAGAATCCACTATTGTGATTTCAAAAAATTTAGATCAATATTCTTCTATAGAAACCCCTAAAGTCCAGTATTTGATCCATAAGCTACAACGGATTTCAACATCTCAAGAAGAATCTGAGTTATCTCAAGATAATGTTTCTTCTCAGTAACCCTCATCTCAAAGGTTAACTAGAGAACAAAGTGAAAAATTTGAAATCCCCCCATTTGAATTCCCTCTACCAAGCTGTAAGAGAGCTAAGAGGACACAATCTAAATCCCATAGTGAAGTTTTGTCATCATCACCTAAAAAATCCTCATTCTTTCCATCCATTTAATCATAAAATCAGCCATTAACCTCACAACTCTGGATTGTGGTTTACAATGGTACTAGAGCACAAGCCTCCTCTACCCAATCACCTTCAGATATAGGAACATCTTCCTCTACACAGATGCCTACGATGTCTCAAAACCCACAAAGGACAGGGAAAAATCCAAGAGCTGTATGGATGGCAGGACCCTTACATCTGTTGCCAGCCCATCTAGAAAAGTGGTTACCAGAGTTCAATCCTGATGGTGGTTTACCAGCCAAAGAACACATAAACAATTTTATGCTATCCATAAACCTAAACAAAGTAGTGGAAGAAGATGCGGTTGTAAGATTATTCACTTATACCTTACAAGGATCAGCAAGGTCATGGTAATTTTCATTACCATCGGGTTCCATTAATAGTTGGGATGCCTTTCAATAGCAATTCCTAACAAAGTTTGGAGATGACATATCAACAACTACTCTTATCAATGATCTCTCCAACTTGAAATCTGAACCTAGAGAACCGATTAAGGACTTCAATTCACACGTTAACAAGTTATTGAATAAAATCCCAACGGCATCCAAGCCCAGCGATGAAGTCCAAAATGAATGGTACATATCTGCCCTTCCTTCAAACACAATTATTTTTGTCAATTGGGTTGTAAAACCAACTTTGGCAGAAAACATGAAATAAGCCATAGATGTTGAAAAATGTATTCTAGCCCTAGACAATAAAAATGCATTAGAAGAACACAAATCCAATAAAGTAACTTTTAGGAATGAATCCAAGAAAAACCCACTTAAAGATCCTTTTGATATTGAAGGTCTACAAAAGGTCCTTAAAACCATGTCTAATGAAATGATTGATATCAAGAAACAGGTAGCAGATACTTCCTCAACGAAACCTTTCAGACCATAGAGAAGAAATCCCCCCTTTGATACTAAGCCTCCAAGTAGCATATCAAGTGTTGAATTGGATGTGGAGGAGGATGAAGTCTCAACATCTGAAGAGAAAACAGATGATGAACAAGTAGTCGAGTTGGAAAGAATGTGGGATTTTATCCTTCTCGATGAAGAAGCAGAAGAAGCACTACCTATTGCAACTAGGAGTAGAAGCTCTATTTATTTTCCACAAAAAAATTCAAAGCAAAAGGTATCAACTCCAACTCCCTAGGAAAAAAGAATAGGTAACAAATCTTCGTTGAAATCCAGTCAAACTGGTCCTTCTCAAACAACTTCTTCATCTTTAGCTAAAACCCTTTTAGTCTCTGATGAAATGGGATACAACATAGTGGAAGATATGAAAAATACTAGGGAGAACATTACCTTTCACGATATTATCATGTTGAAACATCAACAGAAGCTATTACTCAAATATCTAAAAGCAGTCCCTAATTCTCTGCTTCCCATTGTTGTAATATCGCAAGCTGCCCAAGAAATGGGAAGACCTCCTAATACCTCATTAGAAAGGATCGGTCCTATCGATATTCCTTTTGAATTTGATGTTTTCAACAAGAATCTACATAACTATTTAGTTGATTCTGGAGCTTCATCTAACATTCTACCACGAATAGTTTGTGCGAAATTGAACGTTGAGCCACAAAAATCTTTTGTGCACATTGTGTAGTTAGACCGATCCCAAGTCGAAGTTATAGGAGAGCTCAATAAAGTCACTATCGAGCTCTCATCAAACCCTAAAGTGTGTCAATTCATTGACATTCTTGTGGTAGATATCACCAAGTTCTATGGTTTAATCCTTAGCAGAGACTGGTAAGAAAAGCTTGTGGCTATTTTGCAACTGACTGGTCCCACATGTGGCTTTGATATAGTGGCCAGCCAAATCAAATAAGGGTTTGCTGCGAAAAACTTCAAAATCATATCGTTACAGAACTATAGGGAGAGAATGAGCCAGTCGCATATAGTAGCAATATCATCAAAAACAACTAAGTTGAATCATTTCTAGGAAATATTATTGCAAATATTTCACCATTGGAAAATTATGTTATATTGCAAGTTGAGAATTTTTCTCAAACAGATACTTCTAAGTGTATAAATTTTGTAGATAAAGCTATAGTTAGCTCATTATTTAGGAAATTAATTTTTGACAGATCCAAATCTAACGATGGAGCTAGAGTAAGATATTAGTTAGCCCAAAAGGAGAAAAAACTATGCTAGCATGCAGGCTTGAATTCAAATGCACAAACAACACTGTCAAATATGAAGCATTGGTTCAGGGGCTGTATAAGGCTATCAGCCTTAATATCAAACACCTTCAAGTGTTTGGATATTCGAAAGTTGTGATAAAACAGGTAAGAAATACTATAAAGTGTTTGTTTGGACATTTGAAACATTATCAATCATTAGTCCATGACCTCACTTATCATTTTATAGCATTTAATATTTTCCCTATCCCAAGAATCCAAAATGAAAGCCGATATTTTGGCTAATGTTGCATCCAAGCTCCTTACACCGCAAGGTTATAGCCCAAATCATTTTTCTACTGAATTGATTCTTAGGTCTTCTATTCCTCACAATATCACCAATTCGCGAGTCCTTAATAATGATCCAAATATCATAATTTTTCTAACATCTGAAGCCTCCTATGATGACCATATAATAGATGAAGATCAACATTACTCCCAGCTTAAGCAAGAAGCAACTATGAATTACATACCTAAGTCTATGGTTAAGATGGAGGACTTATATGATCTCAAGGACAGATTCAAAAAATCCACTAATTCAAAACTCCAATGTTCAACTTGGACATTTGAATTTGTTAATCTTGGAACTGACCTTAAACCTCAGAATATCAATTGAGGACTTGGTATCACACTTGATGAAAAATAAACCTTCCATCATTTGTTGAAGAAATGCAAGAATGTCTTTTCTTTGAACTATGAAGACCTTAAGACACATGACACTTCTATAATTCAACATACTGTCCCCATGATATCTGATGAAAAAAATGTGCAGCAAAAGCTAAGAAAGATCCACCCAAATTTAGAAATTCAAATCAAATTTAAATTGAATAAGCTGCTCAAAGCCGAAATTATCTTTCCTGTCAGGAACTCAAGGTGGATTTCCAACTTTGTTCTTGTCAGAAAAAAGAATGGTGATATTCGAATATGTATAGACTTTCACAATCTTCCCAAGCTTGTCAGAAGGAAAATTTCCCATTACATCCTATGGAATAGATACTGAAAACAGTTGTTGGATCATAACTAATGTGTTTCCTGGATGGATTCTCAGGTTATAATCAGATTCTAGTACATCCAGATGACCCGCTAAAGACTACCTTTCGAACCAAATAGGGAACCTATGCCTATCAAAAGATGCCATTTGGGTTAATTAATGTTGGTGCCACATTTCAAAGAGCCATGGACATAACTTTCAAAGGCTTGGTTAATAAATTAGTGGTAATCTATTTGGATGATATAACTATATACTCAAAAAAGCGCGATAATAATTTAAAGGATTTAAAACAAATCTTTGAGTGTTGTCAGAGGTATGGAATTTCTCTCAATCCCAAGAAATATTTCTTTGCCCTGAGTGAGGGAAAGCTCCTTGGATTTATTGTATCCAAAGAAGGGATTCACATTGATCCTGATAGGATAAGAGAAATTTCTAGAATCCCTTTACCTCATAACAAGAAAGCCATGCAATCTTTCCTAGGTCATATAAATTTTGTCAAAAGATTTGTCCCTAACTTTTCATGAATTGTTTTACCTCTCCAATCTATAATTAAGAAAAATTATCTTTTTAAATGGGGACACATTGAGCATGAAGCCTTTGATCTAATTAAACAATAAATCTTGAATTCTCCCTCACTAGCAACTTCAAATTTTTCTAATCATTTAATTTTATATACATTTGCTTCTGAGAAATCATATGCAGCTCTATTAACACAGGTCAATGATGATAAATCTGAAGCATCGATTTCTTTCTTTAGCTCCAATTTTGAATTAAACTACTCAGATGTTGAAAAACGAGCTTTCACTATTTTCAAATCAATAAAGCATTTCAGGCCCTTTCTCCTCAAAATCCACACCAAGGTAGTAGTCTCATTCTTATAGTGAGAAATCTATTAATACAAAGAGATGTAGGTGAGAAAAGGGAAAATTATGTAACAACACTGCAAGAATATGACATTGAGATTAGACTAGCCAAAATTGTAAAAGGTCAAGGTTTTGAAAAATGTTAGTAGGAGCATCCAACTTATGAGCACTACAAGATTCAGTTGTTGATATACAAATATACAAGGTAAGTCTTAATGACACTGAATCCAAATATGTTGATATCATGTTTTATTTGAAAAATGGATATGACCCACGTAACTAAGTTACAAAAGAAAAAGGGCTTTGAGGTTAAAATCTAGACAATATCAAATCATCAATAATGTGTGTTTAGAATAAATTATGATTATGTTTTACTTAGATATCTTGAATAATCTGAGGCAAAAAAGGTTTTGCAGGAACTCCATGATGGACTAGCTGGTCGAAATTTTGGAGGTGACACAACTGCACATAAAATCTTGCATGTTGGCTATTATTAGCCAACCATATTTAAATATGAACATCATTATGTAAGGAAATGTAAAATTTTTCAAACAACTGCTGGGAGACAGAGGAAACCCACATTACCATTGCAACCAATCAACATTGAACAACCATTTGAACAATGGGGACTAGATATAATAGGTGAGATTGTTCCTCACTCTTGAAAGCAGCATAAATATATCCTTACAGAAATTGCTTACTTCACAAAGTGGTTGGAAGAAATTCCACTTAAGTTAGCCAATTATGGAAACATCATTGAATTTATTGATCAATGTATTATTACCAAATTTAGTCTACCATTTTCCCTCATCTTTGATAACACATCTTATTTTACAGGCAATGTTATGACAAAATTTTCTAATAAAGGAAGTTTTACACTTAAATACTCTGCTAACTATTATCCTCAGGGAAATGCCTTGGCCAAATATACAAACAAAAATTTGATAAAAATTATCAAATGAACTATTGAGAAAAGTAAAAAATACTTGCACAAATATTTAATATTTGCTCTATGGGTAGATTGAATAACACAAAAGGCCTCAATAGGCACTTCTCCTTTTAATTTTGTCTATGGGAAAGAAGGTGTCCTCCCTACAAATGTAGCTATTCCCTCTCTAGACCTAGTTTAATTTATTGAAGAATCCCCTTCCTCTTCTATGTAAGTAAGACAATCACAAATCCTTAAGCTCAAAGAAGAAATGAAAAAGGCCAAATTACACATGAACATCATCAACATCTTGTCAAATCTTCTTTTGATGCAAATTCTGTAAGTTCAAAATCCTTTCAGCTTGAAGACTTGGTATTGAAATGGGATAAAGAACATGAGGAAAAAGGTAAGAATACCAAATTCTTAAGAATGTGGCTTGGACCATTTCAGATTGTGGAACAAATAAGCTCATCAACCATTTTATTGCAAGATTTATTAGGAAAGAGAGATTCTCTACCTGTCAGTGGGTAGATCTATAGGTTTTAACCCCGTATAGAAATTACCTGCATACGAATTCTAAAACACAGAAAATAAACAATGCGAGAGCATAACACATAAAACACATATACACAGAGATTTTCCCCTGGATCCAAAAACCAGGACTACCAGCTTGATTTTTTATTATGTTCCTTTCAATGTTATAATACATATTTATACATATCGAAGCATCTAATACCATGGACCTAAAACCATCGCGTCCAAAAAACATGTGAAAAAAACATACACAAAACCATAGGTGGGTTTGCCCATCCTAACATAGGGTCCAAAACAAAAATTTTCGAGGGTGCTGACCTAGACCCCATAAAGCGAGGTTACAAGTACACCTCAAACCCCCTATGACCCCCCCCCCCCCACCCTTGCTACATAATCGACGCAACAAAAGGGGGCTCCACCCCCCCTCTAACCCCCCTGGTTAACTACGTGGGCTAGTCGTGGAAAGAATATAACACAACCCAACATTCTCCCACTTGTTTTTTTCTTTCCACAGGGGGCCACAAGGGAGCTTAGTCATTTTTCTAGCCCTGAAATGCCCACTGTCTCTCTACACCAAGAGAACTTCTCAGAGCTCACAGATTTTGTCAATGCATTTGGAGTATTCTTTAAAGTGTCCACCTTTACCAGCAACACCATTTTGTCTTCTATCATATCCCTCACAAAGTGATACTGAGCATCAATGTGCTTTGTCTTTGAATGATATGCAGGGTTGTTTGCCAAAAAAATTGCACTTTGGCTATCACAGTCTATCCTTATAGCTGTCTGTACTAACCCCATACTTGAACACAATCTCTGCAACCAAACTGGTTCCTTGCTTGCATGAGTGGTTTCCATGTATTCCGCCTCTGTAGTTGATAGTGCCACTACAGATTGTTTCTTACTCATCCAACTGACTGCACCTCCAAATAGGTTAAACACATACCCACTTGTAGATATTGTCTAATCTAGATCTCCAGCCCAGTCTGCATCAACAAAGCCATGAATATCCAACATTTTGTCCAATCCTAGTCTGCCTTGGTAACATAAACCATAGTCACTAGTGCCACGCAAATACCTAAAAGCTCGCTTCACTATTGTCCAATGCTCCTTCCTTGGTTTTGACATAAACCTACTCAATACTCCCACTACATGTGCAATGTCTGGTCCACTACAGACCATTGCATACATCAGGCTATTGATTCCACTTTCATATGGAACACGAGACATATCCTCTTCCTCTTCTTGTGTCTTTGGACACTATTCAACAGATAACCTCACACCTACAGGAATAGGAACCTTCACTGGTTTACTATCCTGCATATTAAACCTCTATAGTATTGTCTCTACATACTTCCTTTGGTTTAACCAGAGCTTCCTCTTTGCCCGATCTCTTTTAATTTCCATGCCCAAAATATAGTTTGCAGCACCAAGATCTTTAATGTCGAATTTGGAGGACAATTGGGTCTTCAAATCCTGGATAATCTCTTTGTCATTTCCAACCAGCAACATATCATCCACATACAAGACTAGATAAATAACATGGTCACCAATTAATTTAAAATACACATGGTGATCTTCTTTGCTTCTAGTGAAGCCAAGTCCCCGTATAAATGTATCAAATTCATAATACCACATCCTTGGTGACTGTTTTAACCCATACAATGACTTCTTTAACTTGCATGCTAGTTATTTCTTACCCTTCACTGCAAAGCCTTCAGGTTGCTTCATGTAGATCTCATCTTCCAAATCCCTGTGAGGAAATGTTGTCTTCACATCCATCTGTTCTACCTAAAAATCAAAAGCAACAACAATAGATAAAAGTAATATAATAGAAGTTACCTTGGCAACAGAAGAAAAAATATCACCAAAATCAATTCCTGGCACCTGGGAATAACCTTTTGCTACCAACATAGCTTTGAATTTCTCCACCTTTCCTTCTGCATTTGTCCTCTTCTTGAACACCCATTTTCTGCTAATGGGTTTCCTTCCAGCCGGCAACTCCACGAGATCCCAATCCTCATTTTTGTGCAAAGATTCCATTTCATCAACCATGGCCTCTTTCCATAGTTTTCTATCCTTTGAATCCACTGCTTCCATCACATTTATGGGATCATCATTAGCAAAAGAGAAAGAAACATTTGAACAGAAAGCAGATGGACTATACCTTTCAGGCTGCTATCTTTCTCGAATTGATCTTCTCACAGACGGAGTTTGTGGCTCTTCATCCTCTAATTCCTCCTCTACTGTAGAGTCTGATTCTTCCTCCTTTAGCTCAAACTCTATCTTCTCAGGTTCCTTTGGTTGGACTTCATGTTTAATAACATCTTTCACCTCTCTGAATACCACATCTCGGCTGTACACAACCTTCCTTGTTACTGGGTTCCAAAGCTTATAACCCTTTAAACCATCCTTATACCCAATAAAGATGCACCTTTCAGATTTACTATCCAACTTGGTTCTTTTCTCCTTTGAAACATGTACATATGCATCACATCCAAATACCCTTAGATGTGAAAGAGAGGGTTTCTTACCAGTCCATACCTCTTGTGGAGTCTTATCCTCCAACACTGATGAAGGTGACCTGTTCACCAAGTAACACGCAGTATCCACCGCCTCTGCCCAGAATTCTTATCCTAACCTGGCACCATTGAGCATGCTTCTTGTCCTTTCCATCAACATCTTGTTCATTCTTTCTACAACTCCATTTTGCTAAGGTGTCTATGGATTAGTATTCTACCGTGATATACCACACTTCTTACAGAATTCTTCAAATTCCTTACTGCAAAACTCTCCACCGTTCTTTATCCTCAGTAGCTTTATCTTCTCCTCTATCTAGTTTTCCACCAGAGCCTTAAATTCTTTAAACTTGTCAAAGACTTTAGATTTATTCTTAAGGAAATATATCCATGTATTCCTTGATAAGTCATCTATAAATGATACATAGTACACAGACTTACCCAGTGATGGAACCTTTACAGGTCCAAACACATCACTGTGCGCAAGATCTAATATATGTTTTTCCCTCTTACCACCAGAGGGGAAAGTCACCCGATTCTATTTCCCATATACACAATTTTCACAGAAATCAAAATCCAGAGAGCTATTACTCATACCTTCTACCATACCTTTACCATGAAGTATTCGAAGGCCCTTCTCTCCAATATTTCCAAGCCTTTGATGCCATAGCATGGTCTTCTCTCCAGAGACCACTAGATTTTCTACTCCACTTTCAGGAACCACAGAACTGTTGCACCCATCAACAATAGTGCGACCTTGCAGCTTGTACAGAGTTCCAATCCAAAGTCCCCGTAACAATACCAGTGCTCCCTAAACCATTTTGAAGGTGTCCTTCTCGAACACTGTTTTTACACCTGCATCATCTAGCTTGCTAACAAAAATTAGATTTCTGGCTAATGTAGGAATATGCAGAACACCTGGAAGTGTTCTAACCCTTCCACCTTGCAGCTTCAACTTCACTTTTCCACAACCAGTGATTCTAGCCTTCCTGTCATCCCCCAAGAAGACATCACCACCATCATATTTCTCATACTCACAAAACCACTCTCTATGGGGAGTGAAGTGAAAGGATTCACCAGAGTCAATCAACCATGCCTTGCGATCTACATGTGTACTTGAAGAAGGCAAGAACACATCCCCACCTTTATCTGAGGTGGTTTACGCCTCTACATAAGCAGCATCATCAGATCCCTTTCCTTTATCATGAGCTTTAGATTTATAGTCCCTTTTGTAGTGCCCTTCCTTTCCACATTTCCAACACACTACCTTTACATGTTTTCCTGTAGATTTAGATCTCCCTCTAGGTTCAGATCTCCCACTCGATGACTTATTTTTGTTTCTATTCTAAGACTATCCTCATACAGACAAGGCATCACCATTCTGGCTCTCCATATTTTTCTGTCTCATCTCCTTCGTCAGCAAGGATGCTACTATTTCATCAAACTACAAGGCAGTTGCATTGCTACCTATTGCAATAACCAGACTGTCCCATGAATTTGGCAGAGAACACAACAAATTGATGCACTTATTTTCATATGAAATTTTAATATCAACAGATGCTAATTGACTTACCACAGTATTAAATGCATTCAGATGCTCTGTCACTGAGGCTCCATCTTTCATCCTCAGGTTATACAACTTTTTCTGTAGGAACAATTTATTCACCAAAGAATTAGATAGGTACAGAGCCCCTAACATGTCCCACAAAGCCTTCACCGTAGCTTCCCCTGATACATTCAATAATATTGAATCTAAGACACACAATTGTATTGTGATCTTTGCCTTCTGATCCAACTTCTTCCATTTTTCATTGGATACTCCCATTGGTTTACTGCCCGGATCTACCACTATCCACTGATCTTTGTCCACCAACAGATTCTCCATCTTGAGTTTTCACAACTGAAAACTCTAACCATTAAATTTATCAATCTTTATCTTTCCACTGCTCGCCATCCTCTTTCACCACCAGAATCAATCTCGCAGATCTCCGACTAAATAGGGTCTACCACAGGCCCAAGAGAAACCCCTCAGAAACAAAGGTGTCCCCTTGAAGCCAAAATTTCTCTGATACCAAATGTAGATTTTAACCCTATACAGAAATTATCTGCATACGAATTCTAAAACACAGAAAATAAATCATGCGAGAGAATAACACATAAAACACACATACACAGAGACTTTCCCCTGGATCCCAAAACCGGAACTACAAGCTTGATTTTTTGTTATGTTCCTTTCAATGTTATAATACGTATTTATACATGCCAAAGCATCCAATACCCTGGACCTAAAACCATCTCATCCAATAGCATGGACCGAAAATCATTGCGTCCAAAAAACATGTGCGAAAAACATGCAAAAAACCATAGGTGGGTCCGCCCATCCTAACATAGGGTCCAAAACCAAATTTTTTTAGGGCGCTGCCCTAGACCCCATAAAGTGGGGTTACAAGTACACCTCAAACCCCCTGTGACCCACCCCACTACATAATCGGTGCAATGAAAGGGGGCTCCGCCCCCCCTCTGACCCCATGAGTTAACTACGTCGGCTAGTTGTGGAAAGAATATAACACAACCCAACAAGATCCTAAAGAAATATTTTTCATAGATGATAATCTCTTCTATTCATTGTATATTATTGTTTTTAATTTATAGGAAAATAAAATTCGACTAGCATTTACTTTTGGCCTTTAATATAATAGTCTCTTTTATATTTTGACTGATCGCTTGTATAAGTGGAGATTGTTAAAAAGATGATTTTAACATTTGAAACATAAGCTAAGTTCTATCTCTCTGAAATTACTTGTCCTCTACCAAAATTAGTTGTCCTTTGGTGAAATTCAACTTTGTAAAATAACCTTTGTTCTACCATCAATTAATAAAAGTATCTATAACAAAGCAAGGACTCTCTACAAAGAAGCATTTTTAACTACATAATTGTCATCCAGAAAATCTCAAGGAGTCAATGATTCTTTGCATCTAGTGAGCTTTCACTTGTTAGAGTGTAATTCTAAAATATGCTTAAAATCAAAGGATAAGGGGTGTCATCAAGAACCAACTTACCATGATCATAGGGAAGTAACAAGCTGACATTACCAATATTGCATACCAAAACATGGTAATGACTTGAGATTATGATGAATCAAAAGACAAGGGGTCTCATCACAAGCCAGCTTGTTTAGTTAAAGTTACAACCAGTGAATGGCACTGTAAATTTTGGCCACCAAACCAAGACAATGACCTTTAAGAATAAAAATGAAAATTTTAAGAAAAAAGAATTGTTTAGAAAAGAATGAGAAAGCACGTAGGTATATGAATTTGAATTTATCTTTAAAAATTGCACTCTTACCTAGATTGGAAACTAAATCATTGCTGGTTAAATGGTAACCCTGTCGAGGCTATGGATGCCTACTAGCACCAGAGGCTCTACCTATGACAATTGAGTACATATAAAAGCTAATTTGCAAGAGTCCCATGTTTTTATCTTTAAAGCCAAGTAATCACTGATGTAGACAAAGCAATTTTCATATTAAAGAGGATAATCAAATGGATGATAATTAAGTAGATTTTTCTTTTTATTATTCAGAGAAATGTTACTTATCTTATATTTCATGTATCTGTATTTTTTGAATTACCTTTATTTTGGAAGTTCTTAGAAATTTCAAAAAACAGCTAGACATAACTCGTTCTTCTACTGAATCACCAATTGTTGTGCTGTGGTGAAGTAAAATTATAAGTGTGGACACAAACAAATTCCTCCAGCTTGATAATGGGTCTAGCCACAATAGATACATTCTATAGAAGATTTCCTTAGGTTAGAATCAATCAAGAGGGCCTACCTCTTTGTTGCTTATCTTGTTTGATGATTTCCTTGCTTGCTCGCTCCAGCAATCCCTTGCTTCCTCCTGAAACATGTAAACAACAACAACACCGAAACATAATAATAGAAAAATTGCATTTCAACCTACTTAATGAGTCAAGAAGCATTAAGACACGAATATGTATTATTACAAAACATGTAGGAAATCAATCAATAGTTGCATATATTAATATCAAAGAGAGATTACAACCATTCATCTTGACGTCGTAGTCTTCCTCTGACAAGACCAGGTTCCACACATTTCTACTAGCACTCCATGATGGCTTCAAACAACAATAGTTTAAAGGCTCCTCCCTTTAGGCTTCAGTCCAAACCAAACAAACTTCTCCCTCATACAACTAGATGGCTACAACTAGTAATAGCTTGCTTGTGTAATCAAAATAGTATACTCACACTCAGCCAACACTCTAACTAGCTTTTGCTTGGGAAGAAGGGAGGTTTATATAGGAAATATGGATGGGAGATGGATCCTCTTCTCATGGGAGAAGGACCTATCCCGTGAGGTAGTTGCATCATTATAGGGTAAAGGAGCCCAATCTTTCATCCTCAACCCCATCCAGTCAAACCATTTACTAGAATTTTCTTACGAAGCTTCTATAGCTTGAAGCTTCGACTCTGTTTTAAAAAAATTCCATAACAGGACTGATGCAACTGGAACACAGCTCAGTCGTATTGGTCGGCGCATGGAATAGTGCTAATCTCTACACATCGGTGTGGGGGAGACAAAGGTCATTAGCGCTAGCCTCGTAAATTGGGAAAAACAAAAGTTTCAGGGGAAATGGTGCAACAGGGAAATGATCTGCTCATGGAGAGGGACATAATGGGAGTTTCTTCATGAAGGCAAAACATGTGGGGTTCACTGTAGATGTCCTCCAAGATCACGGAATGGGGAGTACAGGGACAATGAAATTTTTTTGTGTAGCAGATGCCCCCTAAAGCATGAAGGTTTATTCAGAGGGATGAAATGCTTTATGAATCAGTGTGGGGAATAGGTCTGTCATTAGAAAACCTGCAAGCAAGTATAAATACATATATATATATATATATATATATATATATATATATATATATATATATATAATGAGATCTCTATCAAATGATATATGAATCATGGCATGGACATAGCCATCCAGAGAATGATCATGTAAATGGATCCATGTATGGGCGCAACCAACCACCAAAGAGGATCATAATGAAACCTAGGTATGGTTGCAGCCATACAATAATGAGAAGGATCACATATGATAACTCATGGTCTGGTCGCGGCTAGCCATTTGAAAGGGACATGTATATCATCATTAACCATGTCACACCACTTTGCAACTTGGACTTGTGTGATCTGAGTTTAGGGTCTTGCGCTCCAACATGACCTGATCAAAGTATAGATCCTAGCATGCGAATAGATGTGTTGATGTCGAACATGCTAGAAAATCACTTGATTTGCTAGTTAACGATGTAAATTGTTAACAATCATGAAAGAAAACACCAATAATGACAATGGCCCTCAAGATACTATCAACACAATTTAGGGAATAAGAATATAGGAATTGAAGGTGAACACCCATGAAATCACTCGATTGAAAGCCAATTATGTGAACTTGTCGTCAAGTGTGAAGAACTTGCCATTAAAGCATGCAAGCTCTAACATACTGGAAGGGAGTCTCTTGATAAAATTCCTGGATAATGTGTTGATGTCGATGGAAGGTGACTATGTCAAAGGAGGGCCATATGGAATCCCACATCATCAACTTGAGATGAGAGGATGCAAAATGATTTTGGATGATACAAAGAAATAAAGCTAAGTGTAACTGCAGAAGGACAACTCTTGAACATATCAACGACACAGCTGGAAGTTTGGAAGCTTTTGGATCCATGGGATCAGTGGTCATAATGATGTGGAAGAGATCAAATGGAAGGCAAAAATGAATGGCCCAAACCCAGGAAGGTCAATGATACAAAGGAGGATGTCCCAACCCGACACAAAGCAAAGAGTGTTATGTTCAAGAGTAAGTTGCCGACATGACTCAATATATTTCCAAATTCCCCCCTCCATTTATGGTAAGTAACCCAATTATTTTTTAATCGCAAACTTGAAGGGGATAACATATGCTTGCACTGTAAGTTCATCCTTTGGATGAATCCGGCCTAGTAAGTTTAATGAGCCCTAGGAAGGAGAAGCTCGTGTTCATCATGGTGACGAATCTGATGTTGTTGAATAGTTTAACAAGTCCCACAAACGTGTAACTTGGTATCTTTTTCATGTTTAGAAAGTTTGAAAAAGACACATAAAATAAAACTCCACATGGTCCCTTTTTGTACATTTTTGTTTCTCGAGCCCGAAAAGGTAGAAAATGGTACTTGAGAGAACCGCTTGACCATTTCAGTCCAGGAGTACCTTTTACGTAAATAGTGCATCCCAGCCCGAAAAAGCGGTAAAATTATACTGGGCACATGATGTTTTGCATCCGTTGACGAGTTCAAAATGACTGGGGCTCAACCATATTTTCACATTTGAAGGGTCAAAAAAGAGTTGAAAGAGGACCCCCCATTTTTATTTTCTTTAACAGGTCAAAAAGGGAAAAAAACTTAGCAATATTTTTATATGAGTTTAATGAGTTGAGAAAAGAGCTCAAATGTGACTCATCACCATCATTGAACATCCATCACCTATTGCTGCACAAGTAAGGAAAAGTGTATTATCAATTCCTTGAGGTAAAATAGGTAAAAAATATTTACAAAACCTAATATTTTCATTAAAAAATGAATAAAAAAGGGAAAAGTAAATATATTTTTACCATTTACCATTTTACCTTTGCAATGAGGACTTTTTACCCACTTTTTGCCTAGTTTTTTCGGAGCAGATTACGAGAGATCCAGGAGGTTAATTGATGAGCCATCAATTCCAGGTAATAACTGAAACCCTGAGCTCCATTTTTATGTTATTAATTTATGTTTTTATCCATTTTTTAATATTTTAAGGGAGGTTTTTGAGAAAAAAATTTCCCCTCGATCGGCAAGATTTCCAAGCATGGGATCGCACCAACTGAGGGTGATTTGCATAACCATCTATGCCAACCGGTGTGACTATTTCTAAAATAGGTGTGCAGGTGTAGTGGATAGGAAAAACAATTTTTTCTCAAGAACTGACCCTTAAAACTTGATTTTTTATGTGCCGAAATTGATGATTGACTCAAATAAATGGCTTTTGCAGGAGAGAAATTTCTGAAAATCGTGGATTGGAAGTAAAGAGAACATGAAGATGTTGACACCTAGGCATTGAATGATCCAAATTTCCTAGAGGCTTTAAGGGCTTGTGGGCTCCTTAATTTTTTCCTTACACTAGGTATGCCGGGCCAACCCGATTTTCTTCGATGCTTTATAAGTCTTTCGGACATTAGTCACGAGATTTTTGTCATTGGGGACTAGGAGCTGGAGTTGACAACTTCATATATCTTCTTCATCACTAGACTGTCTCACAGAGGTGAGCCAGTGAACTTGTATGGGTCACGTCCAATCGGGGCAAGCATATCTTCCCTTCTTGCCGAGCATTGTCCTGAGGCCCTGAAATCCAAGCGTGGGAAGATAAAGATTTCTAGTGTGTGGCATATGACATTGAGGGTGCTTCTGTTGACTATCAACAATGTGCCAGGGTCCCAGGTAAAACATGAGACTAAAAAGTCAAAGTTCCTTTATGCTATTGACTACATAGCTCCTATGATATTTAATTGGGTAGAGGCCATGAAGATGAATATCAAGTGCCAGTTGTCCAAGGCCATGGCAGGGAATCTAAAGAAATTTGGCTTTGGATAAGTAGTTTTGACCTTCTTCCTAGAATGAGTGCCACTGTTCGAGTATCAGATGACTGTTACCAGGAAATCTAGCGTCTGTTCAGAACTGCTAGTCCCACTAAGACGGGTATCTTTCTTAGAAACAAACAAACTAAAGTCACTTGTGTTTTCCTTTACAGGAGATAGATGAGAAAGAAGCAAAGGTGAGATTCTATCAAAGGGGAAAGGAAACAAGCAAGGAGCCAAGCGAAAGACTGAGTTTGGTAGTCTCTGCTTCTTTCTCATCTATCTCTTGTAAAGGAAAACACAAGTGACTTTAGTTTGTTTGTTTCTAAGACAACTACCCATCTTAGTGGGACTAGAAATTTTGAATAGACACTAGATTTCCTGGTAACAAAATGGTGACTCCACTGGGGAGCGAATAGTTTGATTGCTTGTCTCTATTTGTTTGCTTCATAAACTACAAACGAAGCCTGAAGTTAAGCCAGCTAGCCTTCGAATTGCATTTTCTATGCAAGTTCAAAGTAGATCAACACTGCTTCAGTCAATCTCCGGGTTTGTTTATGAATTGAACAATTGACTTGCAAACATCCTAAGTGCCCCAGAGGTAGCTCAAGTAACCTCATTAGATCAGCCCCTATACTTTGTATTTACTAACTATCATTAGCTCGGCCTAAATCCCTGAACTAAGCTACAAGCTATAACCAAAAACCAAGTTAAAGTCTTGTCCCTAGACCATCACACCTTCTCCTCTTGGAAATCTAGATGCATCACAACTCCCGTGTTTAGTAGATGAGATGCATCCCTATTTCCCTGTGTTACAGGTGCGAGGATCAGGTAAGACTATTTCTGCCTCCAATTTTTGGTTTTTTCTTCACCGTCTTTAGCTTTATTCAGGATTTTTTCGATCTATGATCAGTGGACCACTATTGAAACCCCCTTCGTTTGCATCATCCAGCCTCAATTGTACAAAGAATTGTGAATGTTTTATGTATTTTTCGTCATTTACAGTTCTCCTTTACAAAATGGTAGCTTAATCGAACTGTTGTCTTTTGATTTGAAAGTTTCGCAAGTGTCGTTTTCAATCAAAGAAAAGAATCCTCCTCTTTTTGATAGTCGGTTACACTGTTACTCTTGTATTTGATCTGAATTAATAGTATTTCAAGTGTCGAAAGCAATTTTCAATTCAAAATTGCAAAGTGTCGTCTTGTCTCCTTTTCGTTTTTTGAAAAGAAAATCGTTAGTATTGTCACTTTGAAAGAAGATGTAATTCATATTTGTACTTAGCATTCTTTTTGTCATACACATGTTAAGAAAGCAGAAAACAAATACATGCATGTGCATTTGCATTTAGACTGCTTGTTGATTTTGATTTAGTACAGTGCATCTAGTGTGTGCTCTCTACTCTATGTTGAAAGGATTTCGCTTCTCTTTCCTTAGTAGCTAGGATTTTCATTGCAAAATGAAGAGTAAGTGACTATTTATCATCTTAGGTTGCATATTTAGGAATTTTATATCTACATCATGCGGTGAACCTTAAAGGCAAACTTCTTAAGAAAGATCAACTATAAAATAAATTCAATGAACATAAAAACGCTTTGGAACCTAACGCACAACATCTAGAAGTCTAGGCTAGAGATATATTCCGGCGTCATAAAGCCTGGTAACTGTCGCTTTCATCATAGGTTTGGTGATTCCTCCTCTTTGAGACGAAAAGTGCCAGTATGGACTTGTGCTCCCACGTACCGTCGAGTATATATTGGGAGACCATAATAGGCTATATCCTTTATCCTTAGGAAGCCGTGTCTACCACCCTATTGATCACAATGCACTAAACACAGCATTTGGGAAGATTGACTGCCATACCATAAAAATTATTTTGCAATTTTGTGATTGGTTTGGAGATCCCTTTGTCTAGATTTCTAGATTAGTCTCTTTCGTTCCTTTTCAGACTCCTTAAAGGAAAAGGTCCATCTGAGAACTTGTCTCTTCAGGCTCATTAAAAATCGAAGGCGACTAGAGTCATCTTCAGCTTTTTCTCAACTCTTAAAAATTGAAAAAGCAAGTTGGTGTCGAAGAATTCTAAGATTTATTTTAATTGGAATAACCTCACTATTCCTTCGTTGATCTTAGGTTGAGAAAATGGATCCCACCAACCAAGGATTTCCCCTTGGGGGAAATATTAGTCCTTTCTCCTCTTGGGGAGATGTTGGTGCACCTCATATGGCCACGTTGTCCCTTCCAGGACTGACAATTGGCCTGCCCGTATGGCTTTTCTTGACCTCTTTCATTCAAAGCACCGTGATTCCTGAGCAATCAAATTAGCAACTAGATGATACTAGAGTTACCCCCCAACCTTCTACTTCATTTGTTTCTCCCTCTCCTTCTTCCTCTTCGCTTGGTGAAGATAGTAAAACTAAAAACCAAGTAATTGAGAAGAAGAAGAAAGGGAAGCAGAAGAAGAAGAAGAAGGAGGAGCCAACGACAAAAAGGGGCAATCATACATCGTCTAGAAAAAATCCACACACTGCACCATCCAAACCTAAATCTCCATGAGTCTCTGCAAAGGGGAACACTATCATCGAGATTGTCCTTACATCCCACAGATCTTAAGGGACTAGTCTCCGTGCTTGCACAATCCGGTGTCATCAACCTCTGACAATCATGTTGAGAGTACACTGTCAACTAGTGAAAACGAAGTCACCGGACAGAAAGGAAAATCTAAATTTCCTTGCAGATTGTGTGAAGGAAATCATGCCCTCCACCATTGTCCCTTCCTAGAAAAAGCTAAAAGAGTCTTGGATAACCGTCCTGCATCAGCGCAGTGACTCCCTCCTGGATACAAGAAACTATTACCGAATCCATTGGTAATTGAAAATTTGATTGAAACACCTTTGTCGTTGGTCGAAGCACCTACCATTGAAGATAAACCCTCTGATTCTAGATCAGACCAAATTCAACAGGTCGAGACAACAGTCAACCCCATCCTGTCTTTAGAGGATTTACGTTTAGATGATACAGTCACCAAAGAGAATGAGAACAACGCTGTTCAAATTCTTTTCATAAACACACTCTGATGAACATGGGGGCAATCTACCTGTTCCTTTACCACAGGAAGGAAGTTCATTAGAGATGTATCTGACCGTTTATTTTGTCTCACCTCCAAGCAACCTCGTTGTCTCCTTCGATTAGAATCTACTAGGCAGACCCCGTTTACCATCTAATGTACCATTCCAAATCATAGTGCAAACTTACAGAATGTTCATGGTTGGTACCATCATAGATGAAGGGGCTTCTGTGAGTATCCTTTCCTCAATTTCTTGGAAAGCGCTTGGTTCACCATCGCTTTTTCTTGAGATGCGAAATCTGACAGGCTTTGACAAAGGAACCAATCGACCGTTAGGGATCCTTCCAAATTTTCCTATAACTTTGAGAAGGAAAACCGTTTATCTGAACGTAATGGTAGTCCAAGGACCTTTACATTACAATATTCTCCTTTGGTGTGACTACATTTATAACATGGGAGCTACTGTTTCCTCACTCTTCCGAGTGATGTGTTTTTCGCATGAAGGTAGAATGGTCCAGCTCATAGACCAGATTTCATTCCCCAGGTCACACATATCGAATAGTCCAATGTCATCCCTAACAGGTCTTTCTGCACAAGGAATGTCTCGTCAGTCTCCAGTCTGTTCACCTGATGAGTGCCAGTGATTCGGTGGTTGTGACTAAAACCCAAGGGGCATGCACCCTGGTCTGCTTCGATAGGAAAACTTCTGGTATAGAGTAGGGTTCCACGGGGGATATATGACTGGTCTTACACACCCGTCCATTTAGGAAAATGGGATTAGACCAGAATAAGATACCTCCATAAGAAGGTATGCCTTTCTTGACAGAACAAATGTTTTGTTTGCAAATTGAAGGGTAACCTGGAAACTCTACTTCACTATACCTGGGGACATGCAAACCTTTTTGCATAAAAGTGAAAAGTGACCATTTATTTTCCCAGTTTGTAGATTATTAACCGTTTAAACTCGTAGGATTGGTCATTCCTATCTTACATAATAAAAGGATTCTGAGAAAAATTTCGAATGGTGCAAGCTCCCTAAAAAATGAACCTATCAATGATACATCCTTATTACACAACTGGCATGAGTAGTTTTACGCAAAGTTCAAGCTCATTAAAAATTAAACCTGGTAATGAGAATATGTTCCACCAGAGTTTAAGATCATTAAAAAATGAACCCACTTCCGGTAAATAACCATTTTGAATGCATTAGCATCAGCTTTTGAGCCTTGGTCGTTATGACCTCCACTCTGTTTTAGCCAATCATACGCCTCCATTTGATTGTTTACCCCTTTTGAGGAATAGCTGCGATGAGTGATTCTGTTAGCCATCTTCTTAACACTACTATGATTGGAAAGTTCCAACCCTTACCTGGAACCAGCTGCTACCCGAGAATATCACTTATTCCTCAAAAATGACTCTCCTTTAAGCTCTTTTCATCTGACTCGTAAAATATGAAAAGATTTTCGACCAATTGGCCTCTCTAGCTCGTTAAAATGATTGGAAGTGCCATCCCTCCTCTATATTTTAATCTTTTTGGGCCTGAGGGATTATTACACAAAAGGATCGAGCGTTTTTCTTATTTGGCTCATTAAAACTATCGAAAAGTCATCCGTTTCGCAATGTTTTATACTTTTTTAGACTAAAGGGATTATGCTACAAAAAAGGAATATTGGAGTTTCCTTTCCGTCTATTTTCAGACTCTCTAAAATTGAAAAGGACTGAGTTATCTTTGTCGTTAAACTTGTTAAAACAATAGCAACAAACTTGTCCATACAGACAAGAGCGAGTTTCACTACCGCTAGGCTCATTAAAAAATAGCGACGAGTTTTCCCGAAGGAAAACTTATAGAACAACCATATGTTATCCTCCTCAAGCTTGACAAAAAAAAGAGGTACTAGTCAGAAATGACTGGGAAAAATTGCGAAGAAAACTTGAAGAAACTTTATTGGTAGCAGGTCGCTCTTGAACATGACACTTTCACTCCATCACCATGATTGAGTCGGGTTGGGTTATTCCATTCACCGGTCATATCACCATTGGTCCATTGTACCATCCACTTTTGGGGTTAATTCTACCAATCCATTTCAGTGTCACCGATATGTTCAAGAGAAGTCACTCAGAGAATTCACCTATCCAGCTTGTGTCTCATCCGCTGCAATACCTTCACGCTTCATTCTTTCATGACCGCCACCCTGAACCTTGTATCATCAGATTGTTTTCACCTCTACAAAGTCATTTGCTCTGTTCCATGTCGTAGATGTGGGATCCATTCATGCCCTCCTACGATGGGTCACTTCTTGTCGACATGAGCTCATTATCCAAGAAGCCGACCTAGGGACAACCCTTTCAGTACTTTGAAGCTTGCATGCCTCAATGGCAAGTTTCTCACTTCCGGCGACAGGTTTATATTAATGGGCTTCGACCGAAAGATTTTGTGTGGTGTTCAACATCGACTCAGGTATTCACACCATGTGAATTGTACTGCAGTACCTTGAGGGTCATCATCATCATCAATGATTCCTCTCACGCCCGTTAACAACTTACATCATTGGCTGGTAATTAGGCGATGTCCTTCCATCTTCGACATCAAAACATTTTTTCACATGGATCGACTTGTACATTCGAGAAAAGATTGAACAAGTTTTGAAGACCCCAGATCTATTTTCATCCATCTGGGCTACAATATATTCAGGAAAATAAAGACATCAAATGTACATCATTGCTACACAGATAATCATCCAAACTGAGGGATGATGGCTCTACTAGAGTCATCAGTCTGCACACAGATGGTTGTTTGTCCTATGTACATGAAAATGAATTTATCAAGCTCAGCATGGGAATGCCTGCCTCAGCTAGATCATGAAAATATTATGAAGATAATTTATTGTATTGTATCTTATTATAGGTCACCTTCCAGTTTGAAAAACCTCGGATCCTCATTATAAAGCATTTCACCCGACATCAAAAGATTTACAACCTCATGCTTTAGGGGGCAATTGTTATAGACATATTTGGGCACTACAACCCCAATCACATATGTCCATAAACAAAGGGATTCTAAGTCCCTGAAAGTGTTGTTTCATACCCTAAAGGAGCAAGGTCAGCTGATTACATCATCTCCTAGAAGCTCTCCTTGAAAAACTACTCAAAATTGGTCAAAGCAGGACCATACAGACTGCCCAGTGCTAAGGGTGCGATGCATCTCACCTGCCACATGAAAAAAGTGCAATGCATACTAGAAATCCCTTCTGTAGGGTGTGATGAGTGAGATAAGACAAATGGCACAAGCAGTTTCCTAGGTGGAGACCCTGAGAATCTTCTAGAAGCTACTCATTTGACACTTGCTTCCCTGAACTCGCCCAAGGATGAGTAAGAGATCATGAAATCTCCAAGTGAAACCAAGAACTATCAAAGAGATGACATTAATCAAAATCCCAGAAGCTGACTCACCCCCCTGCAAATATCTATATATGGATCCCTCATGCCAAAGATCCAGAGGGGGGAATTGGGTAATTTGCAAATAGGTGTTGCTGGTTTCTCTTTGAAGACATTGTTGGGTGATCTTGCTTTGTATGAGGTGAAGAGGGCTTTCAAGCTGGGAGGATGGTGCTGGGTCAGACCAAGTGATTGTATCCTCTCTTCTACTACTTTTATCAATAAAGATATTTGAGTTTTCCTCCATATTCTTGTGTATCTTTGAATATTATGTTGATATCTGCATTTGCATGGTCCATATATATCTGATCCTATATTGTTTATAGTGATAGATCTCTATGATTTGATGGTATTATGCTGCTGTGACTCTACAGGTGCTCTTTGAAGCGGGACAAGTAAGGAAGCAGTGGTGAGATTTTGTCGAAGGGGAAAGGAAACAAGAAAAGAACCAAGCAAAAGACTGAGGTTGGTACTCTCTGATTCTTTCTCATCTATCTCTTGTAAAGGAAAACACAAGTTATTTTAGTTTGTTTGTTTCTAACACAGCTACTCGTCTTAGTGGGACTAGCAGTTTTGAATAGAAGCTAGATTTCCTGGTAACATTGACTGAGGTCGATCCACCTGTGCCATGCAATCTGCGGTTGGCTCACTGGAGTCATCTGATGCCCAAGATCACTAGGGGTCAACATATGTCATACCGAACAACATTCTTCTCATGGCTACGATGACAGAAGATCATCGTGGAGGACTAGCTGTACAATGACACTGATTTCTGTGTAGATCCAGATATGTTGTTACCAAATGGAGAGGACTTTGATGATGAAGGTAAATAATCAAAACTTTTTTTGTTGATGTTTTTTAATTGTTTTTGGTATATGCATGCTTATAACATTTTTCTTTTTTATGCAGATGTTGGCCCAGAGCAGCCAGTCAAGATGTCCCTGATAGCCAGGCGCATCCCCCATCTTATTGATGTTGTCACCCCTTATCAAGAAGGGACTGATAACAAGGAGGAGATTGCGAGGAACCTCGAGGGGTTGACTCACGGTATCCTAGAGTATGCTCGAATATGAGACATGCCCTGACGGTACTAGAGGCACACAATGAGAGTCTCAAATTGAATCCACCGACTGCTGAGTTGGGTTGCACAAGTTTTCTCATGCTACCATAACCACCATGCTGAGTAGTTCCTAGGTCCAACACTTACATACTTTTTGAGGCCTGTGTGCCATGGATGTATGAGGCCTACAAGCCACTAATGTTATTATAGACACACATATTACTTTTTGGGGTTATGATGTATCAAACATTCTCTCTCTCTCTCTCTCTCACACACACACACACAGATATATGTTGTATTTTCTTGTCTATTACGGTACAAATCTTTTGTCTTATCTTTTACATGTTTCATAAATGTCTATCCAACACGTAGTTAGATAATGCTTATGTCAATGTATTCATGCGTCTAGGAATATGATGATATGTAATATAATCAAAATGTCTTTCCAATAGACGGAAATGGAGATACATTCATAATATTTGACGGTTCCTCACAGAATATTTCCCATTGAGTTGAAGGACGACATGCTATGAATCCAGGTTGACAACCAATTCTCTAATGCCCAGAGCAATGGCTTTTGAAAATAGTTCGATGACTGAACTGTATTCAGCAATGTTGTTGATTGTACGACCCAGGAAGATACTTTGAAGGTCAATCAACTCACAGTTAGGGTCATAGATAGCCCATGCTGCGGATGATAAGTTTTGGGTACTACAACAAGCACCATCGGCGAAACCAACATGAGGAGTTTCAGACATCTTCAAATCAAGAAAAGCGTAGTAAATAGGAAAGTTGTTTGAAAACTATCACAAAAAACCACGTTGTACAAAAATGAATCACACACTAGTGTACATAAGAATCCATGTAATAAGGCCTAAGCATATTATTTTTTGAGATAAAGCCCGTTTCGGGGCTTATTGAGAGGATTTCCTTCATAATCAATAAGCTCATAGGCTCCTTTCTGCAACATGCATTTTACAATATAAGGCCCATGCCACATAGGTTCAAACTTGCCTGCCCCTAGCTTATCATTAATTTGGTCGTATAGTAGGACCAAATCACCCTCAGAGAAAGCACGAGGGGAGACAAACTGATCAAAATGGTATTTGACCCATTTATTTTGTGCTTCGATGACCAAGCTAGTGAGACAACGAGTCTCATCCAGTCATTCAAAATATAAGAGGTGTTCCTCTTGAGGCAATGTTTCAGGGAGGAGTTCAATAACTAGCTTAAGTGAAGGAATCTCACATTCGATTGGCAATGTTGCTTCCAGACCATAGACCAGCTGGAAATGTGTGAAACTAGTTGTGTCTTTGGTCGAAGTTCAGTAGGCCCACAGAGCTGAAAAAAGCATGAGATGCCAATTTGACTTGTGCATCCCAATAGTACGCTAAAGTAGGGTGACCAAAACCTTGTTCACAGCTTCAACTTGGCTGTTGGCTTGAAGGTAATATGGACTTGAGCCATCATGGTGCAAGCCCAATGTATATATCAATTCTACCATCATGTAATCTTTGAAATGAGAGCCATGGTCCGCGACAATGGCTTGGGGTACGCCAAACTTGGAAATAACATGGTTCAAAAGGAATTGAGTCGTCGTCTTACCATCTACAAAATATGTAGGCATCACTTTGACCCATTTGGTGAAATAATCCATAGTGACAATAATATAGCCATGCCCCCCGGTCAAACAAGGATTACATGTCATATAATCGATGCCCCATTTGGCAAAGGGACGAATGATAATGACAGGGTGTAGGTGAGTGGGTGGGGCGCGCATCTTGTGTTGGTAAATTTGTCATTCGTGACACTTGTGGACAATAGAAATGCAGTCTTTCGAGATAGATGACTAGAAATAACCAATGTGAAGGATTCTATGAGGTACAGTGTAACCAGACATATGACCACCACATGCACTGGAGTGGCAATCATTGACAGCTCTTTCAGCTTCCTTGATTCTGAGGCATCCGCGAAGAACAAAATCGACACCGACATAGTATAAAGTATCACCAGTAATACGGTAGGGTTTGGAATGATGCTAAATCCTTCGACAATCATCCTTGGTGAACGTGGACCAGAACTTGGAGGTTTGGAGATACATAATGATATCACCGTACCATGGATCAAGGGTGCTAATCAGGAAAAGGGTCTCATCTAGAAGTTGTTCATATGCACCAGCAGGGAGATGTTTGGAGGGAAGGAAACAAATCAATTAAGCAAAAACAAGTGACTTCTTAGATTTGGCTATAGTAAAGACAAAATAAAATTCTTGGAGGATAACGATCCATTTACAATACTTGCCCCGTAGCAACTAACGAGTCAGGATATAGGTCATAGGGTTGCATTCAAAAATCACTGTAGTTGTACGTAAAAGGTTATAGTGTCGAAAGTGTTCAATAGCCCCAATGGTAGCCAAAGCCAACTTCTCGACATGTGCATAACATGTTTTAGTGTCGAGGAGGATTTGACTAAAGTAGTATATCACATTTTTGTTTCCTTCATTGTCATCTTGGACCAACACCATAGAAATGGTGCTAAGGGCTGTGGCTAGGTAAATGAAGTAATATTGATAACAGTCTGGTGGATGCAACAAAGGAGCATTTATGAGGACGGCCTTAAGATCATCAAAATATTTTTGAGTCACCTCATCCCACTCAAAGGGTGTTTCTTGTTTGAGAAACTGGGTAAATATTTTGGCTAGCCAAACATAGTTGGGTATAAAATGATAGAGAAAGTTAGCATCCCTTACAGGCTCTGGAGTTGGTGCAGTGGAGATGGAGGGGGTAAATTTACAATGGCCTTCACTTTTAGTGGATCCAGGAAAATCTCGTCCTTAGAAACAATGAAGCTAAGGAGTCATCCTGATTCCACATAGAAAACACATTTGTGTGGATTTAACTAAATTTTATAGTGTCTACAATGTAGAGAACTTTGTCGAAGATGGTCTGGGTGATCTTGGTGCTTACAAGAATGGGCAGGAAGGTTATCCAAGTAAGGCTGGACAATGTTTCGAATATCATGAAACACATAGGACATTGCCCATTGAAACGTAGCTCTATGATTTTTGAGGCCGAAAGGGAGATTCTTGTACTTGAATGTACCCGATGGGCAGATAAAGGTTGTCTTTTCTTAGTCAGCGAGTGTAATATTAATTTTGTTATAACCAGGAAAATTATCCATAAAGGAAAAGATCTCGCTCCCGGCACATTCATCAATGATTTGATCAATGAAGGGAGTAGGATAGTTATATTTAGTACAAGCACGATTAGGATCTCGATAATCCATGAAAATGCGTATCGTGCCTCGTTTTTTAGTCACCGGGACAATATTGGACACCCAGTCTATAAGGGGAATGGGATAGATGAACCTAGCTTTGGGAAGCTTTTTGACTTCTTCCTTAATAGCAGTGGCCATCCTAGGGTGCACCGAGCGAAGCTGTTGGTGAATGGGCTTTGCGTGTGGATATGTTGGTATTTCATGAACCACAATTATAGGATTGATTCCATGCATTTATTCATAAGACCATCCAAAAACATCACAGAATTCCTAAAATAGATGAGTATATGTCTTGATCTCATCTGGAGAACAAGATACCTAAATATGAACATGTTCAATGACACCCGGTTTGAAAGAAATGTCAATCGGTATTATTTGGGTAATATTAACCAAATTTCCTTCCGACCATAATTCATGAGTAACAGTTGGTGGTGGAAATGGAGAAGAGGACTCTTCGAAAGTGGTAGACATGACCGCTGGGTGAGGCAAGAATGAGGATTGATGATGAGTATCGATCCATGGTGTTTCTCGAGAGACATGATTTCCATGGTACCTTCATCAGTAAGGAAGGTCTTAGCTAAGGGATCAGATGATTCCAAAGTTCCAAGCCAGGGGGATTAAGAGCACATATTGAGAGAGGTCTTCGACATATGAGAATCAGAGGATGTAGAGTTCGAAGTCAAAACAATTTCCACGTAATTGACTTTGGCGGGACTAAGTGGCATGACCTTGACCCAAGCATCAACAAGATTTGGTGCAGGTATGACCCAAGGATTAGATTTGACTGAGACCATATTGATAGCGGCAACATGGAGAGGTGGGAGTGGAAAAATTCCCATTAAGAAAAATTTTTTGAAGAGACCTACCCCCACACTCTCATAGGGAGTACCAAAGTGCTTGACATATGGAACATTGCCATCTAATGAGGAAGAGGCAAAGAAAGATAGTTGATCGATGGTTAAAATATTCCCTTGATGGGGAAAACGGATCACGCGAAACAAAGAGGAGGCCACAGCATGCATTTCATGAGTCCAACTTCGGTTGAGTAGAAGATTAGAATTGAGATTGGCATCAAAAATATCTACTTCGACTTGCACTCTCTTGCCTTCTAGGGTAATGGCAAGGTTACGTAAGACACCAAAGGGTCACGAATCACATCCATAGAAAGCTTCCGAAGTGTTTGTAGACTGGTTTAGTGTAGGGTAACCAATAGCCTTCCAACATGCAGTTGACATGATGTAGGTGGAAGCACCTTCATTGATGACAGTGTGGTGGATGGTCTTCTCATTAATGATTACCTGAATAAGAAAGGAAATCTAATGAGGGAGTTGTGGAACATGGTTCTCCAGATTGAAATAGATCAAATTAGAATTGGTCGGATCGATGCCCCCAATAGCTGACAGCGAATATTTATGCTGTGATGGGCTGCTTTGGAGTACGTCGGGAGCTGACATGGCTGACGGTGCCTGAGCCAAATCTTCAACAATATTATAGTGTTGAGCAGCTCGGGCATTGGGATTATAGAAGGATTTTTGTAGCACACCTCAAAAGGGTGGCCACGTAGCGAAATCATGGTTAGGGCACTCGATTTGCAGAGGACCAGAACTCGGGGTAGAAGAAGAAGGTGCAACTTCTTTTTATTTCCTAATTGCTGGAGCTGGAGTTTGATAATCTTTCAATCAAGTAGCCACATTAATGGGCGTGCCCATCATGAACACTTGAGATCCAGAGGAAGAAAATTGGGGTTGGTTTACCATTTGAGTTTGCTGAGATGGAAATGGCTCTTTAAGGACATCATGGGTCCCTTTGAGCAGGCGACTAACTTTGGATCATCATGGAAAATCCTTAGTATAGTGATCCTCCTCGCAAATGAGGCAGGGATACTTAGGTTTCAGGGCATCAGCTTTAGCTCTACCTTTCTTTTTCCCTTTTGAGGATTTGTTCACTATGGTAGACTGGACAATGTGGACCTCTAAGGTTTTACTAAGGCCTGGCGGATTTTGAGATGAACTTTGAGGAGCAACATTCGAGACCGACTTCTATTTGGAAGAAGTTTTAGCAGGGGTATGGGATACTGAACCGATAACTCCATCATCAGGAGGAATAACTGGTGACTTTGATGTTGTGGGATCATATGATGGCTGCGGAGCATTGGGTAACAACTCATATAAAGTGCCAGACTGAGAGTGACCAAATCCAAGTACTAGGCATGGAAAATGGCTTTCTCTTCAGTGATGGATCCACCCATAGCTATATCATGAGAAATTAGGGTTATGAATGATTTGGTAAACGACTTAGTGAACAACTGATGAGTTATCTCGAACTTGATCAGGCGACGTCTATGTCTCCATTCATCGATATGATTAGAGATGTGTGTCAAAGTGTCTTTCTTAAGCGATGTAAGCAAATTTTCATAATGAATGGGTAGCTGAAAATGTGTGAGGAAAGCCATGGCTAACAAATTGAAGTCATGGAAAGTACTTCGAGGTAGCTTGATATACCATTTCACTGCGGTACCCGTGAGGGTCCATTGGAAAAGACGAAGATGAATGGAATCATCCAAGTATGAGTTTAACGAGCAGCAGAGGTGATATTTCATCACATGGACCTGAGGATCTTCTTTAGCTTTTCCATCAAACTAAGGGCAATCACTTGGTATCTTAGACAACACCGGAGGATCGTACGACGAATGAAGGATTAGATCATTTATAAGGTGTGATGCATCTAGCAACTCAAGTGTAGCCAAGAAAGGTAATTGAGTGCTAAAAGGCATGGGAGGTCGAGAAGCGGACCCATAGGGAGGAGCCCATCCCTGCTGGTAAGGATTTTGGTTCCATAGTGGGGGATTTTGGCCATATCGCATTTGAGGCTACCCACATTGCGGATTACCTTGACCAAAGGGAGGATTCTAACCTTGAATACCTTGAAATTATCTTGGCACAAGTTGCTGGGTTAAAAGGTTGTTGAGCTCAATGACCTTAGACATACGGTTATGGGAATTGTTATCTTGGAACATAGCGTTATTGAGCTTTTTTTCCCTAAAAAAAAGGGTTCTGGACCTATAGTCCTTGGGCATAAGGTTGATACACTTACTGCCCTCAGACATAGGGATTTTTGTACCTGGTGCCTTTGGTTGGCAGGATCCTGAATGTGTTGACCTAGGACAAGAGGATTTTGCGCCTACTACTATAGGACTTGACCTTGAACTTATCCCTACAAGGGTTGACCTTGTTGATATGTGTACAAGGGTTGTTGTTGCCCTGGTTGGTTTTTTTGTTGCAACGGCTGACCTTGCGGTTGCAAAATTTGTCCCTAGGTTTGCAAAGGTTGGCCCTATGAGGGTATGGGTTGAGAGGTATGTGCATCATATTGCATATGTTGTTGCGTGACCTACTGTAACTTTTGGAAGGATTGACCTTGTGGTTGCTGTAGGTGGCCTTGCTGTGGGATAATCTACCCTTATTGTTGCGTGAAAAGCCCTTCCTGCAACAAAGGTTTCCCTTGCGGTAACAAAGGCTGCCTTGGTTGTTCTAAAGGTTGTCCTTGCTGTTGCAAGGCCACTTGAAAAGTGCCCAGGAAATTACCGAACTGAATCTGGCCATAGCCAGGCTGGATGTATTGCCTAGATTGTAGGGTGTAATGTTGATTATCCAATCCTTGAGAACGATATGGAATGTAAAGATTTTGGTATTGGACCTAAACCCCATAGGGCTACTAATGTTGAACATTGCTCGATCTAGACGGACCACCAGGATTCTGAACCTATTAGTATTGGACTTTTCTTGATCTAGTAGGGTTAGCAAGGGTATAAATAATACTAGAAGAAAACTAGTTTATACCAAGCGTTTGAGCTGCTGACATTAGTGGCACCTGACACTAGAGAGACATTCAGGTTCTGCCCCCAGGCGGTGGCACAATCTGGCCACTGACTAATGGGACAGAAGAACTAGCAGAGACAATCTTTGAAACCACTGGTTGTGACTGATATGTAACTGGCATCGATGATAAAAGAGTATTTAGGATGGTGGGTTGGACCGGGACTAAAGTAACGGCTAGTTGGGAAGTTGTGTTCATGATGAACAGACTTGACGTAGGCCTGATGCCTGATGTCCAAACAAGATTATGGTAGAGTGATGAGGCACTAGGTGTGCCTGAAACTAGGTATCCCAAAGACACCTATCTAGGTGGCAAGCTGGAAGGAATACCTTCCGAATAAGGGAAACCCTCAAGAGGAAACTGCAATTGCAATTCTTCCCCCTCAATAGTGTGTGGAGTAGAAACTTTGGTCTCATCCGGAGAAGTGACTGGACCATTGCCTTTGGGTTTCGTGTTTGAAAACAAATGATGACGAATGGTCGAATGCGTACTGGGGGATAATTCCAAAGGAACGCCTGGCTGGTCGTATGGACTGTAAGGACGCTACGGTGATATCTCAACAATGTCAAACAGAGGGTTCGAAGGACAGATAACTAGTCCAAAATGATCATCAGTGGTCGGTGAGTTCTCTGGAGTTTGAACGGGGTTACCTGGAGATTCTATGCCAAGATCAATAAATGATCCTGAATCAAAGGTAGGTGGAGGATGAGATGACAAAGGTTGAACACTCAAAAAAATTGCGAGTTCAACATTTTGGTCCTCAAGTGACTCTGATAACTTAGGAAATGACTCCTCAAACAATCTTTTAGACAGAGGAGAGGAAGAGGAATTGGGTGAACCAGATGGTTCAGCCACTAGGACCTTGTCTTAGTTGATAGAAAAAATAACTTCAATTCTTTAAAATGTCCTTTTAAGGGAACTCACGATTTGGTCAAAAAGACTTAAAAAATGTTTTGGATCATGGGCAATCAATTATTAAGACACGTAAAACACTGATGTTCTTTCATTTTTTAAGAGTCGAGAAAGAAACAAATATGACTCTATTACTTTCGATTGGAAACAAGCTTGAAAGGACAAGTGCTCGAATGATATTTTAAGTTTAATGAGTAAAAAATATCAAATGAATACTCTAGATGATCTAGGTAAACATGATTACCAGGCAACTGTGAACTATAGAATACCTCCTGGTGAACCAAGAAGTACAAGTAGGAAATCTCCCCAAATGTTGTGTTTGATGTATCATGTTCGCAAGGTGGCCAACTTGGCTTCCTAAGGATAAACGGGTTGTAGCCTACTAGGGTCTCCCATTATATACTCGATGGTACGGGGAGCACAAATCCATGCTAGCACTGTCTAATGTCAAAGCTTGGGACAACTTCTAGGTTTAAAGACACTGGAACATGTCTCTAGCCTAGACCTTCTAGATATGATAATTAATGTCAAATGCACCTTAGGTTAATTGAATTCATTTTAGAGTTGATCTTGAGTTAAGTTTCAGTTTTCAGGTCTTAGTGATGCTACTTGAAAAACCTAAAATTCAAATAAATGGGACAAGACCCTTTCAATTCGATCAAACACCCACACTAGAGAGGGTAGAAACTACTCTATCAAATTCAAACAATAAAGCAACTGAAAATGAAATTATCTTTCACAACTTCACTTTTTCAAAAAATAAACTAATGAAAAATGCATTCCAATTCCTAATTTCCCAACAAGAACTTATCGATCAGTCCTTTCAAAATGAAGAAAATTCCTTTCCTTTTTCAAACGCTAGTGCAATTTTAGTTTTTTAAGAGATGTGAATCATAATGATGCAACAAGTTAGAATTCCAAACTTTCTCATGAAACAATGAAACAAAATTTTCGCATACAATCTTCCAATGAAAAAGTTTCCAAGAGTATGAGCTCTTCAAGCATATGAAAACATGAAAGAGAAGTTCATTCAGATCAATGAAGCACTGGCTTTACCAAACACAAGACCAGTAATGTAATCTATGCTCGAAAAAGACATTCAATCTAGTAAATGAAACCTTTTTCAAAATTGTGCAAAAAGAGGTGAAAGTCGTAAAAGGACCAAAAAAAATGCAAGGAGCAAACACACCCACACTTAGCCTTGATGAGTCCACAAGCTGCTGAATGGGCGACTTACATGATGCCCTAGTGTTGTTGACCACTCAATGACTCAATCAATCAAATAGCAAGATGACAATCCAACAAGAAATCAAAAAACAAATGAAAAGTAGCTGCCTAATCAGGGAGAAGACAGTCAAAAAGGCTCACAGGGTCAAAAACACAAGAGCAGAACACACCAGCCAAGATTGGGGTGAAGTCGTAATCTTCACTTAAAAGCATCGATGCGACTACCTAACTAAAAACAAGCACCAAAGGTTGGTCAGTGTGACTGTTCCTCCACAATTTGTGCTAGTTAGCGTGATTGTCAGTGGATTAAATGCGTTGGCTAAGGCAACTAAGGAAAAATAAATAAAAAAAATCAAAACAGGGACTAGATCTGCTACAATGAATTTTATTCTTAGGTCAATAAGTAAGAGAAAAGAAACAGAACCAAAGGGAAAACATGAAACTAGCAAAGTTCTCACGAAATCATGAAATCCAAAACAAACAAAAGATGGGATCTCCCCAGGCGAGTTGCAAATTTTTGGTGAAGTAAAATTATATGTGCAGACACGAACGAATTCCTCTAGCCCGATAATGGGTCTATCCACAACAAATACATTCAATGGAAGATTTCCTTAGGTTAGAATCAATCAAGAGGGCCTACCACTTGGTCGCTTATCCTATTTGATGATGTCCTCCATTGCTCACTTTAGCAATCTCTCACTTCCTTCTTCAAGCTCCTAAAACAAGTAAACAACAACAACACACAAACATAATAATAGAGAAATTGCAATTGAACCTACTTAATGAGTCAAGAAGCATTAAGACATGAATATTTAATATTACAAAACATGTAGGAAATCAATCGATAGTTGTATATATTAATATCAAAAAGAGATTACAACCATTCGTCTTGACGTCGCAGTCTTCCTCTGACAAGACCAGGTTCCCACACACTTCTGCTAGCACTCCATGATTGCTTCAAACAACAATATTTTAAAGGCTCTTCCCTTTAGGCTTCACTCCAAACCAAACACACTTCTCCCTCACACAACTAAATGGCTACAACTAGTAATAGCTTTCTTGTCTAATTAAAATAGTATACTCACACTCAACCAACACTCTAACTAGCTTGTGCTTGGGAAGAAGGGAGGTTTATATAGGAAATATGGATGGGAGATGCATCCTCTTCTCATGGGAGGAGGACTTATCCGTTGAGGTAGTTCCATAATTATAGGGAAAAGGAGCCCAAACTATCATCCTTGACCCGATTTGGCCAAACCATTTACCAAAATTTCGTAACGAAGCTTCTATAGTTGGAAGCTTCGGCTCTAATTTAAAAAAATTTCCATAACAGGACCGACGCGACTGGAACACAACTTAGTCACACTGGTTGGCACGTGGAATAGTGCTAATCTCTGCACATTGGCATGGGAGAGACAAAGGTCATTAGCACCAGCCTTGTAAACTAGGAAAAACAAAAGTAGTTGGGGAAATGGTGCAAAAGGGAAAAGATATGCTCATGGAGAGAGACATAATGGGAGTTTCTCCATGAAGGAAAAGCATGCGGGGTTCACTATATAGGTTCTCTAGGATCAAGGAATGTGGAGTACAGGGATAGTGACAAAATTTTGTGTAACAGTGCTATTCCATAAACCCGCCCACCACCCCCACACCCCCCCCCCCCAACCCATTTATTAATATAATAGTTAATATTCTATTAATAAATAGGGACCCTTCATAAAATCATTCCAAAAAAAAAAAAACAAATTTAGCATTTAGACACTTTCTTTTCAGTTCTTGAAATAAAGTAATATATCAAGTCAAAACCCTTTGAAAGCTAGCAATACTTACCTTTTTGTATACCGCTAGACCAAAGTGTGTAAAAATATTTATTAACAAGTAAAACTCGCAAAAAGAGATTAAAATAAATCACTGCACTTGTCCTAAATATCATTATCCTTTTTCATTTAAAACTAAGGCCTAAGGCATTTCCTATTAAAACAAAAGCCTGTATCACATATCATCATTCACAAAGGGTGCTCTCTCACGAAGCATGTTGAAATATGTCAAATGAGATATTGCGAGAAGAAGGTCAAACTACCGCATCATGTTGGAACACTTAAGAGAGGTTTTAAAAATTACAAATCACATGATGTTGTGAAATGCGATAAGAGCCCAGACCCGATAGATACCAATTTCATAAAATGATGACTAAGTCTATCACGTTATAAAAAGCGCTTTATAAGGTAAAATTCCATCAACCAAACTACACTTTGAATAAATAAATAATGCACCACTTATCCTACATCTCACATTCCGTAGGAAGCTAAGGAACCCTAAGAAAGTGCACAATCAAATATGTGATAATGAGATTTGCGATATTTCATCCCAATTGCAAAATCGACATTCTCACAACTAAAGCTTGGCACCTTAAAAGTATTCCTTCCCATTTTACGATGTAGAACGTGAATGAGCAATAAAGGTAGCAATAAGGAACATTAGTGGATATTTTCTATGGTTTAATGGAATTTATGTTGAAAAGATGCTTGATGTGATATGATATCTTTTCATCTGTGTTTAATTAAAACTCCTTTCTTGTCATTGTTGGAGCCTAGATTTGCCTCAGGCTAAAAAGACAAGCTTCTAGGTTCAACATCAAACTACACTCAGCCTCGTAGCTAGCCCTACGAGGATAGGAGAGGGCTCTCTCTGGGAAATCTCAGTAAAAATAAACAATAAGGTCTGAGATGAATCAAAATGTATACTGATTTTAGGCTAGTAAATAAATATGAAAGAGGTAGTTTAATAAATGACTGAGTTTTAAGGGCTGTATGGGACAAAGAACAACATGAGCTTGAGAAATTAAATCAAAGACACAAATTGTTTCATGAGGCAAGATAAGCAGGAATTTTAGCAATGAAATTTGAATAATATGGAATGGAAAGAGAATTGAGAGGCTGAAAATGGCATGCATGATGAATCCTTTTCAGACAGAAGAAGCCATACAGAACATGAATGCTTTCCCAAGGCAGAGCAGTAAACTAAATTATACCTTTCTTACTTAAAAGCATTTAGCTGGAAATGATTATGAACGAAATGTAAAACATCACAAGACACACATGAAATAGTAAGAAAACACTTATGCCAAACTCACACCACATGAATCTCATAAATCAGAGCTGTATCTTTTCATTAATCCTCTGCCAAAACTGCACAATGAAAGAGCTGGATTTTTCTTCCACACTACTCCCAGAAACTCCAACCTCCTACAAAATGATTTTTCAATACAATAAATAGACTCCTCTGTGGGAAAACAGACCGACACAAATGGGGAACTGTTTCAACTAAAATCCTGAAGATAGAAGAAGAGTCATCGATTTGTTCTATAGACATAATAGCGTTACATTATGCCACTTGAAACTTTTTGATGACCAATGAAAAGGTGAAAACTGTAGTTGTAGATCATAACTGAAGTAAAAAATAGGTAATCTAATCCTATTCCTCTACTGTTGTAGATATCATCGCTTTATATTTAGGCTTTCGGTCCTGGACGTTTCACTTTCCTTCCACAGTTTGATAAAAACTAATTCTTCATAAAAATGGTTTTGAACTTAGATTTTGCTTTTAATAAATAGGAAAACGTGTCAATGAACGATCCCAGCTGGAAAATCCATGTGTTTTTGGGTGATTGGAGTGAGTTTGGGTGATTCGCAAGCTTCCTGGTTGTGTGCACCATGCAGCAGGCCCAGTGCGCCGTGCGCGCCATGTGTGCCGCACCCATATAAAAATACACTATGTGGAGGTGCCCGGTGTGCCGTGCCTCGCCAGTGCACCGTGCTAGTCAGCAAATGCACCGTGCACCTGTTTTGACCGCGTTCTCTGTCTATTCGCTTCCACTTACTGCTTGAATACAACCAAATTTAATAAAAATAGAAAAACACACCCATAATGATAGCAACTGAAACCATGGTGAGAACTCCCTTGAGCAATACATGTCCATAATAACGTATCCAATGCCCTTTTTATTACTATAGGGTAGAATTTTAACAACTTCGATTGCCAAATATTTGGATCTATGAAATGAAGGGCTAGGTGTCACTGATCCGCAACATAAACAATACGGTGATGCAAATCCGCTTCACTATAGTAATAAAGCCATGATCTATGATAAGCAAGGAACATTCGTTGTCAGGATTGAATTTATTTCTATCTAAAGGGCTGAATAGCATGCCTTTGGAATGTTTAACGAGCACATCTATCCATCTACGCTTCTAGCCATTTAGATGGACCAAGCTTGTGTCACAGGGACTATGGTTTCCCTATACATCACATCTGAGATGATCCATATAATTTTGGGCATTTTGAGGCAAGTTTTAGCAGTTTCGGGCTCTCTCACTGTATATGATGTGCGCAAGCCTGGTGTGCCGTGCCCCGTGGATGCGTCGTGCCTGAGTAATTTTGCATTGCGAAAATGAGCCCAATGTGCCGTGCAACCCATGTGTGTCGCGCCTTCCTCCAATACGTCGCGCACCACAATTTACCCATAGTTTGCCTTTAATCCTGATTGCGTTGCTCCTCCACTTTTCCACTTTGGCTTAAAATGATATATATGCCAAGGATTTAACTCTTGACTTCAAAAACCAATTTGTCATGTTGCAAACTTTGACACTTCACTTTGAAACTCTGTTTCTCTTCTTTGTGGTTCGTGGGCTGAATGTTTTGATTTTCGCTTGTCTTGCAGGGATGAATGGCCTGGAGCTTTGCCAAGGAAGACTAAGGCTGCACCTGGAGAATTCAATAACTGAAGAATTTTTGAAAATGTGACAAAAGAAAAAATGTTGACTTTTCTTCAAAACAAAGTTTTGAAGGACAGTGATAATCCATCAATATGACAATGAAATTCGCGGAATAAAAACATGTGTAGAACCTCCCTCTGGCCTGCTGGCATTTGGACACTTTAATGACTCAATTTGTGAAACCTAGACCTATGATTGACATGACTCTTTGCCCATTAAAAGATCAAACATTGACTATCATGGAATTTAATAAACATTGATGAAAAGACCTAAGCCAGAAGGTACAAGACATGAGGGGAATGAATGGCAAAGCCCTTCCGCCAGATTATGGCATGCTCCTAAATGGAATGCAGGTGATCGAGCAGAATTGGACACCTAAAAAGGAAATGCAAAAAGAGTTTTTCTCTCTGACGGAGGACTGACAAGACCGACTCTAACAGTCACCTTTTCAAGATTATTTGTATCGTTCACCCTCATTTTCATTCTCACTTGTGTCTATCTGAGATCTTCCGCTTTGTTCCATTTCAGGAAAAATATGGAGGAAGATTTGTTATAAACAATGGAAAAGAGGGGAAAGGTAGTTGCGTCTAAAAGGTTAGAAATGATCCATATTTTCTTTGATACTACATGTAGTAGAGACAGAGGAACTTCAACTTGGGAGGCCATGTATGATTTGTTAGAAGAGGAAAAACCAAGGCCATTGGTAGCAAAGGCCATGGCCAATGCTCATGTTTCATTTGTCACCTCCTACTTCAAGACACTGTGCTCATTCCTACACTGCATAGCCACAAGACCGAAGATAATCCCATACACAGATATGGTCAAGTGGATACTGACATGGCAGATGTCTCGGACATAGAATTCAAGAAACATAGGCAAGAGGTTATGGGATCCTTTTCAGCAGAAATCCTACGGCTAAGGTACCATTTACTAGAGCCACAAAATCTCTACAATAAGCAGTTCCTCGAGCAATTTACTAAGGAGAATGAAGGCCCAACAGATTTCACACGGGCCTGGATAGCAAGCGAAGGCAAGCTCAAATAGGATAATATGAGTATGTATTCTATGGCATCTATCTCTCCCCCTTATATTTTTGCAACAACCATGCTATGTAGATTGTTCTGTAAAATTGAAAGCACCAAATTTTCCCCGGAATGGCTTCCATTAATAGAGGCAGTTGTGAACACAGAAGTAATGAATGGGGCTCACATTTTGTCTGATAATCTGGCAAAATCCACTATGGAATATAGGAGAAATATAAGTCCCTCTTTAAGGGTTTATCCCACATTTTTCTTGAGCGCTCTTGTAATGGATGCAATCTGTTTTAGCTTCCCATTATGGGATGGAAGTGGACTACGTGTACCATAATATTTTGTGGAAGTCTTAGTTTCACCCCCATTTCTATAAGATTTGTCATGGAGTTATGCTACCCATCCATAAATAAGTGTACAACACAACCACCCCTAGGTTTTCAAAAGAAGTTGAAGTGGATATTTTTCCTGTAGTGAGATGGTTTGGGGAGGAAACATTTACCTATATCAAAGTATTTGGGAACATTTCTTCACCGCATGTTCACCCATACTATGTCCTCGACAAGTTAATGGCCTGGGAGATAGCCTACCAAATGACAGAGGAAGGTGGTTTGAGCAAAGGATTGAAAGAGCAGAAGAAGGCTATTTGGCCTACGCTTCCATTGCAATGTGGTGCATTTACGCTACATGATTGTGGACATGCATGCAAATAAACAGAGATCATGAAGTCTCTAAAATTAGCTACAATCACAGGAACACAATATCACTCACCTCTTCCTACAAAAAGAAAAAATTTCAGAAGTGACGCATATGGCATCACTACTTTTTGCCCCAGATGATTTTGAAGCTTTCCATGCATACAAAAGGTGGAGATTATTGAAGGTGCCATTAGAAATTTAGCATATTGAATCAATAAGGGAGCCAAATCCCAGTGTAAGATTGGAGGATAGCTCCAAAGATAATTTCGAAGAAGAAACCCAAGAAATATCTACTCATGAGTCAAAGCACTCATAGCAACAGTCTCAAAATAGGGGAGGAAATAAAAATAAAGAGTCTGAAAGGGGCACAACTGGAACTACAGAGGAAACAATCGAGCAAACCACAACAAAGAAACAAAAATAAATTCACTCTACATCCACTCAGTTAGCAAAAACCCCAGTTGTTGATTTGGAAAAGGAATGGGAACATTTTGACAAGAATCTTCACAGAGATGAACAAAGATCTAATATACCCACTCCTAAGCAAGGAAAACACAAGTAAACTCAAGAAACAATAGTAGAGAAAACTGTAGGCACTCAGGATGTTGAGCTCATTCTTGCCACCCCCACTTCAAAAATTATTTTGAGAATTGAGGAAATTCCTCCACTGTATGTATTTGACAGTCCTATCTGTAAAGCTATCCTCAAGAGATAGAGGAAGAAAATAAAGTCAGAAGTTGCATCTGTTACAACTCCTGACAATGAACCAATGGAAATTGTATGGAAGGAGTCACCCATGGACCCATTCAAAAATCTCAAAAAATTATCGCAATTTGTAGGAGCCTATGCTACGAAAACTATTCAAAAAGTAACCAAGGTCCAAATGTTTCTTAAAGAAAAGGAACAAATAATTTTTTTGTTGGAACAAATAATTTTTTTTTTGGAACAAAAATTGGCTCAGGAGAAATCCAATCAACAAGCAGAATTACAGGTAGCCCAACTCTAGCAAGAGTTTAAATAGATGCGAATGCAACATCAGACTAGGCTAGCAGAAAGAGATGTGTGTATATAAGATATGACATACAATTATAAAAACAATTTGCAAATCGATGAGTTCATAAAGGAAGAACTCTTTTTTAACTCCCAACTAATGTAGAAGAAGGAAGTTCTTTGTCAAAAAATCTCACAAATAAGTCCTTATTGCGAGATCAATGATAAGCTAACAAGAAAAGTTGTCAACATGAGACTTGAGTATGAAAAAATCCATAAAAATATTTCTCACTTTATCACCTGGCAAGAATTAGAAGAAGGGAGCAAGGCTGATCTACCAAAACTGGAGGAATCACATAAAGACATCTTGTTCATAGATTGGGATTCGCGGCTCAAGCAAGCGAAAAGGGAAACAACAATCATAACAGCAACAACAAACAACATAATAGAAGCCATTAACGAAAATATGCATCGCACCAACCTGGTTACAAAAAGAATACGAGGATTTCTTAAAAAATATCAAACAATTAGAGTAGTAGTGGAGGCAATGAATGAAGGAAAAAGAGAAGGTGATCAGACAGATGAACAAGCTAAACTAGGAAGCGTACTGATAATTCCTAGTAAAACCATATAGCTAGTGGATGACCTTGAGATGTTTAACAACCTCCACAAAAAAATTGGTGCTAGCACTAACAAACGCTATATTTCCTGAGTAGTTGAAATCTATGATCGGCCAATTGACACAACTCAAGCCTGTGATATATATTTGTGATCTCAAAGATCAAATGCAAAGGAGTTAGTCACCTAGTTAATTTTTATTTTAGTTTTATTTTCGCATGATCTGAGGCAAGTTGTTTAAATCTCCTCAACTATTTTTGTAATAATCTATTTTAGGACCTATAGTTTAGTATTTAAATCCCTCTCATGCATTTAGAGAGGGGTCCATAAATTTTAATAGAAACATTCTTCAAAACATTGCACTTTTGTTCTTTTGAGGAGGTTCTGATGGAATGAATGGAACATGATCTATTTTCCCTTAAATATCTAGCATGCTCTACTGAAACGCACTTTTGTACTCTTAGAATATGTTGGATTGATTGAAATTTGGTCAATATTGCTGAACCACATGAGCAGGGACTTGTCATATATGGAACTTTTATCTTATGATCTTGTTCTATTTATGTATCAGCAATACTTCTTCTTTTAATTTTTTTATGTGTGAAAGTTTGAATTACATTTTAGCATTATTGCACTTTTGTATGATGTTGGCTTTGACTTTATTCTGTATACATGAAGCATTTTATATGCGATATATCTTTCACAATCATTTTGGCTAACTATTTATCAAAAAGGATTACTGTTAAACGATTTCATTTCTTATTGCAGTTGAATGATCTGTATTACCAATTTTTGTAGGAAATCATTGTAGATCACATATTTTATTTAATTCCAAGGTATGTTTATATTTAAATAGTGTTTAAACTACGATATATGCATGTGTCTAGTAGGTTACATTAGATTACACTCAACTTAATCATTCCCCTGTTACGTCATATATCAACCCATCAAGACTATCAAAATATCTTATGGGAAACTAGTCCCATTATGCCCAATCGGAGCCACTACACCAAACACAAAAGGAGCTGCTAACTAAGGTCTGGACTAGGTGGTTTTCCCCCATGTTGTAGCAATGATTTGCGGGGCTTCAACCCTTATTAATCCTACAATCACTAGGAAATAGTTGGGGAAAGATACCTCAAATTTTTTTTGGGAAAATTAACATGATTTTAATCTTGGGAGCTAAGATATCTGAACACAAAGAGAACAAGAAAATGAAGAGAACACAAAAATAAACCTTTTCTTAAAATAAGGAAAATCTTGTTACAACTACATTATGTCAACCCATATGTCCTTTTACAAAGTGAGGCCCAAATTTATAGCCTTTTAAGTTACAATACCAGGGGAAATTACCATGGGCAGATACCATGGGTAAATACCATGGGTGGATGTGACTTTACATTTGGATCATTCCTCCCTCCTTAGGAAGTAATGGTCCACATTGTGTAGAGTTCCCTCTCAAGAAGCTTTTTTTGAAGAGAAGGATTTTGTGCAGTTTACCCATAACCACACATTTGTGGATGATCCCTAACCATGTGTTTGGGGATGACCCATAACCATGATGAATGAATATCTGAGGATAGAGATACCCTGTAATGTTGATGAGTCAGTTGTGATACTAATAGTGTGAGGCTTAGCAAATGGAATTCGATTGCAAGGGTTTTGTGTGGTTCACCCATATCATTTGGTTTGTGGGTGACCCATAACCATGATGAAAGAGGGTTCATGGATAGATATAACCTATAATGCTTGAAGGCCAACTATGAGACTTATAGTGTGTGACCTAGAAAATATACCCCGAGATAGTTTGCTAGTAGAAATGAGGTAGCTTATCTTTTTAAATTCTCACTATCTAATGAGGTGTTATAAAGGCTTCCTCCAAGTACTCAAGTTTCACATTTATGATTCACATTGTTCTGGTTTGATAGTCCCACCATGACATTACCTTGGCATTAAGAGGGATGTTTTATCACAGCCAGAAGCATGCGTCAAGACAACAATCAAATATAACTAAATCACCATGGTCACCCTTAGCATAACTAGAAATACAAAGCTCCAAAATGCTTGGTCTGGTTTACAAATAGAGAATGTATGAAGAAGTTTGATGCCAAAAGGATACCAAATGTCATTTGTGAGCTTAAGGAGAATGATTTAGATGAATTTATCATGCTAGTGATTTATGATCTTACCATCCCATAAGCACCATTTACTTCCTATGTATAATTTATTGTTTTTCCATTGTCATCATAAAGATCCAGGCCAAAATGAAGGAGAAAGTATGACCATCACCTAGAAGGCCAATTTGTAACAATGACCACCATGTTTCCACTCTATAATAATAGTGTTTGGGAGACACATAGGACTATTGCATATTGATATGTATGATATCTTTAAAATTAATGGATGTATATTGATGGTTGGTAATATATTGATGGATAAATATAAAATCTTCATTTAGGAGATTGTTGGAAAACTTCCCTATTGTCTCGAAGTGTGGTGCCACCTTGGTTGGATTTCATCAACTCACTAACTTTATGAGAAGACTTAATTGTGCTTAATGTGTGCCTAAAGTAGGTTTCATTTTCTTTTTACTACCCTCTAGAATATCTTGTCTGCATGATTTTGATTTCTAAAAGACTCAACATTGTATTTAGCCCTTCCATTTATACTTGGGAATGGAGATACTCCTTGGCCCCTAACACCAACATGAAATGCATGTTCAATTTTCTTTATCTCTTCAATATCTTCAAATGGAAAAATCACCTCCATCTTCTTTGAAAAAAACATTTGAGTAGAAAAAAATATGTCATGTTGAAACATATATTCACCCATGATATAACAAGGATATTTCTAATGTATATAAGCAGTTGTGCTCATGCACGTTATCTAGTGGTAGATCAAAAATTGTTTGCAATGGCCCATGTTTGTGGTGGACTACCATGGGCCGTTGTTTATCTGCAGCCATCCTTCATCGTGCCACAACTCTTGCAAACCCATTGAGCCTCCCTGAACAACTAAGACCGCTTTGTACTTGTCTGCAAGCAAACCTGGTATGATGAATTACCTAGTGAGGGCCAAATAGCGATAGTTTGACACTCATCTTCAATTGTGAGTGTCATTGACCCAAGAAATGTACTTTAACAGATGATATCCAATCATTGATAGTTACGTTAATCTACATAGGAAGCTCTTCAACATAAAAATAAAATTCTTCTCTCATTATTGGATTCCCAGAGCCAAGAACCATTGGAACTAAAACATTTTTGTGAGCCAGAAATGATGGCAGCATAAGGATCTGATGTGCCTATTATGTTTGCCCCATTTAAGGTTTTTTATTTTTTGATGCCAAAATTTCTAGTTTTATTATGTGTACAAATTAGTTGAATCAATCTACCATGGTTGACACCATTTCATTGCAATGAAGGAGAAAATATGACGTTCAGTGAGAATCTTGACTCCAGATTCTGGCAGACCTTGATGAACTCCAACATAGTGGTAGTCCACAGATGCTCCATTGTTGTAGGATGGCCACAACTAGAAGGTCATTGAAATAATGTTCATCTCTCATATCATGCAACTATGCACTTAGCAGGAAAAATCCCATGCTCGGTTGCAACAACAGTGTTAACTATAACAAAATACTTCACTTTTGTCCAAGTGACATCAATATTTTCCATATAAATGTACACCATTGGCATGTCTAATATATATATATATATATATATAACTTTCCATCTGCAGACATGGAAAAACAAGTTCTTAAGCTCTCTTTCTTGGCCATTGTTTAGATCATTGTTGCTATAACGTTTATGAGGAAAACAAAATATAGTGTTATTTTTCAGAGTAGAAAGGACAATGATCCACTTTGTTCCTTGGTGGAGAGCTTCAAAGACTACCCAATCTACGGGGTTGGATTCTATCATTGCAAAAACAAGAACTTTTTCTTCCTTGGCCTCGGCAGTGCCAATGTTGGAGATGGTGATACCGTTGGTCTTGTTCAAAAAGTAGTGGAAGAAACCGTGCCTTGAGTCATCAAGGGCATAAATTCAGAGCCTTTTCTTGGTGATGTCAATGGATGTAAGCTAGAAAAGCCACCCTTTCTCCCCCATGAGGCTATATATGAAAACCACCACGCCCCTCTATTCCTGCAGAAATCCCATATGCAGATCAAAGGCACTGTCGTCTTCATCCAGGTGGTTGTGGTGCCTCCTATGCACATAATATCCACATCTTCCAATAGGGAAGGGTTTGAATACTTTGGCTGAGCTCAAGCCATCATGAAACATAACCCATAAACTCTTAGTATTTTTATGGTTATTAAACTGAACTTGGTCCACATCAAGAATCGATTTAAGCGCTGCTAGTAGCTAGAAAAGGTGTACTTGTTCCTAGCAATGGCCTGTACTTAGATGGTCATCAATAACAAAGGACCTTAGGAGCGAGGACATTTGAACATGGAGAGCATAGGAGCTTGGATCTTTGAATAAGGAGAGAAGAAGAAAATATTGAGAACACAAACAGAAACCTCTTGTTGAAATAAGGAAAAAATTGTTACAAAGTGAGGCTTAAATTTATATTGTTTTGAGTTAAACTACCATGGGTAATTATCATGGGTGGATACCATGAGAAAATACAATGGATAACTACCATGGTGGATGTGACTTTATATTTGCATCAAAACAAGAGAGCTGTTCTATTTGAAATGCATCCTTAGATTTAGGAACTACTAAAAATTTTAATGAAATTTTGTGGAAGCATATAAGTTTGTAGTCCTTAACCTTTTTCAAGTTTTTTCCTCTTCCAAATATCTCAAGAAGGATTCTCTTTTGAAACCATAATCAAAATGGTTTCTTAATTAGTGATTGAGCTCATCTCTATTCGATAGAGAATCATTCCAACATGGAAACGAATGATATCAATAAATTCTAAATAATTTTAAGAGGTTGAAAAAAGCTAATCCAATTTAATAAGAAGACTTATTTGCAATCATACTCTAACATCAATGAATCAGAGCACCATTGCATCATGTAGCATGCTTTATTCAATAGAATCAAAGGATTTCTTTATTGGAATTTGATAAGTTGGTTAGAAAATTGGCATTGAATCTTAAAAAATATGATATATCATTATCCTCAAATGATTACGTGAAGCATGTTAGGCCATAGACTCAATGAGGGAGAAGATTTCTTTTATAAGGAAGATAGGATATGGTGTACAATTTTAATAATAAGATTATAAGTTGTAAAATTATTTTGGATTTTATCTATCCTTCTTCAATATTCTCTAGATATACTTAATGCCCAAAATTCACATTTATATAAGATAACGAGAGTGATGAGAGTATCAAATAGGAGTTTTCTAAAATTATCCATTAATCAAATATAGACTAATTATACTTGTTTGCAATCCCATGGTTGGCTTGCATTTAACAGAAGATCTATTTTAGAAACTTGAGTAGGTATAATAAGAAAAGTGGTTATTGGATTGACATGGATAAATAGCACGTGAGGAAGTGAAATTGGAGGAAACTATGAAGAGTTATATATTTGGTAGGACACCAAGGCCATAGGAACAATAGGGTTGAGAGTTGCAATGATATGAGACAATGTTGGAGCTGACTAATTGGTGAATAAAATGGCTTATGAGTAGTTTTTCCTAACGTTCTAAGTTTGACCCATGTGAATTTCAATGGTGACCAACTTGTCTGGAAGTTGTAACTTTTATTTGAGTGAGTTTTATCATCCTTGGGTTCTCACTATAAAACGGTTTTGTTCCATTATGATTTAATTAGTTTTTTCACTTTTTATGTCTATTGTTCCATTACCCATATATCTGAAATGTAAACTAGGTTTACAAGTACTTGTTAGCAGTACTGGACCCACCAACATGTCAGGGGATATCCTTGGTAAGAAGTCCCAACTAGACCTCATATTGTTTGGTGTAGGAGTCCCAGTAGTGGGTTGTACAATATCGCCTTTACCGCGGTTGCGTGCAAAGTTAAGTAAGATGTCCTTGTTGGTAGCAAGGGTGTGACATGTGTAGCGAGGCAAGGAATATGCATGAATGGCTCTAACACATAGAAAGTCAGGTGAGTGCGCCCCTTCGAAACCTATGGAAACACGTGGATTGGAAGGGAACACGTGAGAAAAGGTGCATCAAAAATTGGAAGGTAGGTGAACCAACAATCGAAAGTGATGTTTAAATGAAAAACAAATCTTAGTAAGATTCATACATACATATACAGAAAGAGTCTATACATACATGCATAAGCAAACAGATAAATATATCATTAGAGTGACCAAGATACCTAAAATAAAATAACAACATATGCATGAAACATGATCACTCTGTTATATTAATAAGTGAAAGTTCCAATCATATAGTACAACCATGACCAACCACTAGTCTCGATAGCGAAACATTATAGTTACTGTTTCCTTCTCCTCTAAAGAGATGTACTAGCTCTACACTGTGGAGAAGTCAAGGCTCGTTACAATACTCTCAAGGCTTTCTATAAGATACTCTTAATGGAATCTTGGCTACCCAAAAGTATGTATAATGAGTTATGAGGTTCTATAAATAGAAAATGGTGGGGTTACCCTTAACATTTCCCTTTGTTACTGTTCAGCTACCCTCATCACTCTTCAACTACTCTATGACTGTTACATTCAACTATCCACACTTGGACTTTCACTTTACAAGATGTTACATACAATCTGCCCATGTACCCACGTGAGAAAAAAAATGCTTGAGCAAGCCATGTAAGACATTACTAAGACTCAAACAATTGTGGGAAGACCAACTATTCAACATCCTCATGATAGTCGACAGTGGTACACTGATGCCAAGCTCGGTGGTCCGTGATGGTGTCTATGTACTTTTTGGTGACATATTTCTAGAAGCAAACTCTTGACTCTGTTGCATATGGGTACACTGGTTTGGTTCCTCTATCCAACTCATCTGATAACATGTGCATCATTGTCTTGAGTGCAGCTAGACCAATGAAATACTAATGCATACTGTCTGTGCTAATCGCCAAGTCTGCGTTGGTGGCTATGCTCATCAACTCATCAAAGTACATGTCCAGATCCAATCAAACTTGATTATTGTCTTTGCCTTGGTGAGTGTCCCAGTAGATGGGATCGCATGAGTGTGCACAACAACATCCATGCTTATGAACACCCATTCACGTGAAGTTTCTAAACTAGTGATGAGTTGTGGGAGTTCCTCATAGTTCTTGATTTGACTCCGAATGCGTTCCTTCAACTCTATCACATTGGGCTTCATCAACTTGGGAAAGTGTAATAGGGCTCCTTTGTATATCATTGTCCATGTCTACATGTAGTCGACAATAGTGTGCAAATATGACAAGATCCATGCTCTCCCGGCACAACACTACTGCCAACCATTGAGATGGAAAACTAACTTATGCATGGTCCCAAATCTGGAATACATCATTTGCATCATTATCTCAAGAGATGATATCTCATTCAGTATTTCTCTCTTCAACTCTACTTTGGTGGATGTTGTAACGTGTTATCCTCCCTATTTGGCCATTTGTAACTCCTTATCCATTCGCTCGTTCTCTACTATCAAGAAGTGAATGCTCAAGCTGGTGGCTTTGGCATATGCTCTGGTAGCAATGACCAATGTTTTTGGATGCTTGCACACATCGAATACAATCACTCATTCTTCAAACTATGCAGGAGCTGTGTGGCCATCCAGAGTTATCACTCTACGTGATTTCACAACTCTATGTTGTGACTTTTCGAATGATATGTTGTGCATCTCTACTTCTGGATTACCTTCGAGGATCTCAGTATCTCCTTGATCGCTAAGGACATGCTTTGCTTTCGGATCTGGAAAAGCTGGTGGGTCGACCTCTTGGTTGTGAGGCGTGAGGTTAATATCCTGTTCTGAGTCGGACTGCTACATCTTCGTATCCATATGCTCAAGTATCTTTTCGATCTCTTGACTGAAGTCTTGCTCCTACAACTACTTACCCTGTCTGATTTGTGTGAACTGCTCAGATGAGTCTACAACCTGTATCAGTGCAATTTCATCAATCTATGCATGATGCGCCTCCTGCTATATCTATCTCAATTGTGCTTCCTTCAATTGTCTGCACAACTCTTGTTCTTCCTGGAGTTGCTTCTTCAACTCTTGCAACTCCTTCAGTGTTTCCTCCACCCACTGTTTATCTCTCTGTCTTTGTGTGTACCTATTGTCACATTGTTACCTCATTGCCTCTATCTCCAAAGATGCTTTCTCCACAAGTGGGTCTTCTTTGAACTTGTAGCTTTGTTCTACCTCTACGATGTCAACAATATTTCTCTTGCCTTTGTCACGCACAAGTATGTTACCCCCTACTCCTGCTGATGGCGGTGCTCTCCTAGATGCTACTTCGCTAACCATTCCATAGATATGTTGACTAGTTCATTGAGGCTAGAGAAGCTGTGCCAAGATATCCATGGGTCTTCCATAGTGCAATGACATGCCCCATGGATCCAAGGAAATTTCACTCTCGTACAATGGTCCTTTACAAAGAAATGTGGGTCGTATGGATTGAAGCTTCTGGGGTGAAAAATAAATATTTTGAACTCTTCAATCTTGGCATAAACACACTCGAGATTCTGTATCTCATACAACCCGATCCATAATGGAAGAGTGGGCCATGGTGCCTTCTTCTTCTGATGTAGTCTAGCTGACAGTCTTCTCGAGATGTGGTACGAAACTTCTTGCATGACGAGCTTGTCCATGGAAAACTTCGGTAAAACGTGTGGAGGCTTATCCACGTTGTACATCCATATGAAGGTGCCAAGAGGTGAGCCATACCAATCTGTTATGTTGATCAATGCTTCCATTGTTGCCTCCAACATGCAAGGTCGATCCTACTCAAATATCATCTTGTACACTAGGGTGAAAAAATGGTTTGACAACTATGTGATGACTCCCCGAAAGCTACATTCGTAAAGCAGTCTATAGTAAGTGTGTACAAAGGTTATTGCTGATGTCCATGCCCAACCCAAGCTTGGAAACTATTGAAAGGCATAGATTTCATCCAGAATCTATGTGGACATGTATATCTTTGCTTGTTGACCTTTGGGTTGTTGACAGGTTCCTGTTACCTATTACCTCAACCTTTGAGCCAATATGTCAGAGCAGTTGCATGTTTTTCCTTCACTGGCCAGTTGGTCCAATGCGATCACCCAACTCTGCATGAAGGTCTGCATGCTCTCTAGGCCATACAAGTGGCATGAAAAGATGACCAAGTACTGATATGGTTTCCATAGTATCTTCATCTTGTAAACCTGGTTGGGTGTCATCCTGAACTTGGCTCGCCCTTTAACCCAACTCTTCAAGATATCCTTGGAGTTTGCACTCCTACTGGGTCTGTTGAAGGGTCTCTCCATTATGATCGCCGACTATGGTAAGTGGTACATATGTTGATAGTCATGTTCCCTGAAGGTAGAAATCTCTATCCCATTGACACTTCTTAACACCATCATCTCGAGATAAGTGTGCGAGACGATTCAATGTATCAAGTTTGCACATGGAAAGGTGGGATACCTACATGAAATCTGGTATAAGTCAGACTTGTGAATATTCACATAGACTCTGCATTCTTCAAGATCTTCCCCAAATGTGCCTAAGAATGTATCATTGATATCCTGCCATTTTAACTTGATGTCATTGTCTATGACTAACTTGGTGTCTTTTTAAATCGACAAACTCATAGAGACTTGCTCAACTGCATCTCCAGTTTCACTTCCATCGGTGTCCTTTGATCCTGCTCTATGGGAGGCCATTGAACCTGAACTATTAAGAGAGAAATTAAAACCTCCTATACATGGAGACATGGCGACATTCATTTCAAGCAATCTATCAGTTTAAAACCAAATCAAACTTAAGGACTGGCATGTAACATACCTGGGATACTTATGGCAAGGATTGTGCAATTTTCACTGGGACTCCAAGAGACTAACTGCTGGAACTATGCAAAAAGATAGTCCCGACTGTCTAGAGGCTAGTTCGTTGCAGCAATTATGCAATACAAATCTAGGATGACTTATTGGGGGATGAGATTGTGCAATGCACATTTTTTAGTCATCAAGGCATGCAAGCCCAGGGACTGCATTGAACAATTTTCTGGGTCAGCAGAGCACTACCTCTCAAAATTGCACAGAGAAAGCCTGGAGTATAGTGTCTGGCCAGTTTTGTGCATTTTCTAGGAGGAAGGCAAGGCCTTCCCTCTCAGAAATGTGCAATGTTGTTTGGGGCAAAGCAAGGCCTGGGCTAAGGGTGCCTAGACCCGCTGACGAGCAATTGAAAGCATGTGAAGCTTCAAATGCATGGAAAAACTGAGTGTAAGCAAGAATGAATGACCATGCATGAGAACAACAAATGCAAGATTTAGAAAATGGGAAAACATGCATGTGTGTGAGATAGGTTGTCGTATCGGCCACCGTCAGTGCAAAACAATGTCATGCATGTGACAGCAATGAGATGCAAATGAAAACTGAAATGATTCTTGTACATTCTAACATGCATGAAAACAACACCAAGAATTCACATAAATCAAGCGGATAACACTTACACAATCGAAAACATAAAGAGCGACATAAATGCTAGAAAGACATGTAAAGCAGACTTACCCAAAAATCACTGAGTTGAACGTGTCGAAGACTCCTAGATGTGTTGTGGGATGTCAGAGCTCCAAGATCTATGTGAAGAATGAGCACTTTAGGGTTGAATAAATAAGTTTGAGGCTTATGATGTGCATGGCAAAAATCTAGGAAAAAGTGACAGTTTGAGGGCAATTTCTGAAATGATCTTTGCATGTAAGCTCCGGCTACTAAAAGTAGATCCATAAAATCTAGGGATGCTTTTTTCATGTTACTTTTTCCTATTTCAAGAAAAGTAGCCCATGCATGCAAATCAGGTTTGATAGCTCCCGTAGGGAACCAAATAACCTGAAAGCACATGCAATTGCCTGCAAGCTTGGAAGGAAAATTTTCGCAATTTCTATGATCAGCAGGAGACTGTCTCCCAGAATTGCGGATTTTCTAGGCTGAGGCCTAGTGACAGGACAAATTATGAAATTTTCTGTGGGAAGCTTGTATGGCTGTTCAACATCATTTTGGAGCTCAGCAGGTTACTTAGCATATTTGTGCAATTTCTGGAGGGAAGGTTGGTTCCCCTCCATGGTAAATTTTGGGGGTGAATTTTAGCCCAAAAGTGAAATTTGTTTGGTTTTTCATTTTAGAAGGGTGAAATTTTTATTAAAAACCATTTTCATATAGTTAGCCCCATTTTTATTTAAAAAATAATTAATTTTTTGATTTTAGACCAAAATAAAAAATGGTGAATAAACCAAGCGAAGCTTCATTTAGCTCGAGTTGCCTTGTTTGGGAAATTGTCTTCCCTTAAAATCGCCAGATTTTCATATTTTCACTTGTTTGGCAGATTGTATTCCCATAAAATCACTAGATTTCTGATTTACAATGTTAAATTCATTTCTAGTGGCCCTGTTTTTTGTTTTTCTGGTTTGGGAGTGGTGTGAGGTTCGATTTGCTCCTAGGAGGTTAGATTTGTTTTCAAATGGAGGGCGGCTACCTATTTTCATGGATTCATGGTATATAAAATTGCTTTCAAATCAGGTTTTCAATGTTCATGGTGTATAGTTTCAGTCGTCGTATTTTTGTTCACAAATTTGACTCTTTTAAATCGGGTTTTCAATGTTCATGGTGTATAGTTTCGTTCCTCAGATTTATGTTCATAAATACTACCCATGATACTAGTACTAATCACTCGCATAGGATTGCATCATAGAAGATGGGACTAAGGCAAAGAAGTAAGTAGTAGGAGAATGTTAGCCAGGACCTTGAATTTGGTAAGCATCATGATTGAATCTACTTTATAACTCATCACTTTGATCTAGTTTCAGTGCTCGTATTCACTTTCATCACTCAGTAAGAGCCTAAAGTGTTTGAATGAATAGTGGTTTGACTAAAGAAAGTTATTCTGAGTAGAAAGTGGCCTAGCAGCCTCGTATATGCCCACTGTAGGAAGCCAAAAGGCCTCAGGACGTGTGCAAGAGTTTGTGGGGGCTGAAGCCCTAGAGGAGGCCAAAAACTACCTTAGACCTTGACTAGTAGTGGGCGCAATGACTTAAACAGAGAGCGGGCCAGAGAGAAATAAGCCTCATAGGGACCAGGGTGTACATTTTGTGCGCAATACTCCATTTCCTGGTGACTCATTGCAACCAACGCCAAGTATACAGTTTGTGCAGAATCCTGCATTTCTTTGTGATTTGTGAATTAGAATCTCAAGGGGTTATGGAAATTTGCACTGTAGATCACCTGATAATGCAATATACTAAAGAAAAATACTAGATATACTTCTACAATCAAACTTTGTGAAAGCTTAATCAATTTGAGCTAGATCAATCAGAACACATATAACAGAGAAGAAGAAATCATACACGTGAAAAAAGAATAATACACTGGGGAAAGCCTCAGCTAAAAACCCGACTATCTATATTATCATACAAGTGGAAATATCTTAGGATTACACAAAGCTTTAGCTGACAAGCTATCCAGCTCTCAATACAATCCCTCACTACTACTCATAAACAGAATAGTCAACAAATATGCCTCCGTTCAGTCCTCCAAGCCTCCTATTTCCTTGCGCAGTTTCTCCTGGGTCCTCAAACTACCACCTGTGTGTAATAATCCCTCACAAACTGCTTTGACCTCTAAAATAACTGCGCAAACCTTAAGGATATAATTCCTTCTGCATGGATGAGTTTCCTATATAGGAAAAATCCTCCAAATGATAGTACATTTTCCCTTCCTTTGATCTCAACTGGGTCTCTGACTGAACTGGCATGCATGAGTTATTTATGAGATAATATTCAGTTATCTGAAATGCATCCGTTACATGCATGCAAGAATAACTAACTAAACTCACAATTAATTCAACAAACTTTTTGAATTAATCTAACAAGACTTGACTCAGTTAACTGAGCCAAATAATTACAACTCATCCTTATCTCTTTAATTGATGGATAATTTCTTCAATTAATGGAGAAATTGTTGCATGTCCCCACATAGACTTCATGTTTGATTTTTTACAACTAATTAACTCAATATGAATTAATTAATTATTTTACAAATAGATGCTAAGATAAAATTTGAATTTTACTTCTCTATTTTTAGTTCAGCGACTAACTAAAATAGGAATCTAACCTGAAATGATATTTATAGCAATGTAATCTTTAGCACTTCCATTTTTCATTCCTTATTTCTATGTCCAACACTAGTACCTGAACTACTATTCTTAGCATTTCTACTTTTAGCATTTCTTGTTTCCATTTTCAACACTCTCGCTCAACAAGAAAGGAATTCAACTCAAACATGATCCTGAACCTTTGGAATGTTCTACATGCGACACTTCTTCCAAGTGTTGTTACTCCAACAACTATAAAAACAATAAAGACTCCCAACTGACCTTACTGTTGGGCTAGAAACATCCTCTGATGCTGAACCTCCATCTACCGCTAACAAGTGCTCCCTTTGTGACCTCTGAGCTGCTGCAACATTCCATGCATCTCGCACCATTGCACACCTATCTGTGCCATCCTCCACTGGTGCAACACTCCTGTGCTTCTCGCATTGTTGTAGCCTGTTAGCTCTACACTATCATGGGATTCCTGCACTGTAGCTCTCTCTGCCACTCCATCCGCATCTACCTCTTCCCACTCAACCAATCCTTCTACTCCTCATCGGGGTTCCTGTAGCAAGGTCTAATCAAATAGGTTGGGTACCTCAATGATCCTGCCCCTATTCTAGCCTTCTTGGGACTGTCAGTCCACATCGTCCCAACTATGACCTAGAGGTATGGATGCATGTGATCCCTCTGCCCACCTAGCCTGAAATGTCCCCCTACTAGAGGCCTCTGCATGAGTATATGTCTCTACTCGATCTCCTCTTGGCTTCTCTAGTTGTGGCTGCTCCACAACCTACTAAAGCTGCTTCACTAATTGTGGCTCATTCACAGTTGTCTGAGACTTCTTCTGGCGTTCCATGTTGAGAGGTAATGTACTCTCCCTCTCAACCACAAAGTCTCCAACATTTTCCTTGCTCCTCAAGGCTTTGCATGCATCTTGAACCTCAATAGCATACACGTTCTTAACTCATGAACTGATCTGATTAACCTATCTCATGGTGATGTATCAAAGGAAAATATTTCCCTTACTGAAGACTACATCATAGCCTTTGTCTTCCAGCATTGCGATTGACACCAAATTTTTCCTCAGTCTTGGTACATACTTGAAATCGGTCAAGGTAATGTGAGCTCCATACTCCCTTTGAAAAAAAACCGTGCCTACATCTGAGACACTATACTTTTCATCATTACCCATCGCTATGAGTATCTGGAGATATTTCTCCTCCAATGTACTGAACAAACTCTTGTCACTGGTCATGCAGAAATAAGCTCCACTATTACTAAACCAACCACATCCCACCATGGATGAAACCATGCATGCAAAGAGGGTGAAATCCAACTGAAACTGGGGCCAATACCTTACCTTCAGATCCTTCCTTGGATCCCATCTTGGATTTCTTCAGTGAAGAATTTCTAGCAAAATGGCCCACCTCATGAAAACAAAAGCATCGCAGTTTCGGTTTGTCAAACTTCTTCCCACCATAGGAAGAACTCGATTTAGGATGAGAATCCTTCTCCTTCCCTTTCTTTGCCTTACTCGCTAAGGCACAATTTCCTTCATCCTCCATGGATGAAGAACCATCTATGGTGCTTCTTCTTATCTCCTCCTGCATCTAATCTGACCAAAGTCATTCCCAATATGGCAATTTATCTCTTCTATTAACCAAGTCTTGGTAGCTATGCTAGCTCTTGGGAAGACCGAGGAGTGCAAGACTCACCATGTCATCATCGACTGTCATGATCCCTACAATTCCAAGCTCATCCCTATAGGTGGTGAGCTTGTTCAGATATGTAGATATCATGTCGCCCTTTCCACACTTGATCTTCCAAATCTTGTCTTTCAGCGCCAATTTCCTCTGATCATTGGTATTCTAATATAGATCTTTCAATGTTTTCCACATCGAAAATAGTGTCTCCTTCCCATGGAGACTCGAGACTATGTGGTGTTGAAATCCCTCCAAAATGATTCTCCTTGCTCTAGCCACACATTTCTTCCATTCCACTAGTTGAGTAGCATCAATGAAGTCCTTTAGACCACTATCCTCTAATACTGCTTCTGTGCGATCCTTCCACGCTATATAATTCAAGCTGCCATCAATGACATACCAGAGTATTAAACCACAGAACGCCAATGGTGAAATTGAGATTTGATAAGAACTCAATATCTATATTCAAGAACCACAACCTTTGAACTTCTCCCTTCTCGTATACTGTTCTTCTACTTTGATCACCTTTGCTTCAATACCATGTAGAAATTCCCACTGTAGATCACCTGATAATGCAATATACTAAAGCAAAATACTAGATCTACTTCTACCATCAAACTTTGCAAAAGCTTAATCAATTTGAGCTAGATCAATTAGAACACATATAATAGAGAATTAAAAATCATACACATGAAACACAAAAGAATACTCTAGGGAAAGCGTCAGCTAAAAGCCCCGATATCTATATTATCATACAAGTGGAAATATCTCAGGATTACACAAAGCGTTAGCTCACAAGCTATCCAACTCTCAGTACAATCCCTCACTGCTGCTCATAGACAGAATAGACAACACATATTCCTTCCTTCAATCCTCCAAGTGTCCTATTTCCTTGTGGAGTTTCTCCTGGGTTGTCAAGCTACCACCTGTGTGTAATAATCCCTCACACACTGCTCTGACCTTTGAAATAATTGCACTAACCTGAATGAGATAATTCTTTCAGCATGGATGAGTTTCCTATATAGGAAAAATCCTCCAACTGATAGTACAATGTCCCTTCCTCTGATCTAAACTGGGTCTCTAACTAAACTAACATGTAGGATTTATTTATGAGAGAATATTCAGTTATCTGAAGTGCAACAGTTACATGCATGCAAGCATTAACTAACTGAACTCACAATTAATTCAACAAACTGTTTGAATTAATCTAACAAGACTTGACTCAGTTAACTGAGCCAACTAATTACAACTCAATATTACAACTCATCCTTATCTATTTAATTGATGGATAAATTCCCCAATTAATGGAGAAACTATTGCATGTCCCCACATAGACTTCATGTTTGATTTTCTACAACTAATTAACTGAAGATGAATTAATTAATTATTTTACAAATAGCTGCTAAGATCAAATTCCAATTTTACTTCTCTATTTTAGTTGAGGGACTAACTAAAATAGGAATCTAACCTTAAATGCTATTTATAGCAATTCTATTTTTAGAACTTCCATTTTTCATTCCTTTTTGCTATGTCCAACACTGGTACCTGAACTGCTATTTTTAGCATTTCTTGTTGCCATTTTGAACAAGGGTTTGACATTATAGGTAAGCCGCAACATTGTTCTTCTTTGTTTGCAAGTGAAATTCAATTCAGCAATTGATATTAGTCTATGCATGAGTATTGTATGTTAGTTTGTTGGAATTTAAGATTTGATAGTGGAGTTAGGAGGTCACCTTGCTCTCAGGCTTAGTTTTCAATGTGGATTCCAGTGACTACTAGTATTTTACAACCAGTTTAGAGGGAAATTTAAAGAGCTAAGATACTATAATATTGGTAACATGAATTTAGTAGGATTTTCGAGTGTCTAATGTCGTGGTAGACTTTAGAAGTTCAAGGATTTAAAAAAACCACAACATACAAGTAACGGGACGATTCAGTCAACTAGTTGCTGAGGGAAAGGTAGAACCATGAATACCATCTGGGACAGTGGGACGTGATTGATAATACTCCATTCCTTGGAACACAGTAGAAATGGAAATAGAATAAATATAAATGGAGGAGCTAGCTTGTTCGCTGGAAAACTTGTTAGCTGGGAAGCTCGCTGGGAGAATTCAAGCTGGATGGTGGTCTACTGAGTTGGGAGCAACGTGGGAAACATGATCCCTTTATTGGACAAGTGAATTATGGTGGATAGATTATTTCATTCATTAGAATTTCAAAACACAATAGGTGCTAGCTATTATTTCATTCTAGTAAAGCTCCCTGTCGTACAGGGTCACCCTCCCCAAATCTGGTTTTCTCCTCAGTGACTAGAGCAATTGACTGTACTCCATATTACCCTATCACTAGCACCATGGTTTAAATTGTCCAGCCAACCACAGAGGTAAAAAGGCAGCTCGAGAACTTGTAACCTAGGTTGAACTGGTATGCCAATTATGTTTTCTAATTGTAGATGTAGATCACAATATGTATATTTTTATTCATTATTGAAGTTTTGACGGCTTAAAATCGTTTCATCCATTCCCTTCCATCCATATTATATATTTGTATGCCTTATCACTAAGGGAATTGAAAGGAAAATAGAAATAAAATAGGGCTTTTCCATTCATTACATTCCTCTGCCTGTAGCATACCTTATTTTCCTTATATCCAAGTTTAGCTCCAATGCATGTCTCTTTTACATGCTAATTGAGGATATTGGTTTTTTTCATATTATAACCATATTCAGTTGGTTATGTACAACATTTGTATTTCTTTGGTTTTATAAGTGGGGTGTATATACATATCTTCCTTCCTTTCACTCATACCCACTTGATATTAAGATTTCAAGTGTTATATAATTGGTTTACCATCACTAAAATTGATGTTCTTGTACATTATTTGTCTCTATTGTTTATGGTGGAGAAATTATTTCTTTAATTAGAATTTCAAAACACAATAGGTGCTAGGTACTATTTCCTTCTAGTGCAGCTTCCTATCATATAGAGCTACCCTCCCTAGATTCGGTTTTCTCATGAGTGACTAGAGCAATTGACTATAATCCATATTACCCTATCACTAGCCCCATGGTTTTAATTGTCCAGCCAGCCATAGAGGCAAGAAGGTAGCTCGAGAACTTGTAACCTAGGTTGAAGTGGTATGCCAATTATGTTTTCTAATTGTAGATGTAGATCACAATATGTATATTTTTATTCATTATTGAAGTTTTGATGGCTCAAAATATTTTCATCTATTCTCTTCCATCCATATTATATATTTGTATGCCTTATCACTAATGGAATTGAAAGGAAAATAAAAATAAAATAGGGCTTTTCCATTCATTACTTTCCTCTGCCTATAGCATACCTTATTTAACTTATATACATGTTTAGCTCCAGTGCATGTCTCTTTTACCCGTTAATTGAGGATATTGGTTTTTTTCATATTATAACCATGTTTAGTTGGTTATGTATAACATTTTTATTTTTATTTGGTTTTATAAGTGGGGTGTATTTACATATCTTCCTTCCTTTCACTCATACCCACTTTATATTAAGATTTCAAGTAATATGTAATTCGTTTACCATCACTAAAATTGATGTTCTTGTACATTATTTGTCTCTATTGTTCATTTCCATTATGATGTCCATGTAGAACCTTGTTAAAATTGTTGTTAAAGAGGAAAAAGCACATCCAAACAATAATACACCAAACACATATTTTATAGGAATCAATTGGGCATGTTATGTTATGTCATGATTCTATTATAAATAATGATTTACAATTGAAATTGAAACTTGTGTATTCCCCCTTCTAGCCTCACCTTAGCATAGCTGACATCCCTCAATCTCAAATAAACCTTGTGATGATGGATGGGGAGAAAGTTGAAAAAGGCCTACCTTTGGGATTTCCAATTGGCCGAGCAATAATAAGAAACCACTAGCCTTACCATTACCTTAGTCTACTCATTTGTTAAATATCAACTACCTAATGATATTAAATATCCCTCACTAAAACAAGCAACCAATGAAAAGGGAAAGTAACCTCAGGTTAAATCCTTAAGTTTCGGATCTTCCTAGTCTAATCTACTCATCCAAAAGGAAAACCAAGTGTTAGGTATGTTATATATTCTTTTTATCACTATCCCCATTCATGATTCATTCATAGAGATAGCAAGCAGGGGTCTATGGGGGGTGGAATCCCCCCCATTCAAAGGGGTCATAGGTGAGGCATAGGCCTCCCTTACTTGAGAGATTTGCATAGTGGGGTAGTACCTCTACCTAAATAGGGGTTCAAGGGAAACACCCTAAAAAAGTTCGGTAGTTTTTTGAATTGATTTTCAACGTGTTATGGTAAAGTTTTTTCTTTTCGTCCTTTTATGGCACATGGCAGTTCATCCTATTGTAACATGATTAGTTTTCATAGTTTAAATTTGTTGATATAATAGGTTTTAGTAGTCTAGAAATAATAAATGGGTTTGCAAGAGTAAATGCACCCTCAAAATGTAAAATTATGCTTCATTAGCTAGTTGATTTAGTTAATCATGAATTTATACATGATTAAAATGATGTGAAAATGTAAATTCAAGCATGGTTTACAAACCCCTGAGAACAAATTTTTAAAAAATGAAAGAGGTTTTTGTTTATGACATCCTCATGTACAAAAATATCTCTCAGTTTAGTAACAACTATTATCGATTGGGAGATGCAAACACATCTTTGAAGGAATGTTTTCTATAAATTTCCTGTTTTAGTCACCTTTTTTCAAAGGGTAGTGTGACTAAACAAAGATGAATATTTCGAAACTAGAAGAGGTTTTGGCTCATAATATTCCAAAACGCAGCAACCTATCTCACTTTTGATGCAAGTGTTAGGGGTTGGTATATACACTCTCATCATGTTTAGCCTATTTTTCCGAATGTGCAATGTAATGTTTAAGCCACCTTTTTGCATAAACTATTGTGGATAATCAAATATGATTCTTGAGAAACTGAAGGAGGTTTGTGTTCCTAAGATGCTAAAGTACAATAACCTACTTCATATTTTACACAACTATTACATAATAATAGATATAAGTACATCTTCACAACCTATTTTTCGGACTGTGTAAATTCCTTTTCAGACACCTTTTTTCAAAAAGTATTTTGAACAGATGGAGCCGAATTTTGGGAAACTGAAGGAAATTTATCTCAAATAAAATATTCATATACAATAAATTCTCCCACTATTTACAGAACTATCTTGGATTTAGATATACAAAGGTATCAATGGACCCGAATCTTGCAGAAATGTTGGAGAAGAATGCACAAAGAAAGGATGCAGTTAGTGACTGGGATGCCTCATCATCAATTAAGAGCTACTATCAAATTTGACTTTCTATTATTTTTCACCATAAATCCATAAAAGTAGTGCCAAATCAATTCATTAGTTTTGAATGTCCTTTATTTAAGTTCTATTAATGTAAAACAGTTTGAGATATTTGTAAATAAATCTAGATATTTTTTCAAGATATTTTAGTTTAGAATTTGTATAAATACTTCATCAATTGAAGTAATTGATTTTGGCTTTTATGCCAAGATTCTTCACTCTGTAATAAATATTCTTTTGTAGTTTTCCTAATGAAAGCCTTACAACTCTAGTTTTTATAGAATTTTGTGCTTCAAGTATGTTTTCCCAATTTTCATATCTTCTTTTTACACATGTTAAAAGTGTTGATAGGAATGTCTGCAAAATCATAACCTTCAGAAAGAGATTAGCTTATTGCACTGTTTGTCCAATATAACTCCTTTTGATTGATTTCTTCTTTATTCCTTCTGATAGTCATCAAAAGAGATTGGCTTATTCGACTATCTCTCTGAAATAGCTCCTTTTAGAATTTGTTTCAGTTTGACCTTCTTGAATACTCTAAATATGTTTTGCTGGGAAGTATAAATTTTCTACACGGATCCAAAGTTCCCTAGATGTGAAGTTGTCAGTTTGACTGCTCAATTATTAAGAATCCCATTACATTCTTCTACGATAATTCTTGAAAAATCTAAGTCATTTTGTCAGGCTGGAAGCTGACATTTTCAGAAGGGACCCTATGAGAGAGGCCTTTAATCATGATTAGGGATTGTCATTGATCGCCAACCACCCGTAATTAAAACCATACATCTAGCCATTGTGCTTCAAAGTCTGTTGTTCAGTGACAAGTGAACAGTGTTAAAAAAAATCTCGTAACAAATGAGGTAGCCCCCTCTAGTTCAAGGGCCAGCTTGAACCTAAAGGTTGGCTGAGTTTGTTTCCTTGCGTAGTTTTTGCAGCCGAGGACTGCTTATGGGAAATAGGTACAACATTTGATGCCATTTTTGGGGAGCGAAGTAACAAAGATCTTTCTCTGGCGAATGATAAAGTTTAGATCTATTTCTTGTTGGTGAACAAGGAATAGGCATTTTTATTGGTTGCATTATTTTCACCTCACGACTCCACTTTGTTAGATGGTGATTCGACTGGATTACTGATCCCACTCTTGTTTTAAAATTTCAGCTACCTTTACTGCTATGCAAGGTTCACTGATACTTGCAATCAACATTATATGTCTTTCCCTCTCAGCCATGGTCAGAAATCTAAAATGTCTACAGAGGATGCAACTTTAAAGTACACTTGTGAGTACAAGTTTTCCATGGGATTTCATGTTCATATTGTATATATTCTTTATATTTTCAGCTGCTGGCAACTTGGTGTGTCAATAAATCCACTCCGCACATGGTTACATTGGAAAGCATATTACACCTAACAATGTAAAGTTTCACAGTTCAGTTAGATAGAGGTGTGGGATTGATTAGTTCCTTTCAAATTTAGGGTGCAATATATCTACAATTGTTTTAGTTATATTTCAAGATTGCAGTGTTAAGTTTGGTTTGGTTGAGTGCAATGACTTCCAACGGATTAACTGATTAAATCCATAGCCTGTGAATTAAGCACTCTTGTGCTTATTTCCACTTACATTGTCAATTGTTTCACTTCAACAGTTTTCAAGTTTTAGATTTCAGTGTGAAAGAGTGTCCGAATTAGTGCAGGCATATGGTTTCAGTGTGTAGTATAAGAGTATTGAAATGACAACATTGATCCATGGGGATTGGTTATATTTCTGCATAAGATGGAAAGCCAATGTTTGGTGGTTTTATGGCATGACTCCATGCCCAACACTGAAGGCAACTAGTCTACTAGTTCTCTGCATCCCACAGGGGGAAGCAGTCCCCATTGGAGCTGATGTTGTAACATGATTAGTTTTGATAATTTAAATTTTCTTATATAATAGGTTTCAGTAGTTTAGAATTAATAAATGGGCCTGCAAGAGTAAATGTGCCCTCAAAATGTAAATTTAAGTTTCATTAGCTAGTTGATTTAGTTAATCATGCATTTAAACATGATTAAAATGATGTAATAAATTAAATTCAAACATGGTTTACAAACCTCTGAGAACGAATTTTAAAAAAAGAAAGAGGTTTTTTTTTATAACATCCTCATGTACAGAAAACTCTCTCAGTCTTGTAACAACTATTATGGATTGGGAGATGCAAATGGATCTTTGAAGTAATGCTTTCCAAAAATTTCCTGTTTTATTCACCTTCTTTCAAAGGATAATGTGACTAAAAAGAGATGAATATTTGGAAACTGGAAGAGGTTTTTGTTCATAATATTCCGTAATACACAAAAATATCCCACTTTTTACACAAGTTTTAGGGGTTGGTATACACACTCTCATCATGTTTAACCTATTTTTCTGATTATGCAATGTCCTGTTTAAGCCACCCTTTTGCAGAAACTATTGTGGATAATCAGAGATTATTCTTTAGAAACTGAAGGAGTTTTATGTTCATAAGCTGCTAAAGTAAAATAACCTACTTCAGATTTTACACATATATTACACAATCAGATATACAACTACCTCTTCAAAGCCTATTTTTCAGACTGTGTAAATTTCTTTCTAGACACCTTTTTGGAGAAAGTATTTTGAACATCTGCAGCCAAATTTTGGGAAAAAAAAAGAGGTTTATCTCAATAAAATATTCATATAAAATAACCTCTCCCACTTTTTACATAACTATCTCAGATTGATATTTAAAAAGGTATCAATGGACCCTAATCTTGCAGAATTGTTGGAGTAGAATACGCTATGAAAGGATGCAGTTAGTGACTGGGATGCCTCATCATCAATTAAGAGTTGCTATCAAATTTGAATTCCTCTTCTTTTTCACCATAAATCCATTAAAGTAGTGCCAAATAGATTTATTAGTTTTGAATGTCCTTTATTTAAGTTGTATTAATGTAAAATAGTTTGAGATATTTGTAAACTAATCTTGATACTTTTTCAAGATATTTTATTTTGAATTTGTATAAATACTTGATAAATTGATGTAATTGATGTTGGATTTGATGCCAAGACTCTTCACTCTATAATAAATCTTATTTTGTTTTTTTTCTAATGAAAGCCTTACAGCTCTAGATTTGAAAAAATTTTATGCTTTGAGTATGTTTTCCAATTTTTCATATCTTATTTCTACACATGTTAAAAGTGTTTATAGGAAGGTCTGCAAAATCATAACCTTTAGAAAGAGATAAGCTTATTGGATTGTTTGTCCAAGATAACTCCTCTTTGATTGGTTTTTGCTTTATGCCTTATGATAGTCATTAAAAGAGATTAGCTTATTGGACTATCTCTGTAAAATAAATCCTCTTAGAATTGGTTTTAGTTTGGTCTTCTTGAATACTCTGTATATGTTTTGTTGGGTTGTAGAAATTTTCTACATGCATCCAAATTTCCCTAGTTGTTAAGTAATCAGTTTGACTACTCAATTATTAGGAATCCCCTTACATTCTTCTACCATAATTCTTGAAAATGCTAAGTCATTCTGTCAGGCTGGAAGCTGACACTTCCAGAAGGGACCCTATGAGAGAGGCCTTTAATCATGATTAAGGATTGTCATTGATTGCCAACCACCCCCAATTAAAACCATAAATCTATACATTTTTCTTCAAAGGCTATTGTTCAGTGACAAGTCAACAACATCAAACAAAGCCTCGTAACAACTGTAGGAGCCTCCTCTTGTTCAAGGGCTAGCTTGGACCTAAAGGTTGGTTGAGTTGGTTTCCTGGCATAGTTTTTGTAGCCAAGGACTACCTATGGAAAACAGGGACAACATTTGGTGCCATTGTCAGGGAGCAAAGTAACAAAGATCTTTCTCTGGGGAACGATAAAGTTTAGATCTATTTCTTACTGGTGAACAAGGAATAGGTATTTGTATTGGTTGGATTATTTTCACATGGTGACTCCACTTTGTCGAGTGGCGATTCCACTAGATTACCGATCCCACTGTTGTTATGAAATTTCATCTGCATTTACTACTATGCAAGGTTCATTGATACTTGCAATCAACAGTATATGTCTTTCCCTCTTAGCCATGGTTAGAAATCTAAAATGTCTATAAAGGATGCAACTTTTAAAGTACACTTGTGAGTATAAGTTTTCCATGGGATTTCATGTTCATATTGTGTATATTCTTTAGATTTTCAGCTGCTGGCAACTTGGTTTGTCAATAAATCCACTCCGCACTTGCTTACATTGGAAAGAATATTACACCTAACAATGTAAAGTTTTTCAATTTAGTTAGATAGAGGTGTGGGATTGATTAACTACTTTCAGATTGAGGGTGAAGTAGATCTACAATTGTTTTAGTTGTATTCCAAGATTGTAGTATTAAGTTTGGTTTGGTTGAGTGCAATGACTTGTAAGGGGTTAACTCATTAACTCAATAGCCTGTGAATTAGGCACTCTTGTTCTTATTTCCACTTACATTGTCAGTTGTTTCACTTCAACAATTTTCAAGTTTCAGATTTCAGTGTGGAAGAGTATCTGAATTAGTCCAAGCATATGGTTGCATTTTACAGTTGTAGGTTGCAGTGTGCAGTAGCAGAGTATTGAAATGAAAACATTGATCCATGGGGATTGGTTATATTTCTACACAATATAGTAAACCAGTGGTTGGTGGTTTTATGTTATGACTCCATGCCCAACACTAAAGGCAACTAGTCTACTAGTTCTTTGTATCCCACAGGGGGAAGCAGTCCCTATTGGAGCCGATGTGGTAACATGATTAGCTTTGATAATTTAAATTTGTTGATATAATAGGTTTTAGTAGTTTAGAAATAATAAATGTGTCTGCAAGAGTAAATGCGCCCTCAAAATGTGAGTTTAAGTTTCATTAGCTAGTTGATTTAGTTAATCATGCATTTTAACATGATTAAAATGATGTAATAAAGTAAATTAAAACATTGTTTACAAACCTCTGAGAACGAATTTTCAAAAAATAAAAGATTTTTTTGTTTATAACATCCACATGTACAAAATCCTCTCTCAGTTTTGTAACAACTATTATGGATTGGGAGATGCAAATGCATCTTTGAAGGAATGTTTTACAAAAAATTCCTGTTTTAGTCACCTTTTTTCAAATGATAGTGTGACTAAAAAAAGATGAATATTTGGAAACTGGAAGAGGTTTTGGTTCATAAGATTCCAGAATACACAAACCTATCTCACATTTCACACAAGTGTCACGAGATAGTATATAAACTCTCATCATGTTTAGCCTATTTTTCTGACAGTGCAATGTCCTGTTTAAGCCACCTTTTTGCAGAAACTATTGTGGATAATCAGAGATGATTCTTGAGAAACTGAAGGAGTTTTGTGTTCCTAATATGATAAAGTCAATAACCTACTTCAGATTTTACACAACTAGTACATAATCAGACATACAAGTACATCTTGACAACCTATTTTTAGACTATGTAAATTCCTTTTTAGGCATCTTTTTGCAAAAAGTATTTTGAACAACGGAGCCGAATTTTGGGAAACGGAAAGAGGTTTGTCTCAATAACATACTCGTCTACAATAAACTCTCTCACTGTTTACAGAACTATTTTTTATAGAGATACACAAAGGTATCAATGGACCCTAATCTTGCAGAAATGTTGGAGCAGAATGCACAAAGAAAGGATGCAATTAGTGAGTGGGATGCCTCACCATCAATTAAGAGTTACTATCAAATTCGACTTTCTCTTCTTTGTCACCATAAATCCATAAAATTAGTGCGAAATAGATTCATTATTTTTTAATGTCCTTTATTTAATTTCTATTAATGTAAAACAATTTGAGATATTTGTAAATTAATCTTGATATTTTTTCAAGATATTTTATTTTAGAATTTGTATAAATACTTCATCAATTGAAGTAATTGATGTTGGATTTTGATGACAAGACTCTTCACTCTGTAATTTTTCTAATGAAAGCCTTATGCCTCTAGTTTTGACTAAATTTTGTGCTTCGAGTATGTTTTTCCAATTTTCATATCTTATTTCTACACATGTTAAAAGTGTTTATAGGAAGGTCTGAAAAATCATAAACTTTAGAAAGAGATTAGCTTATTGGACTGTTTGTCCAAGACAACTCCTCTTTGATTGGTTTTTGAATTATGCGATAGTCACTAAAAGATATTAGCTTACTAAAATATCTGTTTGAAATATCTCCTCTTAGAATTGGTTTCAGATTGGCCTTCATGAATACTCTGAATATGTTTTGTTAGGTTGTAGAAATTCTCTACACGCATCCAAATTTTCCTGGTTATTAAGTAATCAGTTTGACTGCTCAATTATTAGGAATCCCCTTACATTCTTCTACCATAATTCTTGAAAAAGCTAAGTCATTATGTCAGGCTGGAAGCTGACACTTTTAGAAGGGACCTTGAGAGAGAAGCCCTTAATCATGATTAGGGATTGTCATTGATCACCAACCACCCCCAATTAAAACCATAAATCTGTCCATTGTGCTTCAGAGGCTGTTTTTCAGTGACAGGTGAACAATGTTAAACAAATCCCCTTAACAATTGAGGGAGCTCCCTCTAGCTAAAGGGCCAACTTGAACCTAAAGGCTGGTTGAGTTGGTTTCCTCGCGTACTTTTTGTAGCCAAGGACTGCCTATGGGAAATAGGTACAGATGAAATGACAACATTGATCCATGGGGATTGGTTATATTTCTACATAAGATGGCAAATCAGTGGTTGGTGGTTTTATGGTATGACTCCATGCTTGACACTAAAGGAAACTGGTCTACTAGTTCTCTGCGTCCAAAAGGGGGAAGCCATCCCCATTGGAGCCGATGTTGTAACATGATTAGTTTTGATAATTTAAATTTGTTGATATAATAGGTTTTAGTAGTTTAGAATAATAAACGGTTTTGCAAGAGTAAAATAGCCCTCAAAATGTAAATTTAAGTTTCATTAGCTAGTTGATTTAGTTAATCATGCATTTAAACATGATTAAATTATGTAATAAAGTAAATTAAAACATGGTTTACAAATTTCTAAGAGCAAATTTTCAAAAACTGAAAGAGGTTTTTGTTGATAACATCCTCGTGTACAAAAAACTCTCTTAGTTTTGTAACATATATTATGGATTGAGAGATGAAAATGCTTCTTTGAAGGAATGTTTTCCAGAAATTTCTTGTTTTAGTCACCTTTTTGCAGAGGATAGTCTGACTAAAAGAAGATGAATATTTGGAAACACGAAGAGGTTTTGGTTCATAATATTCCAAAATACAAATCCTATCTCACTTTTCACACAGGTGTCAAGGGTTGGTATATACACTCTCATCATGTTTAGCCTATTTTTCTGGTTGTGAAATTTCCCGTTTTAGTCACCTTTTTGTAGAGGACAGTGTGACTAATCAGAGATGAGCCTTGAGAAACTGAAGGTCATTTGTGTTCCAAAGATTCCCAAGTACAATAACCTACTTCAGATTTTACTAAGATATTACATAATCAAAGGTACAAGTACATCTTCACAGCCTATTTTTCGGACTGCGTAATTCCTTTTTAGACATCTTTTTGTAGAAACTATTGTGAACAGTTGGAGCCAAATTTTGGGAAATAGAGAGAGGTTTATCTCAATCACTTATTCATGTACAATAAACTCTCTCAATTTTAACATAGGTATCTCGGATTGAGATATAAAAAGGCATTATTGGACCCTATTTTGTAGGATTTCGGGAGGAAAAATCTCAAGAGAGTTAGTGACTTGGAGGCCACCTCATCAATATGAGTTGCAATCAAATTCAAATTTCTCTTCTTTATCAACAGAAATCCTAAATGACAGTACAAGAACTCTTCAAATAATTTTAGTTACATTTGTTTGTGTTCTATTTTTGTAATATAGTTTTCAGATATTTGTAATAGCTCTTGATATTTTTATCAAGATATTTTGTGAGGAAATTGTATAAATACTTCATCAATTGAAGTAATATGGGTTTGATTTTGATGCCAAGACTCTTCACTCTGTAATAAATCTTCTTTTCTAGTTTTTCTAATGAAAGCCTTACGACTCTAGTTTTGACAGAATTTGGTGCTTCAAGTATGTTTATCCAGTTTTTCATATATTATTTCTACACATGTTAAAAGTGTTTATAGGAAGGTCTTCAAAATAATAACCTTTAGAAAGAGATTAGGTTATTGGACTTTTTGTCCAAGATAACTCCTCTTTCATTTCTTTTTTCTTTATGTATTTTGATATTCATTAAAAGGGATTAGCTTATTAGACTATCTTAAATAGCTCCTCTTAGAATTGGTTTCCGTTTGGCCTTCTTGAATACTCTGAATATGTTTTTTTGTGTTGTAGAAATCTTCTACATGCATCCAAATTTCCCTAGTTGTTAAGTAATCAGTTTGACAGCTCAATTATTAGGAATCCCCTTACATTCTTTTACCATTATTCTTGAAAAACCTAAGTCATTTTGTCAGGGTGGAAGTTGACACTTTCATAAGGGACTGTTAACGGGAAAAGTGTCTATTCAGAACGACCCTATCCCACTAAGGTGTGACAGTGACCTTAGAAACAAACATAGAAAACTACTTTTGTATTCTCCTTTATGAACTATAAACAAAGAGAAATACGATGAACCAACCTGTGTCTTGCACTAGTCCTTTGATCCAATCTCTCTTCTCTTTGACAGCTCCCAGCTACCTGCTCCCTTACTTGCCCAGCTTCACCAAGTACCTGCAAGATCACAGAAGAAGAAAACTATACAAAGACATGGGTTCATACTCATAAAAAGCTTAGGATCAGATTTAAGCTAAACATACAAATGTAACAAACATCAATGATACACAAGCATGTAGGAGAAACTCAAATAGTTTTATTGATATAACAAGAAGATCCAGGAGGAGTTACAACCGATGATTCCTGATCCAGCATCAACCTCCCAGTAGAGAAGCCCCTTCTTCACCTCTAACAAAGCATAAATCACCCAATACTGTGATATCTATCTCAAAACCAACAACAATTCTCTGCAATGTACAATATTCCAGCCTTGTGGATCTCTTGGTGAGGGATCCATATATAGATGTATGCAAAGAGGATGAGTCAGCTCATGAATTGATTAGTGGCTTCTCTCTGTCATTTCTTGCTTCCACTTGGAGATTGAGAGCCTCTTACTCATCCCTGGTCGAATTCAGTGAGGCAAGTGTCATTGGAGAAGATTCTGGAAGCTTCCATTGTCTGTCCACCTCGTGGAATGAATCTGCCACTTGTCATTTCCCACTCAACGCACCCTGGTAGTGCATTTAGGTGTGTTGCAACACACCTAGCTAGTGTACTTGGGTGCTTTACAACGCAGCTAGCTAGTGGAGCAGCTGAAATGATCTTGATTTGACTAGTTCTGAGCAGTTTCGGGTGGAGAACTTCTGGGAGAAGCTGTAATTTGTTGACCTTGTTCCTTTAGGAGTTAGAAAAACACTTTTAGGGACTTAGGATCCCTTGGTTTATGGACATTTCATGCTTAGAGATGTAAGGCACAAAAATGTCTATAACAGGGACCCTATGAGAGAGGCCTTTAATCATGATTAGGGATTATCATTGATCGCCAGCAACCCTCAATCAAAATCATAAATCTGGCCATTGTGCTTCAAAGGTTTTTGTTTAGTGACAGGTGAATAACATTAAACAAAGCCTCGTAACAACTAAGGGAGTCTCCTCTAGTTCAAGGGACAACTTGAGCCTAAAGGCTAGTTGAGTTGGTTTCCTGGCGTAGTTTTTGTAGCCAAGCACTGCCTACGAGAAACAAGTAAAAAACATCCCACGGTTTGTATTTCCAATCAAAAAACTATGTTTCTTTTCTAATCGAGGGTTAATGGATTAAGGGTTTGTTGTGTTGAAGAATAACTAGCTTCGGTCTTCATAAATTTTACTTTTCAAAATAAAATTTATTATTAAATAAAATGACTTATTAAAGCATGGGTTTCATGCTTGGGTCAAAGTTTTCTAAGTCAATGCTTCCATTGAACGCCTCTAGCATTTTTCTTGAGTCATTAGAGTCATTTTCATTTTTATTAGACCCTTGATGGGCTTTTGTATCATGCAAAAATAATTAATTTTGAGTCAAAAAGGTAATCTATCACCTCCACACCAATTTGTCCCTATCCCGATGAAGTCGGCCTAAATTAGGGCAATTCAACCAAGTGAAAAGGTTATATAATGAGAGGTGTTTTGATCCATTTGTCACATTCACTTATCAAGTTTGATTTTCAAGGAAGAGAAACACAAATAGAGTGAAGTAGTTGGAGAAGGACAAAGTTTGCTGGGAAGACCTAATTCGAGTTTGTGTTACATCTATCTCTCACACGTGCGAAGTTTCTAGGAAGTTGGTAGGGCCAAAAATTTGTGTCTACTGCAAATCCAAAATTTTGTTGTTGGGGATCAAAGTTCTACTATTGGGGGTGTGAAATTCTAGACATAAGTTGTTGTTGGAAGGTTTTCATTTGAAGACATTGATAAGGAGCATCTATTGAAGGGAAGGGATGACTTGGTGATTGGAGGATGTCTTTGTATAGGTCTAAGAATTCTGGAAGTGTCTCATCTTTATTTGAATCTACTGAAGAAAGAGTTTTTGATTGGTTTTCCCCTTATAGTAAATTTCCCTTGCCAAGTGCCTCCATATTCTGTCTCTTATTTTTATGATCCTCATATACATATAATTTGATGATTTCTTGATGAAATATAAACAAATTAAGAAGTAAGAGAAGCCAACATAATTCACAAGTAATTATCAAGAAACAGGAATCAAACCCTAATTCACATAACCATTGATTTCTCAACATGGTATCAGAGCTAAGGTCGAAGAAGGTTGGAGATATTATACTTGACCTTAAATGCATGCAGGAAGGTTGGAGATATTATTCACGCATTTAAGGTCAAAGGGGATATTATACATGACATAACTTCTTCCTTATTGCATGCATTTTGTAAAATCGAGCCATAGTTGAAATTGCTATAGTGAGATATAAATCAAATTATTCTTCACATCCAAAAACATCCACATACACAAATGCCTATCTCATAATGGCGAAATATATGTAGAGACCAATATCTTATCCTTGCTCATATATTGCTATGGTTGTTGTGGTCATATATATAAATCAAATTATTCTTCACGTCGAAAAACAAAGACAACTACGTGTGCAACAAAATTTTCGTTCGACATTCACATCCGTCCATATCTACTCTTATATATTTGGATTAAGGGAGAAAGAGCTGATATATATCTGATTTAGGGAGAAAAAGTGATATATATTTGGATTAAGGGAGCGAAAGCTGTGTGACAGACCTCGCTCACTATGGCCCCGAGAAACCCCAAATCATCGAGATAGAGAGAAGTGTGTTAATGTAGTTAGAACCAATGAAAGTGTTAGCACTATTGAAGAGATGCGATTCGTGATGAAAAATGCAGTTGGAATTAAAAATGCTCACATAGAATTCCCATTTAACACATGCAAATTTCATTGATTCACCCACTTCTTAGCATGATAGATGGCTACACAAATTTAAAACAACAAGGGGATTCTACAACAAATCCATATGAAATTTACTCATTTAACAGTGGATTTCATGCTAGATCATGCCTACATTCAAATCCATGAGGAGTAACATTCTATTTTCTGTAAAAAAATTCAAAGAGTCACTAATTTTTCTAATAGAATTTGTCCAAAGCCAAACTAGTAAACCAAAAGAAATAAGATATACCTACAAGGATGATGTTGTTTCAATGTTATACAACTGAATTATTATATTTTATGTCTTAAAATTTAATAGTTTCCCATTATCATTGTTAAATAATTTTTGTGAAATTCCATTTTGCTTCAAAATTCAATTTCTGATATATGTTCTTTCAATGTTGACTCAACAGTTCTTTTGCAAAGTACAATTCTATTTTCTATGAACAAGTGAATTTCTATGAAGCATATGTCAATGCTTGGAAACTATTGATGTAGGTTTATAGATCAATTTGAAATTTTACTTGTTGAATATTCAGTGAGATGACAAAGATAATTGTGGGAAGAAACCATCAAGGCAAATGGATCTATTATCATCCTTTCAAAAGGCTCCATCCAAAAATACACATTCTCTTCATGATTCAAGCTCCTTTGAACAATTTGTTACTAAGAGAGAGGTTAACTCTTATGGAAATGCATTTGATATCCATATGCTGGATGAAATAATAGGTTCCTCAAATGATCAGAGTGAGATAAATGTACTTTCAATAGAAATTGGTGATGAAAATGTTAAATATTTTTCCTTGAAAGGTGACAAAATCCATTCACGAAAAAGGAAAAGAGGTCAATGGACCATAGGGAGATGATTTGAAGAAATTTGGGTCTCAATCTTTCCATTTATTGAAGAAATAACTCCTACAAATGAGAACTAGGTTTTTGAACAAGTTAGATGTATTGCGTATAGTTGAAAAACTCAAAAGGTAGTGAAATTTCAGATGAAGCTAGATACAGTACAAAAGCATGCAAGAAAGGTCCATGAAAAGAAAATTGTAAATGGTAAAGAGAAATCTATTGTTAGATGGGAATCTTCTGAGGAATGTCGACATGTTGAATATGTAGAAGGATATAAAAAATATTTAATAAGTAAGAGGAAACTTGAGGAGAGCAGAGGAACCATCATACTCTATTTGAAAAGACGATGGAAAGAATTTTGTTATCCAAGCTGATACAACCGAGCACTGTATTTCACATCTTATCTAAAGGTCATCCTATGACAGATTATTCAAATAACAAGAAATGTCTATCTTTTATTCAAGTGCCAAACATTCCATCTTCTCATTGGTCTGTAACCAGTCGTTGGGGATGGGTAGGATATCTAGCTGAAGTAGAAAAAGATGATTTGAAAGAGAAGATTGCAAATGCTAGGTTTTTGGGATTGTCTTTGGATGAGGTTACGACTATAGATAATACTTCATGGGTTTGCATGAGAATCTATATGGTTAATGACCATATTAGGTATTGCTATCTAATTGGGATTAAAAAGATGAGAGAGACTTCTACAGCTGAAAATATTTATAAACTTGTTCTTAATGGTTTGAAGGAAAGTGGTATGGATCAATTAATGATTGCAAAAAATATCGTATGTGTTGAAGCAGATGGAACATCGGTAATGCAAGGAAAAAGGAATGGCCTTTGTGTTAGGCTACAACTATCAACTGCACCATATATGCTTCATATTAATTGTATGGCTCATAGGATGAATCTCACATTTAAAATAGTAAGAAAGTTTCCATAAGTTTCAAAAGTTGAAGATCTTGTACGTGAGGCTCATGCATACTTTTCTCGTAGTCCCAAACGATATTTAGGGTTTCACGAATTTGCAGATGGTATTACGGATGGAAAAAAAATACTGAAAGATGTTGATAAAAGATGGATCTCATTAAATGGACCAGCTCAAAGACAATTTAGTGAATTCAAATCTTTGGTAGGGTTGATATATGAAAATAACTACAATGTAGAAAAAGCTCAATATCTTCTTTCTCGACTAACTAATATGGATACATTATTGAAATTGGCTGGAATTATTCCTATGCTACATGAAATGAATGTCCTCGTGAAAATGTCTCAAAATCGCATAATGTATATTGCGAAATAAGCAAATGCGAGAAATTCAACATGTCTTGCATTAGATAATTTGTATATGATGCCAAACTCTTTTATTGGTCAAGAGTTTAAAAGTTGTACTAAGATCATCAATATAGAAAATACTGATTTTTTTTTTTATTTTTGATGAAAAAGGGATACTATGTATCGCAGTGCATAGGTATATGGTTACCTTTCATTATATTAGTAAGACAAGACAAATCACCAAAAATTTCCCTACGTCAAGAGACCAATTTGATAATATTGTGATTTCAGTGAGACAAAATTTGATAGAAATTGCAAGATCATTATCATTAGAGATAAGAGAATGATTTCCTCGACATGAATTTTTGGAGGCCATGTGTGTGGTATACCCTCAATATTGGAACAATTGTCAATCTCCAAGAAATTTAGACACTAATTTTCAAAAAAGATAAAAAGGTTTAGTAGACCATTTTTCCAAGAAAGTCTCGATACATGAAGAACAAATTGAAGGTATTTTAGATTCATCAAAATTGTATCAACAAGGTGGATGCTTTACTGAAACAATGTGGAAGCAATATTCTTTTTTATAGAATCCTAATGAAAATGGTGCTATAACAGGATTATGGACTACATTAAGTGCTAGCTAATACCTACAAGAAAACATATTAGAATATTTCAAATTAGCGGATTTGTGTCAAAGCATGATTTTGGGATCAGTGGAGGATGAGAGAATGTTTAGTGCATTATCATTCTTGAAGTTGAAGTTGAGGAACAATCTTGATAAACATGTGGGTACATGTTTAATATTATATATAACAAAGTATGACATTGACAATTTTGCATATGAAAGAGCGCTAATTCTTTAGCAATCAGATTGTGATAGAAGGGGAGAAAACAATATAACAAATCTCTCTAATGAACTTCATATAGAACATAATGTTTTGGAGGCTCATAATGATAGTTCATTTAGAGAAGATCATGTACACAATTTAGAAAATGAGGACCAAGATGAGAACTGGAAAATTGAAATACCCTAGGACTCTTATTTTGGTATACATGTTCCATTGATCATGCAAGATTACTATATGTCAAATTTAGGTAAAAATAGGTTCTATATTTATATATTTCATTGTAACATTGTAGCGACATTACTTTGATGTGTGTTATTTTAAGATTGGTGTTTCATATTAATTCATTACATTGTTTGTTTCTTATCTGTGACAGGAAATAAAGTTGGATTTGGTGAGGTTGGGACCTATTTCTTTTCACATAGATAGTGTCTGACTATTATTTAATGATAAATAACAAATTTAACAAGACTTTCAAGTCATTTGTTAGCCATTTCTTGTCATTCATTTGTCAGCTATGTTTTCAATTCTTTCGGGTACTAAGTTGTTTGGGTCCCCACATGTCCATAGGACCATTAAGGGATGAGATAACATGAGTCAGTCCAGCTCATGCCCTGAATTTAGTTTTTACCTATTGATGTAAGTGTTTTTTTACCACTTATTACCAACAAAATTCTACCATAACATAACCCAACTTGAAGGCAACACTTCTCATCTTCCTTTTACATAAATGCTCTATGGATCTCCCTACTATACTTTCCCAAGACCAACGTACCTTCTTGTTAGGTCTCTCCACCATACCACTAATTGCACAACAGACACACACTAGAAACTACCACATTCTATAAATATCTCTATTCTTAGTTATTGGTGTCCTTGTCACACTTGACCAATACAATCTTGCAAGTCTATTTTTTATCACATGTTTATTTTTTTCTATTTTGTGTATTTAACTTTAGCACCATCCTAGAGTAACAAGTTAGTGTCCTTTAGATTTGATCTTTTATTGGAAATGAAGTCGAATTTGATGAAGCTGGGACCTATTTATTTTCACATAGACAATGTCCTAGTATTAAATGATAAATAACTAATTTAAGAAGTCTAATGCTAAGAAACAATGGGCTTATTCAAGTACATGAAATTGCGTTGATGTCTAGCTCAGAAAATTTTAGTGGTTTGTTTGCTGCTTGTTAGAGGATTTTGTCAAGTTTGAAATTTTTGGTTTGTTTTGGTCAGATTTTTTAGTCTTCTTACTCATTTCATGCATAGATCGATAGATATCGTTTTATTTTTATAATTATTATTGTTTTCTTTACATATTTGGTGGTTTGAGGAAAGATATTTGATTTCCTTTCACTTTGTGGCGTGATTTCAGCATATTCACCTTTTAGGATATAGTAAAATATTATTCTTATTTTATATTTTCTTGTAAAAGAATTATTGATATTTGGAAAGGAAAATAAGCCTTGGGTAGCTAAGGGAAGAGAAAAATGGTCTATGTAGTAGGTTCATTCGCATTCATCGTAGGAGACCTATTCCCATGAGACTGACATTCCTTTTATGCAATTGCACTTTGTCAAGGTGGAGCTGAGTTCGCTAACCTGGGAAGAGCAGTGACAATTGATCATAATGCTAAGGAGATTATAATGTTGGTTTCAAAAGCAGGATTGTGAAAATTGTTTGCACTAGTTCCTATTTTGGTCATATTTACTACCAAATTTGTGTCTTATTGATTTTTTACATTTGTAATGACCTTGTGTAGAGTTGGTTTGAAGAGCCCTATGTTAGAGCGAGAAGACTTTCTACAAACCACAAGGACTACATTGTCTTGGATGACCAATGCTTCGAGGGCACTCAATGTTCTTGGTGTTTTTGAGTCTCTTCGCTCGAAGCATCAATGGAAACAATGGTATGGCCATAACATCACTTAATTTGATCCTCTTTACTAATCTCCTAATATCATTTCAATACATAAAATTGTTATATTTTCATGGAGTTCAGAGATACATCAATAATGTTATTTTGTCTTGGAAATACTAAATTACTTTGTTCTGAGATCACCCAGTTTGAGTTGTTCTTTGTAGCCACCACTTGATCCTTTAACAAGAATTTGAAATTCAAAGCGTGATAAAGCTCTTTTAGTTTCTTTCTAGAAGAAGATTGCTACAAGCCAATGAATATTACTGTGATTAAACTAGATGTTGCACTTGGTACCATAGGCCTTGTAATAGGGTTGTACTCCATTTCAGTCTATTGCAGTAGACTAATTTTTAACTCCTCCATGTACCCACATATGATATAATATATTACTGACACAATTATAACGCTTTGAAATAAGTTCTATATTCTTTATTTCATCAGGTGAAGGAAAATTACAATTATCTTTTTTCATTTTTGGCTCACTGAACATACAAAGAGAAAATTGCTTAACAGTATTACTTAATTTGACAACAATTTTACTTTTATATGATACAAGAGTGGAGGTAGTCTTATATTTTACCTATTTCTCAGTAGTTGTTCTCCTTTGGCAACAACATCATCCTTCAACAAATACATTCCAACGTGTACAAAGGAAAGTTGATGTTTAGTAGATGGCCCATAAGAGATCCTCTAATGGAGGTGCAGTAGTTTAGTAGGATCACTCGATGAGGCACAGGTATGAATGTATTGTCTTCAATTAGGAAGGCACAGTTACCCATCCAGGGGAGGGCATGCATGAATGTCTATTTTGAGAATGGTACAATTTTCTAATGTGTTGGGTCATGAGTTCATGCCTTCAGTCCACCCTACTAGGTCTTGAATTTGAAGCAGTGTTACCCACACATGATTGTGATATCCACTAGGTGCATTAGGGTTAGTGTTGGGTTAGGGTTAGGGATATTGGAAGAAGCCAGATTCAATGGTTCAAGTACTATAAAAGCTAGATTGAAGAATTTTAAAGAAATGATTGGACACACATCTCACTAAAAAATGACGACTCAAAATCCCTATGGAACGTTGCAATATGTTGTTATGGATAGTGCTTACCTGTGACTTTATACCTCTACAAGTTTACCTAAGTTCTGTAGGGGGGAATTATAATTTCCCCTAGAGCTAACTTCCCCTACTACTTGACCTAATGGAAGATCTGCTAAGATAGTGGAGCGCGAGGCTTGAGGTGAGGTGAGGTGATATTTATGCACACATGTGAACCCTTAAAAATGTCATTCCTAGGCTAGGGTGGAACACTGTATCCAGAATAGGTTTCTTGCTAGTTTTATAGAGTTACCTCATGTTGTTCTTAGCCTGAGCTTCCATTCTAATTCGAACAAGAATCTCCCACATATATTTCATTGCATGTATATCCTAATATTGGAGGTTTCCATTAAGTAGATTGAATGTATCATAATATTGAAATTCACCCTCCTACTCAAGTAAAATCAACATGAGTGCAACCTGTCTTCCCACGAGATTTCATTATTTATCTTATGCATCTATTCACTTTCTTAAAAAGGGAAATGAGTGACATCCATGGAGGACTAGTGCTCTACCCTCTAATAAAGATGTTTATCAGTAGATTTATTTGGTTATTAAAGGAAAAAAACAATTATGAGGGAGGGGTATGCTTTAGAAGAGCCTACTTTTAGCATGTGGTTGTAATTATTATTGGAAATCAGTGTAGGTAATTTCCAATAGGTTTGTTATCATAACTAGAAATAAGCCGATACTTTAGAAAGGTTGTGCTCTAACAGAGGTTGTTTCAATTTACTGCTAATTGGTTTAGAGCATGCATAGAATGATACTGTCATTGTAAAATCAACTTGGACCATGGTTAACACATGAAAGATAAAAACAACAATGTGAGAAGAGGTGCATTCCACATGAGGGTATTTTGAGCAGATTTCATACTTCTATCATGCAATTAAGTTTGTTTATATTGGAGAAAGGAAGAGTATCAAGGGGGTGAGGGAGACGATGGGTGAGTTACAATCATGAAGAAAGGTAGTTAGTTCGCCATGTAGAGAAGATTCTACTTCAGTTTGATCCCTTTCTCTCTCACACACTTTAGTCAAAGAACATTTTTCTTTGATTAGTTTTTGTTATCTAGCCACCAGATCTAGTATATTGTAAGAACATTTTTCAAAGCAATGTGAATAACACCTATCAAAGTGGAACAAATTTTGGCTGTTATGTGAGAGTTTCTTAAAGTGAGAGCATCCTTACACAATATAGACTATTCCAAGTGGATTGCTACAACTACCCATAAATAGGCACTTTTTCTACCATTGTCAATAGATCCAAGCCCATAACTAGTATCGCCTAAAATGCTGGCATGATACCTTTTATGTTGGTCAAAGTATAATTAAAAAAATTTCTTAGAGAAGGTCCCAAAGTTAGGCATACATATGGCTTCCTTAGTGTTGTTAGTAGTTTTTTCTATCTCCTGAAAAGAGTTTCCACAGTGTTGCCATAATCCAATTCTCAAACCACTACATAGTCATCATTTGAAAGTAGATCACATGGTGATCATGTGGAGGGCTGAGATGCTATATAATATTACAGAATACTGCTAGTAACTTTAATGAATATAAGTAATTTTACTCATGCCAATGTCACCTTCAAATTGACTTTCGCAAAGCTATCATAGAGTACTATTCATGGGGCCTCACCACTGGAATAATATGCGATGTTGTTATAGGTGTCGTTTGAAACATATCCTAAGAAGAAAATAGGCTTAAACTAATAAATATTTCCCCATTCTAGTCATAATGCAAGTAGCCTCGCATAATACTCACCTTCCAGACTTTAGGTACATAGTGATGTCACAACTAGCTTGAAAGACTAATCTAGAGAAAGGTCAAATATGCACAAGAGTGAGGAATCTACAACAAGGCCAAATCATTAATATGTTGTATTGTTTGTAGGTTTTAACGCCATACATAAATTATCTACATGCAAATTCTAGGAACACAGAAAAATAGACAGTGCGTGAACATAACACCTAAAACACATATACACAGAGATTTTCCCCTGGATCCAAAAACTGGGACTACCAACTTGATTTTTCATTATGTTCATTTAAATGTTACAATACATATTTATACATTCTGAAGCATACAATACCATCCACCCCTGTGAGCATCACCCGACACAATGAGTGCTAAGTGAACTATTCAAAAATCATGAGAAATTAGTCAGTTACGACTACCTCTCATGGAAATGATCATACGTGAATGACTTACATAACGCAATTGAATCTCAAAATGATATCTAAAAAACCATTGCGTCCAAAACCATGGACTGAAAACCATCATGTCCAAAACCATGTGTGAAAAACATGCACAAAACCATAGGTAGGTTGACCAAACCTAATATAGGGTCCAAAACCAAAATTTCTCGGGGCACTGCCTTGGACCCCATAGAGTGGGGTTACCTACACCCCTTGTTACAGAGTAATTTGTCACCATTTGTCACCGTCCCTGTTACCCCTTTCTCGCACTTTGGAGGACTCATTCCGGGACCTGTGAGAAGTGACATAACTTGAAAACACTTGCATTATGTTCCCCTAAGTATGGAATTCATATGCCTTGAAGACATCTCCTGCAGAATATCCTTAAAAAGTTCCCTTTTTCCATTAGCGCGGATCCACAGTGTATTACTCGCACCAATGGGGGAAATCCTCCAAAGAGGGCGCGCCAGTTAGCACTCTGTCTCAGAGTTATATTCACGACAACCGAGTTTGGGAAAGATTTTTAACAAACGCACGCCCGAAGGTTTTTTCCTTTCGACTCATGAAGCTTTTTAAGGATAATGCCAATCCCATGGATGTCCTGATTCATCGTATCTCCCTTTCCTCTATTCGTAATAGCTTTTGAGGATAAACCCAATCCGATAGATGGTGTGATTCATTGTATCTCCTTTTCCTCCATCTATAAAAGCTTGTTCTGTTGCCTTGGACAAGCTAGTTCAAGCATAGGGAGAATTATACTTTCAGAAGTCTGAGAGATTGCTGTAAGAGTCTTCTTTGCATTCATAATCAAAGAGAGAGAGGCTTGTTCCCAATCCCAACAAGCTTTGCAAGACATATGTAGCTGATCACCCAGCCAAACGAGGATTCGACGTCAGAACTATGGTTGTATTCTTCTTTGTTGATTATCAATAATAGATGACTATCATTATGGTTCCACTCTTGTTGTTCATTGTAATGATGTTTGAGTTATATATTTTCTGACCGATATATAATTGCATCTATTAGATTTTATACTTGTATTGGTGTCGTTCTTTGGATGTTCAGGTGTCCGTTCACGGAGATCATGAGGATCGTGACCGGCCGGAGCAAAGGAACGGGAGTGTCGACTCTTCTACAACACTAGCGTTGGAATCCAAGTAGGCTCTCATCATTTACCTTTAATTTGTAATTAGGAACCTGCATGGTAGCATTGCTTGATTGTTGCTAGACCCATTCTGGGCTAGTGGGGATTGCCTCTATCCACAGAGGAGATTTACCTCTCCAACACCCCTCAAACACCCTATGACTTCCCCCGCTATCCAATCAACACAACAAATGGGGGGCTTCGCCCCCCTTCTAACCCCCCTGTTAACTACGTGGGCTAGTCATGGAAAGAATATAACACAACCCAACATTTTCCCACGTGTTTTTTTCTTTCCATAGGGGGCCACAAGAGAGCTTAGTCATTTATCCAGCCCTGTAATGCCCATTGTTTCTCTACACTAAGAGAAATTCTCAGGGCTCACAAATTTTGTCAATGCCTCTGCAGTATTCTTCAAAGTGTCCACCTTTACCAACAACACTTTTTTGTCTTCTATCATATCCCTCACAAATTGATAGTAAACATCAATGTTCTTTGTCTTTGAATGATATGCAGGGTTCTTTGCCAAGAAAATTGCACTTTGGCTGTCACATTCTATCCTTATAGCTCCTTTTACTGACGCCATACTTGAACACAATCTCTACAACCAAACTACTTCCTTCCTTGCCTGAGTGGTTGCCATGTATTATAACTCTATAGTTGATAGTGCCACTATAGATTATTTCTTACTCATCAAACTGACTACACCCCCAAATAGGTTAAACACATACGCACTTGTAGACCTTCTCTGATCCATATCTCTAGCCTAGTCTGCATCAAAAAATCCACGAATATCCAACACTCTTTCAAATCATGATCTTCCTTGGTAGAAAAAACCATAATCGCTAGTGCCATGCAAATACCTAAAAACCCACTTCATTGTTGTCCAATTTTCCTTCCTTGGTTTTGACATAAACTTGCTCAATACACCCACTGCATTTGCAATGTTTGGTCTAGTACAGATCATCACATACATCAGGCTACCAGCTGCACCTGCATATGGAACACGGGACATACCCTCTTCCTCTTCTTATGTCTTGGGACACTATTCAACATATAACTTTACACCTATAGGAATAGTAACCTTCACCTGTTTACTATCCTGCATATTTAACCTCTGCAATATTGTCTCAACATACTTCCTCTGGTTTAACTAGAGCTTTCTCTTTGCCCAATCTCTTTTAATTGCCATGCCCAAAATATAGTTCGCTGCACCAAGATCTTTCATGTCAAATTTGGAGGACAATTGGGTCTTCAAATCCTAGATAATTTCTTTGTCATTTCCAACCAGCAACATATCATCCACATACAAGACCAAATAAATAACACGATCACCAATTAATTTAAAATACACACAGTGATCTGCTTTGCTTCTAGTGAAGCCAAGTTCCCATATAAATGTATCAAATTTCTAATACCACATCCTTGGTGACTGTTTTAACCCATACATAGATTTCTTTAACTTGCATACCAGTTCTTTCTTACCGTTAACCACAAAACCTTCAGGTTGCTTCATGTAGATCTCCTCTTCCAGATCCCTGTGAAGAAATGATACCTTCACATCCATCTATTCTACCTTAGAATCACAAGTAGCAGCAACAGATAAAAGCAATGTAATAGAAGCTACCTTGGCAATAGGAGAAAAAATATCACCAAATTCAATTCCCAGCACCCGGGAATAACCTTTTGCTACCAACTAAGCTTTCTATTTCTCCACCTTTCCTTCTACATTTCTCTTCTTCTTAAACACCCATTTGCTGCCAATGGGTTTCCTTCCAACTGGCAACTCCACCAAATCCCAAGCCTCATTTTTATGCAAAGATGCCATTTCATCAACCATGGACTCCTTCTAGAGTTTTCCATCCCCTGAATCTATTGCTTCCTTTACAGTTCTGGGATTATCATCAGTAATAGATAAAGAAAAATTTGAATAGAAAGCAGATGGACTATACCTTTCTGGCTATCTTCTTTCTCGAACTAATCTTCTCACAACTGGAGTTTGTGGTTCTTCATATTTCAATTCCTCCTCTGCTATAGAGTCTAATTCTTCCTCCTTTAACTCAAACTCTATCTTCTGAGATTCCTTTTGTTGGACTTCATGTTTAATAACATCTTTAACCTCTCTGATGACCACATATCTTCTATACACAAACTTCCTTGTTACTGGGTTCCAAAGCTTATAATCCTTTAAACCATCCTCACACCAAAATAAAGATGCACTTTTTAGATTTACTATCCAACTTGGTTCATCTCTCCTCTGGAACATGTACATATGCATCACATCCAAATACCCTCAGATGTGAAAGAGAGTGTTTCTTACCAGTCCATACCTCTTGTGGAGTCTTATCCTCCAACGTTGATGAAGGTGATCTATTGACCAGGTAACATGTTGTCTTCACAACCTTTGCTCAGAATTCCTATCCTAACCCGACAGCACTGAGCATGCTTCTTGCCCTTTCCATCAACGCCTTATTCATTCTTTTTGTAATTCCATTTTTCTGAGGTGTATATGGAGTATTATTCTATCATGATATACCACACTTCTTACATATTTCTTCAAATTCCTTACTATAAAACTCTCCACTGTTATTTGTCCTCAACACCTTTATCTTCTTCTCTGTCTGGTTTTCCACCAGAGCCTTAAATTTTTTAAACCTGTCAAAGACTTCAGATTTATTTTTAAAGAAATATATCCATATATTCCTTGAGAAGTCATCTATAAATGATACATAGTACACAGAATAACCCAGTGATGGAACCTTCATAGGTCTAAACACATCACTATGCATAAGATCTAATATCTATTTCACCCTCTTACCACCAGAGGGGAAACACACCCGATTCTACTTCCCATATACACAATTTTCACAGAAATCAAAATCCAAAGAGCTATTCCTCATACCTCCTACCATACCTTTACCATGAAGTATTTGAAGGACCTTCTCTCTAATATGTCCAAGACTTTGATGCCACAACATGGTCTTCTTTCCAGAGACCACTAGATTTTCTACTCCACTTTCAAAAACTACACAACTGTTGCACCCATCAACAACAATGCTACCTTGCAGCTTGTACAGAGTTCCAATCCAAACTCCCCACATCAATACCAGTGCTCCCCGAACCATCTTGTAGATATCCTTATTAAACACTATTTTTACGCCTCGATCATCTAGCTTGCTTACAGAAATCAGATTTCTGGCTAATGCAGGAATATGTAGAATAACCGGAAGTGTTCTAACCCTTCCACCTTGCAACTTCAACTTTAATTTTCCACGACCAACGTTTCTAGCCTTTCTATCATCCCCTAAGAAAACATCATCACCATCGTATTTCTCATACTTGCAGAACCACTCTCTATGGGGAGTGAAGTGAAAGGATGCACCTGAGTCAATCAACCATGCCTCATGATCTACATGTGTACTTGAAGAAGCCAAGTACACATCCCCACCTTCATCTGAGGTGGTTTTTGCCTCTGTAGAAGGAGCATCATCAGATCACTTTCCTATGTGAGCAGCTTTAGATTTACAGTTCCTTTTGTAGTGCCCTTCCTTTCTGCATTTCTAGCACACTACCTTTATAGGCTTTCTTGGAGATTTAGATCTCCCTCTAGATTTAGATCTCCCACTAGATGATTTTTTATTTTTTTTTGTTCTGGGACCATCCTCGTACAGACAAGGCATCACCATTTTGGCTCTCCATATTTTTCCATCTCATCTCCTCCATTAGCAAGGATGAGACTATTTCATCAAACTCTAAGGTAGTTGCATTGATACCTATTGAAATAACTAGACTATCCCACAAATCTGGTAGAGAACACAACAAACTAATGCAATTATCTTCATCTGAAATTTTGATATCAACAGACAATAACTGAATTACCATAGTATTAAACACATCTAGATGCTATGTCACTGAGTCTCCATCTTTCATCCTTAGGTTATACAACTTTTTCCATAGGAACAATTTATTCACCAGAGACTTAGATTGATACAAAGTCCATAACTTGTCCCACAAAGCCTTCGTCGTAGCTTCCCCTGATACATTCAACAATATTGAATCTGAGACACATAATTGTATTATGCTCATTGTCTTCCGATCTAACTTCTTCCATTCTTCATTAGACACTCTCATTGGTTTAGTACCCGAATCAACTGCGATCCACTGATCTTTATCCACCAACAGATTCTCCATCTTGAGTTTCCACAACTCAAAACTCTGACCATTAAATTTCTTGGTCTCTATATTTCCAATGCTTGCCATATTCTTTAACCACCGAAATCAATTCCACAGATCTCCCACTTAACAGGGTCTACCACAAGCCCAAGTGAAACCCCTCAACAGTAAAGGCGTCCTCTTGAAGCCAAAACAACTTTGATACCAAATGTAGGTTTTAACCCCGTACAAAAATTATTAATATACAAATTCTAAGGACACCAAAAAATAAACAATGCAAGAGCATAACACATAAAACACATATACACAGATATTTTCTCCTGGATCCCAAAACCAAGACTACCAACTTGATTTTTCGTTATGTTCCTTTCAATGTTACAATACATATTTATACATGCCGAAGCATCCAATACCATGGATAGAAAACCATTGCGTCCAAAACCATGGACCGAAAACCATCGTGTCCAAAACATATGTGAAAACCATGCACAAAACCATAAGTAGGTCTACCCAAAGTAATATTGGGTCCAAAACCAAAATTTTCCAAGGTGCTACCTTGGACCCCATAGAGTGCGGATACCTGCACCCTTAAAACCCCCTGTGACTCCTCCCCGCTACACAATCGGTGCAACAAAGGGGGGGCTCTGCCCCCCTTCTATCCCCCCGGTTAACTACGTGGGCTAGTTATGGAAAGAATATAACACAACCCAACATTGTTGCACTAAAGAAGCCATAAAATTCACCTTAGTCAAGCATATAAATACTTTTCATATTAAATATGAAGAGAAGTTGGCCCTAATTTCTACATTGGAAACATGCTCGGTCTATTAGAAATGAATTTATTTCAATGTTTTGATCTTTTTAGGCTGATGTAGATTTACAAAAATAAGGCAGTGATGTTTTCCATTTATCAGAAAATGGAAAGCAAGGATATTACAGCTACAGTAGACACCTTGAGCTATGTAGAAAAGTTTGCAACAATGGGGCTTTCTTATAGTTTTCTTAATGTAGAATTCTAAAATGTTCCAAGATCTTTTGTCTTGTATTTAACAAGGTACAACTAAAATTCATTAATATACATCATAAAATATTTTGCACCAATGTTGCAAAAGTTGTACTTAACAATAACTCAAAAAGGAACTAAAAAAAGAAAATAAGGGAAAAATTATAAAATCCAACAAGAAATTGAAATAAAAAACTAGAAAAACTATAAAAGACAAAATTTATGCTTATATGAAATGTAGGAGCTTGAAACCCCATGAGGTGAGGAAAAACCTGATTCTACAGAAGTTTGAGGCTTTGCCAACACAGGAGTGAAGACTGTGACAGAAATGTGGTCATCAAGAGCTAAACATGTCACTTGTGGGAATTGATCTTGGGTTGGAAGGTTAACACTCCTCACAACCGCCCAGCCTAGCCCCAATTTACAATTTTTTTTTGGAATATATATCCTGGCACTTCCTCTCGTTATGAGGATTGTAAGCACGGTGAACCCAAATTATTTGGGGCTTGGGGCAATAAATAATACATTCATTAAGAGGTTAACATGGCACTTGTTAGAATTGGTCCTAGATGTGGAGGGATAACATTCCTCCTCAATTGCCTGGGTGTTGAGGGACAAAAATGTCTGCCGCAACATTAGGGGATAACCACCCGATCTGAACCTTAGAGAAACTCCCTTTCCATTTGGAATAATGGCTCCAACTAGTTTAATTAGGTCCAGTTACCTTTTCCCTATCGCTATTGGTTTACAGTGTATCTTCAACTACCAATAGATAGGGATATCAGATCATTTCTTCTTGCTGATAGGGAAAGGGAATGACACTTACGCTGATTTGGGTTCAACCAAGCCACAACTAAATTTTTTTCCTCTTTGAGATGACTTAAAAGAATGTAGAACTTAATCTAAACGCAAACTTATTCTATAATGCAAGCAAAAGAAACTAATACTAATTCTATATCAATTAGGTAGATATAGATCTAACCCAACTAAGAGCAAGATAATTAAATGATAGGGATTTAAATATGTCTGCCTTTTAGTTAATATCAAGCTAACAAAGTAGTTCAATTAACTGGCATTTGTGAATATCAAAACACATCCTATTGAGACCTCTTAACTAAAATAATTAACCAACAATATTTAAGGAGTAGTTAACAAAAATGATATTGATTGTCAAATCAGTAAATCCAATAATTAAACAATAATATGCGGAAATAGTTCACAACACATCACTATTTAATAAATCAATTTTATAAGACACATTTCTGAGTAAATAGTTACTCAAAAATTACAATTTAATACATAAGGGTAAATATACATAATAACAACATTGAGACAAATTACCCAGATCAACACGAGTGCACAAACATGAATAAAATGAAATATTCTTGTTTTCCTAAAAGTGAAACTAGTATTTGAAATAGTAGTATTAGAAATACCAATCTATTGAATCCATTTCTTTGACCCTAGTCTCCAGTAGTCCTTTACATTGCTTGAACTTCTACTTTCAAAACTAGAGCTTCAATAGTGCAAACTTTGCCCATCATACATAATTCAAGATACAAAGGAAAAATCCTCAATAATCCTTAGATCTGAGATTGTCCCTCCTCCTTCCCACAACTCTAAATTCCTATTGTAAAAGTACTTTTAGAAGTTCAAAATTGCAGACAAAAGTAGCTCCTTAATTTAATTCTACAATTTGCTATTTAGAATATTTCCAAAGGTATTTTTGAGAAGAAAGTTTGTTGAAGAATAAATCTTCCCAATCCAATTTTATTTCTCAAACTTTCAATATTTAATTGCTATAGCATTTTCATTGATTGATATCTTTTTCTCCATATCTCTTCTATTGTTTTCCTGTAAAAAAGAATCAAAATAAATTAAAATGCAATAATAAAATCAAGATGTCATTTTTGACATTAAAACAAATCCAATCAAATGCAATTAATTAATTGAAAAGGAAATCTGAGCTTTCTATTGATGTATATGATGATTTTAATTGGCTAAGGATATTATTGATCAAAGAATCTGCACTTAGAATGGGCTTGTGCAAATGAAAAATGAAGAAAATAAAACTCAAAAAATTGATTTTGTTTAAAAATTCAGAGCTTGAACTTCTGTCTAATTTTAGACCTAATACATGATTAAATCTGTTATTGAAACCTCCTCAAAAATATTCTCCTTGATTTTATCTTTCCAATGAGTTGTTTTCGATCTCATTTGGCCAAGTAAATCTCAATTTATGAGCTTCCAAATTTGATGAATCAAATCTGACATAATTCTGGAAATTCTGTTGCTGGGCTAAAAATCAAAATTTTTAATTAAATTTTGATCCCAAATTAGATTTTAATTATCTAATAATTAATTTTAATCTAACTATAAAAATTAACTATTTATAAACTAATTAGATAATTAATATTAATCTAATTAATAATTAATTTTAATTAAATTAGATTAATTATATCTTATATATTAATTAATTCAAAATTTATTATTAAATATTTATTTTAACGTTAAACTAAACTAACTTACCATTTTCTTCATACATATAAGTGATTTGAAACTTAAAAATCGAATTACAAAGTTCACAACGAGACTTCGAATTTCATATCCTTTTGACTTTTTGTAATCAGAAGATAAGGAGAATGAAGTTATTGAGGTTTTTGAGATTGTTTCGTTTGTGAACTCTCATACAATCGAGTGATTTTTATTATATATATAATTTTATTTTTGGTTTAAATTTAATAAGGTTTAGTTAAGTTATGGGAGTAAAGCTAAATGAGATTATTTAGAGCATAATTTGACTATCTAAACTACAACCATTTTGATATTTTGTGTTTTCAAGATTGGTAATTTATTTGAAAATAGAAAATTGGAATAAATTACTAAAATCCCGATGCTCCATAATTTGGCTAGGTTATGTAATAGGATCATAAGCGAAAAATGAAAAATGTTAGTAATAACTAACTATCTGTTAATATTTAAAATAAATGCATTATTGAACTAATTTAATTACAAAAATTGAATATTGTACATTTTACGCATTTTTAACCCAAGTGACATAAATGATTAGACTTCAAAGGAATTCCATTTACAAACCAGTTGACCAAATGAGGTGAAATAAGTATCGATTGGAAGCTTGCCAAAAATCGATTTCAACAAAGCAATCAAAATGGAAATCTAAAGAAAATGAAAAATTGACAAAAGCATAGGATAATTAACTTGATAAAAATCCTAAAAGGCGTTTAGCCAAAAACATTACAGAAAGGGTCCCCATTATTTAAAGTAAACAAGTCAAAAATGGGCGGTTTGTGTTTTACCACAAAAATGGTGACACGCGGGAGAAGAACCAATTTTCTTTGTTTGATATGAATAAGATTTTCCTAAAATTAAAGTAAAAATAATTAAAGACGAAAAAATTATTTTTAGAATGTTTGACTAGGTTCATTAGTGTGAATAAAAGCAAGAATCATCTTACTGTCATTTTTCTTAAAATCCCTTATAAATTAAAATATTTCAAAACACTATATCAATCCTTAATTAGTTGTAGGGATGAAGCAGGAGTTAGTTTACATCTTAGATTTTAAAATATACTCATTTGTCATAGGTAGAGCCACTACTACCAGCAAAAATCTATAGTCTGGACAGGGTTACCCTTTAATCATGAATGATTCAGAATCCCATCTATTTAAGAATTATTGACCTAAAAATAAATCCATTTTTTATTTTTATTTTTTTTTTCAATTCTTAAAAGTCATTGTCCTGGTTTGGTAGCCAGATAGTTGACAATTCCATTCACTAACTATAATTGGACTGAACAAGCTGGCTCGTGATGAGACCCCTTGTCGTATAATTGTTTACAACCATAAGCCATTACCCTAGTTTATTTAGCAGTGTTGGTAATGTCAGTTTATTTTTCCTGTAGCATCATGGTAAGCAGACTCATGATGAGACCTCTTGTCTCTTAATTTTAAATATATTTTCGGATTCTACTCTAAAAAAATAAGACTTTGTTGGACAAGGAGAATCACTGACTCCTTAAGAGTTAAGAATGAAAATTTCAGAGTTAAAGGTGCTTTGTTGTAAAGTGTCTTTACTTGGTTAAAAATAACTTTTCTTGACTGATAATAGAAGTTTGAAAGATCTTAATAAAATATTGAAATATCAAAATAATTACAATTTTGATGAAAAAAGAAATTTCACGAATTTTATGAAACTTTGTCAACTTCTCTTGTTTTGTAATCTCTTCCCTATGTATGTGTACCTCTATAATAAGAAAAACAAACTTTATTAATGGATATTAAGAAAAAGCTAATGGTGGACTATTAACAAATATTCTCTATGTATGCTGATTATTGTTAGATAACAAGAAAGCCTTCCATATAAATCATGGTAGAGTCACCAAAATTAAATCTGAAAACAAAAGGAAAATAATTCTTAAGCTAAAGTGAGAAAAGAAATCAACAAACAAAAATAAAAATTAAGAAATTTAAAAGTGGAAAGGAAAATCCAATTTTTGAAAGATAAACTCTAACAAGAATGTTTATACCAATGTCTCAACAAAAATGAAGTAAAGAAAAATAATCATGTAATCATTCCTTCTTATGTTAAGATTTAGATAAATTATATGTTGGAGGGTTGTAAGTGTTTTAAGCTTTAGATAGTAGTGTTAATAAAATTCAGCCACAATGAAAACTTTCTGTCTGATGTCAATTCTATAATGCAAGCAAAAGAAACTAATCATAACCCAACTAAGAGCAAGATAATTAAATGATAGGGATTTAAATATGTCTGACTTTTAGCTAATATCAAACAAATGAAGTAGTTTAATTATCTGGAATTTGTGAATACCGAAACACATCCTATTGAGACCTCTTAATTGAAATAATAAACCAACAACATTCAGGGAGTAGTTCAAAAAAATGATATTGATTGTCAAATTAGTAAATCCAATAATTAAACAATAATATGCAGAAACAATTCACAACACATCACTATTTAATAAACCAGTTTTATAAGACACATTTCTGAGTAAATAGTTATTCAAAAATCAGAATTTAATCCATAAGAGGAGAGATACATAATAACAACATTGAGACAAATTACCCATATCAACACAAGTGCACAAACATGAATAAAATAACACATTATTGTTATCATAAAAATGAAACTAGTATTTGAAATAGTAGTATTAGAAATACCAATTTTTTGAATCCATTTCTCTGACCCCTGGTTTCTAATAGTCCTTTATGTTGTTTGAACTTTTGCTTTCAAAACTAGAGCTTCAATAGTGAAAACTCTTCCCATCATACATAATTCAAGATACAGAGGAAAAATTCTCAATAATTCTCAGATCTGAAATTGTCCCTCCTCCCTCCTACAACTCTAAATTCCTATTAAAAAAGTGCTTTTAGAAGTTCAAAATTGCAGAGGAGAGCAACCCCTTAATTACATTCTGTAATATGGTATTTATAATATTTCCAAAGGTATTTTTGAGAAGAAAGTTTGTTGAAGAATAAATCTGTCCAATCTAATTTTATTTGCTCAAAATTTCAATCTTTAATTGCTGGAGCATTCTCATTGATTGAGATATTTTTCTCCATATCTCTTCTACTGTTTTCCTGCAAAAAAGAAATCAAAATAAATTAAGATGCAATAATAAAATGAAGATGTCATTTCTGGTATTAAAACAAATCCAATCAAATGTAATTATTTAATTGAAAATGAAATTTGATCTTTCTATTGATGCATATGATGATTTTAATTGGCTAGGGATATTATTGACGAATGAATCTACACTTAGAAGAGGCTTGTGCAAATGAAAAATGAAGAAAATATAACTCAGAAAATTGACTTTGTTTAAAAATTCAGAGCTTGATCTTCTACCTAATTTTAGACCTAATAAATGACTAAATCTGTTAGTGAAACCTCCTCAGAAATGTCCTCCTTGATTTTATATTTCCAATGAGCCATCCTGGGCCTCATTTGGCCAAGTAAACCTCAATCTATGAGCCTCCAAAGTTGATGAGTCAAATATGACATAATTCTAGAAATTTTGTTGCTAGGCTAAAAAATAAAAAAATTTAATTAAATTCTAATCCTAAATTAATAATTAATTTTAATCTAACTATAAAACAAATTAACTATTTATAAACTAATTAAATAATTAGCATTAATCTAATAAATAATTAATTTTAATTTAACTAATTTAATTATATCTTATATATTAATTAATTTAATTAACTCAAAATTTAATATTAAATATTAAATACTTATTTTAATATTAAACTAAACTAACCTACCATTTCATTCATATGTATGAGTGATTTGAAACGTAAAAATTGAATTACAAAGTTCACAACGAGACTTTGAATTTCATATCCTTTTGACTTTTTGCAATCGAAGGATCGGGAGAATGAAATTATCAGGGTTCTTGAAATTGTTTCATTTGTGAACTCTCGATGCAATCGAGCAATATATATATAATTTTAATTTTGGTTTAAATTTAATAAGGTTTAGTTAAGTTATAATTTATATATATATATAATATTTTATTTTTGGTTTAAATTTAATAAGGTTTAATTAAGTTATGGGAGTAAAGCTAAATGAGATTATTTAGAGCATAATTTGCTTATCTAAACTACAGTCACTCTTGGTAAAAATAAAAATAAACTACAGCCACTTTGATATTTTGAGTTTTCGAGATTGGTATTTTATTTGAAAATAGAAAATTTGAAAATGTAATAGGATCATAAGTGAAAATAAAAAATGTTAGTAATAACTAACTAGCGGTTAATATTTAAAATAAAACATTATTGAACTAATTTAATTACAAAAATTGAATATTGTACAGTTTACACATTTTTAACCCAGTCTACGTAAATGATTAGACTTCAAAGGAGTGCCATTTACAAACCAGTTGACCAAATGAGGCAAAATAAGTATCAATTGGAAGCTTACCAAAAATCAATTTCAACAAAGTAATCAAAACGAAAATCTGAAGAAAATGAAAAATTAACAAAATCGTAGGATAATTAACTTAATAAAAATCCTAAAAGGCATTTAGCAAAAAACTTTATAGAAAGGGTCCCCATTATTTGAAGTAAGCAAGTCAAAAATGGGAGGGTTGTGTTTTACCACAACACTGGGCTAGACCTAATTGACGAAAATGCTTTTTGCAAAATATATCCCAAGAAACCCTAGGGAACTTTGCCTCATTCTAAGGATGGCACCTACGCTTAAGAAAATTCCTTAGGGCCAAAGGCCATATCGACATTACATTGGTGGGAATAGAACCATTGTAGGGAGGATAAAAATCATTCCACCTAACTAGTGGAGCTAGACCCAATTGACATCAGATGTGTTTATAGTTAGATAGAGGTGTAGGAATTTTGGAAATGATTTTGTTGGTGTTTTTGGACAGTCAGATATTTCTCTTATTTTGGCTATTTTCTAGTATGCTGAAAAAGAGCAGCCGTTTATTTTTCCTTTTTACTTGAAACTTTAAAAGATCTTAAAAAATAGTTCAATAATGGTAGATGACCCTTAGTACGCTAGGAAAATAGGAAAATGTCTTACCAGCTTAAAACTTCTCCATGATGTCCCATCTTACCAATTTTAAAAAAGGTGTAGTCCAGGAGTCCCAAAAGAGCTTATCCATCGACTTAACTTTCAATGCTTGTTCCAAGTGACAAATGAAATACTATTCTACTAGTAAATTGTTCCATAAATAGAGAACTGACTATGAGGGCTTGTTGGGATTCTAGTTCATTTGAACTTCACACAAGTTTGTTGCTCCCAGTATTATTTTCCATGTTTGATGCATCTGTGAATTGCATTTTCTCCCTTTTGAATGCAAATAATGGAATTTTTGCACTACATTAACTGATGACTTCCTAAATTAATTTCCAGTCCCCTGTTAGAGGAGGTTAGAAGAGTGCTTTTTGATAGGATTAATTATTTAGGCTATGTGTCATGTTTTGCGCCTTATACACGGTGAAACTGTAAGATCTTTAGAAGTGGGGGAAGTTTGGGTGAAGTCATGGGCTTGAAGAGAGGGAAGTTGGGGTTCCATTGTATTGAATAACTTTTGCACAACACTCGACATGGATCTTAATTTGGCAAAGCTTCATTGATCTTAATTAGCTCTATGATTATTCTTGCATAGATCATCCCATCAACAAAATTTACTTGTTCTTTTTCTATTGAACTCATTAGACATTCAAGTTTTATTTCCATTTGAAATACATATGGGATACATGGTGATGTTGATGCATGATTTAAAACATTCTTCACTTATTTTGCATTCAACGGGATTTGGGAACTGTGGTTCTAGGTCTTGAGCAAGAATGAATTGATCTTCTCTCGGTGAGGACAAACATTATCATTTTCCTTTCGAATATCATCAAAGGATGTCAGGTAAGAATTTTTCTTAATGTTGAAAGCTTTTCTGTTTGTTTCTTTTTCTTTCTGCCACCATGTTCCTGTCGAGAAGTAAAAAGGGTCTTTTTCACCTCTATTTACCCTACATTAATTATCAACCTAGGAACTATTTGTTATTTCAAAGAGTGTATTCAGTTTGAGGTGGTCATTTCTTAGAGTAATGCTAGTAGTATAGTGCTTAAAATACAAAAGTAAACAGATGCTTGGAATAAAATCTATTTTCAGAAAGAAACTTAAAACTCAAATCATGTACTCAAAAAACTATAGCAATTTATCAGTCAAGGGTACAGTAGTGGTAACTCTTCCCTCTGTAAACTGATGCAATTAAAAAACAATAAGGGAAAGGATCATCAATCTAGGATTGGACAGCATATGTCAATATTCACTACAGTTTCAGGTCGTTGTGCACACCGAAGCAATGATAATTCAAATGACAAGAAATGGAACAACAACTAATCTACTTAATAGAAATGGAATACCAAAACCTTAACCTACAGGAATGAATGAAGCAATAATTGTATCCTACAAGAATTGAGTAGAAATATTTACTTTAAAAATGAATTGAACATCAAACGGAAATAGGACAACAAAGTAATGGAAATGAAACATGGAACAACAGCTTAAATCAAATGTAAATGTACAACAAACCAGATCAAATATTACACGTGGCACTCTTATGTTAAAAAGAACAGCAATCTGAGCTCTGATATAACAAGTATGAATATCAGGTATAAAGGAACAACAATTGTGATCACGATGGAACAATAATCACGTTAAGAGTAAACCATAGATAAATACAATAATACTGATTTATGAATATACAACACTGTTATTCTCTAATTGAACAACAATGGTAATCTGTAAGGAACAACAATGCTATATGATAATGCCAATTGTTAAAGGAACAACGATGCGATATAAAGTTAGAATGACTAGCATAACATTCATCTTGCTGAGAATAACATTTCTTATTCAAGTAGAAATGAAATATAACAGAACCGATATGTAAAATAGTATGGAACATCAGATTACTGAACAGAAAGGGTAAAAGAAATCAAACCACACACAAATAAAAAATAATGGTACAGGAGCAAGTGTTCCACCAAGGCCGGGCCCATAGCCTCTGTTATGAAACCAGCTCAAGAAAAGATAGAAAAGAGAGATCAACGCCTTAGAATTCAGCCTCTTCGAGGGGGAAACCTCCTTTACATTACATAAATGAACAATTCTTGGATGATACAAATGACAAAACCTCCTTTCTATATATAGGAGTCTAAGGAGTCACAATATAATCCAGCCGACCTAACAATAATAATATAAAGCCACAAAAATAACAATAGAGGGATTCTATGGGGCACAGAAATAACAATATGGGGGTAATAGGGGCACAACAATATAAATAAGGGGTATAACTACAATAGTAATGGGGTAATCACTAGTATTATAGGGACCCAACATGCCCCTCTCCTTCAAAAAAGTGTTGTCCTCAACGCTTGAGTAGTTCTGGATACTTCTGCATAAAATTCTCATCCTCCCATGTGGAATCTTCAGCGGATAAGTTCTTCCACTTGATAAGATACTCTGAAATTGATCGATTTCGTAGCTGTCGAGTTCTTGTTTCTGTGACTGCTTCCGGTTCCAATATAATTTTTCCTTCCTCGTCAAGTTCTGGCAATATTGTTTGAACTGGGAGCTTGTCGCCTATAACCTTCTTTAAACATGAAACATGGAAAACTGGGTGCAATCGAGAAGCTGCAGGAAGCTCCAATTTGTATGCCATAGTACCAATCTTTTGCAACACCTTGTACGGACCATAATACTTTGGTGATAATTTATTATCCTTCTTAGCTTGCTTTAGGGACATTTGCTTATATGGTTGTAGCCGTAGGAATACCCAATCACCTACATCAAAACTTCTTTCACTGCGATGTTGATCTGCCTGTTGTTTCATTCTATTTTGTGCCAACACGAGGTTATCCTTTAAGAGTTGGAGGACTTGTTGTTGATGTTCGATGTGATGTTCCACTGCCTGAACCTTAGAATTTTCTCTTAAATATGATGTGATGGATGGTGGTTGATACCCATAAAGTGCCATAAATGGGGTCATTTTTGTTGCTGTATGGAAGGAAGTGTTATACCACCATTCAGCCAGAGGCAACCATTTGACCCATTGTGTCTGTTTATCAGATACAAAGCAACGAAGATATCCTTCCAAACATTTGTTTACTATCTCAGTTTGCCCATCAGATTGAGGATGATAAGATGAGCTATGAGCTAACTGAGTACCAAGACAAGAAAATAATTTTGTCCAAAAATTTCCAGTGAAAATGGGATCTCTGTCACTTACAATAATCTTTGGGTTTCCATGTAGCTTTTGAACTGTTTCCATAAATGCAGTAGAAACTGTACTGGCTTTAAATGGATGTGATAATGCACAAAAGTGTGCATACTTGGTAAGTCTGTCAACTACCACCATGATGACACTCTTTCCCTCAGACTTGGGTAAACCTGTGATAAAATCCATTGAAACCTCCTCCCAACGTTGGCTTGGAATGGATAAAGGTTGTAATAGACCCGGTGTCTTAATTGTTTCAACTTTATTTTGTTGGCAAACCAAACATTCCGCCACAAACTTTTGAATATCTGATTTAAGGCCATCCCAAAAAAATTCCTTCTTAACCCTGTGGTAAGTTTTTAAAAATCCTGAGTGCCCTCCTAAGGGAGAAGTGTGCAATTCCATAAGAATCTTTTGTTTTAGCTGGGAATTCTTACAGAGGTATAAGCGATCTTTGTACCATAACGAATCATTTTTCCAGCTAAATGTATCAGAAGTACTGGAATCTTGTTGTAGCTTTCGAATAAGTGCCCACACTTCTTCGTCATTCTTCCATTCCTCCTTTGCTTCGTTTATCCAATCTGGTTGGATAATAGAAATGGCACACAACAATGCTTCCACATCCTCATCCTTTCTTGAGAGTGCATCTGCCACCACATTTTGCTTCCCTTTTTTGTAGATGATTTCAAAGTCATAACCCAACATCTTTGTGACCCACTTTTGTTGCTCTTCAGAGGATAATCTTTGTTCTAAAAAGTATTTAAGGCTATCATGATCCGTTTTTACCTTGAAGTGTCTTCCCATTAGGTAGGGTCGCCATTTCTTAAGTGCATGGAGTATTGCCAACATTTCCTTCTCATAAATAGCTTTGCTTAAAAACTTTCCCTTGATTGGACGACTTTCAAAAGCAATGGGTCTTTCATCTTGCATTAGAACAACACCAATTCCATTTCCTGAAGCATCACATTCCACAATAAAGGTTTTTGTGAAGTCCGGTGTAGCTAAGACCGGTGCTTGGCACATTGCCTCTTTAAGATGTTCAAAGGCCTTTGTTGCTTCCGGAGTCCATGAAAATGAATCTTTCTTCAATAATGTTGTTAGAGGTGCTGCTATTCTCCCATAATTCTTAACAAACTTGCGATAATACCCTGTCAACCCAAGAAATCCTCGCAGATGCTTTATGGATGTGGGGATTTTCCATTCCTTAATGGCTTTAATTTTGCTAGGGTCTACCTTAACTCCTTCATGAGATACAATATGACCCAAATATTCCACCTCCTGGACTCCAAAGAAACATTTGGATCTTTTTGCATATAATTGTTTCTCCTCCAATAGTTGTAGCACCTTGTCAACATGTTCAACATGATCCTTCCAAGACTTGCTGTAGATTAGTATATCATCAAAAAATACTAACACAAATTTTCTAAGGAATGGTTTGAAAATTGAATTCATCAAACCTTGAAATGTTGAAGGTGCATTGGTAAGGCCAAAAGGCATGACCAAAAATTCATAATGACCCTCATGAGTTCTAAATGCTGTTTTCGGAATGTCTTCAATCTTCATTCTGATTTGATGATATCCCGAACGAAGATCCAACTTGGTGAAGTAAATTGATCCATGCAATTCATCCAGTAATTCATCAATGACAGGAATGGGGAACTTATCTTTAATAGTGAGCTTGTTGAGCTCCCTATAATCTGGACACATGCGCCATGATCCATCCTTCTTGTGCACCAATACTACTGGAGCTGAGAAAGAACTTTGACTCGGTTGAATTATACCAGCCTCTAGCATTTCTGCAACCATACGTTCAATTTCACTTTTTTGGACATAGGGATATCTGTACGGCCTGATGTTTGGAGGAACACTTCCTGGAATCAGATGAATAGCATGATCATGATCACGCATAGGTGGGAGACCTTTGGGAGTCTCAAATACCTTGGAATGATTGTCCAGGACTTTTTGGAGATCTGGAGAAATAGATGATTCCAATGTGGAAACATCTAGCGAACATAATTGTGCAATTACACCTCTTTGCTCCTTTTTTAGAAGCTTTGTCATGCCATTAGAGCTGATTATCTTTCCTGGTTTCCCTGCAATACCCCTTAATTCAACTTCCTTTCCTTCCATAGAAAATTTCATGAAAAGTTCTTGAAAATTAAAAGCTATTGTACCCAAGGATTGTAGCCATTGGACTCCTAGTACAACATCAGCACCTCCCATTGGAATGGAAAGCATTGGGCTAGTCAATACATATTCTCCCATGGATAGCTTGATATTATGGCACTTTCCAGAACAATTTATTGTTCCTCCATTTGCAATCATCACTTGACACTCTGGTGCTGGATATAGGAAGCAATTCAATTCTTTTGCTACCCTACAATGAATAAAATTGTGGGTGCTTCCTGAATCAATCAACACTATTACCTTTTTCTTCTTGATTTGTCCTTCTATCTTGATGGTTTGAGGAGTGGTAATTCCCGCCAATGCATTACAAGATATGGTCGGATTTATTTGTTCTTCATCTAGGCTTTGTTCCTGGATATATCCTCTTCTTTTGACCTTTCTTGCTCCTTTTCTTCTTCCTCTTCACAATCTATGTAGAATAATTTCTTCTCAGCACACTTATGACCTTTGTGTATTTGCTATCACAATTGTAACAAAGCCCTTTTGCTCTTTTTTCTTCCAATTGTTGTGGTGTCAACCTTATAGGTTGTGGAAGACTATGGGCAACAACACTTCCGTCTTTATAGTTGTGAATGGTATGCTTCCTAGTTGCCATAATTTTGCTTTCCATTTTTCTTGCTAACCTGAATGCCTTCTCTAATGAATCAGGTTCCCAAAGGCGCACATCATGTTGGATATTATCCTTTAAAGACCCTATGAACACATCAATCCTATGCTCCTCTGGAATATCTTTTACCCTTATGTTCAATTTTTGGAACTCCTCAATGTGCTCCATTATTGAACCCTTTTGTTTGAGACTTATCAATTGGCTAAAAAAAGTGTTGCTTTTTGTATCCTCATAATGTGCTATCAATTCTTCCGTAAAAATTGCCCAAGTGATAAATTGTTTACGAGAACAAAGCCATTGATACCATACAAACTGATTTGGTTCCAAATATAAAGTTGCCATACGTACCTTTTGTGTGTTTTGCACATTATTGAGATCGAAGAATTGCTCCATATGTAATATCCATGTGGCGGGATCCTTGCCATCAAACTTCCTCATATCGATTTTTGGAACATGGTGAGTCTTCGATCCAACATTAGAGTCTATGGAATCATGATTAACATTTCTTTTGTTCTCATCATGAGTTTCCTTTACTACTTTTCACCATTAGTGACCATTTCTTGTAGCAAATTATTCATATTTATCTTCAATTCTTCCATCTTATCATCCATCCCATCAATTTTAGCGTCCATGTCATTCACCTGAGCTTTCATGCCCTTTATCTTAGATTCCATGCCATTTATCTTAGCATCTGTTAGCTTTTGTGAGCGTGACATTTGTTGCACTTGTTCTTGTAATTTTGATATATCATGTAGCATTTCTTCCTCTTCTTCATGAGTCATGCTAGAGCTTTCAGGTTCCTTACTAGGTGTTTGCATTTTCTTTCCTCGGGGCATCAGTTACCGATAATAATGCTTTACTATGCCCTTTGAATTCCTTCAAACCAAGCTTATGCAAAAATTAAAAAAAAACTACACACCTTTTTTCACTTTGTAGAAGCCTGATATTGAATCTGATGTATCTCTGTAATTTCGAATCATCCAGTTCTGAAATTGTGACCTGTAGTAGCCTTCTATGTCCTCTTTCCAATGCCACAAGTCTGATCCAAATTGGATTCTCCAAGGAAGAGTTATGCAAATCTCCCACAGTGACTGATTATAGACTAGTTCAGTAGAGCGAACTTGTATGAAGTGCCACGTGTCACTATTTCAACCTTTGACTCTAAAAAAATATAAAAGAAACTACAGTCCGTCCTCTTTCTGTACCTTCTTACGAAATTTCAATCCGATCCTCAGAGAGAAAGTTATGACGATTTTCCCCAGGTCACCTGTTTTGAATGTAATTCAGGAGTCTGCAAAAAGACCAACTTCCTCAGATCATATCTCCGAAAATATCACGCGAAAAGCTCTGAAATTCGGACCCAAGGTTCAGCGCGATTTCTTCTCAAATGGGTTTTTTTTGCGACTTCTGAAACGTCACAAAAAAAAAGTTATAGCGAAAATGCCACGATGACCTGTTTGGAGCAGCGAAACCCTAGAATCCAAAGCTCTGATACCAAATGTTATGAAACCAGCTCAAGAAAAGATAGAAAAGAGAGATCAACGCCTTAGAATTCAGCCTCTTCGAGGGGGCAACCTCCTTTACATTACATAAATGAACAATTCTTGGATGATACAAATGACAAAACCTCCTTTCTATATATAGGAGTCTAAGGAGTCACAATATAATCCAGCCGACCTAACAATAATAATATAAAGCCACAAAAATAACAATAGAGGGATTCTATGGGGCACAAAAATAACAATATGGGGGTAATAGGGGCACAACAATATAAATAAGGGGTATAACTACAATAGTAATGGGGTAATCACTAGTATTATAGGGACCCAACAGCCTCCAGGGACACACTACATAAGATTACTCTAGAATCAATGATAGAACAACAACCAAAGTTTAGATATTATGCATCAAAACAAAGTTACAATAATCACTCTTAGAGAGAGTCGATGATCAAAGTTATATTTAAAACATTAAGTTTCATAAAAACCACAATAGTTCTGTCCCTTGGGCTAGCAATAATGCCTCTTCTTATAGCAGTCGAGCGGAGATATCAATGATACAACGAATTGTTAAGGTAGCGATCCCTTAGGATGAAAGGATCCTAAGGGATTCAACATACTATTAGTTATCAGTTATCTTCTTGTTCTCTTACGCTGATTTGGTACCTCCTCTTCTTTTTCCTGGCTTATACGCTCCATTTTAGATTGCCTTGTTTGGATACGATTCCCTGTAAAAGGGAGAACAGTTATCCTTGTCTTGTCTTTTCCTTTAGAACAACGATATTTCGTTTTCTCCTTTTCCTGCATAAGAAAATGGTAATTATTAGTCATTTTACATTGCATACAATTCTTTTAGATTCTATCATAATCTTTTTCCATATACTTATTTCATAATGTAAAGGAGTTATGAATTCAAGGAAAAGATGACAAAGTGAGTGGTAATTACATACCTTCTCTAGGGCTTAGCACACCCCCTTGCTTACTCTTTTTCATGCCCTCATGAAAACATTATAATTGACATGCAAGGAATTGAGGGAATAGGCTGGAGAAGGGATCTCATGAGGTGGTCTACAACCATGATTGCTAGCTAGGAATTCAAAGAAATGTCTCGTCTGTCCCTCAGGCATTTCATATAAGGCTTGATTTCTTGGTGCAGGGTGCCAAATAATTAGACTTTTGAATCTATAGCCTAACCAAGATGGTCCTTCTCTCAAAAGGAGGTCACCATAGACACTGAGGTGGTCAACGGCTAGCTTAAAGTTCTCATAATTAAATGGTTCTCGATTTTGTATGTTTGGATTAGAAGTCTGATATCGAAACTTAGCTGCTGCTATGGAAAGGTCTTTGATGGTAAAGAAATATTCTATCCCTTGTTGTATGACTACTATGTGGATAGGTCCCAATGCTTCGATTACTACCTTAGTTCTCATTAGGCTCCTATGTTGATTCCATAATTGTTATGGGTCTCTAGGTTCTCCTCTCACCTATAAGTCTAATCCATTTTCCTGTCTTTGAAAGACATTATAGGTTTTAAGCCACTTTATTTGATTAACACCAAAAGAAATAAATGCCTATAGTTGGACATCTCCCACAAAAGGGCCAGGGTTTTAATCTGTTTCTCTATCTAATACCAAATTGTGCCAATAGAATTCACATAATAGGCATTGAACTTTCTCCCCATAGTGCTTACAAAAATTTATGAAGTCATCAATAGTGTTTATTTCTATAGGGACTCCTATTTTAACAGCTTTAATTTTCAATTTTAAATATCTTTCCATTAAAAATAAAGCATAATTCCTAGTAGGTTCCCTGCACGCTAGAACGTCAGTGTACAAAGAGCATAGGGTATCCATTTGTTTTATGACTATATCTAGTCTATGGGTTACCTTTTTTACTCTTTCTTCTTCCTTTCACCATCCTTCGAAGGCCTGGCTTTCAAATAAGTTAACGTCCCTCAGCTGTTGTTGTAATTTATCATACTTTTCCCGACAGACAGTCTGCTTTGTATGTTTCTCTACTGCCTACTAGGTTTGCACCAAGTCCTTTCGCAGAGTTACTTTCCTTGGGTCACTATCCCACATAGTAGTTCTAAGCGGGAGATTTACTTGAATCTTCTTATTACATCATCTCGTATTTATTGTTTGAATTTCCTCAGAGGACGGTGCCTCTGTCTGAATTTCCTTGTCATAGGTCGATATATCATCTGTTTGTACTTCGACATGGGCAACAACCGGGTGCTATTCCTTTCAGTTTTGAATGGCAAGCTGGTCATGATTCTTCTTAATATTTTTCTTAAGAGGTTTTGTCTGAGCAGTTGTTTTCCCTTTTATCTTCTTCCTCATTTTCAAAACCCTTATTTGCTGTCGAAGTTTCTTAATCACGCTAAGCAATCTTTGTTGTTCCTTTCGCAATTTCCTAATTTATTCTATTTCCCTGGAAGGAACAATCGTTTGTTTACTCAAGCCTGGGCTTTTCTCCTCGAGTTCCATGGCTTCCTCTTGGCCAATTTCCTTATTTTCTTCTCAAGGTACTTCTTCAGTGCTATGTTGATCAGGTTGTGCAGGGGAAGAAACCCTTGTCTGCTCTACTGCTTCCTCTTCCTCCTGACTGGATTGTTCAGTCTCTTCCTCTGGTTCTTTATCATTCCCTTCTAATTCATTTTTGTTCTCCCCACCTTCCAGCTGTGGGGGTTCGTCATCTCTAGAATCGTGTATTTCTAAAGGTTGACCATTGTATTCTTGGCGATTCCTCAGCATTCCCTGATTCTTTCTAGTCTAACAGATTTCCTTCGTTTCAGTGGTCTTCTTGATGAACTGGTATCATGTTTCCGTTTTGGGGCTGGCAAGGCCAGTCCTCCATCTATTGCAAAATTCAGTTCCTCCCAACTGCTCTGTTGTTGGGCAAGGTTGTGACTAACTATCAGCCATATTAAGCCATGCTGACTTACTACCGATTCTAAGTGGTGAGACTTCTTCATGCTTCGGGCGACATCAAGCAATAAAGAATTTAAAAACATGGGAAAATTCACAGTGCACTTTTGTTTTAACACAACTAAAAGTTTAAGATGTCATGGTCTTACCATGTCATTCCTGTCGTCACAGGTGATGTAGCTCTAGATAATCTTTTCCAATTCCACCCATGGCTCTCCCAAGGTTTCTGGTAAAACTCCCTTCCCTTTTACAGTCAGGTTCTGCCCTTCAGCCTGGAAGATTTTCATGGCGTCCCACAATCTCACATTTTTCAGAGTCCACACTGATCTCATGGCCAACAGTCCTAAAAATTCTGCAATTATGTCGTCAGTGACTGCTATCTATCTTCCTCTCACCATGGAATAATGTTCATGCAAGTTTTGTAAAAACTCAATTGCCACTGTTTCGTTGGATTTTTGTATGCGGTTAAGATAAACTAGCCATCCTACTCTTGCTAAGATTTCTCATGCAACATCAGAAACTATCAATACTTATGGCTCTTTGGGAATTGATCTTCCTCCCATGGTTATCACACTGTAAAAACGTAGACACAATGATGGAACAATAGGTTGTTCAAATTTTGGCTGGCTGTTAGAAAAGCATAGAGAAGATGTTGGAACAACAAGCTATTCGAATTTCAAACTTACTGCTAATTTTTGCAGAGTGAAACACGGAAATAACTTCAAAGTAACAAGCACATTGGAAAACAAAATACGGCTAAGCATTTCTTTTCCCAAGTCATTAATTCTTCCAATTGATGAGCTGACACGCATGTCAGCAAATTATGGGGATTACCTATGCCCCCCCCTGCATTGTGATAGGTCGTCCTCAACCGTCAAAAGAGGGAGTAATGTGCTGAACTGCCATAGTACAGAGTCATTAATGAACAACATATACAGATATTCCATGTTTACAATGACGAGGGGATCACTAAAATTGAGGTGTAAAATAGAATCGCTTAATAAATAAGGAAGTGTCATGATATGATGCGAGAATTTGGAGGATAGGACAGTTGATGTGCACAAAAGGTCTGATGCGGACATTATCAACTTTTCCGTCATAATTGATGTATAATTGATTTTCATGTTTCAAAGGTTTGTAAGGGGTATATTCATAGTCCCATTTGAACGATTCATAAAGATATATAAGAAGAAGGGTTTTATAATTTCTATTAGTGTATAAGAAATCTGACTTTAATACCATCAACAGAGCTATGTTGCCCACAAGTGTCCATAACCTTGACAGAGTTGTTTATTTGACCCTTGGAACCATAATCCTTTGTGTATGCATAGGAAAGTGTCGTGTAATGTCAGAGTGGAGGCCATTGTGCTAGCTTGGTAACTAGTTGAATCACAATGCCATTCACCAAGAAGGAGTGAAAGGTGGGTAGTTCGGCTCGTGATGAGACCTCCTGTTCCAAGGAATTTGTATTTTTTTGATGTGTCCCTTGGATCATATCCCTGGTGTGGTGGCCATAGTGGAAATGCCACTTCACTTTATTCCTTATGATCATGGTAGGTTGGCTCTTGATGAGACCCCCTATCCATCATCTAACAAATCATGTTAGCAATCATATAAACATTTTTCTTTTTCTTCTTTATATAGCACTTTTCCTATTTATATATAGAAGGTGGTTCAACACTCCTTAAGAGTAGGGATGGTGGAATAAGTCTTAACATTGCAATAGAAAAAAATATGCCCTTATTCTTATTCAATAATAATGATCAAAGAGAATTATGGGGATCTAGAAAGAACCATCATGATAAAAATAATCAATCATATCGGTATTAGTAGAATAATGACAACAAAGTGATCAATATTTTCGTCTTTTCCTCTTTTCTTTTATCAATTCAAGGCACTTTCTTCTAAAGATAATGATTTTTTTTTATGTAATTTGCTAATTTCGGTATCCTCTAGTTTTTGTATTCATTGCATAAATGTATAGTTGTGCTTTAGATGACCATGACTTTCAAAAATGATAAAACACACAAAGGAGAAAATGCTCTTTAAAAAGATAGAACAAGCAATGCACACAAAAATGGAAAAAGAAACTCGAAGCTACTATTCATTGAGAGGAACAACAATTGTCCCCTAATTGGAACAACAAAGAAAATAGATGCAAACATAAAAAAAAATGCGAAAATGTTGAAGTGTTGTTCCTTCGGAAAGGAACAACAGAAAATGAAAGTGTTTTTCCTTTGGAAAGGAACAACACAAAACAAAAGTGCTATTCCTTCAAAAAGGAACAACAGAAAAATGAAGGTGTTGTTCCTTCAGAAAGGAACCAAAAAACTGAAAGTGCCATTCCTTTGGAAAGGAACAACAAAAATGCAGAAGTGTTGTTCCTTCAAAAAGGAACCAAAAAACATGAAAATGTTGTTCCTTCAGAAAGGAACAGTAAAAACATGAAAGTGTTGTTCCTTCAGAAAGGAATAGCAAAATGTAAAAATGTTGTTCCTTTGGAAAGGAACAACAAATAATGAGAGTTGAAAGTGTTGTTCCTTCGGAAAGGAATGACAAAATGCAAGAGTGTTGTTCCTTCAAAAAGGAACAGCAAAATACAGAAGTGCTATTCGTTAAAAAAGGAACAACAAAGTGACGAAAACACTATTGCTTGAGAAACAACAACGTCGTGAAGGCGTTGTTCCTTCCAAAAGGAACAACAGAATGTGAAAGTTGCAGAAATGAAGAAATATGTATAGAAATTAATTTACAGAAACAAAATAAATAAAAAAATTATGTACAAAATGTAAAAGCAATCAAACCACTTAATGAATGAAAGGTGGGGAAGATTTCTCTTCCTCAACTAGAATCTACATGTTAGAGTCTTCGCAGAATTGCTGATAGAAGGATTCCCGAGTGAGTGGTTTGTGGTATAATCAAACTTGATGGCCATTTCCCTTGAAGGTGTGTATTGATCCATCAATGGTTGTCAAGGTAATGGTACCATTATCATGTACTTTTTTGATCTCGTATGGTCTGAGCCAATGAGTTTGGAGTTTCCCCGGAAAATCCTGAAACCCAGAATCGTATAGGAGCACCCATTCTCCTTCACGGAAGACTTTCTTTTTGATGAGGGCATCATGCCATTTGGTTCTCTATTGTTGGATTAATGCGGTATGTTGGAGAGTAGAGAGCCCGATTTCATCCAGCTCATTAATTTGTTGTAGTTTGTTAATCTGGGCCCCATTCAAGTTTAGACCAACTTCTTGTGCTGTTCTCAAGGTCTGTATTTCAAATTCGATTGGAAAGATGGGTTCTTTCCCAAATACTTGTTGATATGGTAAATAACCAGTAGTGCTTCTCCATGTTGTTCTGTATGCCCATAAGGCTTCAAGCAATCTTGTATCCCAATCGTGTCTGTGTGACATAATGGTTTTTGTCAGTATTTCTTCTATTACTTTGTTTGTACTCTCTAGTTGGCAATTTTCCTGTGGGTGATATGGAGAGGTAATTTTGTGCTGAATATGATAGTTTTTCAATGTTGCAGCAATTTTATTACCATTGAGCTGTGGTCCTCCATCCATGATTATGTCTCTTGGTAGGCCATATTGCATGAATATGTGGAACAGAAACTGGATGACGGAATCCTCTGTAGCTCTTGGCAATGCCCCTGCTTCAACCCATTTGGTGACATATTCTGTGGCTACCAAAATATATGTTTTCTGATTCAAACATGGATTTATTGGGTCCACAAAATCGAGTGCCCTGTGTTTGAATGGCTCAATAACTAGCTTTGGGTTCAGAGGCATCTCGTCGAACTATCCAGGGCATCCTGTTCTTTAACAACTATCACAGGCTTGAATAAATTTCTTTGCATCTTTGAAGATTTTGGGCCAATAATATCTTATTTGTAGAACTTTGTGACTAGTTCTTCGATCTAAAAAATATCCACCACATGGTCTGTCATGACAAGCTTTCAAAATATCAAAAATTTTATCTTCACGAATGCATCTCCTGATGTGCACATCTGCCCCTGTATGAAATAGGTAGCCTCCAATCCAAGAAAATCGGGTACTACGCTGAACAATCTGCTTTCGTTCATTGGGATTCAGATGTTTTGGTAATTTACCTACTGCTAAATAATTTGCAACATCAACATACCAGGGTGTTTTGACGGTAACAACGAACAAATGTTCATCTGGAAATTGATCCTCAACTACTGCTACATCCATTGGTTTCGGCATTCGTGAAAGAAAGTCAGCTACATGGTTTTCTTTTCCAGGTCGGTCTTTTATTGTGATATCAAATTCCTGCAATAAAATCAGCCATCTTGTTACTCTACCATGTGTGATTGGTTTATTCGCTAAATATTTAATGGCAGAGTGATCTGTGTATAAAACAACATGATATCTAGTGATGTAATGCCTAAATTTATTTACAACGTGTATTACAATTAAGAATTCTTTTTCGGTAACAGTATAGTTCAACTCAACATGAGACAAGTTCTTGCTAATATAATAAATCACATATGGTTTTTTGTCTTCTTCTTGCCCAAGGATTGCTCCAATAGTTGTGTTTGAGGCATCTGATGAAATTTGAAATGGTAGGTCCCAAGTTGGACCTCTAAGTACTAGTGCTATTGACACAAGCTTTTTCAAATCCTCAAAATCACGGTCACATTTATTTGTCCACACAGAGTCAACATTCCCTGTTAGTCCATATAGAGTTGCAAAAATATGATAAAAATGTTCTATAAATCTTCTATACTAACCAGAAAATCCAAGGAAACTACGTACCTCTGTCTATGTGGCGGGAGTGGTTATTAACAAGATTATTTGAATTTTGGCTGGATCTACCTATATCCCAGCCGCTGAAATATAGTGACCTAGGATGAGGCCTTCAGTCATCATCATATATAATTTTTCATGGCTTAGGCAGAGTCTGGTAGCTATGCATCGTTGGAGCACCTTTTCTAGTGTGTCTAGTGCTGGGTAGAAATCATCTCTGTATTGTGTGAAATCATCCATATATAATTCGAGCCCTTCATTTATTAAACATAAAAAGATACCAAGGATAGCCCTTTGAAATGTGGCAAGGGCATTGCATAGACCAAAAAGTAAGACTTTGTAGGTGAACATTCCCCAAGGATAGGTAAAAGTAGTTTTGTCTTGGTCTTCAAGGGCAATCTAAATTTTATTGTATCCGCTGAAGCCGTCCAGGAAAGAAAAGAATTTTTTTCCTGCTAATGTATGTAATACCTGGTCAATGGAAGGGGAAAGTGGCATTTTTGGGTTGCTTTATTTAATTCTCTGTAATCTACACAAATCCTCCACTTTCCATTCTTCTTCGGCACCACTACAAGCAGAGAGACCCATTTTCTATCGAAGATAGGATAAATAAAGTTTGCATGTAAAAGTTTTTGTAGTTCAATTTTCACAATGTCTTTTAGATGAGGGTTAAGTCTTCTTTGGGTTTGGCAAATAGGTCTTGCATCTTTTTCTATATAAATGTGGTGTGTACATAACTGAGGATCGATACCCTTCATATCTGGGTAGTCCCATGCAAATGCTTCCTTATATTTTTTTAGTAGCTGGATTAGTTTCTGTTCTTGTTCAGGAGTCAGGTTACTATTAATGTTTAAGGTTTTTCTTAGCTCAATCTCTATAATTTTTCTATTTGAAACAAAGGTATTAGGTATCATCTGGTCATGAGTTTCTTTGAGAGGGTCTTCTTCGAATTCGTTATCAAATGCTGCCTCTATCATGTGACATTGTATATGAGATCTAGATTCAGCTTGGTTAACAAAATTGTTAATAATATCATATTCTGTTTGATCTTTGAAATCAAGGGCATCTTCTATAGTTAATGCGGATCTAATTTTTTTGGTAAGGTATGATACAAGATGTTTGTTAGTTTTTATCATTGTGACACTTGGCTGGGCTGGAGGATATAAGCTAGATTTTTTATGTTAGGCACTTTAGTTATGGTCATACTGCCTTGTCGGTAGCCAATATAAGCATCAGAAGTTGTAAGCCAAGGTCTGCCTAAAATTAATGGGTGTCCATCAAGTCAGTTTTTAGGGTTTATTATCAGAAATTCGGCAGGATATTCCGAGGAATCAACGAATACCGTGACATCATGTAGTGTACCTTCATGCCTAACTACTGATTAGTCAGCCAGTGCTAATAAAGTGGAGGTTGGTTCTACTGATGTAATGCCCAGTTTTCGACAAGTGGTAGTTTTTAAGATATTAATTGCAGCCCCCAAATTGACTAAGGCATTCGAAAAGGTATGTTTATTGATTTGTACTATTACTATTGGATTTCTTGGGTCTTTATAGTTGACCGATGTTTCTTTTCCTGATAATAGGTCAGATAAGGTGCCAACTACTTGGACTGTTGGGTTATTTGTTATTCTCCTCCTTGGTTTTCTTATACATAGCTCTTTGATGGTCTTTGCATATATTTAGATGTCTTCAATGGCTTGGAGGAGTGGGATTTTTATGTAGAGGTTTTTAAGTTCTCCCAGAATGTCAAAATTAGGATGTTCTAAAGGTCGTGGTATAATTAATCATTCTAGGAATGGGGGAGAAGATGTGGTTATTTGATCTTGAGTTTGTTTTGTAGCCACATCTTTGTCTTGTAATGGTTGTTCTACAGATAACTGATTTTCAATTTGAACCTTTTTACTTCCCTCGGTTTCTATGATGCGCCCAAATCTTAATTGAAGGTCATTACATTCCCTTAGGTCAATTTATATCTCTAGTGTTTTAATTATTTGAATACATTGAGCCGGTCTATTATTTGGATTAGGGTTGGGTTGGGTTGGGAGTTGCGGTCTTAAGTTAGACTGGGGATTTTGTTGCAATAATGGCAGTGTAGGTTGAGGGAGTGGAATAGTTCCTACTGACTGATTCATCGGTCTTTACCAGTTTGTCTACTAGGCTTGACTCTGTGAAGTAGGAGGGGACCATTGTGCTGGATGTGCATTATTTTGCCAATATGGTGGGACATAGGGAAAATTTGGCCAATTAGATTGCCTTGTTTGATTCGGCCATGGTGATGATGAAGGAAATGATTTTTGTGGCTAGTTTGAGAAAGGAGGTTCATTTTGCCACATTGTATTAAATTGTTGAGCATGATATTGTGGGGGCTGAAAAGAATAATCTGAATCGGGGAACATACCTGATTGTCGTGGCTGCCATTGACGACATTGATTAAGCAGGTACATCGGTTCTAGTTTTTCTTCCGCTTCTTTGTACACTGCTTTCAAGACATGAAGTGAGGGATAGCTCTTTGTAGAGTGGTCTTTTGTACAAATGGCACAAGATTGGACTGCATCTAGTGGGTACTCTTTGTGGCTATGTTTATTCCTGCATCTGGGATAGAATATTACCAGATTTTTCTCTGTCTTTGCTTGTTTGTACTTGGCTTGCATAATATCGAGCTGCATTGTTAGAGTTCCCAATATATCAGTTTTGAAATTTTCTAATAAATTTCCAATTTCTGCACGAGTTACTCCTTCCCTAGAGATCTTGTTGTCCCTTGTAAACTTTTCATGTTTTGCTGGTTTTAGCCTTGTGCTTCCTCCTGAGCTCCTGATACATAGATCAATGATGTTAGCAAAGTCTTCTTGATAGATGTCTCCTTTTCCCATAATATTCAATGTTCCAATCCATTGTTCCTTCATGCCTTTAATTAATGTTGTTTTTAATACATTATCAGGTAAGGGTAATGATGCATAAGGAGATCTTTGAAGATTATACTGAAAATGTTCAACACATTCTTCTAGTGTTTCATTAGGTCTAGCTACCATCTGAAATATTTCAACTTTTGACTCTCTAGATCTACAATAATCTTGATATTTCTTTAGGAAAGAATCTTTCATATGTTCCCAGTTATTGATAACACCTCCACCCAACCCCATAAACCATCGTGAAGAAGCTCCTTTTAATGTAGAAGGAAATAGTTTCAACTTTTGGGGATCGGTGGTATAGTCATATCCTCTGCATAGCACATCAAATTCAAACAAAAATGCATCTGGATCTTCTGATGTTAGTCCATGAAATGTAGGGATATGCTAGAGAGGAATTGCCTTCATTGGTGCATTGGCTGCAGTATCTACAATGGGATATTGCAGTGTGGAAGTTTGGGTGTTTGGCTGGTTCTGGGTCATTTGGTCAAATATGTGCCAATAACCTTCCGGGATTTCTAGGAGGGTATTCCTAGGTTGGCTAGATGGAGGGATGGTTTTAACAGGAATGGCCTTAACAACACTTCGTTTATCTAGAATGATGAGAGTCCCTAATTTCTGGGGGAATTTTGATTCTTGAGGTTCTTCAACTTTGTTATGAATGATTTTTACAACACTTCCCTTATCTGGGCTACTTAATGTCTGAATTATTCCAAGAGGAGATCTTGCTTCTTCAGTTTCCCCTGTTTCTCCTCTTCCTTCACAGAAGTTGCTAAGGTTCCCTTCTTGCAATGATTTTGGGCTAGAATTTTCAATTTCTTGAAAATCTTGCTCCTCAGTTTGACTATGGACCTCAACAAAAGCTACAGATGGTGATCCTATGGCCTGAAGGGAACTAGTAGGTTGTCTAGAAGCAACCTATCTAGGTCCTACTAAGGGCTGAGATTTTTCTTTCTTCAGGATTTCATCTATGAAAGTTGAATGGCCAAGGGTCACTGGCCCCTTGGCTTTATCAGTCTTGGGTAGTTGTTTGGTGTTCTTTTCAATATTTTTCTGCTTAGTCATGCGCATAACTCAAATACTGATTTCTACCCAAAAAAATCAACAAATCTATACAGAAGCAGGCAAAGGAGCAGGGCTGTTACATACTTCGCACATAGGTTCTTACCTTCCATTTTCAAAACCCAATTATTTCCTAGCAGGTACTCACACTACTCTAAAAAGGAGGCAAATGGCTACACTCTTCCCTAGAAACAGCGCCAAAATGCAAGCAATAAAAAGGGTCCTTTTCACCTCTATCTTCCCTACATTAATTATCAATCCAGGAACGATTCTTTATTTCAAAGAGTGTACTCAGTTTGTGGCAGTCATTTGTCAGAGTAATGCTAGTAGTATAGTGCTTAAAATAAAAGAGTAAACATATACTTTGAATAAAATATACTTTCAGAAAGAAAATTAAAACTCAAATCATGTACTCAAAAAACTACAACAATTTATCAGTCAAGGGTACAGTACTGGTAACTCTTCCCTCTGTAAACTGATGCAATTAAAAAACAATGAAGGAAAAGATCATCAATCTAGGAATTGGACAACATATGTCAATGTTCACTACAGTTTCAGATTGTTTTGCACACCGAAGCAATGATAATTCAAATGACAAGAAATGGAACAACAACTAATCTACTTAATAGAAATGGAACAAAAAAACCTTAACCTATAGGAATGAACGAAGAAATAATTGTATCCTACAGGAATTGAGTAACAATCTTTACTTTAAAAATGAATTGAATAGCAAACAGAAATAGGAAAACAAACCAATGGAAATGAAATATGGAACAACAACTTAAATCAAATTTAAATGTACAACAAACCAGATCAAATATTACACGCGGCACACTTATGTTAAAAGGAACAACAATCTGAGCTTCGATATAACAGGTATGAATCTTGGTTATAAAGGAACAACAATTGTGATCACGATGGAACAACAATCACGTTAAGTGTAAACCATAGATAAATACAGTAATACTGATTTATGAATATACAACATTGTTATTCTATAATTGAACAACAATGGTAATCTGTAAGGAACAACAATGTTATATGATAATGCCAATTGTTAAAGGAACAACGATGCGATATAAATTTAGAATGACTAGCATAACATTCCTATTGCAGAGAATAACATTACTTATTCAAGTAGAAATGAAATATAACATAACCGATATGTAAAATAGTATGGAACATTAGATTACTGAACAAAACGGGTAAAAGAAATCAAACCACACACGAATCGGAAATAATGGTACAGGAGCAAGTGTTCCACTAGGGTCGGGCCCTCGGCCTCCAGGGACACATTACTTAAGATTACTCTAGAATAAAATATATAACAACAACCAAAGTTTATATATTATGCATCAAAACAGAGTTACAATAACCACTCTTAGAGAGAGTCGATGATCAAAGTTATAATTACAATAGTAAGTTTCATAAAAACCACAATAGTTCCGTCCCTTGGGCTTAGCAATATTGCCTCTTCTTATAACAATTGAGCAAAGATATCAATGATACAATGAATCATTAAGGTAGCGATCCCTTAGGATCAAAGGATCCTGAGGGATTCGCCATACTGTTAGTTCTCGGTTATCTTCTTGTTCTCTTACGCCAATTTGCTATCTCCTCTTCCTTTTCCTGGCTTATACGCTCCAGTTTAGATTGCCTTGTGCTAATAATTATCCTTGTCTTGTCTTTTCTTTTAGAACGATGATCTTTAGTTTTCTCCTTTTTCTGCATAAGAAAAGGGTAATTATTAGCCATTTTACATTGCATACAATTCTTCTAGAAAAGGGTAATTATTAGTCATTTCTCATAGTGCTTTGGAGCACGAGTATTTTGAAGATATAGGTTTTGTACCCTGACCTATATATTAGCTGTGGGGATAAAAATATTATTGGCCTGTTGTAGTGTAGCGGGCATCATCTCACCAGTGAGCTACTCTTTGGAGATTGGTAAACTAGATGGAAACCTCTATAAGCAATGTGATCAAGTATACCATGTTTAAAAAAAAAAATTGCCACATTTGTGAAGGATTTGCACCGTTGGTGTAGTTGGATTGTGGTGGTTCTAGTTCTTCAAGAAAATTGAACAAAAATTTATTTGGAAATCAAGTTGTTTACAATTTTCAAATATGACTGATCATTTGAAATTCTTTGCCATTTTTTGTTATTGACGAGGTATTTTATAACATTGTGCAATCTAATTTTCTATGTTTTATAGTGTGAGTATTTACTTGTTATGGTGATGCGTAGTGGATATGATATTCAAGAGGTTTTTATGTTGGTTTTGATGATAACATCTCAATGGTGATGGAACCCTTGCTTTGAATCATGCAGGCTTCCGATGTTGAACCATGCAAGAGAATGCTTATTTTGGATTCTAACCATGAAACTTTTCTCAAAAGTCCAACCCATAGAAAAAGGTGAAATGTTGTATATAAATGGTGTTTGTTGATGAGAAAGAAGTCTTGTTAAAATTTTCAATATGATATATACTCGTGACTCTATTTTTGAAGATCATTTTTTGATTGGGAGGTATAGTTGTTTTCCAGTTATATTTCAAAATTTAAGCCTGCTTGTTCTTGATAGTTTTACAAAGGCTTTTAGTGACATTGTATTCCTTGTTGAATGAATGCTAGGGGTGCTTTGTTGAGAATAAGGGTATCTTCTATGATATTGATGTCTTTTCTTCAATGGATTTCATGCACAATATGCTTTCATTGATGATGAAGTAACTCTATGATTATCTTGATCTACATGGATAGCTCAGTATTGGTGTTGTTTGCTCATGGGTATTACTGCATTATTGTGCTCTTTGGATTAATAATGGATATGTTCCCTGCTTGTTGCTTCATGTGATCTTGTGCTTCTTAAGAAGAGGTTGGCTAAGCAGTTGATCATTGTTTTCCCAACACAGATGTAGCATTCTCTTGTTTGTGTAAGAAATTATGCCTGAATTTAGGTTCTTACATTGTTTCATTAGTGATTGACATGTCTTCTTGCAATTTTTTTTTGGTTATGATCAAGTTGTGTGAAGTTTTAACAGTGTTGACCCTCTTAGTTCCTTTGTGGTTAGGTGCATGTTGCCTGATGAGTTTCTCCTTTGAGTTTAGGCGCATGTTCCCTAAAGTGATTGGATTTCGCTACCTTAAATACACCTTATGCAATCATTGTGTTAGCGCTTGAATTTGGCCTCAGGCTGAAAAAGACAAAATCCAAGGCAACATCAAACCACTTAGCCTCGTATCTAGCCCTACGGGGACAGGAGAGGGCTCTCTCTGGGTCTATCTCAGCAAAAGGTCTTCAAAGGGTTGAGATGACCAATAAAGAACACTGATTTTAGGCTAGTAAACTGATGGGGAAAGTTTGATTTTAAATTTTGACGGTTTTGTTGGAAAACTGAAGACAACAATTTTGGGTGCAGGGATGAGACACAGTTTTTGCAGAGGTCTTTTTGGGGAAAGGTAGGAGATTGTCTTGATGCCTTTAAATTAAGTGAATGGATAAAAATGACCGGTGAGGAGCTAAAGAGAGCAAGAAACCTTCGAGAGTTCTCTTTAGACAGATGAAAACATATATATTAAGCAAACTTAAAGGCAGAGCATAGAAACCATGAATTCTACCTTAACACTTCATTTACTTAATTTGCAGAAGAGAATAGTAAGAAAATGATGCACATAAAAAACTTACAAGTACATGAGAGAAACACACCATCAACACAAATAACCACAGGAATCCCAAATAGTGCTGCAAAACCCTGGTCTTTCCTTTGCCAAAATTGCAGAGATACAAAGTGTAAAACAGTCTAAGCTTATCCCTCAAGAGTCCAACCATGAAAATAACTAAGAAAGTACATAATATAGGCAATCTAACACACTTCCTTGCCTCTCGGGGTCAAGCTCATCATTCTAGGAGTTGTTTCAACCAATTCTAAACTGAGCACTACAATCTAGGCAATCAAAACAACTTGCCTCTATAAGCTAGGAAACCAATTCATTCTTTAATTATTTGCCATTTTATGAATGAATCTTCTAGAATAGGTGAAAAGTGTCATGTAAATCATGAAATTACATCAAATACATCAAGGGGGATGAAAAATCCAACCAAAAAGTCAAAAATAGTCACTGCTGCGTTTTCTTGTGCTGAAGATGCAAAACTGGCCAATTTCCCCAACGCGTAGCGCGCCATTTCCCAACGTCTAGCGCGCCTTTCAGGAAACTTTTGAGGCACTTCCCGGAATCCAAATGAGGCACAAGTGGGCTTGCTAGAAAGATATGGATGTCTAATCTCCAGCCCAAGTGGAATTTCTCAATTTGGTGTCCTTTTGCCCCTACAAAATTGCAATCTCCCATGACTACTTCCTGTGTGTCCAAAAAGTGGCAGAAGGTCATTTTTTGCTTTTTTTTTGACCTTTTGCGGGCTCAAATCTCCATGAAACTTCCTGGCGGTGGCTGAGCAAGTGTATTTTGCCATGAAAAATCCAAAAATGCTGAGTTTTCCTGAAATGGACCTCCACAACGTAAGGGTAGCGCACGGCGCGCTACGCGTTGAGGGCAAAAACCTGTGTTTGGCACAAAAAATTCAAAATCGACCAAAATCGCTCCAAATTTCCTGAATTTTGAGCTGAAGGTGTATCATTGAGCACCATGCTCCCTCAAGGTGGCTTCAGCCAAAATTTGAAGCTGATCGGACCGTTTCCTCCGTTTTAGTGCCTTGGCCAAGCGTGCTTTAAGTACCTTCATTTTTGCTTTGCATACATGCATGCGGGCCCAATAATGGTTCTTCATGTGGCGGAGCATGTCTTTGTCCCTGTTTGCCTTTTCTATCAACCTCTCTAAATGTGTGTTCACCTGAATGAGCATAGAGCTTTGCTCCTTAGGTGTCAAATCACCGGGTCTCTTGCGATCCAAGTTCCGGTCTTCTCGGATCCTCCGCAACTCATCAAGAGTGTGTTCATCCTCTAATTGCTTGTTGCGCTGCTCTAAATATGTAATTTTCCAATTTTCCATTTCCAACTTTTGCTGCAACAAGTCATTTTCAGCCCTTAGTTGCTGGATGATCTCCTTTGACTCTAGGCTAGGAGAAATGATAGCAAGGTCAACAACATCTATGCCTGGATCACCTGATGGCCCCTCATCAATATTGGGTTGCTTGCCTCTATCTTGTACCTGTGCTGTTGTCAAAATCGAGGCCCCTTCCACCTGATGTGGAGATAACACTCGTTGTGCTGATGAAGAAGGCGAGACCCCTTCCACCTGATGTGGAGATAACAGTCGTCGGGCATATGCAAATAAGACCCTGTGGCCTCTCTGATATGTAACATATGCTGGAGGAGTGCTGACATGCTCTGGCTCAAGAATATCAAACTGCTGTGAAGGCCCTCCCTCATCACGGACAACCTCGGGAGGTGGTTGTGCCACCATGAAGAAATCACGAGAAATGAAATCCTCCCAAGCAATACCCTGTTGTGCCAACTGATGCATCACTATGATCTCGATGAGTGCATAATGATATATACTTTTGAGCTGCTGTGCGGGATTCTTCCTTTGCACTACGGGCACCATCTTCTCTATATTTCGGCACATGAAAAGTGGAATGTTCATCATTCGTACCCGGGTCAAATGCATCAAAAAACGGATATGGTACGAATATAAACGTGAAAATCTGCCCTCACAAGTGAAATAGCGCATAATGAGCCTCATAAAGGGTGCATACTCATCCCTTAGGAATCTGAAAGGAAAAACAACAGTAAGGTGCCTCATGCATCTGGCTTTGATGTATGGTTCATAATGAAATTTATCTAGCAGCTTGCACTTGGTCCACTCTTCCCCAACATTTGGTATCCCGGTGGCTTGAGCAATCATTTCAAGTGATAAGGTGAAATCTACTCCTGCAAGGTTCACATGGCCATTGTGCAAATGTAGGACAAACAAGCGGACCAACTCTCTATGGTCTTGAATTTGTGAGATCCTCTCACAATACCCAAAGCATGATTGATACCGAAAACATGACATTGCAAGAGGACAAGCTTGCAAATGAGCCAATGAAGTGGGCTCTTCCCTGACATGCCGACCACCCTTACCACCCTTATGATGCCTCCTTGGCACTTCTACCTCTGGTGTTGAATCACTGTCATAGCTCTGCTCATAATCTGATTCGGTTTCTGACATGGTTATGAAGGCAAGATGACTGAAATATATTGCTGACTTGGCACCCAATGAACTGCTTTTTGACTTTTTCAAATGCTGTCATCAAGGGGACATAAATACAAGGGGATTGTTAGGGATAGGGGAACATGTGGGAATTAGGGAGAATAAACACAAAGAAGGAATTTAGGAAAGACAAGCATGGGAAATTACCAATTCTGGGATTTTAAAGTGAAGTAGGGTTTAGGAATAAAGTATGCTTTTAGGAATTTTAAGGAGGAGAATGATGAAATTTTAAGGGAAAATTTGAGGGAGAAAGGTGATGAAAATGAGGGAAAAAGGGATTTATAAATGCGCAGCCTTGGACAACAAGAGAAATTTGAAACCCTAGTACCTTTGAAACTTTAAATTTTCCATAACAAGGGAGGGTTTTGATTTATCATTTACATAGCATTTGAACATATTAATTCTCTTTTCCATTTTGCAAAACCAAATCTAGGCATAGAGGAGAAACCTACCTGCACTATTCCTGAGAGAAAAATCGATTTTGATGACTTGCTGGCAGTTTGTTGAGCTGAAACCCTAACGTGTAGCGCACCCTTCCCAACGCGTAGCGCCCCTTTGACGCGTAGCGCACTTGAAAAATTACACTATAAAAGTCTCCCTGACGCGTAGCGCGCCTCTCCTGACGCGTAGCACGCCCCTGAAACTGCTCAACGTGCTCAAGAACTCGTAAAATCACCTTTGCAAGATTACAGTTAGCTTGTGAGGGGAAAATGAGTTTGCAAATGAGGAGTGACATGCTTTTATAGGCTTCCTTTTAATATTTACTTGCCCAAAACCCACTTTGTAATGTTTTGAATGTTGACACTTTTTGATTTAATTGGCTCTGACCTTTGATTTCATTTCTTTGAAAAATTGGTTGAAATGATGATTTCTTCTGAAAACTTTTGCAGGGATAGCTTCTGGGATGCTCTGGCAAAGGAGACCAAGGCTGCACTTCGACATTTGAAGAATTTGAAATTTTGAGAATTTTTACAAAAATGAGATAATGACCTCTGTTTTCAAAAACAGAGTTTTTTAGAACAAGGTGAAAATTTGGATGTAGAATGATGAGAAATGTTTAATGAAGGACATCCCTCTAGCCTGCTGGTCCTTTATGACCTCTCAAGACAAAAATGGACTCAACCCTAGACCTAAGACCTTAAAAATTAAAACAAGATGAATGACCCTTTTGAGGATTTTATTTACTTGAAAAAACCTGAACCAGTAGAGCCAAACATGAGGGGAATAAAGACACAAACCCCCCTCCACCAGGATTATGGCATGCTTAACGGAATGCAACATGATCACACTGATGGGACACCTAATCATGAAATGCAAAGAGCTTTGATCTCTAGTGGAGGGCTACTAGACCGACTCTAACATTGGCTCCAATGGGGATGGTAGCTCCTTGGAGGTGCCGAGAACCGCAAACCTCTGGGAGAGCAGACGAGTGCTTTCAACCATTGGGCGATGGAGTCATTATTTACTTATTTGAGACAAACTCTGACAGCTTTAGTGACTACGGATTTGAATGAAAATTGGACACAACTTTGACGCAAACTAACTCAATTGAGGACAGAAAATGGACTGATAAAAACACCTCGACAAACCTCAAACCAACCACTCTCCATCTTCAGAATTATAGCCTTCACCGCGGGCCCCAGATTGAGGATGAGAGATCAGCACACTCTTGCGATAAAACAGAAGTAAAACGGTATATACAATGATGGTGACAAGACCAGAAAATGCATCAGACATGGTACCTCTTCAGCAGTGGACCATTGATAGACCCTCCGGGATAATCATCTCCATTCATTTCCTTGAGAAGAAATAGCATTTTGGCCACGATATGCTACGATCTTATAGGGACCCTTCCATAAATTATCAAATTTGTCGTGCTTCCCTTTGTCTTCATTCCGGGTATCCCACTTCAAAACCACATCATCTATTTGGAAGTCATCTGATTTTGCTTTCCTGTCATAAATCTTCTTTATTCACTCTTGCAACTTGAGAGTATTATGAAGAACTTCCTCCCTTGTTTGTTGTAAATGAATCATTTGATTAATCCGCCTCTGCATGGGATCTTCCTCACTATCAACTTCTTGAAGCAAGAGAAATTTGACCATCGGAATAGCAAGCGAAGTAGGAAACACTGCATCTGCCTCGTACACCAGCTCAAAAGGAGACATGCCAACTAACTTTTTATGACTTACCCTATCAGCCCACAGTGCATTCACTAACTTTTTATGCCAGCTCTTCTTATTGATTTCCAACAATTTTTTAATGATATTTACCAAGGACTTATTTGAAGATTCTGCCAACCCATTTCCTTGCGGATGGTAGGCGGTAGAATGCCCCAAGCTGATATTGTATTTATAGCAAAAGTCAACCATTCTCTTTTACTTAAATTCTGCTTCATTATCTGTAATTAACTTACTTGGATAGCCGAAACGTGACAATATATTATTTTCAAGGAAAGAAATAATTACCGCATCCGTGGCCTGCCGAGTGGGAATGGCTTCAATCCACTTTGTGAAATAATCGGTAGTTGTCAATATCCATCTATGTTGTCCTGATGATGTCGGATGAATCTCACCGATAAAATCCAAACCCCACTGCTGAAATGGTGCACTGACTTCAATTTGTTTGAGAGGCAATGGCTGTAATTTCTATTTCCCTTGGAAAATTTGGCACTCATGACAACTCTTAACAGCTTTATATACATCTGAAAACAATGAAGGCCAATAAAAACTTGCCCTTAGGATCTTATTTGCTGTAGTCTTCCAAAACAAATGACCCCCACAGTCACCTTTATGAAAATCCTCCACCACTGTTTTAGCTTCCTCCTCAACCAAACAATTCAGCAATATTCCACCGGGGTCTTTCCAATATAGTGCAGATTTGAGGATGCAAAACTTGGCTGCTTTCAACTTCAATGTCCTACTTTTATTTCGAGGCATCCCGGGAGGTGAAGACAAATTTTGAAGTACATATACAATACAAGCATACCAAGGGGAAGAAATAAAGATGTCAGATACCTGTTGTGCTAAATTCTCCTCATTTTCATCGGACATGGCAGCTATCAAATTGATGTCTAGTACATGTAGATTTGTTTCAGCCATCAATTTGGCAAGACCTTGCCCTTTGATCAACTTAGTGGGTTTAATTTCCACATCATACTCCAATAACGGAGAAATCCACTTACCCCACCTTCCTTTCGGTTCAGCCTATACCAAAACATCCTTTACTGCCGCGTTAGGAACATATGCTATAATGTGGGAATGCAATATATACACACGGAAATCTTTCAAGGCCTTCACAAGTGCAAGCACTTGTTTTTCAATGATGTTATACTTCAATGCTCCATCTCTTATAATACGACTGAAAAAAGAAATGGGCTTCTCAACTCCATCTCTTTTTTGCATTAATATAGCTGCCAATGTGCGCTCAGAAGCAAATGAAAACAGAATAAAATCTTGTGTGTAATCCAGACTGATTAGAGTAGGGGCTGAAGATAAAACCAAATTTACCAAATTGAAAGATTTTACCGCCTCTTCGGTCCACTTTAGATGGCTGTCCTTTTTCAGCATGTTTGTGATTTCTCTAAGGTGCTCAGCAAGATTCGGAATGAAGCGACGCAAAAAATTCAGCTTACCATTAAAGGACTGTATTTCTTTTTTGTTCTGGGGCTGCTCAAGTTGCTGAATAGCTTCAACACATGCAGGATCTATACGGATACCATCTTTGGAAATGATGTGACCCAAGAGCTTGCCTTCACTCATGGCGAAAAGAGTTTTCTTTGGATTCAGCGAAATACCATATTTTCTGCACTTTTGAAAAACAATTTTCAAGTGATATAAATTTTCTTCATCTGATTTTGAAAATATAGTCAAATCATCAAGGTAAACAACTAAAAAGACGTATTTCTCGTTGTCAAAGGCCATGTCCATTGCACGCTAAAAAGTGGCACCTGCATTTTTCAAACAAAACGACATCTTTGCATAATGAAATGTTCCCCATGGAGTAGTGAATGCAGTTTTGTCACGGTCATCCTCATGCACCAAAATCTGGTTGTACCCGGAATAGCCATCGAGTAGTGACATCCTTGATGCTCCAACTACTTGCTGCAGTATATGATCCATTTTGGGTAGCGGATAATTGTCCTTTAAAGACACCTTATTCAAATTTCTGAAGTCAATGCATAAACGGATCTCACCGGTCTTTTTCCTTACGGGCACCAAATTTGATATCCAATCGGAAAATTTGATAGGTACTATGATTCCAGACTTGTACAACCTATTCACTTCTTTTTCTATCAATGGCAGCAATTTAGGATTGATTCTCCTCAAGTTTTGACGGAAAGGTTTCTGATTTGGCTTTATAGGAATAGTATGTTGAATGATATTAGTGTCATACGTTTTCAGATCTGAATAATCCCATGCAAAGACATTAGAAAACGAAGACAACAATCTGACATACTCCTTCTTTACCTTTGGTGACAATGACTTAGATAACTTTACCATCTTAGGATTCTCAGCTGCTCCAATGTTTACCTCTTCAACACCTTCTTCAGTTGGTCTCAATGTCGGTTTACGAGCCACATCATCTTGATCAAACAAATCTTCCAAAGGAATCAATCCTTTAGGAATAAAATTGTCCTTAAGTTACAGCACATCCATTTGATTTACTTCGTCTGGTTCTGTATCTATGGAAATGTCTTTAAACTCACCTTCAATCTGCAGAAAATCTTTGATTTCTTTATCATCTTGGAAGACTTGCCAACATCGTTGATTATCTAGAACTGTGGGGCAGTGTTTCACATAAATCTCAAACTTGTTGCTGGAATTCATTGGAATTTTTAAGTTACTTGTTGCCTTGGCCAATGCATCGGCAACACCATTTTGTATGCGGGGCACACACGTCAAAGTATGTTCAGAAAATAATTTCAAAATATCTAGGACAACATTTCGATATGATCTCATGCGAGGATGCTTGGCCTGAAACTCACCTTTAACTTGCTTTATCACCAAATCGGAGTCGCCATAGATTGCAATCTTCTTTGCTTTTAGCTTCCGAAGAATTTTAAGGCCAGCAATAAGAGCCTCATATTCTACCTCATTATTTGAACAATCAAATGCTAGTTTATAAGAGCACACTTTCACCTTGCTTGGGACTTTGTCTCGGGCAGAAAAGGGACTTGGAATCCACACACCAATACCAGCACCATCACTACCCACAACACCATCAAAATCCATGGTCCAAAGACCATCTTCATCTTCTTCCAACTGTTGAAACTGTGTTGCCTCTATTTTTTCTGTTTGCTGCCCCTTAACTTCAGCTGTTTGCTTCATGGCAGCTGAATTTTCCTCTCTTTCCTTTTGTAGAACTTCTCTAAAATTTTCAATAATCTCTGGTATATCTTCTGCCTGAACTAACTGACTATCTATCTCATTACAATTATCAGCAAACAAAACAAATGACTCCAAATCTGTATGTACATAATTTATAGGATGATTTATTGGCTTTTCTTTGCTAGTTATCATGTATTTCATCTTTTGCTCCCGATATAACTTTCTCATTTGACCGAAGACTAGAATTGTAGCATAAGAAAAATCAAGTTGAAGTGTACCTTTTAACTTAGCTCCCCAAGATCTTGAAAGCAACATACCAAAACACGGAGGAACATCCGCCACAACCACATCCATCAAAACATTCTTAGCTGGAATTTGATCTAGGCTTACCACCAAGTCCTTGATCAATCCGATACACTTTACCTGGCTGGAATCAAATGAATACAAATCATGATATTTTCTTGTGATGTCCAATCCCTGCCTTTCCATGATTTCTTTCGGCATCAAATTGTGCGAAGCACCCGAGTCAAACATAGCATTATGTAAAATATACGTGTGCAACCTCAAACTGATATAGAAGGGAGGAACATCATTTTCAGGAGACTCACCATTCAAAGCAGGCCCAAAAATTAATTCTAGCCGATCATCTTCTACATTTACCGTGTCAAGCATTGGATCAATATTCAGAATTTTAGAAATTTGACCTCGGTAGGCGGTGTTTTTCATGATTTCGGTCAATGGAATAGACACTTTCAGTTTTGAAATTTTATTTTCCAAACTAAATGCTGAAACTTTTTCACCTTCTTTGGCCAGAACTTCTCTTCTTTCAACTTTATCCTTCATTATGCTTGGTGGCTGATTTACCTTATCCGCTGAAGATGACTGACTTGCTGGGGGATCAATTATATATTTTCCTTTTGTTTGTGGGGAAGCTGAATCATTTTTTGCTGAAGTATCTTTCTTTTTCTGAATGGGATTTATGGGAACAACTCGATTTCTTAAGTGTCTCTGCTGAGTGGACAAAGCATTGAGATATCCTCTTTGGTACTCCTCTGATTCTTCCTCAAGTGCTGCATCATTTGATAGGATATAATTCTCATTTTGATGTATGATGGAATTTCTCACAAATTATTCTTCTTCTATAATATAGGTAGGCAGATCATCAGGAGTGAAAAAGTGATTCTCCTCTCCTATAGTATCACCTTCATCCTCGGATTCTTGGCTAACAAAATTCTGCTGAAGCGGAGGTTTTACTTGCTGCTGAACTGCTGTTTCTTGTGCCCTTGTTTTGCGCTGCTTGATTATGTATTGTGGCTGCTGCGGACATCGGAAATCAGGATTACGGATCTGCGGTTCCGGCTTGCTAAGATGAGTGTTTTCAAGCAACCTTTCTACCCTTTCTACCTTGCGAAGGAGCTGATCTGATGTAGAAGCTTCTTCTTTGATTGTCACTCGCTTTTTGGCTTTCATCCTCGCTCTTTTATCATTCAAATTCGCTTCAACACTAACAATGATTTTCTGCATATCCTCCAAGGTAGGCGGATCTCTATCTTGCAATGAATAAGCCATCTTCAGATCAAAGCCATCCGGGAATTTGAGAAGTGCTGATTTTCTAGATGGCCTTAAATCATCTGGAATAGCATTGTAAACTGTGTTAAATCTGATAATGTAATCTTGGACAGACTCACCATGATTGCGTTTGAGATTATTGTACTCAGCATTGATCTGAAGTGGATCCTTTCTGATTTCCCATCGATCTAGAAACTGCTTCTGAAGTTCTTCCAATGTAGGTATGCTTCTAGCTGTCAAACCTCTCAACCATTTTCTTACTTCTCCTCCGAATGTTTGCACAAACAAACACATAGTTACATCTTCTTCATCTATCTCATATAGATCAAAGAAAGTTGTCATCTTATCAATATGCTGCTGAGCGGAAACACCTTGAGGAGTGCCATCAAACATGGGAATTTTACTCTGATAATCAGTTGGCATATCATGCAGATTTTGAGGAAGAGCAAGTGGGGAAAACCGGGCAGCCATTGCTTTAGGTAGAGTGGGTCTAGGAGTAGTAGGTGGAGTAGGTGTAGCTGAAGTGTGAGGGGTATATGGAGGTGTAGGTAGGGGAGAAGCGATATGAGATGAAGAGGGAGAATTAACTGTTGATTCAGGATGTGTGACTATAGGGGATATAGAAATAAAAGGAGGATTGGTCTGTTCGTGCGGAACTGAAGCCGTGATAGTAGATCCAATATTGCTAGATATAGTTTCGAGGAAATCAGTAAGATTAGTGACTTGGATATCTGTCTGAAGGTGTCTTAAGTTGAAATTTTCAACCAATTTATTGTGTCTCTCGATTTCAAGGGCAGCAGTAAAATCAGGGTTGGGAACTAGAGAACCAAGTGCACTTTCAGATTTGGTTTTGAACAAGGACAACTCAAAACTCTCGTCAAAATCGATGTCTTCAAGATACTCAAAAACAGCTGGACATGAATGAGATTTGAATATATGACTGGAATCTGAAGCCAGTTTGGATATCAAGGAACAAATAATCAATCAGCCTGTGAAAACTCTCAACTAATCATCCAAAAGTTCAGAGTTAGCAAATGAACTGGGGTAAAATGCAATCGAAGTGTCATATTCACAAGCTCACGGAGATTGACTGAAGCAGCGTTTATCTACTTCCGCTTATGCAAAGCAAAAGCGTTTCGAAGGCTACCTGGCATAACTTCAGGCTCCATCTAAGACTTATGAAACAAACACATCAATCCACAAACAAGTTTGCTCTCCCCAGTATGGTCGCCAGTATGTTAGCGCTTGAATTTGGCCTCAGGCTAAAAAAGTCAAAATCCAAGGCAACATCAAACCACTTAGCCTCGTAGCTAGCCCTACGGGGACAGGAGAGGGCTCTCTCCGGGTCTATCTCGGCAAAAGGTCTTCAAAGGGTTGAGATGACCAATAAAGAACACTGATTTTAGGCTAGTAAACTGATGGGGAAAGTTTGATTTTAAATTTTTAGGGTTTTGTTGGAAAACTGAAGACAACAATTTTGGGTGCGGGGATGAGACACAGTTTTTTGCAGAGGTCTTTTTGGGGCAAGGTAGGAGATTGTCTTAATGCCTTTGAATTAAGTGAATGGATAGAAATGAACGGTGAGGAGCTAAAGAGAGCAAGAAACCTTCGAGAGTTCTCTTTAGACAGATGAAAACATAAATATTAAGCAAACTTAAAGGCAGAGCATAGAAACCATGAATTCTACCTTAACACTTCATTTACTTAATTTGCAGAAGAGAATAGTAAAAAAATGATGCACATAACAAATGTACAATTACATGAGAGAAACACAACATCAACACAAATAACCACAGGAATCCCAAATAGTTCTGCAAAACCCTGGTCTTTCCTTTGCCAAAATTGCAGAGATACAAAGTGTAAAACAGTCTAAGCTTATCCCTCAAGAGTCCAACCATGAAAATAACTAAGAAAGTACATAATATAGGCAATATAGCACACTTCCTTGCCTCTAGGGGTCGAGCTCATCATTCTAGGAGCTGTTTCAACCAATTCTAAACTGAGCACTACAATCTAGGCAATCAAAACAACTTGCCTCTATAAGCTAGGAAACCAATTCATTCGTTAATTATTTGCCATTTTATGAATGAATCTTCTAGAAATTACATAAAATACATCAAGGGGGATGAAAAATCCAACCAAAAAGTCAAAACTAGTCACTGCTGCGTTTTCCTGTGCTGAAGATGCAAAACTGGCCAATTTCCCCAACGCGTAGTGCGCCATTTCGCAACGCGTAGCGCGCATTTCAGGCCACGTTTGAGGCACTTCCCGGCATCCAAATGAGGAAAAAGTGGGCTTGCTGGAAAGGTATGAATGTCTAATCTCCCGCCCAAGTGGAATTTCTCAATTTGGGGGCCATTTGCCCCTCCAAAATTGCAATCTCCCAAGACTGCTTCCTATGTGTCCAAAAAGTGGCAGAAGGTCATTTTTTGCTTGTTTTTTGACCTTTTGGGGGCTCAAATCTCCATGAAACTTCTTGGTAGTGGCTGAGCAAGTGTATTTTGCCATGAAAAATCCAAAAATGTTGAGTTTTCTTGAAATGGACCTCCCCAACTTAAGGGTAGCGCGCGGCACGCTACGCGTTGAGGGCAAAAACCTGTGTTTGGCACAAAAAATTCAAAATTGACCAAAATTGCTAAAGATTTCCTAAATTTTGAGCTGAAGGTGTATCATTGAGCACCATGCTCCCTCAAGGTGGCTTCAGCCAAAATTTGAAGCGGATCAGACCGTTTCCTCTGTTTTAGTGCCTTGCCCAAGCGTGCTTTAAGTACCTTCATTTTTGCTTTGCATACATGCATGCGGGCCCAATAATGGTTCTTCATGTGGCGGAGCATGTCTTTGTCCCTGTTTGCCTTTTATATCAACCTTTCTAAATGTGTGTTCACCTGAATGAGCATAGAGCTTTGCTCCTTATGTGTCAAATCACCGGGTCTCTTGCGAGCCAAGTTCCGGTCTTCTCGGATCCTCCGCAACTCATCAAGAGTGTGTTCATCCTCTAATTGCTTGTTGCTTTGCTCTAAATATGTAATTGTCCAATTTTCCATTTCCAACTTTTGCTGCAACAAGTCATTTTCAGCCCTTAGTTGCTGGATGATCTCCTTTGACTCTAGGCTAGGAGAAATGATATCAAGGTCAACAACATCTATGCCAGGATCACCTGATGGCCCCTCATCAATCTTGGACTGCTTGCCTCTCTCCTGTACCTGTGCTGCTATCGAAAGCGAGGCCCCTTCCACATGATGTGGAGATAACACTCGTTGTGCTAATGAAGAAGGCGAGACCCCTTCCACTTGATGTGGAGATAATACTCGCAGGGCAGATGAAAATAAGACCCTGTGGCCTCTCTGATATGTAACATATGCTGGAGGAGTGCTGACATGCTCTGTCTCAGGAATATCAAACTTCTGTGAAGGCCCTCCCTCATCACGGACAACCTCAGGAGGTGGTTGTGGCACCATGAAGAAATCACGAGAAATGAAATCCTCCCAAGCAATACCCTGCTGTGCCAACTGATGCATCACTATGATCTCGATCAGTGCATAATGATATATACTTTTGAGCTGCTATGCGGGATTCTTCCTTTGCACTACGGGCACCATCTTCTCTATATTTTGGCACATGAAAATGGAATGTTCATCATTCGTACCCGGGTGAAATGCATCAACAAACAGATATGGTATGAATATAAACGTGAAAATCTGCCCTCACAAGTGAAATAGTGCATAACGAGCCTCATCAAAGGTGCATACTCATCCCTTAGGAATCTGAAAGGAAAAATAGCAGTAAGGTGCCTCATGCATCCGGGTTTGATGTATGGTTCATAATGAGATTTATCTAGCAGCTTGGGCTTGGTCCACTCTTCCCCAACATTTGGTATCCCGGTGGCTTGAGCAATCATTTCAGGTGATAAGGTGAAATCTACTCCTGCAAGGTTCACATGGTCATTGCGCAAATGTAGGACAAACAGGCGGACCAACTCTCTATGGTGTTGAATTTGTGAGATCCTCTCACAATACCCAAAGCATGATTGATACCGAAAACATGACATTGCAAGAGGACAAGCTTGCAAATGAGCCAATGAAGTGGGCTCTTCCCTCACATGTCGACCACCCTTACCACCCTTATGATGCCTCCTTGGCACTTCTACCTCTGGTGTTGAATCACTGTCATAGATCTGCTCATAATCTGATTCGATTTCTGACATGGTTATGAAGGCAAGATGACTGAAATATATTGCTGACTTAGCACCCAATGAACTTCTTTTTGTCTTTTTCAAATGCTGTCATCAAGGGGACATAAATACAAGGGGATTGTTAGGGATAGGGGAACATGTGGGAATTAGGGAGAATAAACACAAAGAAGGAATTTAGGAAAGACAAGCATGGGAAATTACAAATTGTGGGATTTTAAAGTGAAGTAGGGTTTAGGAATAAAGTATGCTTTTAGGAATTTTAAGGAGGAGAATGATGAAATTTTAAGGGAAACTTTGAGGGAGAAAGGTGATGAAAATGAAGGAAAAAGGGATTTATAAATGGGCAGCCTTGGACAGCAAGAGAAATTTGAAACCCTAGTACCTTTGAAACTTTAAATTTTCCATAAAAAGGGAGGGTTTTGATTTATCATTTACATAGCATTTGAACATATTAATTCTCTTTTCCATTTTGCAAAACCAAATCTAGGCATAGAGGAGAAACCTACCTGCACTTTGCCTGAGAGAAAAATCGATTTTGATGACTTGCTGGCAGTTTGTTGAGCTGAAACCCCAATGCGTAGCGCGCCCTGCCCAATGTGTAGCACCCCTCTGATGCGTAGCGCACTTGCAAAATTACACTGTAAAAGTTTCCCTGACGCGTAGCGTGCCCCTGACGCGTAGCGTGCCTCTCCTGACGCGTAGCGTGCCCCTGAAACTGCTCAACTTGCTCAAGAACTCCTAAAATCACCTTTGCAAGATTACACTTAGCTTGTGAGACGCAAATGAGTTTGCAAATGAGGAGTGACATGCTTTTATAGGCTTCCTTTTAATTTTTACTTGCCCAAAACCCACTTTGTAATGTTTCGAATGTTGACACTTTTTGATTTAATTGGCTCTGACCTTTGATTTCATTTCTTTGAAAAATTGGTTGAAATGATGATTTCTTCTGAAAATTTTTGCAAGGATAGCTTCTAGGATGCTCTGGCAAAGGAGACCAAGGCTGCACTTCGACATTTGAAGAATTTGAAATTTTTAGAATTTTTACAAAAATGAGATAATGACCTCTATTTTCAAAAACAGAGTTTTTGAGAACAAGGTGAAAATTTGGCTGTACAATGATGAGAAATGTTTAATGAAGGACATCCCTCTGGCTTGTTGGTCCTTTATGACCTCGCAAGACAAAAATGGACTCAACCCTAGACCTAAGACCTTAAAACTTAAAGCAAGATGAATGACCCTTTTGAGGATTTTATTTACTTGAACAAACCTAAACCAGCAGAGCCAAACATGAGGGGAATAAAGACACAAACCCCCCTCCACCAGGATTATCGCATGCCTAACAGAATGCAACATGATCACACTAATGGGACACCTAATCATGAAATGCAAAGAGCTTTGATCTATGGTGGAGGGCTACTAGACCGACTCTAACACATTGAATGCTCTTGTTTTGATCATCATTGTCTTTCTTGCACTTGATTTCTTATAACTAGGTGTAAAATTCCAAACAAGCAAACTTCCCAATTGACCACAAATTTCTGAGTTTTTTAGTGAATATTTCAGCCAGAAATTTTGTCAAACACATCATATAGATGCTGTTATAGGTGTTATCTTATGATAGTGAAAAAATAACATATAGTTGAAACCCAAAAGAGTTCAATCTGATATATTCATTACTCAGAAACTCACATACAACTGATACATATAATTTTGACCACCAACTCAACACATTATTTGAAGGAAATAGATTCTTGAAGCACAATTTCTTGTATTTGATAGCAGCAAGATTTACAAGCCTCCAATCCTACCGAGATTACATCCACAACAAGCAGTGAAACTCATTTAGGGATCCTAACTGATACACACAATTTCTTCACACTTGTTCCTTATTTTTACTACTCCCAAAGGGTCCATATATCCTCCACACAATAGTGTAAATCACAGTTATGTCTAGCTATGGTAATACAACTTACCAACGTCTCAAATAAGACCCCCAAAGTCTCAAATAAGGTCCAGCTATGGTAATGCAACTTACCAATGTCTCAAAGTCTCAGATTAACCTATAAATTTCTTCCTAGACTTTATTGTTTTACTTTGTACATGGGTAGTATTTAATTGAATAATGAGTTGTGTTTTCATTTTAAAATTACATTGGAATTTATGCAATATATTTTATGCTATGAGCAGAGTCAAAAACGTCTCAAAAGGTTGACATATTAGCATGATCTTCAAAAATTATAGGTGTATTCCCATTACCTATGCCTCCCCATTGGCGCCTTATTCCTTCCTCATTATCAGATGCGTGTTTAGATCTAGGCATAGGCTGCATAAATTTAATCCAAAAGTTGGGTAGGATGTTGCTACATACCTTATTATTCATTTTTTTTGTTGAGGCCTAAGGTTAGCAGATGCAGGGCTTGGTGCATGGGTTCAATATGTTGCGGGAGATCCCAGTGATAAGGGATCAATGGGATAACCAAACAAGGAGGGGGGGGAGGGGACACTGTAGCTTATAATATGAATCTTGAGTTTTGGATTATTATGTTTATAATGCACACTTGACATTGTCTCATATTTAGCCTTTCTCCATGGATGGTTAGCATATAGATAGATCTTCAGGTCATACCATTCAAACAAAACCATCTCAGTTTAGCTTTATTCCTTTTAACAAAGATACTTTTTGGGCAAACTGTGCTTTTATTTATTTTAAAATTCAGTGGAGAGATCCTTACATTGTTTCCATGAACATTGATGATTTTTTCACGTTTCATTGAGTCAAAATTAAAGGGAAATCCATTTAGTCTTATCTCTAGAGCCTGCATAAGGTGTTATATCTTAGGATGGTATCCAGGGTAAACCCAAATTCTCTGGGACTCGGGGCAATCAACAATACATTCATTAAGAGGTCAACATTTCACTTGTGATAATTGGTCCTGGGAGTGGAGGGATAACATTCCTCCGCAATTTCCTGGGCTAGACCCAATTGACTAAAATTATTTTTGCAAAATATATCCTGAGAAAACCCAGGGAGCTTTGCCTCATTCTGAGGATGGCACCCAAGCTTAAGAAAATTCCTTAGCGCCAAAGCCCATATCAACATGTCATTGGCAGGAGTAGAACCATTGTAGGGAGGATAACAATCATTCCACATAACTAGTGGAGCTAGACCCAACTGACATCAGATGTGTTTGCAATTAGACAAAGGTTTAGGAATTTTGTTAATGCATTTTTTGGTGTTTCTAGAGAGTAAGAGATTGCTCTTATTTTGGCTATTTTCTAGTATGCTAGAAAAGAGTAGACGTTTCTTTTTCCTTTTTACATGAAAATTTAAAGGATCTTAAAAAATAGTTCAATAATGGTAGATGGCCTTTAGTACGCTAGCCAAACAAAAAAAGTCTTACTAACTTAAAACTTCTCCAGGAGGTCCCACCTTACCGATTTTCAAAAAGGTGTAGTCCAAAGTCCCAGAAGAACTTATCCATCCCCTTGACTTTCAATGCTTGTTCCAAGTGACAAATGAAATACTATTCTACTAGTGAATTGTTCCATAAATAGAGAAATGATTATGAGGGGCTTGTTGGGATTCTAGTTCATTTGAACTTCACACAGGTTTGTTGCTGCCAGTATTATTTTCCATGTTTGATGAATCTATGAGTTGCATTTTTTCCCTTTGGAATGAAAATAATGGAACTTTTGCACTACATTAAATGATCACTTCCTAAATTGGTTTCCAGTCCCCTATTAGAGAAGGTTAGAAGAGGGCTTCTTGATAGAATTAATGATTAAGACTATGTGTCATGTTTTGGGCCTTATACAAGGTGAAACTGCAAGATCTCTAAAAGTAAGGGAAGTTGGGGTGAAGTTATGGTCTTGAAGAGAGGGAAGTTGGGGATCCATTGTATTGCATAACTTTTGCAGAACACTCGGCAGGGATCTAAATTTGGCCAAGCATCATTGATCTTATTTAGCTCTACGATTATTCTTGCATAGATCATCGCATCAATAACATTTACTTTTTTTCTATTGAACTTAGTGGACATTCAAGTTTTATTTCCATTTGAAATACATATAGGAGATTTTGTACCTCATCTTGACACAGCTAAAATGTCAAAGACAAGAGAGAAGCATTTTGTTATTTCTTCTGATGTTTCACTAGAAATAGTGAAGTTGAACAACTTTAAAATGAAAAGTTTAACTACACATAGCTGGTCACTCAAATAAGCAATAGTTGTAGTGAATATTGGCATTTAATCACTGCTAAAATAGAAGAAGCTATTCAAAGATCTTTTCCTGACTCTTCATTGATGAGGAAGCAGAGGTTTCTTTAGATGATGACTTTTTTACAGATGATAATGATGAATGTGATAATAACATTGAAGGAGAATTAGAATCAGATAGATTTATAGATGATGGGATAGATTCAACAATAGGATTTATTCAATCTAAAGGTGATACAGTTGACATATTGACAGTCTATAGGAGGTCCTTATTTACATAGTCACCACTAGCCAAAGAGTGGAATCATTGGGCTCATTCTTGTCTAGCACAGTACTATGATGGGAGTGGAAGTTGAGATCCTTCAAGAAGTGCTAATGCTTCTGTAGATAACAATATTCGATCTCATACAATATCTTTGGATCACATGTCTAGCGAAAACATGTTTGCGTTATAAGCATGCTCTGGAATTGCATTGTTTTGTGAAGCCAGTTTCGTTCTCGAACAATGCCACTGATATCAAGCAGTCAAGTAGGACATCCTTGGAAGCATCTATTATAGATGATTGCATTAATGGAAAAGTTAATATGAAATATCATATGAAGCCAACGAACAAAAGAAAGCAACCACTTGGTAAACCAATTTTCGCAGGTGGCTCAGTAGGTGAATTTGGATTGCTTATTATTGGAAAAAGAAGCCAAATTTTAAAAATCCACGATCTCAGTTTTGTGCAGAAAGGCCCTAATTGACTTCAAGGTGGGAAATTTCCAGAAATTCAAAGTGGTTTCACATATTTTTTGAGTTCTTTGAAACACTAGTTTTCATAAAAACACCTTGCAAACTATGTATGATCACTAGAATTCGATTTGTCTGTTCAATTTTGAGCAAAGGGAAAAGTGGAAAGTCAACAAGTGAAATTGTTTATAAACAAGTTGAACAAATTTCACATGGGAAAAGATTTTATTTGGGACTAATATTGTGAAAGGAACCTAAGTCATTGAAAATGCTGATTTTGGCATGTCTCTAACCTCATAGATAAACTCAACGACAAACCTATTTTTGGGTGAGATGTTTGGCACTGTAAAACTCTTATCCAAGGGAATTGAGTAAGATCCATTTAGGAAATTTAGAATGATCTTCTAATCGAGTGGATTGTAGGGGCAAAGATTTAATTCATGTTGGAAATTATTGTAAATGATACTAGAGCACCATCATCTGCATTGTATTCAAGGTTTGATGTTAATGCCAGAGGAATTTCTTAAGAAGTGTCATCTAGGCAAATGAGCTTGGTCCCTATTTTACCTATTCTCAAATTTGGTAGACCTTTAACGAAGGGTTAACTAAGCATCTATGCAAATTATGGGCAATCTAAGGAGTTTTCGAGTTTCCAAATCGATGGCTCGTGATAATAGTGTTCTAAATAAATGGAAGCTCGGCAGCACAAACTGCGTGGGATTTATGTGAAGAAGTGCCTTTGGGGTTGGTTTTTCCCAAACCACTTATCAAAGGATCAGAGGTCAATATTTACTACGGCATTACTCATCCTTATTTCCCAAAACCACTAGAGGTACTCCCGCAAGTAGTTTCCGGTTTTGATAAGTGACATATGCGTGGAAATAGTTGGGATGCACAACAATACTCACCCTCAAGCATAGATACTTGGGTCCCCATATTAAATGCGTATACCTAAAGACCCAAAATGTATATGTTGAGACCAGGAATTTATTTTAGAGAATAAGGTATATATATCTATATATCTATATATATATATATATATACATATATAAATTTTATACATGTAATAGTTTCAAATAATTCCAAACAAGAAATAGTTTTATAACTATTATGAAAGTAGTTTATTAAATGTTTTGAGAAATTAGTTTAAAAACTGATTTGATAGTTAATCAAAGAGGGAGAGAAAATCTCAAAAAGTGGGGCCGAAATTTGGAGAACTTGGAGACAACAATATTTTGTACTTAATGAATTGATGATTAATAAAAGAATCAAGAGTTTCCATACATGTTGGGTACGATTTTGTTATTTCTTAATTGTGTGTCATTTCTGTTTATTCATCTTTTTAAATATGGTAATGAAGCAACTGGTATTTATTTACTGATGTAAATGAAGTTAAAATCCTTAAAGGTTCTCCCATATTTAAAACCTCTTTTCATATGTTTCCTCTACATTACAGAGAATAGTTCCTATTAAACACAACATATTGTCTTTAATTTCCTTACATATTCTTCTCATCACATTCATATTCAGCATATCATAGCATTTTGAAACTTTCCAAGTCATCTAAATATTGAGAATTTAAGGTCAAGTCCTTCAGACTCTTCAAATAAGGAATTGAACAGAGATATAAGTGACAAGCATAATAAATTATTAATGTCTTAGGCACAATTTCTACAAAGCCAAGAAATTGGTTTCCTAAGGGACAATAGGAGACATGGTGATATTGATGCATGATATAAAACTTTCTTCACATATTTTTCATTCAACAGGATTTGGCAATGGTGGTTCCAGGTCTTGAGCCAGCAAGAATTGATCTTCTCCTAGTGAGGACAAACATTATCTTTGTTCTTTGGAATATGATCAAAGGATGTCTGGTAACAATTTTTCTTAATGATGACACCTTTGTTGTTTGTTTCTTTATTTTTCTGCCACCATGTTCCCTCCCAAAAAATCGTGTGCCTGGATCCCAGTAGATGCATCACTGCTCGTAGTGCTCTAAAGCACAAGTATTTCAAAGATCTAGGCCCGTTGTAGCGTAGCACGCATCATCTCAGTAGTGAACTACTCTTTGGAGACTCGTAAACTAGATGGAAACCTGTATAAGTAAAATGATCAAGTATGCCATGTTAAAAAAAAAAATTGCCACATTTGTTAAGGATTTGCACCATTGGTGTTGTTGGATTATGGTGGTTCTAGTTCTTGAAGACTATTAAACAAAACTTTATTTGGAAATTAAGTTGTTTATGATTGTCAAATATGATTGATCATTTGAAATTCTTTTCCATCTATTTTTATTGATGGGGTATTTTATAATATTGTGCAATATGGTTTTCTATGCTTTATAGTGCGAGTATTTACTTGTTATGGTGATGTGTAGAGGATATGATATTCAAGAGTTTTTTATGTTAGTTTTGATGATAACATCTCAATGGTGATGGAACCCTTGCTTTGAATCATGCAAGGTTCCAATGGCGAACCATGAAAGAGAATGCTTATTTTGGATTCTAACCACAAAACTTTCCTCAAACTAACCCACAAAAAAAGGTGAAATGTTGTATATAAATGATGTTTGTTGATGAGCAAGAAGTCTTGTTAAAATTTGCAATATGATATATACTCCTGACTCTGTTTTTGAAGCACATTTTTTGATTGGGAGGCATAGTTGCTTTCCAGTTATATTTCAAAATTTAAACCTGCTTGTTCTTGATGGTTTTACAAAGGCTTTTAGTGACATTGTATTCCTTGTTTAATGAATGGTAGGGGTGGCTTATTGAGAATAAGGGTATCTTCTATGGTATTGATGTCTTTCCTTCAATGGATTTCATGCACCGTATGTCTTCATTGATGATGAAGTAACTCTGTGATTATCTTTATCTACATGGATAACTCATTTTTGGTATTGTTTTTTCATGGGCACCACTACATTATTGAGCTCTTTGGATTATTATGGAGATGATCCCTGCTCGTTTCTTCATGTGATCCTGTGCTTCTTCATAAGAGATTGGATAAGTAGTTGATTGTTGTTTTTCCACCACGGATGTAGCATTCTCTTGATTGTGTAAGAAATTATGCTTGAATTTAGGTTCTTACATTGTTGCATTGGTGATTGACATGTCGTCTTGCTAAATTTGTTTTGGTTATGATCAAGTTGTGTGAAGTTTTAACAACATTGACCCTCTTAGTTTCTTTGTGGTTAGGTGCATGTTCCCTGAAGAGTTGCTCCTTTGAGTTTAGGTGCATGTTCCCTAAAGTTATCAGATTTCACTACCTTATATAAAAACCTTATGCAATCATTGAATGCTCTTATTTCCATCATCAATGTCTTGCTTGCACTTGATTTCTTATAACTAGGTGTAAAATTCCAAACAAGAAAAATTCCTAATTGGCCACAAATTTCAGAGTTTTTCAATGAATATTTCAGCTAGAAAATTTCTCAAACACATCATATAGATGGTGTTGTAGGTGTTATCTTACTATAGTGAAAAAATAAAATACCATTGAAGCCCCAAAAGGGTTCAATCTAATATATTCATTACTCAAAAATTTACATACAACTGATACATATAATTTTAACCACCAACTCAACACAATATCACAAGGAAATAGATTGTGGAAGCACAATTTCTTGTATTCAACAATAGTAAGATTTACAAGCCTCCAATCCTACCAAGATTACATGCACAATAGGTAGTGAGAGGAAATATTAAAATGGGTTAAACAGTAGAGTGAATCAGGGCATCAATGATGTATAGTGGATGTATACAATTCTTTTTTAATTTGGAATTGGATATATATTTGATTTTTTTTAGGAAATTCACATGAACATATCCAGTGACACCACCATATTTGTGGATGATATGACTAATAAACTTGCAACGTTGATTAATGTGTTTCATCTAGGAAGATTTGATTTTGGTACATATTGGCATAGAACTAACCAAATGTCCAACGATATTGGAAACAACTAGTTGATTTAACCTCTTGGACTTATATATATTTGAAATATATTTTTATATGCTTACACAACAGTCATACATACCACATTTGAATTACTAGGCAACCATGGAAATACCTTTTTAAGTGGTCACAGATTAGTCCTATTGTGAATTCGATAGCAACCTTGGGAAATTAGAAAAAAAGAAGCACAAAAGAAAGGTGAAGTTGCAATGGTGATTATTAAGTTAGCTGTTAAAAAGTTGCACACTTAATGAGAGAGACATCTATTGATATATAAATAATGGGAATCTATCATCCTTCCTTATGAAGTGCTCCCTACTTCCTTAGTGGGAATTGCAATATAATTTTTTTTTTTTTAAATAAGATCAATTGATCAAAATTTTATCATCAGTGTCATAAATCTCTAACATAAGGATTTCTAGTTGACATGAATTATGCAACGATTGCTTAACTAAACAGTCCATTTGTTATCGGGAAAACTAGTGTCTATGCAGAGCTGCTAGTCCCACTAAGGCTGGTAGCTACCTTAGAAACAAACAAACTAAAAACTACTTTCGTTTTCCTTTATGAGAAATAGATAAGAGGTGAATAAGGAGACCAACCTCTATCTTGCGCTTGGTTCCTTGCTCGATTCCTCTCCCTTCTGATAGGTCCTCTCCACTTGCTTCCTCGTATACCCAGCTTCAAAGAGCACCTGTAGAATCAAAGCAACATAACACTATCCAAGAACATAGATCTATTATCATAAACAATATAGGACCAGATGTATATTGACCACACAAATTCATATACCATCAATCATAAAAGAATTTGGAGGAAAACTTGAATAGCTTTATTGATAATCAAGAAAGAGCAAAGAGGATTACAACCAATTGTTCTGACCTAGCATCATCCTCTCAGCAGGAAAGCCCTTCTTCACCTCATGAAAAGCTTAGATGACCCAACACTATGATATTGCACCAAGAAACCAACAACACTTCCTTACAAGATACAAAATTCCAGCTTCTGGATCTCTGGGATGAGGGATCCATATATAGATGTTTGCAAGGGGGGTGAGTCATCTTTTGAGATTTGATTAGTGCCCTCTCTCTGATAGTTCTTGATTCCACTTGGAGACTGATAATCTCTTACTCATCCCCATGCAAATGCAGAGAGGCAAGTGTCACAGGAGAAGTTTCTCGAAGATTCCATGCTCCTCCACCTTGCGGATTGACCCTGCCATTTGTCCACTCTCATCCATCACACCCCACAGAAGGGCTTTTCAACATGCATCACACCTAATTTGTGTATTTAGGTGGGATTCAATGCACTTTGACCATGGAGCAGGTGAAATGGTCCAGTTGTAACCAGTTTTGAGTAGTTTTTCATGGAGAACTTCTAGGAGATGTTGTAATCAGTTGACCTTGTTCTTTTAGGGGTTGGAAAAAAACCTTTATGGAATTAGGAGCCCTTAGTTTATGGACATTTATGATTGGGTTTGTAGTTCCCAAAAATGTTTATAAAAGTTTCGCCCTAAAGCATGAGGTCGTTAATCTTTTGATGTTGGGTGAAATGCTTTATCATGAGGATCTGAAGTTTTTCCAAGCTGGAAGGCGACCTGTAATAAGATACAATACAATACATTATCTTCATAATATTTTCATGATCTAGCTGAGGCAGGCATTCCCATGATCATCTTTATAAATTCATTTTCATGTACATGAGACAGACAGTCGTCTGAGTGTAGACTGATGATTCTGGTAGAGCCATCATCCCTTAGATTGGATGATTATCTGTGTAGCAATGATGTACATTTGATGACTTCATTTTCCTGAATATATATCGCAACCCAGATAGATGAAACTAGATCCGGGGTCTTCAATCTCGTTCAATATTTACTCAAAGTACAAGTCGATCCATGTGAGAGATGTTCTGGAGTCGAACATGGAAAGACATCGCCCAATTACCAGCCAATGATGTAAGTTGTTAATAGGCATGAGAGGAATCACTGATAATGATGATGACCCTTAAGGTAATACAATACAATTCACGTGGTGTGAATAAGGGACTTGGTGTCGAACACCACGCAAAATCTTTCAGCCGATGGCCATTGATGTAAACCTGACGCCGAAAGTGAGAAACTTGCCATTGAGGCATGAAAGCTTCAAAGTACTGAAATGGTTGTTCCTAGATCGACTTCTTGGATAATGAGCTGATGTCGACAAGAAGCGATCCATCATAGGAGGGCCTTAGTGAATCCCACATCAATGACATGGAATGGAGCAAATGATTTTAATGGAGGTGAAAACGATCTGGTGATATAAGGTTCAGGGTGGCGGTCATGAAAGAATGGAGCGTAGATGTATTGCAGTGGGTGAGGCACAGGTGAATTCTCTGAGCAACTTCTCTTGAACATATCGGCAACACTGACATGATGGATTGGTAGCATTAACCCCAAATATGGATGGTGTGATGGAACCATGGTGATGTGACCAGTGAATGGAACAATCCAACCCGACTCGGATGTGGAGTGAAAGTGTCATGTTCAAGAGCGACTTGCTACCAACAAAGTTTCTTCAAGTTTTCTTCCCAATTTTCCCCAGTCATTGCTGACCAATACCTCTTTATTTTTTCAAGCTTGAGGAGGATAACATATGCTTGTTCTATAATTTTCCCTTCGGGAAAACCAATCGCTATGTTTTAACGAGCCTAGCGATAGTGAAAATCGTTCTTGTCTGTTATGGACAAGTTTGTTGCTATTTCATTTTAACGAGTTTAACGAAAAAGATAACTCAGTCCTTCTCAATTTTAGAGAGTCTAAAAATGGACGTAAAGGAAACTCCAAAAATCCTTTTTCGTCATCTAATACCTTAAGTACGAAAAAGTATAAAATAATACAAAAGGGATGAATTTTCGGTAATTTTAATGAGCCGAACAAAACAAGCACTCGATCCTTTTGTGTAATAATCCCTCAGGTCCAAAAAGATTAAAATCTAAAGGAGGGATATCACTTCCAGTCACTTTAACGAGCTGGAGAGGCCAATGGCTCAGCGATCTTTTCATATTTTACGAGTCAGTTGAAAAGAGCTTAAAGGAGACTCGTTTTTTGTGGAACGAGTGATAGATTCGGGTAGCAACTGATTCCAGGTAAGGTTTGGAATTTTCCAATCACGGTAGTGTCACAAGGATGGCTAACAGGATCACTCTTCGCAGTTTTTCCTCAAAAGGGGTAAACAATCAAGTGGAGGTGAATGATCGGCCAATACAGAGTGGAGGTGATGATGAGAACACTACCAAGGCTTCAAAGGCTGATGCTAATACATTCACGATGGTTATATACTGGAAAATGGTTCATTTTTAATGAGCTTAAACACTGGGGGAAACACTTGCTCATTGCTTATGTTTATTTTTTAACGAGATTGAATTCCGCGGTAAAACTACTCGATCCAGTCGTATAATAAGGATGTCTCATCTCAGATGCCATTTTTATGGAGCTTGCACCTTACAAAGATTTGATCCGCATCCTTTCTTTATGCAAGTTAGGAAATGACCAATTGGTCACTCTTCACTTGCATGCCAAAAGGTTTGCATGCCCCCGGGTATAGCAAAAAATTTCTAGGTTACCAAAGACTGTTCTATTTGTATCACAGACAAATCACTTCCTTGGCGATGTCTACCGAAATAGACAAAGGTTAGTGGTGCAAATGCCTCCACTCACATAACTTTGATGAGGGAATCTTATTCCAGCCTAATCCCATTTTCCTAAATGGACGGGTGTGTCAGACTAGTCATATATCCTTTGCAGAAAGCTACTCTATACCCAAGGTTTTCCTGCCGAAGCAGACCAGGGTGCATGCCCCCTGGGTTTCAGTCATGTCCTCCAAATCACTTGCGCTCATCAGGAGGATAGAATGGGGATTGATGAGACATTCCTTGCATGAAAAGACCGTTCAGGATTGGTATATGACTATTTGCTATGTGTGAGCTGGGGAATGAAAGCTGGTCTACGAGCTTGACCACTCTTCCTTCATGCGGAAAACACATTACTCTAAAGAGTGAGGAGACAATGGCTCCCATGCAATAAATATAGTCTCATCCAAGGAGTAGATTATAATCCAGGGTTCCTTGGACTACCATTACGTTCATGTGAACAGTTTTCCTTCTCAATGTTATCGGCACATTGGGAAGGATCCCTAACGGTCGACTGGTTCCCTTGTCAAAGCCTGTTAGATTTTTCATCTCAGGGAAAAGCAATGGCGAACCAATCACTTTCCAAGCAATTGAGGAAAGGATACTCACAGAAGCCCCTTCATCTATGATGGTACCGGGCATGACCATTCTATATATTTGAGCAATGATTCGAAATGGTACACTGGCTGGTAAACGAGGTCTTCCTAGTAGATTCCAGTCAAAGGAAACAACCAGGTTGCTTGGAGGTGGGACCGAATAGATGGCCGGATATGACTCTGATGAACTTCCTTCCTGTGGTAAAGGAACAGGTAGACTACCCCCATTTTCATCAGAGTCTGTGCTTACGAAGAGAATTTGAACGGTGTCGTTCTTATTCTCTTCGGTGACTGTATCATCTGAAGATTGATCATTCGAAGACAAGATCGGGTCAACTGCCACCTCGACCTTTTTACTTTCGTTTGGTGTGGATTCAGATGGTTTATCTTCAATGATAGACGCTTCGGCTGACCACAAGGGCGTGTCAGCCAGATTTTCAACTAGCGACGGACTCGACAACAGTTTCTATATCTAGGAGGAAACCGTAATGGTGAAACCAGACGGTCATCCAAAACTCTTTTAGCTTCGTCTAGGAAGGGACAATGGTGGATGGTGTGATCGCCTTCACACAATTTACAAGGAAATTTATATTTTCCTTTTTGTCCAGGGGCTTCACTTTCACTAGTTGACGGTGTGCTTCCAACATGATCATTAGAGGTTGATGACATCGAATTGTGCAAACGAGGGGACCAGTCCCTTAAGATCCGAGGGATGTAAGGACAATCTCGATGATAGTGGTCTCCTTTGCAAATGGCACATGGAAATTTAGGCCTGGATGGTTTTGTGTGTGGATTTTCACTAGACGATGCTAGGTCACCCCTTTTTGCCTTTGGCTCTTTCTTCTTCTTCTCTTTCTTCTTCTTTTCCTTCTTCTTCTCGGTTACTTGATTTTTGGCTTTACCAGCTTCATCAAGTGAAGAGGGAGGAGGAGAGGAAGAATTGGACGAATTAGTGGGATGGGGGGTGACTCTGGTATGGTTTAGTTGTTGACTTGATTGTTCAGGAATCGCGGTGTTCTAAATGATAGATGTTGAGAAGAGCCATACGGGAAAGCCGATTGTTAATCCTGGAAGAGACAATGTGGCCATATGGGGTGCACCAACATCTCCCCAAGAGGAGAAGGGACTAGGATTTCCTCCAAGGGGAACTCCTTGGTTGGTGGACTCCATTTTTTTCAACCTAAGACCAATGTAGGAAAGGTGATGTTTATTCCAATTAAAATAAATTTTAGACACTTTGACACAACTTGTTTTTTCAATTTTTAAGAGTCGAGAAAAACAAAAGATGATTCTAGTCGCCTTCGATTTTTAATGAGCCGGAAGTGACAAGTGCTCAGATGGACCTTTTCCATTAAGGAGTCTGAAAAGGAACGAAAGGGGCTGCTCTGGAAATCTAGACAGAGGGATTACCAAACCAATCGCAAAACTGCAGAATACTTTTTATGGTACGACAGTCAATCTTCCCAAATGCTGTGTTCAGTGCATTGCGATCGACAGGGCGGAAGACACAACTTCCTATGGATAAAGGATAAAGCCTATTGTGGTCTCCCCAAATATACTTGACGGTACGTGGGAGCACAAGTCCGTACTGGCACTTGTCGTCTCAAAGTGGAGGAATCACCCAACCAACAGTGAAAACAAAAGTTACCAGGCTTTACGACGCCGGAATACGTCTCTAGCCTAGACTTCTAGATGTTGTGCGTTAGGTTCCAAAGCGTTTTTAGATTCATTAAATTTATTTTATATTTGATCTTGCTTAAGAAATTTTCCTTTCAGGTTCACCGCGTGATGTAGATGTACAATTCCTAAAATGTAATCTAAGATGATAAACAGTCGTTTAATCTTCTTTTTGCAATGAAAATCCTAGCTACTAAGGAAAGGGAGATGATTTTATTTCGACATAGAGCAGAGATCACACACTATATGCATTGTCCTAAATCAAACCAACAAACAGTCTAAATGCAAATGTACATGCATGCATTTGTTTTCAGCCTTCTTAATGTGTGAATGATAAAAAGAAAGCTAAGTGCAAATATGAATTATTTTTCAAAGCGACAATTACTAACAAGCTTCTTTTCAAATCAAAATGAGCACAAACTGCGTGGGATTTATGTGAAGAAGTGCCTTTGGGGTTGGTTTTTCCAAAACCACTTATCAAAGGATCAGAGGTCAATATTTACTACGGCATTACTCATCCTTATTTCCCAAAACCACTAGAGGTACTCCCGCAAGTAGTTTCCGGTTTTGATAAGTGACATATGCGTGGAAATAGTTGGGATGCATGACAATACTCACCCTCAAGCATAGATACTTGGGTCCCCATATTAAATGCGTATACCTAAAGACCCAAAATGTATATGTTGAGACCAGGAATTTATTTTAGAGAATAAGGTATATATATCTATATATCTATATCTATATATATATATATATATATATATATATATATATAAATTTTATACATGTAATAGTTTCAAATAATTCCAAACAAGAAATAGTTTTATAACTATTATGAAAGTAGTTTATTAAATGTTTTGAGAAATTAGTTTGAAAACTGATTTGATAGTTAATCAAAGAGGGAGAGAAAATCTCAAAAAGTGGGGCCGAAATTTGGAGAACTTGGAGACAACAATATTTTGTACTTAATGAATTGATGATTAATAAAAGAATCAAGAGTTTCCATACATGTTGGGTACGATTTTGTTATTTCTCAATTGTGTGTCATTTCTGTTTATTCATCTTTTTAAATATGGTAATGAAGCAACTGGTATTTATTTACTGATGTAAATGAAGTTAAAATCCTTAAAGGTTCTCCCATATTTAAAACCTCTTTTCATATGTTTCCTCTACATTACAGAGAATAGTTCCTATTAAACACAACATATTGTCTTTAATTTCCTTACATATTCTTCTCATCACATTCATATTCAGCATCTCATAGCATTTTGAAACTTTCCAAGTCATCTAAATATTGAGAATTTAAGGTCAAGTCCTTCAGACTCTTCAAATAAGGAATTGAACAGAGATATAAGTGACAAGCATAATAAATTATTAATGTCTTAGGCACAATTTCTACAAAGCCAAGAAATTGGTTTCCTAAGGGACAATAGGAGACATGGTGATATTGATGCATGATATAAAACTTTCTTCACATATTTTTCATTCAACAGGATTTGGCAACGGTGGTTCCAGGTCTTGAGCCAGCAAGAATTGATCTTCTCCTAGTGAGGACAAACATTATCTTTGTTCTTTGGAATATGATCAAAGGATGTCTGGTAACAATTTTTCTTAATGATGACACCTTTGCTGTTTGTTTCTTTATTTTTCTGCCACCATGTTCCCTCCCAAAAAATCATGTGCCTGGATCCCAGTAGATGCATCACTGCTCGTAGTGCTCTAAAGCACAAGTATTTCAAAGATCTAGGCCCGTTGTAGCGTAGCACGCATCATCTCAGTAGTGAACTACTCTTTGGAGACTCGTAAACTAGATGGAAACCTGTATAAGTAAAATGATCAAGTATGCCATGTTAAAAAAAAAAATTGCCACATTTGTTAAGGATTTGCACCATTGGTGTTGTTGGATTATGGTGGTTCTAGTTCTTGAAGACTATTAAACAAAACTTTATTTGGAAATTAAGTTGTTTATGATTGTCAAATATGATTGATCATTTGAAATTCTTTGCCATCTATTTTTATTGATGGGGTATTTTATAATATTGTGCAATATGGTTTTCTATGCTTTATAGTGCGAGTATTTACTTGTTATGGTGATGTGTAGAGGATATGATATTCAAGAGTTTTTTATGTTGGTTTTGATGATAACATCTCAATGGTGATGGAACCCTTGCTTTGAATCATGCAAGGTTCCAATGGTGAACCATGAAAGAGAATGCTTATTTTGGATTCTAACCACAAAACTTTCCTCAAACTAACCCACAAAAAAAGGTGAAATGTTGTATATAAATGATGTTTGTTGATGAGCAAGAAGTCTTGTTAAAATTTGCAATATGATATATACTCGTGACTCTGTTTTTGAAGCACATTTTTTGATTGGGAGGCATAGTTGCTTTCCAGTTATATTTCAAAATTTAAACCTGCTTGTTCTTGATGGTTTTACAAAGGCTTTTAGTGACATTGTATTCCTTGTTTAATGAATGGTAGGGGTGGCTTATTGAGAATAAGGGTATCTTCTATGGTATTGATGTCTTTCCTTCAATGGATTTCATGCACCGTATGTCTTCATTGATGATGAAGTAACTCTGTGATTATCTTTATCTACATGGATAACCAATTTTTGGTATTGTTTTTTCATGGGCACCACTACATTATTGAGCTCTTTGGATTATTATGGAGATGATCCCTGCTCGTTTCTTCATGTGATCCTGTGCTTCTTCATAAGAGATTGGATAAGTAGTTGATTGTTGTTTTTCCACCACGGATGTAGCATTCTCTTGATTGTGTAAGAAATTATGCTTGAATTTAGGTTCTTACATTGTTGCATTGGTGATTGACATGTCTTCTTGCTAAATTTGTTTTGGTTATGATCAAGTTGTGTGAAGTTTTAACAACATTGACCCTCTTAGTTTCTTTGTGGTTAGGTGCATGTTCCCTGAAGAGTTGCTCCTTTGAGTTTAGGTGCATGTTCCCTAAAGTTATCAGATTTCACTACCTTATATAAAAACCTTATGCAATCATTGAATGCTCTTATTTCCATCATCAATGTCTTGCTTGCACTTGATTTCTTATAACTAGGTGTAAAATTCCAAACAAGAAAAATTCCTAATTGACCACAAATTTCAGAGTTTTTCAATGAATATTTCAGCTAGAAATTTTCTCAAACACATCATATAGATGGTGTTGTAGGTGTTATCTTACTATAGTGAAAAAATAAAATACCATTGAAGCCCCAAAAGGGTTCAATCTGATATATTCATTACTCAAAAATTTACATACAACTGATACATATAATTTTGACCACCAACTCAACACAATATCACAAGGAAATAGATTCTGGAAGCACAATTTCTTGTATTCAACAATAGTAAGATTTACAAGCCTCCAATCCTACCAAGATTACATGCACAATAGGTAGTGAGAGGAAATATTAAAATGGGTTAAACAGTAGAGTGAATCAGGGCATCAATGATGTATAGTGGATGTATACAATTCTTTTTTAATTTGGAATTGGATATATATTTGATTTTTTTTAGGAAATTCACATGAACATATCCAAGTGACACCACCATATTTGTGGATGATATGACTAATAAACTTGCAACGTTGATTAATGTGTTTCATCTAGGAAGATTTGATTTTGGTACATATTGGCATAGAACTAACCAAATGTCCAACGATATTGGAAACAACTAGTTGATTTAACCTCTTGGACTTATATATATTTGAAATATATTTTTATATGCTTACACAACAGTCATACATACCACATTTGAATTACTAGAAAACCATTGAAATACCTTTTTAAGTGGTCACAGATTAGTCCTATTGTGAATTCGATAGCAACCTTGGGAAATTAGAAAAAAAGAAGCACAAAAGAAAGGTGAAGTTGCAATGGTGATTATTAAGTTAGCTGTTAAAAAGTTGCACACTTAATGAGAGAGACATCTATTGATATATAAATAATGGGAATCTATCATCCTTCCTTATGAAGTGCTCCCTACTTCCTTAGTGGGAATTGCAATATGATTTTTTTTTTTTTAAATAAGATCAATTGATCAAAATTTTATCATCAGTGTCATAAATCTCTAACATAAGGATTTCTAGTTGACATGAATTATGCAACGATTGCTTAACTAAACAGTCCATTTGTTATCGGGAAAACTAGTGTCTATGCAGAGCTGCTAGTCCCACTAAGGCTGGTAGCTACCTTAGAAACAAACAAACTAAAAACTACTTTTGTTTTCCTTTATGAGAAATAGATAAGAGGTGAATAAGGAGACCAACCTCTATCTTGCGCTTGGTTCCTTGCTCGATTCCTCTCCCTTCTGATAGGTCCTCTCCACTTGCTTCCTCGTATACCCAGCTTCAAAGAGCACCTGTAGAATCAAAGCAACATAACACTATCCAAGAACATAGATCTATTATCATAAACAATATAGGACCAGATGTATATTGACCACACAAATTCATATACCATCAATCATAAAAGAATGTGGAGGAAAACTTGAATAGCTTTATTGATAATCAAGAAAGAGCAAAGAGGATTACAACCAATTGTTCTGACCTAGCATCATCCTCTCAGCAAGAAAGCCCTTCTTCACCTCATGAAAAGCTTAGATGACCCAACACTATGATATTGCACCAAGAAACCAACAACACTTCCTTACAAGATACAAAATTCCAGCTTCTGGATCTCTGGGATGAGGGATCCATATATAGATGTTTGCAAGGGGGGTGAGTCATCTTTTGAGATTTGATTAGTGCCCTCTCTCTGATAGTTCTTGATTCCACTTGGAGACTGATAATCTCTTACTCATCCCCGGGCAAATGCAGAGAGGCAAGTGTCACAGGAGAAGTTTCTCGAAGATTCCATGCTCCTCCACCTTGCGGATTGACCCTGCCATTTGTCCACTCTCATCCATCACACCCCACAGAAGGGCTTTTCAACATGCATCACACCTAATGTGTGTATTTAGGTGGGATTCAATGCACTTTGACCGTGGAGCAGGTGAAATGGTCCAGTTGTAACCAGTTCTGAGTAGTTTTTCATGGAGAAATTCTAGGAGATGTTGTAATCAGTTGACCTTGTTCTTTTAGGGGTTGGAAAAAAACCTTTATGGAATTAGGAGCCCTTAGTTTATGGACATTTATGATTGGGTTTGTAGTTCCCAAAAATGTTTATAAAAGTTTCACCCTAAAGCATGAGGTTGTTAATCTTTTGATGTTGGGTGAAATGCTTTATCATGAGGATCTGAAGTTTTTCCAAGCTGGAAGGCGACCTGTAATAAGATACAATACAATACATTATCTTCATAATATTTTCATGATCTAGCTGAGGCAGGCATTCCCATGATCATCTTTATAAATTCATTTTCATGTACATGAGACAGACAGTCGTCTGAGTGTAGACTGATGATTCTGGTAGGGCCATCATCCCTTAGATTGGATGATTATCTATGTAGCAATGATGTACATTTGATGACTTCATTTTCCTGAATATATATCGCAACCCGGATAGATGAAACTAGATCCGGGGTCTTCAATCTTGTTCAATATTTACTCAAAGTACAAGTCGATCCATGTGAGAGATGTTCTGGAGTCGAACATGGAAAGACATCGCCCAATTACCAGCCAATGATGTAAGTTGTTAATAGGCATGAGAGGAATCACTGATAATGATGATGACCCTTAAGGTAATACAATACAATTCACGTGGTGTGAATAAGGGACTTGGTGTCGAACACCACGCAAAATCTTTCAGCCGATGGCCATTGATGTAAACCTGACGCCGGAAGTGAGAAACTTGCCATTGAGGCATGAAAGCTTCAAAGTACTGAAATGGTTGTTCCTAGATCAACTTCTTGGATAATGAGCTGATGTCGACAAGAAGCGATCCATCATAGAAGGGCCTTAGTGAATCCCACATCAATGACATGGAATGGAGCAAATGATTTTAATGGAGGTGAAAACGATCTGGTGATATAAGGTTCAGGGTGGCGGTCATGAAAGAATGGAGCGTAGATGTATTGCAGTGGGTGAGGCACAGGTGAAGAGAGTCTAAAAATGGACGTAAAGGAAACTCCAAAAATCCTTTTTCGTCATCTAATACCTTAAGTACGAAAAAGTATAAAATAATACAAAAGGGATGAATTTTCGGTAATTTTAATGAGCCGAACAAAACAAGCACTCGATCCTTTTGTGTAATAATCCCTCAGGTCCAAAAAGATTAAAATCTAAAGGAGGGATATCACTTCCAGTCACTTTAACGAGCTGGAGAGGCCAATGGCTCAGCGATCTTTTCATATTTTACGAGTCAGTTGAAAAGAGCTTAAAGGAGACTCGTTTTTTGTGGAACGAGTGATAGATTCGGGTAGCAACTGATTCCAGGTAAGGTTTGGAATTTTCCAATCACGGTAGTGTCACAAGGATGGCTAACAGGATCACTCTTCGCAGTTTTTCCTCAAAAGGGGTAAACAATCAAGTGGAGGTGAATGATCGGCCAATACAGAGTGGAGGTGATGATGAGAACACTACCAAGGCTTCAAAGGCTGATGCTAATACATTCACGATGGTTATATACTGGAAAATGGTTCATTTTTAATGAGCTTAAACACTGGGGGAAACACTTGCTCATTGCTTATGTTTATTTTTTAACGAGATTGAATTCCGCGGTAAAACTGCTCGATCCAGTCGTATAATAAGGATGTCTCATCTCAGATGCCATTTTTATGGAGCTTGCACCTTACAAAGATTTGATCCGCATCCTTTCTTTATGCAAGTTAGGAAATGACCAATTGGTCACTCTTCACTTGCATGCCAAAAGGTTTGCATGCCCCTGGTATAGCGAAAAATTTCTAGGTTACCAAAGACTGTTCTATCTGTATCACAGACAAATCACTTCCTCGGCGATGTCTACCGAAATAGACAAAGGTTAGTGGTGCAAATTCCTCCACTCACATAACTTTGATGAGGGAATCTTATTCCAGCCTAATCCCATTTTCCTAAATGGACGGGTGTGTCAGACTAGTCATATATCCTTTGCAGAAAGCTACTCTATACCCAAGGTTTTCCTGCCGAAGCAGACCAGGGTGCATGCCCCCTGGGTTTCAGTCATGTCCTCCAAATCACTTGCGCTCATCAGGAGGATAGAATGGGGATTGATGAGACATTCCTTGCATGAAAAGACCGTTCAGGATTGGTATATGACTATTTGCTATGTGTGAGCTGGGGAATGAAAGCTGGTCTACGAGCTTGACCACTCTTCCTTCATGCGGAAAACACATTACTCTAAAGAGTGAGGAGACAATGGCTCCCATGCAATAAATATAGTCTCATCCAAGGAGTAGATTATAATCCAGGGTTCCTTGGACTACCATTACGTTCATGTGAACAGTTTTCCTTCTCAATGTTATCGGCACATTGGGAAGGATCCCTAACGGTCGACTGGTTCCCTTTTCAAAGCCTGTTAGATTTATCATCTCAGGCAAAAGCAATGGCGAACCAATCACTTTCCAAGCAATTGAGGAAAGGATACTCACAGAAGCCCCTTCATCTATGATGGTACCGGGCATGACCATTCTATATATTTGAGCAATGATTCGAAATGGTACACTGGCTGGTAAACGAGGTCTGCCTAGTAGATTCCAGTCAAAGGAAACAACCAGGTTGCTTGGAGGTGGGACCGAATAGATGGCCGGATATGACTCTGATGAACTTCCTTCCTGTAATAAAGGAACAGGTAGACTACCCCCATTTTCATTAGAGTGTGTGCTTACGAAGAGAATTTGAACGGTGTCGTTCTTATTCTCTTCGGTCACTGTATCATCTGAAGATTGATCATTCGAAGACAAGACCGGGTCAACTGCCACCTCGACCTTTTTACTTTCGTTTGGTGTGGATTCAGATGGTTTATCTTCAATGATAGACGCTTCGGCTGACCACAAGGGCGTGTCAGCCAGATTTTCAACTAGCGACGGACTTGACAACAGTTTCTATATCTAGGAGGAAACCGTAATGGTGAAACCAGACGGTCATCCAAAACTCTTTTAGCTTCGTCTAAGAAGGGACAATGGTGGATGGTGTGATCGCCTTCACACAATTTACAAGGAAATTTATATTTTCCTTTTTGTCCAGGGGCTTCACTTTCACTAGTTGACGGTGTGCTTCCAACATGATCATTAGAGGTTGATGACATCGAATTGTGCAAACGAGGGGACCAGTCCCTTAAGATCTGAGGGATGTAAGGACAATCTCGATGATAGTGGTCTGCTTTGCAAATGGCACATGGCGATTTAGGCCTGGATGGTTTTGTGTGTGGATTTTCACTAGACGATGCCAGGTCACCCCTTTTTGCCTTTGGCTCTTTCTTCTTCTTCTCTTTCTTCTTCTTTTCCTTCTTCTTCTCGGTTACTTGATTTTTGGCTTTACCAGCTTCATCAAGTGAAGAGGGAGGAGGAGAGGAAGAATTGGACGAATTAGAGGGATGGGGGCTGACTCTGGTATGGTTTAGTTGCTGACTTGATTGTTCAGGAATCGCGGTGTTCTAAATGACAGATGTTGAGAAGAGCCATACGGGAAAGCCGATTGTTAATCCTGGAAGAGACAATGTGGCCATATGGGGTGCACCAACATCTCCCCAAGAGGAGAAGGGACTAGGATTTCCTCCAAGGGGAACTCCTTGGTTGGTGGACTCCATTTTTTTCAACCTAAGACCAATGTAGGAAAGGTGATGTTTATTCCGATTAAAATAAATTTTAGACACTTTGACACAACTTGTTTTTTCAATTTTTAAGAGTCGAGAAAAACAAAAGATGATTCTAGTCGCCTTCGATTTTTAATGAGCCTGAAGTGACAAGTGCTCAGATGGACCTTTTCCATTAAGGAGTCTGAAAAGGAACGAAAGGGGTTGCTCTGGAAATCTAGACAGAGGGATTACCAAACCAATCGCAAAACTGCAGAATACTTTTTATGGTACGACAGTCAATCTTCCCGAATGCTGTGTTCAGTGCATTGCGATCGACAGGGCGGAAGACACAACTTCCTATGGATAAAGGATAAAGCCTATTGTGGTCTCCCCAAATATACTTGACGGTACGTGGGAGCACAAGTCCGTACTGGCACTTGTCGTCTCAAAGTGGAGGAATCACCCAACCAACAGTGAAAACAAAAGTTACCAGGCTTTACGACGCCGGAATACGTCTCTAGCCTAGACTTCTAGATGTTGTGCGTTAGGTTCCAAAGCGTTTTTAGATTCATTAAATTTATTTTATATTTGATCTTGCTTAAGAAATTTTCCTTTCAGGTTCACCGCGTGATGTAGATGTACAATTCCTAAAATGTAATCTAAGATGATAAACAGTCGTTTAATCTTCTTTTTGCAATGAAAATCCTAGCTACTAAGGAAAGGGAGATGATTTTATTTTGACATAGAGTAGAGATCACACACTATATGCATTGTCCTAAATCAAACCAACAAACAGTCTAAATGCAAATGTACATGCATGCATTTGTTTTCAGCCTTCTTAATGTGTGAATAATAAAAAGAAAGCTAAGTGCAAATATGAATTATTTTTCAAAGCGACAATTACTAACAAGCTTCTTTTCAAATCAAAATGAGGACAATGACGACACTTTGTTATTTGGAATTGAAAACTTGCTTTAAACACTTGAAAAACTACTAATTTAAATAAAATACAAGAGTAACAGTGTAATCGACTATTAAGAACAATTGGATTCTCTTCTACGGCTAAAAATGACACTTGTGACACTTCCAAATGAAGAAACGACAGTTTGATTACACTACTTCTTTGTAAAGGAGAACTGAAAATGACTCAAAAATACATAAAAGAAATTTACAGTTCTTTTCACAATGGAGGTGGAATAATGGCAAGGAAGGGGGTTTCAACAGAGGTGTACTGACTACAGGTAGCAAAACTTCTAAATAGAGCTGAAAAGTATGAAAACAGAAGCTAAAATCTAAGAGCTGAAGCGGTTTGATCAGTGCACCTGTAGCACAGGGAAATTGAAATGCAACGCACCTACTACACTCGGGAAGTGCGATTCATTTAGGCTTCAAAGAAGACAAAGTGCGATGGACCAGGGACGAGACTTTAGCTGGGTTCTAGGTCACAGTTTGCAGCTCAGTTCAGGGATTTAGGCCGAGCAAGTGGTAATCAGTAAATCAATCACAGGGGTAGATCAAAGGAGGTTACTAGAGCCACTACAAGGGCAATTAGAGAGCTTGTAAATCAACTATTTAATTCAAAAACAAAACCCAGAGATAGACTGAAGCAACATTGATCTACTTTGCACTTGCATAGCAAATGCAGTTCGAAGGCTAGCTGGCTTGAATTTAGGCTCCATCTGTAAGTTTATAAAGTAAACAAATGTAGATTAGCAAACAATCTATTTGCTCCGCAGTGGAGTCGCCATTTTGTTATCGGGAAAACTAGTGTCTATGCAGATCTGCTAGTCCCACTAAGGCTGGTAGCTACCTTAGAAACAAACAAACTAAAAACTACTTTCATTTTCCTTTATGAGAAATAGATATGAGTGGAATAAGGAGACCAACCTCTGTCTTGTGCTTGGTTCCTTGCTTGATTCCTCTCCCTTCTGATAGGTCCTCGCCACTTGCTTCCTTGTCTACCCAGCTTCAAAGAGCACCTGTAGAATCAAAGTAGCATAACACTATCCAAGAACATAGATCTATTATCATAAACAATATAGGACCAAATGTATATTGACCACACAAATGCATATAACATAAATCATACAAGAACGTGGAGGAAAACTTGAATAGCTTTATTGATAATCAAGAAAGAGCAAAGAGGATTACAACCAATTGTTCTGACCCAGCATCTTCCTGTCAACAAGAAAGCCCTTCTTCACCTCATGAAAAGCTTAGATGACCCAAAACTATGATATTGCACCAAGAAACCAACAACACTTCCTTACAAGATACAAAATTCCAGCCTCTGGATCTCTGGGATGAGGGATCCATATATAGATGTTTGCAAGGGGGGTGAGTTAGCTTTTGAGATTTGATTAGTGTCCTCTCTCTGATAGTTCTTGATTCCACTTGGAGACTGATAATCTCTTACTCATCCCTGGGCGAATGCATAGAGGCAAGTGTCACAGCAGAAGTTTCTGGAAGATTCCATGCTCCTCCACCTTGTGGATTGACCCTACCATTTTTCCACTCTCGTGCATCGCAAAAACACAGAAGGGTTTTTCAACATGCATCGCACCTACTGTGTGTATTCAGGTGGGATGCAACGCACATTGACCATGGAGCAGGTGAAATGGTCCCTTGGTTTATGGACATTTATGATTGGGGTTGTAGTGCCCAAAAATATCTATAACACCATGCACCTAGTATAAATAAAACAAGTAATAGTTAATCCCTTGTGCACTTTACAAAATGGTTTTTTCTTGCTAAATTTTTGAATTATAATCTAGTGCATTAAAAGTTAATTGGAAAGCAATGCATAAATAAGGATTGCATGTATGAGAGATTTTTTTTTTTGGTTGAATAGTTAGTTACATAGTCAACATTGATATCTAGTGTTGGTTGGAAAATATAAAATGATTAGAATGATTGGAGAGAGAGGAATTCATATGACCCCAAGCAGAAAATCCTTGTAAAAAAAATAATAAGACGATGAGTTTGTTCTGCTACTTTCCTCTAGGCTCTAGAATGAAGGTCCCATAACAAGATTACTTCTGCCAACCATGATAATATCTAGATTTAAATGTTTCAATTTATCATGAGTTCCATTATATGGAATTTTTTTCCTAATTAACTCTTCTTCACTTGAGATAGAGAGTGATCAAGAATGAAAACTACGTAACCAATACATCAAAGCATGGAGCAAGAATATGTAACAATCACATGACAAATTTTTTATTCATGAATGATATGTTGAAAACGAAAAACAAGTTTAATACTCAAGGCTTTATTATTTTATGAAAAACAAGTTTAATACTCAACATTTTTTTATTTTATATTATTTGTTAGAAGATAAAAAATGTGAAAGAATAAAATTAATAGATGAGATATTTTAAAGCTAAAGTGAATTGGTTTGTACCTATCCAATACTATTTAATTCATTCATTGTTTAAAAATAATAGCAACAAGATGATATACAAACATGAAAAAACAAATAAACAAACCCCATCCTTATTCTTCTATTACTAGTATTATGGAAACCTAAAACCATTTTCTTGTTAGGGTTTTGACCTAGGAATATACTTGTTTTGGTTTTTAATGGATTTCTTAACAATGCTTGAAGTCATTAAAAGAAATATTCATTATGAATTTTGTTAGCCCTTTACAAAGTCTTTATTATTTAGTGAGATTTTCCAAGTTCTTATAAAATTTTATAATTCCGTGAAATATTCGTCTTGATTTTACAAGATAATATAATATGGTGAGAGATTTTCCAAAAAACTATATATACATATTATATTATTTATAAAATCGCCTTCCATTTTTCCGATGTATCATGGGGATTCACCCATTTATTATACATATAAATTTAAGACGATTCTTAAAATTTCCCCTGATTGTTAATCCTAACGATAAGTTGTAGGCTTATGATAACAAGGATCATGCCAGTATGGTATCTAACCAATATTGCCAAGATCTTGAAGCCATAGTCCTCTCTATAAGAGAAGATCTTGCAAAATCAGATAAGTGAAATGAATAACTACTTCAAGCTTTTGAAGAACAAGAAAATGGGCTAAAAGAAGAGATTCTCAAATTAAAACAACAAATGGAGGAAGGAAGAAAGGTTGAAGAAATTATGAAGAAGCAATATCTAGAAAAGAAAAAGCAATATCACGTAGAGGTAAATATCTTAAAGGTAAATTATAAGAAAAAGATAAAATTTTGTGATTTCAAGATAGTACTTATATTTTGGATAATATTCGTAGTAGTCGAACGTCTCTTGCCATCAAATATGGTCTTGGCTTTCATGAAACTATTGAAGGAGAATCTAGTTCACAATCTAAGGCAAGAAATTCTAATGCAAAATCTGAAATTCTCAGCAAAGAGATAAGAAGTCAACCTCATCAACAACCAAGGAAAGAAAATATTCAAAGGAAATCATTTACACCTAACTATAGAAGTGGTAATCAATTTTCTCCTTTGATAATTAATGTTGAATGTTCTATATGTCATAATTATTAACATGTTGCAGCAAATTGCAGAAGTAGAATGTTTCAAGCTAATAACCATCTCACATAAATATCATCAACTTCCAGGTACTTTAAGGGAAATTGTTTTTCTTGAAATATGATTGGTCACAAAGCCATTTATTGCAATACAAGGAATATAAAACATATAAGATGTTAGTATTGTAACAAGTTTGGGCATGCAACAAAAGAATACAGGAATAAGTCTATAGATTGCCATAAATGACATGGTAAGCAACTAGATAAGAACATTATTGTAAAAAGAACTGAAAAAGATGGATCCCCCAAATTTTCTCATAATAAGAAAGAAAAGGAATAACAAATAAGGTGTGATATTTCTCTCCACTCATTTAAAGATGAAGATGAATGGTAAATAGATAGTGGATGGTCCCATCACATGACTGGAGATAAGAGTAAAATGGAGTATCTTAGGAAGAAAAAATAGGGTAAAGTTATTATTGGAACTAATGTTTCAGCAAAATTTCTAGGACGAGGTAAAGCCAAAATTAATAAAATTAGAGTAGCATCGAATGATTTATTAGTTCAAAGGCTAAATAAGAATATTCTAAGTGTAGGTCAAATTGAGATAAGGGAAACATAATTGTGTTTACATAAACCAAGTGTAAATTTATGAATGAAGTAACTGGAAAACTCATAGCAAGAGGATATAAAAACCCAAACAAATTATATGTGTTTGAAGAATGGAATTCTCATAGATATGAGAAATATTCAAACATAGAGTAAAAGAAGATGGTGCTTATTGCAGTCCATTATTCTTAAATGAATGCTTTTAACAGTGACTACAGAAGTGGTGAGAGGTACTTAATCAAAGATGATTATGAGGTCCTCAAAATCAATGATGTGTAATCTTAGGGGTAGTAATACTTTTTTTTTCTTGATGATGATTCCCATGGTTATATTTTATTTCATGCTACTTATACTACTAACAGTTTTTATGGTGTAGTAATAGTAAACATGGATAGACAAAACAGACTCAGGGGGAGCTAAAGGTGTGAAATTTCAGTGTTTCACTTTCTGTACGCAGATCCTATGGAGACAAGTCATGTGTATATGAGAGTTCTAAACAGAACAGTCCCGTATATCTTGGTATGAGGAAGAAACTTATGGACATACTCAGGAAAGGCTTTGACATCCTTCATTCAATTATTTATTGGCTTTTCTATTCTGATGGTTCATGATTACAGTATTTTAATGCTATTTAGAAGTTATTTTGGCCTTTATAAGTTGTTGATACCTTAATGGATGACTGGTTGATGAAGATGCTTTGATGATTCTTACTGATATATGAGATGATATGAACAAATATGACAATGAACAATTGGCATAGGTTCATGGGGGACATTTACTATGCTTTTAATAATGCATTGTTTGCATTATGTTTGCATTGATACATAATCATGCTTATCGATAAGTGATGTTGATGAGGTTCTTGATTATGATATATGCTTAAGTCGCATCTTGCTGAAATAATTTCTTGATGAAGTGGTGTTGGTATGCTAATTATTATTTATGAAGGATGATGTTGTTAAGACATTGTTGTTAATATGCTATTACTACATCTACTAGATCATACTTGGAAAGATGGCATTTTTTGATGATGAGGAATCGTGCTACACTGCCCTATCTTACTTTACGATGATATGCTTGGTTCTCACTTATATTGTTGTTGTTGCATACCTGGTCACAGGTTGATGATATTGAAGCTGCATTGTCTTATCTTACTAATTGATGATGGACATATATAGGTTGTTGTTCTTGGTGTTGCTGACAGATGCTTATGGTACAAATCATATGTGGTGTATGATAGTTGCTAAAGAATATCATGGTCTTATTAAGGTCTTTTGTCTTGGTTATAAATGTCATATCTATCATTTTATGTAAAGGTCATGTAAAGACCTTTGATGTACTCATTGTAAAATTTAGTCCTGTATGGACTATTGTGGTTGAGTCCTTTTGCACATGTGATGTAATCTATAACCCAACTCTGATTGGGAAGTTGATGTAATAATGATGTCAAATATGTAAGCCCGCTACGACTGGGTGATTGATGTAAGTTTGAGTCCTTAGTGCGAGGACAAGCCATATGATTCATAGAGTCATGTACTTCATTGTACATCCTTAAGATATTGCAGCATGTGCTCAGGGGGAGCATGGTAATTCTTCAATGGTCATACTCAGTAGTTCAGATCTTCAATACTCAAGAGAGAAGCCTTCATTCAATATTGGTTAGCCCTTGATATCAAAGGGGGAGAGTAACTTGGTGTTTGAAAATATTGGTTCTTGTCTTGATGTGTTTTACAAATATCTACAGGTTGTGGAGAACAAACACCGAAGTGGATCCCATCAAGTCGAAAGGGGGATATTGTTGGAATTATGAATTATGTGTTGTCCTTGATGGAAACCTACCTGATCAGTTCTCCTTTAATGGAAACCTACTTGATGAAGATGTAAATAGGATGTGTCTACATGTGATAGATAATTTGATCAAAGGCATAACAGTTTAGAGGCAGAGGAATCACAAAGTTGAAATTTCAAGAAGTATATGTCAGTTCTATTAAGAAAATCCGCATACACGCGCGGGGATGAATAAGAAAAGATGCACACATTTTCCACACCATTGTATTCTAAATACCAAGGGTCCTTACCATGGTAGTTCCCTGTGGTATTAAGCCCAATAACAAATGTTTTGATCCTATCTAAGAAAACCAACAGCTAGAGTATGTTTTTGACCTGTGGTATTGGATAAGGTCTAAGCTATATAAGGATATGAAGATTAATATGGTAATATTGTGAAAGTTATGAATGTTTCATGGATAATTAGAACTAAATAAAATATACATGTAATGGGTTGTTAATTTTTTTCTTGATCTAAAACTATGCACCTAGGAACTTGATGATGGATCAGATCTAATAGATCTGAGATGACAATATTGATTATGAGGTGATTTAATCCATGATGATAGTGCCTTGATGGGTGATTTTGCTATGTAAGATAAGATCTCGGTATGTCTGAGGTTTTGTGTTGCAACAAAGGCTTGATTCTAAAATTGCAAATCTGTATGTGTGTTTTATAGCTTACAAGGCTCGTATAAACATGGGTGTGATACTGGTAAGTCACATACACGTGGGTTTCTTTCCTGAAAATCATGTATACACATTGATATGATTTAAGGAAAGCGTGTACATAAAGTAAGGTTTTGATGAGAAGGATGCCTGATCAATCTATTCATTCTTATTGTGTTTCTGTTGTATGTCAATAATGTCTTCTTGATGATCTAGGCTTAAATAGTGATGTTTTGATTATCAAATAACTGATTGAAGTATGTCAAATATAATTGTTGTTTGTGATTTAAATTCACTAAAGGTTTTTTGGTTGTTTCAAAATGTTGTAGTAGCTCTGAGTATGATTCAATAATTATTTCAAAGTGACAGTGGTTATTTTTCATAATGAAATGGTTTAAGATCTATACGTGGGTATGCTACGTCAAAAGAACTTACACACGTGGGTTTTCTACTGTAAAGTGGCATGCATATTTTGACATATGGTTGATAAGTGTTTGTAGTAACAAAATCTGGTTTTCGTAATGTGCAATATGTTGATTGGTATTCTAGTTACAATGTTCTGATTATTTTGGTTGTTTAAGCTGATTGATTTGGGTTTCAGTTGATTCGCTTGATTTAGTGATTGGGTTTCACTGATTAGGTTGATTAAGTTGGGTCAGAGATTGACTGTTTCAGATGATGATTGAGTGATTTTTTGTAGAGATCAGTTTAAATTTTGATGAATTCTTTTTGGGCTTAAATGTTGGTAGTGGGTCTAGTCTAAAAATTTGATGAAATGTGGCCTACAATTTTTGATGTGTTGTATTCAGTGGATCTAGTATGAAGATTTATGAAATGTGGTCCCCAAAGGTGTTGAAGGTTTGAGCCTTTAATAAGGGATTTGAATCTTCCTTTGAGTAGTAGCTAGTAAATCATATTAGGGGTTGGAGCTCCCTTCTGATGGGTTCCGATAAATGAGATCAGGGGGTTGGTGCTCCCTTCTAGTGGGTGCTAGAGAATGCTCAAAGCTTGTAGCCTTATGTAGGTGGGTGTCTACATATTGGTATGAATCTGCACCAGTACAAGATTGTAAGTAGTTTTTCTTTATAATAAAAAGAAGACAAATATGACATCAATGATTGTTTTTTCCAACATTGGGTTTCTACCTTAAATCTTGGTGTTCATGTGTGTTTATTATGTGTGATGGTTTATTCTATTCTTATTGCACATGGTGACTATTTATATAATTTTGAATGAAGTATTGATGCACTGGCTTAAGATAAACTGAAGATGAATTAACTACAAAATATGTTTTACTAGATATAAGCTAGTTCTATAAATAATAGTGGCATACACACATGGGTTTCCTTTAGTAATGTCACATACAAAAATCAAGATATGAAATTTAAAACCACCCCTGCTCTCTCATTATTTTTCCCAACAAAACTCAACTAGGTTCGTGACTTCCATGAACCACCGGACCATAGATATGAACCAAATCTTTCCTTCATCCAATAACCCTCATAACATATTCCAAGCATGAATGTGGAACTCATAACCATAACTCAACCAGGGCTTCTCGAGGCTACACCACCACACCCTCATCAATAGAACTGGGCTTTATCACAATCCACACTAGACCACTAGGCCCTAAACGAGCATGGATGCCACCATATTTCTCCACCTACATTGTGAGGAATTTTCCTACCTCTTAGCCTCTAGGGTTTACGAAAATCCACACTATATCACTAGGCCCTAATCGAGACTCAAGTCCTTGGTATTTATTGTATATCCTATCTCGGGATTTGTAGGCCCAATTGAGACTCCATCATCTATTCTTTAGCGTATATCCTGCCAATCACTAACCAAGGATTCCTAGGCCTCATGGAGAACAACCACCTTTAGGAATTATTGTATATCCCTCCATTCATCGGTTGAGCATTCCTAGGCCCATCGAGGTAACATAAAATCCAGTTTGACTGCAACCTAGAGTCGAGTCTAGGTAATGGGACTCTAAATTAGACATAAATTAAGGACCATGCCTCTAAATTAAACATAGATTAAGGCCTACGACCATACTTCAACACATTAAACCTATAATTTTGCATTAGATAATGTATTTTTAACTTTAATATATTCATTAGGAAGTTTTATGAATAATTGCATATTTATGCCTAATATTATTTATTTTTGTGGAATATTATCAGAATATTGTGCAGATTATGAAGATTTGTAGGAGGAGATAATTTAGGGACTTAGTCCCTACTACAAGAGGATCACTATTAAATACTAAATCAACAAGATATTATGGAATTATCGCACAACTTGTGTAACTCCAATGATTGAGAAAATCTAGGAATGTGTTCCCTACAATTTAATGCAGATTCCTAGTATTGGGAACCAAATCCACTAATCAAGGGATTTTCATTCATGTTTTTTTTTCTATGTAATACTACCTAAGCACCCACAAGGGATTTGAACCAGTGAGCTATCACAAGGAGTGCCTTAATAGTACACCGATTCACCATCAATCCAAAGCCCTGTGGGCAATTTTCATTCATGTTATTGTGGAGAGAACTTGTATTTTTGCAGCTGCATTTTATTTTCCTACAGGGATGTAATTGTATTGATGAAAATAATGAAGGTTGGTGTCATGTTCAACTTCTGAATCTTGTTCTCCTCCATAGGTCTCTGAATTTCCTTGGGCTTGTCCATCCCAGGTGCCTCAGAGCCCTTTTGTATAATTTTCTTTCCTTCTTTTCACTTCTTATTCACATGCATCTCTTGTTTTTATTTCTTTCTATTTCTACATTTACTATTGATTATTTCTTGTTGTAGGATTGAGTTAAATGGTTTATGTAAGTTCTTTTGTATGATCACAAGCATCATTTTATCCTGGTAAAATCTTTGGAAGGTCATAGTAATCATTAAGCTACTTGGATTAGCTTTCTTATTACGAAATCTAGATTTCTGGAACTCCTTTGTGGGGAAGAACAATAAAATTATGCTATTTTTTAGAGCATGCTAACAAGCTTTAATTGAGTTGGTTCCACTTGCATTAGATCACAAAAGCATTCTAGTTCATAAAAAAAAATCACCCCATTTCATTTCCACTTGATTAGGTTAGGCATTTTATAGATTTACTAGCTCAGTAGTTCTTGAATTTCTAGATTTTTGACTAGTAATTTTGTGCTACTTTTTAGCATGCGTTAACAGAGGTTTTTTTTTATGATTACACTTGGAATGGGAATCTAAGACATCATAGTCAAAAAAAAAAATTGTCCCGTCCAATTTGGATTTGGTTTGCTTGGTCATTTGATGAATTATAATTTCTTATAGTAAATCTATAACATCCTGTAGTAAATCAGGGATCTTGTAGGAGAACTAGGGAATCTTGTAGGAGAACTAGTACATCCTATAGGAAAACTTGTAGTGGTCCATTTTGAGCCTGAATTGAGAAAAATCATCATTGAAGCTAGGATTAGGCCTCTACTTGACCTCCATTCCATCAAGACCATTTTAACCCTCTTCCTCCATACCTTTCTCCCCTACGAAAGAATAAGGAAATATTAACATTTGCATTCATAAAGAAAAAATACTAAAAAATGAGTTATTTTATATTTACATATGCACACAGAAGTTAGTACTCTCTAGATTAGATTACATGCTTATATTAGTTAAAACATCACATGTGACAAATAAGGTTAAAATAGGGTTCTTTTGCAAACAAAGTGTGTTAATAAGTAGATAGAGGATTTCATGTTACTTTACAAGCACTTTTAAATTCATTCTTCCATTCCTGTAAATGGGCAACATTTCTTTTCTCTCATGAGAGTAAAGGAAGGAAACATTTTATGTTGCACATATAGTTTTGATACCTCTTAAGTTTGTATGAACCTCGGGTTGATAATTAAAGTCGGAAGCCTTGGGAGTTGCAGCATTCTTGTCGCAATACAGAGGCTCATCACTTTTTTGCACCATTGTAGGGGAGGTGTCAAAGTATGCATTGCTTACTTCCCTAATTGATTCATTTCATTTTACTATTTGAAAAAAAAATTAGTTTCATTAGTCATATTTCATTTCAAAAATAAAAAAATGCATTCCATTAGTGTTTTCATTCAATCATAAAAACAAAAACAAAAAAAATCTCCAACACCAACCCACCCCCCATTTGATCATGTGGTGTAGTAAGAGCTACCTCATCATTCACTTTTGCAGGTAGAAGAAGAAGATGGCAAAGAATGTAGAAGAAATGGATGGAGATGATGATAATGATGAATATCCTCTCAGATTTCCCATTCAAGATACTAATGGTAGTGTGCACATGAAGAACATCCCTCCATCTTTTCTTCCAAAATTTCACGGTCTAAGGTCAGAGGATCTGAAAACCTTTCTCTTCAAATTTGAAATTATTTGTAGATCTTATGGTTACTTATCAAAAACTCAAAAAATGAGATTGTTTCTGGCGAAGGATATGGCTCTTAAATGGTTCATGAGTTTAGGGACTAATTCAATAAGATCATGAAATAATCTGCAAAATATATTTCTAGAAAAATATAAATATCATGATCTTAAATAAGAAATATTTAGAGGATCTAATAGAAAGGTTCATGTATAATGCTAAGAGGGAAAAACTACATCATTTAGGATCTGACACACTCAAAACCCTCTTACTTACAACAATTGGGGATTAATGGATTAATCTCCTTTATCTCATGAGTGGAGGTGATGTATACCAATTTTCATTTGAAGGAATTTGTTAAATATGCAAACACATATGAAGAGGAAGAGCAAGAGCAGGTAATTCAGCACCAAGATTGGTAATTCAAGCTAAACTTGGAATTTTTCATGATAACTTTAAAGTAGAAATTCTTAGCAATCTAAGTGAACAAGTAGAAATGTTAAGAATAAAAAATGAGAAAAAATTAGTTGTTGATATTCGTGTTGTCCATGCAGAATCACATGATGTTAAATCTTGCTCCTCATTACCAAGGTTGAAGGAAGTTCACCAAGAGGACAGTGGAGCAATTCAATTGCAAATGCAGTTATGTTATGTAGCTCCAAGAGGACCATGGTAGCCTAGTAAACCTACTATGATGCAAGAGCCTAATTCACAATTTCAAGGTTATTCATATCCACCTCAAAGTAATTGGAGCACACCCTTTCCTTGGCAACATTGGCCATCTCAACCCCAAAACCAATTTTGGCAACAAGGTTGGCAAGGAACTTATGGGAGCCATCCAAAATATCCTCAATAATTTCATCAATATCCACCATACCCAATTCCATGTTATCCCTACAATTCATCTCCACCACAAACCCAACGCCAACCACATCCATTTCAAATATCCACTCCCACTCAACTACCTATATCACCATTTCCAAACCCACACATTGAGGTAGCTGAACCCACTTACAATGCTGAGGTACAACACTTTCAAACAGCTCCACTTGAGATCAATGGTATTCACTATAACTTAGGAGTATTATTGAAGAAAAGAGATTCTCTTGATATCATTGAAGGACTAGATCCAGAAGAAGAAGGCAAGAAAAGGAAATTAGCCATTCACCATCAAAAGAGAACTCAAAATGCAGTCATGAAAAGAGGTTTTCCAAGAGGTCTCCAAATCTCTTTCTAGATTTTTTCCAATGCCTAAAAATGGGAGAAAGGCGTGGGATTCAAGTTGAGCAACTGTCCTTGGCTCAAACTACCATTTATGCTAAAAAAGGGTTTCATGTAGTTTTAATAGGGTTTCCTGTAGTTTTGACAGGAATTACTACAAGATGTCCTAGTTCTCATCTAAAGACATTTTGAAGGTTTCAGAGGTTTCCAAATGGTGGAACAAGGTATCAGAAGGTTGATAAGGATCTGGAAGACCTTTCTGAACTGAAAAATATTCAAGAACAATCTTGAATAAGTGGAAAAAGGAAAGCTAATGATCTTAAGAAACAAGGATTTTTCTTTGCACAAATATGTTTTTGGGCTTGTCCTTGTAGAAATTACAACCAATATTCTTAATGCACAAGAGAGAGGCCACTAGGACCATGAATGAGGCACAATGAGGTCACTAATTTTCTTAGAGAATGATCAAAACTTTCAATAAGGGGTATGATGGGTGTCTAAATTGGACATAAATTAAGGCTCGTGCCTCTAAATTAAACACAAATTAAGGCCTATGACCATCCTTCATCACATTAAACCTCTCCTTTTTCATTATATAATTTATTTTTAACTTTAATATATTCATTAGGAAGGTTTATGAATAATTGCATATTTGTGCCTAATATTATTTATTTTTGTGGAATATTATGAGAATATTGGGCATATTATGAAGATTTGGAGGAGGAGATAATTTAGGGACTTGCTCCCTACTATAGGATTATCACTACTAAATAATAAATCAACAGGATATGATGGAATTATGGCATAGATTGTGGAACTCCAATGATTAAGAAAATCTAGGAATATGTTCCCTACCATTTAATGCAAATTCCTAGTATTGGGAACCAGATCCACTAATTAGGGGATTTTCATTAGTGTTACTATGGAGAGAACTTATATTTTTGCAATTCCATTGTATTTTCTTATAGGGATGTAATTGTATTGATGAAAATAATGAAGATTGATGTCATGTTCAACTTATAAATCTTATTCTCCTCCATAGGTCTCTGAATTTCCTTGGGCTTGGCCATCCCAGGAGCCTCAGAGCCCTTTTGTATCATTTTCTTTCCTTCTTTTCACTTCTTATTTGTGTGAAACTCTTGTTTTTATTTCTTTCTATTTTTGCATTTAGTATTAATGATTTTTTGTTTTAGGTTTGATTTAAATGGTTTATGTAAGTTCTTTTTCAGAATCACAAGCAGCATTTCATCCTTTGAAAAGCTTTGGAAGGTCACAATAATCATTGAGCTATTTGGATTAACTTTCTTATTCCCAAATCTAGATTTCTGGAACTCCTTTGTGGCAAAGAACAATAAATTTATTCTATTTAAAGTGCATGCTAATGAGCTTCAATCAAGTTGGTTCCGCTTGCATTCGATCACGAAAACATTCTAGTTCATAACAAAAATTACCCCACTGCATTTGGACTTGATTAGGTTAGGCATTTTATAGATTTACTAGCTTACAAGTTCTTGAATTTCTAGATTTTTGACTAGTAATTTTGTGCTATTTTTTAGCATGGGTTAACAGAAGTAATTTTGAATGATTAGACTTGGAATGCGTACCTAAGACATCCTAGTAAATAAAAAAATTTGTCCCATCCAAATTGGATTTGATTTGATTGGTCATTTGATGAAAAATAATTCCGTATAGTAAATCTGTAACATCCTGTAGTAAATCAGGGGATCATGTAGGAGAACAAGGGGATCCTATAGGAGAACTAGGGGATCCTATAGGAGAACTAGTACATACTGTAGAAAAACCTGTAGTGGCCTGTTTTGAGCCAAAATTGAGAAAAATCATCCTTTAATATGCGATTAGGCCTCCACTTCACCTCCATGCCATCAAGACCATTTTAACCCTCTTCCTCCATACCTTTCTTCCTTACCTAAGAACAAAGAAAGATTAACATTTGCATTCATAAAGAAAAAAGATTACGAAATGAGTAATTTTATATTTACACATGAACACAACATTTAGTACTCTCTAGATCAAATTTCATGCTTATATTAGTTAAAACCTCACGTGTGACAAATAGGGTTAAAATAGGGTTCTTTTACAAGCAATGTGTGTTAATAAGTAGATAGAGGATTTCATGTTACTTTACAAGCACTTTTAAATTCAATCTTCCATTCTTGCAAAGAGGTAGCATTTATTTTCTCTCATGATAACAAAGGAAGGCAACACTATATGTTGCACATATAGTGCTGATACCTCCTAAGTTTTTACGTGCCCTGGTTTGATAATTAAAGTCAGTAGCCTTGGGAGTTGCAGAATTCTTGTTGCAATATTGAGGGTCATCACCAGGGGTTAATAAGCCATGTTTTCTTTCTTTCAAAGACCACCTCACTGGATTTCGAATCCATTCGAAAATCATCTCAACCAAAAACATGAGAACTCATCACACCACGACTATCCAAAAATGGCAAGGTAAGGCTGAAGAACATTGTCACACCTAGAAAAACCCATGCCAATGAGAGAAAGAGGACCAAGAACACATACATAACCATGCATGCCAAAGCTAACAAGGAAATCGCACATGAAAATTGATACTTGCAAATGATCCCACTGTAGCTACTTAACCCTTCGCTTCCTTTCTTGATCGTTGACTTCCTTTTCCTTCTTTGTTTTCTTGATCCAATGCTGAAGTGTTCCAAGATAGCTCTAAGTGTCCAAGAGTGAGAGAGAGAGAATAAAGAGAGAGCTCCAAAACTAAATTGACAAAAGGTTACAAACTGGCCCTTAGAATCCTTTTTGTAATGAGGCCTATATTTTCTTCAATTTTCCATTATTTTCCTTAATTTTCCTCCTCACATGCAACATGCGACCTTTAACATTCCTTTTATCCTAATTTCCATTACAGTCATAAATAAAATGTCAATTAATGCCTCTTTCCTTTTGAAAGCCTTTTCCATTACCTTTTCCAATTTTCTTAGCCATAATAAACCAAATGAACACCCAAACTAGGATGCTTTTCCCAAGGTTCGACTTGGAATAATTGTCCCATAACCGTGGTTATTATTTTTCTTTTATTAACTTTTATTTACATGGATTTTTCACCAAGGCTGTTATAGAACCATCCCCTTTGGGGAAACACTGTCCTCAGTTTTTAATGACACCTACAACCAACAATATTTTTGAAAGAAAAACATATTGGCCATGAGATTTATAACTTAGCTCAAGGCATCATTTACAATGATCAATCTGCTGAGAAGAAAACCGACATGAAAAACATAACAACATGACAACCATGATGACATGACAGCCATGCCTCTTATTAGAGATTTATAACACAACTCATGGAAATATTTACATCCATATACATATTTACATATACCAAAGAATGACACTAAAACATATGCCAAAAACATTCACTCAAGCAGTGAATAATGAAGGATACATTACTTGCCTCTGATTTTCCATCTCCCTTGTAGCTTCATCGGGGCACTACACTTTAACCTACTCGATTTCTCGTTTCTGGAGCATGAACATCTTTCTCTACAATATACATTGAGGTTTTGGTTGTAACTCTCCATCTGGCACCACCTATAATACAAACCATTTAATCACATGATCAACAACTTTAACATATTTCTTAAGCAATAACACATGTAAAACAACATGGATTGGCACTATTGGAGGCAGTGCAAGTCGAAAGACTAAAGGTCCAATCCCTTTAAGAATCTTGAAAGGTCCTAAAAAATGAGGTGCCATCTTGGCACATGATCCAATATGCAAGTAGGGATTCTTGGGCTTGATGCACAAATACAATTGTTCCCCACCCTAAAACTTCTTAAACAACATGTTTTGATCTGCACAGAGTTTCTGCCTGTCATGTGCTGTATTCAGATTCTTCTTCATTACCTACATTTCTTGATCAATATTTATATATCCAGTCCAATCAACACCTTGTTAGAGAAAATTTTAAGGGCTAATATTCATAGGTGGGCTAATTTTCCATGGTTTTTCCAAAGAAAATATTTGCCAATTTCCTTTTTTCTAAAATTAATTCACCTAAATTTTATAGTATAAAAGTATTTTACCTTAAAAATAGCCAAAATTTTATCTTGACTAATATAAATTAATTATAAATCTAAATATTAAAAAAAACAGTAGACATTTTACAATTTTCTTATTAGGAACTAGTAGTATTCACCAAGGATTCTAAACTTTAAAATAAACTTTCATGGTTAGAATTTTCCCTGCATCCTGTTAACTTGATCACTTCAACTGATGGGAGTTTTACAACTCCACTCGTACAATACCACAAATAGACTCATCCTCAAATATTCCTGATACCCATTATTATAAGTGAACTCAACCAGTGGAAGATATTCTTCCCACCTCTGTTGTTAATGCATCACATACATCGTCAACATGTCCTCCAATATCCTGTTGACCCTATTTTTTTGTTGATCTGCTTGTGGATGATAAGTTGTGTTCAAGGACGACTCTGTCCCCAATACCACAAACATGTCCTTCCAAAACATGGAAGTGAACTTAGCATCCCTATCTGACATAATCTTCTTTAGACCACCATGCAATCTGACCACAACGGTAATGAAGACTAGTGCTACATCACTAGCTGAATAAGTAGACTTCACTAGAATGAGGTGCACTCAATTCTTCAACCTATCCACCATAATCGTGATCGAATAACATTTTCTATATGTCCTCAACAAACCTGTGATGAAATTGAAGGAAATTACCTCCCATTTCCACTATGGAATCACAATTGTTTGCAGTAGTCCATCTGGATGCCTACATTCTACCTTTACCTATTGATAATCCAAGCATCTAGCTACAAACTCTACCATGTCCTTTTTCAGATTCAACTAATAAAAAAACTTCCTCACTATTGTCAGTGTCATCTGATATCCTGGGTGACTTGAATATGGTTTCACATGAAACTCTCTCAAGATAGTCATCTTGAGTTCACTACTGCCTGACACATATATCCTGTCCCTAAATTTGATCAAGCCATCTGCTATAAGATGATGGTCCACATCCTGACCACTTGTACCCTGTTGTAACCTGTGCATAAGCTCCATGTAACTATCATCTTGCTAACCTGCCTCTAAATCTGATCCTGTAAGTCTTTCCAATAAGAACTAATAGCTTCTATATGATTCACCTATATCTTCTTTCTAAGAGCAGTTGCAACCCTATTATCCTTACCCTTGATATACCTGATCTCAAAATTGAACTCACTGATCATGGACAACCATCTAGTTTTACTGGCATTCAAAATTGTCTAATCAAACAAGTATCTCAACACACTATGATCACTCATCAATACATACCTCCTACTAAGAAGATAGTGCCTCCACATCTTCAATGCATGGATGATCGTTGCCAGCTCAAGATCATGTGTTGGATAATTCTTCTCATGCTCATTCAATTTCCTTGATTCGTAGCATACCACTTTTCCTTCCTGCATAAGGACTTCACCAAGACCACTCCTGCAAGCATTTGTACATACCAAACATTCTTTCTCTGGATATGCGACCTTTAAAATCGAAGCATTCATCAAAAACTTCTTCAACTATTCAAAACTTGCTGCACATTCCTCTGTCCATTAAAACTTCTTAGCTTTCATTTGAAATGATATAATAGGATATGCAACACGAGAGAAGTTCTTGATGAACCTCCTGTAGAAAATTGCTAACGCCATAAATGATCTTACCTAATCCACATTTCTAGGATATACCCACTCCATGATAACTCTTATCATCTGTAGATCCATAGTTATACATTCCTTGGAGACCAGATGTCCCAGGCAATGTACCTATGTCTTAAACAAACTGAATTTACTAAGCTTGTTATACAACTAATGCTCTCTCAACAATATCAATGATGCTGCTAAATTCTCTGCATGCTCTACATCATATATCAAGATTTCATCATTGAACATAACAAAAAACTTGTCCAAACAAGGATGCAATGCACTATTCATCAAGCACATAAAGGTAGCTATATCATTAGTCAAAGAAATGGAACTACAACAAACTCATAATTCTCATACCTGGCCCAGAAATTTATATTGTATATGTCCTCTTCCTTAATGTGTACTGAATGATATCAGGATCTCAAATCAATCTTCAAAAACATGGCGGCTCCCTTAAATTTTCAAACAAATTATAAATCCTTGGAACCGGGTACCTATTCTTGATGGATACCTTGTTGAACTCCTTATAATCAATGCATAACCTTAGAGTACCATCCTTCTTCTTCACAAACAATACTGGTGTGCCCCATGGTGACACACTTGGCTTAATGTATCCCTTGTCAAGCATTTCCTTCAACTTCAATCCAAACTCTACTAACTTTAGAGTGCTCATCCTGTATGGTACTTTTGATGGTAGTGCTGCCCTTAGTACCAATTCAATAGAAAAGTCCACTTCTCTTTGAGGCAAAAGCTCTGAAATCTCTACTGGAAACAAATCCTAAAATTTTTGCAAGATCAGGTACCTGCTCAATACCTCCACATCCTCAACATGCTTACCTTTATCACTAAAAATATGCACTGCAAATAACACACACCCTTTTCTGTAACTATTCTAACGAATGTTTCCTTCCTCATACCCTATAATATTCTATGTTCAGCATTTTCATCCAAGCACTCAATGGCTTTTTCATAACAATCTACCCTGGTCCTATGAATATATAGCCAATCCATACCCAATAGCATACTATATGATCCATTTTCAAATACATTCAAATGTGCTAATGTAGGAATACCATTTAACACGAATGAACAAGCTCTTACCTAGTGATATACTCTCTTCTTTGTACCTATATACAACTACATTAACCAAGATTATACATGCACTTATTTATTCATACCACACTTATCCACTAGGTCAGGACTAACATAACTATAATTAGATCCAGGGTCAATCAAAATGGAAACAATTTGATCATAAATCTTACCATCCTATTGTAGCAGCTATAACCACCCTCCACAATTTTACCTATGCTTCATTTTGGAGCCTCCCTTCTAAATTACAACAGCTTATATCGTACTAATCCAGGTACTTGTGCTTTGATTAAGCTTCATTATTTTTACCAGGGCTTGCGTTTTCTTACCTTACTTCCTGTCTTACCCACAAGTAGATCTCTTGACTTGGTTTTCATCTAGTTTCAGGCTTACCTTAGGGAACTGCACAATCCTTGAGGGAAGCTAGGCTTTCTCTCTAGAATTACGTAGTCCAAGCTTATAATGAGCCTTCAACTCATAAATTGCACAGATATAGTTGATAGCCATCCTTCAACTGGAAAATTGCATAAATCATGAGAGGCATCCTAGAGCCACGTAGCCTAGAAATTGCATAGAAGCTGCTTAGTGCATAAGGTAATGAGTTTCCAAGTCCTTCCAAAAATGCATAGTCTCTCCAGGCAATGCATGGCAGCTTTTCTTGAAAAAGTGAAATAAGCATCACTAGAATATAGGGGTCTCTTTTTAGTAGTTTGAAGGGGGCATTTGACTTTTTTCCTGCACATCTTAAACCCTAAATCGATCAAATATATTTAATCAATGCCACTAGAGCACATTTATACATTCAATATTCAAGGTTTGGCATTCCTAAGGAGATCAAGGAACCTTCTGTGCGTTCCTCGTTGCTTTTCCAGGTAAGTATTCCTTTCTAGTCTTTTGCCGCTTTTTCTGTCACTTTTGCTTATTTAGCTTGTGAGAGTGTTGTTTCACTTGTCGTTTTGAATGACCGTTAGTGTTTTAACTTATTTTAGCTTGTAGAAGTGTTGTTTCAATTTTTGAATTACCTTTCCTATGTGTCACTTTCATTACCCCTTTTTCGCACTAATGGTCATCGTTGCGGCGACTCCCTTCACATGCTTCATTTTCATTCATTTTGATTGATTCCTACACTTGTTTGACTTTCATGCATCATCACTCAGTTTTATATGTACTTAGAATCACACCATCCTTCAGATCAGATCGATTTTACACTCCCTTTGGGCAGATCTAGGTTCCCCTTTCCCGAATCTTGCTTTCCCTTACATGCACTACACATTCTGGGAGCTTAAGGCCTATCCCTTGGCTTCTGGAATTACACAAAGCTTGCCCTGGCCTTGCTCCAACTGTGCAGTTCCAAGAGCCATCCTCCCAGTACTATCACCGAGACTATGTAATGCACAATGCTCTTTGACCTGTGCCCAGACTAAAATATGTATTGTGCAGTTCTAGTTAGCAAACCTCCCCCACTAATTGTTGGGACTATACAATGTGTCGTCCCAATAGGCATCTAGTCACCTCTATGAACTAGAATTGCATAATCTCTCCCAGCATTAGGTCGGTTTGTTTCTTGATCTTTTCGTTAAGTTTCTTTTTATTTTATGCTAACATTTGCATGCCATGAGTGTCCTCTCTGTCTCTAGGCATAACAATTGTTGAGCATCTCTCTAATAGTTACACTTAACATGGCCTCCAAGAGAGATGCATCAAAGGAAATTGTTGAGAGTAGTACTAGGGAAGAATGTGAAGAAACGTCAGTTAACTTACCAGTTTATGCAGACACTGAGACGTTCATTGAGAAGGGAAAAAATTTGACTGTCAACAAATCAAGCATACTTTTGCAGAGGACTTCAAGGAAGAATTAGAGGACTGACATGTGTATATCAGTATCTAGCGGTTAGGATTATATAGGGTTTCTTGTAGGTACCTCGCCTTCCCATGTGTGGATATTGTCAGCTAGATTGTCTCATACAAATAAAGAGAATATGACATTGCGCAATGCCAATGGGATAGGGATTTCCACATTCAGGACAAAGAAATTTCATTAGATGTATCACTTACCTTACCCATCAATGCACATTGACACACTTTTCTATGCCACCCACAACTAGGTGAGCATGAGAGATATTGTTAACCGTTGGGTGAAATATCCATCAAGGTTCAGACAGACACCCAATCATGTTTACAAGACAAAATTTATATTATATAAATTTCACTTCTTTATATACTAGCATAGATCCATCTTAAATACAAATCTAACATGAGCCGAGAGGGATCCAATTTCTTCAAGTGCATTTTTTTATGAGCCGACATTATTTAAATGTTTTGTATAGTTATTTATTTATTTATTTTTAGTTTTTTTTTTTTTTTTATTTGGGTTGACATGAGAAAAATGAAAAATTTCAACTTTGATGACGGACAAACACCTTTACACATCATACTGGGCTATAGAATGAGCCTCTCGGCTAGATGATGATGGATATACATCCTTACACATCATACTACGTTGTAGAATGAGCCTCTGAACTAGATGAGGATGGAAATACACCCTTACACATCATACTAGGTTGTAGAATGAGTCTCTCTCGTCAATAAACGTATTCTCATTTTTAATTTTATTAAACATTGATTTAATTTCTATGGGAATATTTTGAGAATTATCATTCTTAATTTTATTTAAACCTTGATTTAATTTCTATGGGAATATTTTTAGTAGCAATGAGGATAGGTAGTTTGATATATCTTAAAGGTAATTACAAGCTTTTTTCCATTTATATTTAATTATAAATGTTATAAAATTTAATTAAAATAAAATGTTTATAAAATATTTTGATTGTGAAATAAGTTATGGTTTGGGGCATGTGGTATTGATAAGCTATGTTATTGTGACAAATTCTATTTGCAATTTAATAATATCCATGGTAAAGTGGGGGTGAATATCCATGGTTAAATCTTGTCATATTGTTAATAAGTTATGATTTTAGGGCACATGATATTGATAATCCATGGTATTGGCCCACAGTATTGTAACAAAGCATATTCACAAGTTCACATATGAATGGAAAAGCTGGGGTGAATATCCATGGTTAATAATATTGTCATATTGTTATAAAATATTTTTATTGTAAAATAAGTTATGATTTTTCTGCATGTGGTTTTGATTATCCATGGTATTAGCACTTGTTATTGTAATAAATTCTATTTACAAGTTAATATTATCCACGATAAAGTGGGGTTGAATATCATTGATTAAGAGTCTTGTCATAATGTTATAAAATATTTTGATTGTGAAATAAGTTACAGTGTTGCACAAAGCTCAAGATGGACATATCTCATCACTAGCATGGGGCCACGACACCCCCTGTCATGCCCCCAATTCTTTTTTCATAAATTGGCTTTCATGCGACATTGGCCAAACACTTAACTTTTTCATTCATTAACATGTTTCCCGAGCTACACCTAACATTCCCTTCATTAACCATCTTAAACATTTAATGTGTAGAATACATTAAATAACACTCACCAGCAGAAGACACTTAAAACATATGAAAGTAAGATTTTTATTACCAAATCTGTTTTTACATTCAATGGGAGGAAAATCTTCAACCATCATTATATAGGTTTTCACCGTCTAGTTTTCGTGTAGCTCGGCCTCCGACCACTGCACTAATCAGCTTTATCTGAACGCCTTCATTTACACCTTGAATGTTACCTTCATTCAAGCATGCACGACTCACTGTGCAGCCTCACCTGTCGCAACACTTCACCGTGTCAAACCTTTGTTCGGCGGGTGCTCGCTCCACAAGTCGCCCTAACCGCACCTCTGAACGATCCTTCGAACGTTGGGTGCCCACACCCTGCCGTGACCTCACACGACAATTCAATCGGCATGTGCCTGAATGCCCTACCGCAACTTCGAATGACTTCTCGCAACCACAACCTTTCCTAGCAAGTGCACACGCCCATGTTGCCATGCCCGTGGCTCATTTGCATGTTCAACATTTAGTCCTTCCCATCGTGAGGGCTCATCCACTAACCAACCCTTTTCTACTGCAAATCTAGTATATGCAACGCTCGCCTTGCTTGGTGTCTCCATTCTCCAACTATACACCAAGTTCTTATATGCTTTGTCCGATGTGTGGGGGGCATTTGGCCGACCCATCAAACTCATATAACTCACATTGGTTCACCTATGTAACATGTTAGCTCACACGCTTTGTTAAGTCGACTCATGGGTGGTGCGCGCCCTCGTGGGACCGCTCACCCACTATAAGTTTTCTCGCCAGCTCGTCGTCCACACCTTGCTCCGCCAACTCGCCGTGCCACACTCAGCTCATCGCCCATGTTCGTATCTCACCCTCACTCATTCGTTCATTTCATCATTTAGGCATGCCCGTTGGGCACACCCATGTTGCTTAACTATCTCAAAAATCTGCGGGTGTTACATTCTCCCCCACCTAAGGTCATTGTCATTCTCGACAATCCGACTATCCTTCGTAGCTTCCTCTCATACTTCATAATCTTTTGCTTCCATCTCCAAAGTGGGTCCTCCATTTCCTAGCTATCCTCCTCCGGTGCATCCTTCCATCTGACAAGAAATTCCCGTCCTATGTGACTCCCAATTCCTGTCGTCTGAAGATTCAAAATATTTTCCATCACAAGGTTTGGCCTATCAACAATCATGGTTGGTTTGGCCTATCAACAATCATGGTTCTGCATGAAGTCGACACTTCTTCAAATGACTGATATGGAAAACTAGATGTTTCATATGTATATGGTGTGGAAGCTCCAACTCATAGGCAACGTACCCCACTCACTTCTCAATCCATAATGGCCCCTCATACTTCCTGGCCAGCAGTCTCGTAGTCTCCTTAGGTGGCTAAAACTTATCTCCAGTAATCCTAATAGAAGATGCTATGAAACCAGCTCAAGAAAAAGATAGAAAGATAGATCAACGCCTTAACATTCAGCCTCTTGGAGGGTGCAACCTCCTTTACATTACATAAATGAGCAATTCTTGGATGATTCAAATGACAAAACCTCCTTCCTATATATAGGAGTCTAAGGAGTCACAATATAACCCAGCCGACCTAACAATAATAATATAAAGCCACAAAAATAACAATAGAGGGATTCTATGGGGCACAGTAATAACAATATGGGGACAATAGGGGGACAACAATATTAATAAGGGGTACAACTACAATAGAAATGGGGTAATCACTAGTATTATAGGGACCCAACATGCCCCTCTCCTTCAAAAAAGTGGTGTCCTCAACGCTTGAATAGTTCTGGATGCTTCTGTATAAAATTCTCATCTTCCCATGTGGAATCTTCAGTACATAAGTTCTTCCACTTGATAAGATACTCTGAAATTGATCGATTTCGTAGCCGTCAAGTTCTTGTTTCTGTGACTACTTCTCGTTCCAATATATTTTTTCCTTCCTCGTCAAGCTCTGGCCATATTGTTTGAACTGGGAGCTTATCACCTATAACCTTCTTTAAACATGAAACATGGAAAACTGGGTGCAATCGAGAAGTTGCAGGAAGCTCCAATTTGTATGCCATAGTACCAATCTTTTGCAACACCTTGTATGGACCATAATACTTTAGTGATAATTTATTATCCTTCTTAGCTTGCTTGAGGGACATTTGCTTATATGGTTGTAGTCATAGGAATACCCAATCACCTACATCAAAACTTCTTTCGCTACGATGTTGATATGCCTGTTGTTTCATTCTATTCTTTGCCAACACGAGGTTATCCTTTAAGAGTTGGAGGACTTGTTGTTGATGCTTGATGTGATGTTCCACTGCTTGAACCTTAGAATTTTCTCTTAAATATGATGTGATGGATGGTGGTTGATACCCATAAAGTGCCATAAATGGGGTCATTTTTGTTTCTGTATGGAAGGAAGTGTTATACCACCATTCATCCAGAGGCAACCATTTGAGCCATTGTGTCCGTTTATCAGATACAAAGAAACAAAGATATCCTTCCAAACATTTGTTTACTATTTCAGTTTTCCCATTAGATTGAGGATGATAAGATGAGCTATGAGCTAACTGAGTACCAAGACAAGAAAATAATTCTGTCCAAAAATTTCCAGTGAAAATGGGATCTCTGTCACTTACAATAATCTTTGGGTTTCCATGTAGCTTTTGAATTGTTTCCATAAATGCAGTAGAAACTGTACTGGCTTTAAATGGATGTGATAATGCACAAAAGTGTGCATACTTGGTAAGTCTGTCAACTACCACCATGATGACACTCTTTCCCTCAGACTTGGGTAAACCTGTGATAAAATCCATTGAAACCTCCTCCCAATGTTGGCTTGGAATGGATAAAGGTTGTAATAGACCGGGTGTCTTAATTGTTTCAACTTTATTTTGTTGTCAAACCAAACATTCCGCCACAAACTTTTGAATATCTGATTTAAGGTCATCCCAAAAAAGTTCCTTCTTAACCCTGTGGTAAGTATTTAAAAATCCCAAGTGCCCTCCTAAGGAAGAAGTGTGCAATTCCATAAGAATCTTTTGTTTTAGCTGAGAATTATTACAGAGGTATAAGCAATCTTTGTACCATAACAAATCATTTTTCCAGCTAAATGTATCCGACGTACTGGAATCTTGTTGTAACTTTCGAATAAGTGCCCACACTTCTTCGTCATTCTTCCATTCCTCCCTTGCTTTGTTTATCCAATCTGGTTAAATAATAGAAATGGCACACAACATTTATTCCACATCCTCATCCTTTCTTAAGGGTGCATCTGCCACGACATTTTGCTTCCCTTTTTTGTAGATGATATCAAAGTCATAACCCATCTTCTCTGTGACCCACTTTTGTTGCTCTTCAGAGGATAATCTTTGTTCTAAAATGTATTTAAAGCTATCATGATTCGTTTTTACCTTGAAGTATCTTCCCATTAGGTAGGGTTGTCATTTGTTAAGTGCATGGAGTATTGCCAACATTTCCTTCTCATAAATAGCTTGGTGTAAAAACTTTCCCTTGATTGGACGACTTTCAAAAGCAATGGGTCTTTCATCTTGCATTAAAATAGCACCAATTCCATTTCCTGAAGCATCACATTCCACAATAAAGTTTTTTGTGAAGTCCGGTGTAGCTAAGACAGGTGCTTGGCACATTGCCTCTTTAAGATGTTCGAAGGCCTTTGTTGCTTCTGGAGTCCATGAAAATGCATCTTTCTTCAATAGTGTTGTTAGAGGTGCTACTATTCTCCCATAATTATTAACAAACTTGTGATAATACCCTGTCAACCCAAGAAATCCTCGCAGATGTTTTATGGATGTGGGGATTTTCCATTCCTTAATGGCTTTAATTTTGCTAGGGTCTACCTTAACTCCTTCATGATATACAATATGACCCAGATATTCCACCTCTTGTACTCCAAACAAGAATATGGATAATTTTACATATAATTGTTTCTCCTCCAAGAGTTGTAGCACCCTGTCAGCATGTTCAACATGATCCTTCCAAGACTTGCTGTAGATTAGTATATAATCAAAAAATACTAACACAAATTTTCTAAGGAATGGTTTGAAAATTGAATTCATCAAACCTTGAAATGTTGAGGGTGCATTGGTAAGGAAAAAAGGCATGACCAAAAATTCATAATGACCCTCATGAGTTCTAAATGTTGTTTTCGGAATGTCTTCAGTATTCATTCTGATTTGATGATATCCTAAACGAAGATCCAATTGCAATTCATCTAATAATTCATCAATGATAGGAATGGGAAACTTATCTTAATAGTGAGCTTGTTGAGCTCCCTATAATCTGGACACATGCGCCATGATCCATCCTTCTTGTGCACCAATACTACTAGAGCAGAGAAATAACTTTGACTCGATTGAATTATACCAGCCTCTAGCATTTCTGCAACCATACATTCAATTTCACTCTTTTTGGCATAGGGATATATGTACGGCCTGATGTTTGGAGGAACACTTCCTGGAATCAGATGAATAGCATGATCATGTTCACGAATAGGTGGGAGACCTTTGGGAGTCTCAAATACCTTGGAATGATTGTCCAAGACTTTTTGGAGATCTGGATAAATAGATGATTCCATTGTGGAAACATCTAGCGAACATAATTGTGCAATTACAACTTTTCGTTCCTTTTTTAGAAGCTTTGTCATATCGTTAGATCTGATTATCTTTCTTGGTTTCCCTGTAATACCCCTTAATTCAACTTCCTTTCCTTCCACAGAAAAATTCATGAAAAGATCTTCAAAATTAAAAGATATTGTACCCAAGGATTGTGGCCATTGGACTCCTAATACAACATCAACACCTCCCATTGGAATGGAAAGCATTGGGCTAGTCAATACATATTATCCCATGGATAGCTTGATATTATGGCACTTTTCAGAGAAATTTATTCTTCCTCCATTTGCAACCATCACTTGACACTCTGGTGTTGGATATAGGAAGCAATTCAATTCTTTTTCTACCTTACAATGAATAAAATTGTGGGTACTTCCTAAATCAATCAACACTATTACCTTTTTCTTCTTGATTTGACCTTCTATCTTGATGGTTTGAGGAGTGGTAATTCCCACCAATTCATTACAAGATATGGTCGGATTCATTTTTTCTTCATCTAGGCTTTGTTCCTGGAGTATATCCTCTTATTTTGACCTTTCTTGCTCCTTTTCTTCTTCCTTTTCACAATCTATGTACAATAATTTCTTCTCAGCACACTTATGACCTTTAGTGTATTTGCTATCACAATTGTGACAAAGCCCTTTTGCTATATTTTCTTCCAATCGTTGTGGTGTCAACCTTATAGGTTGTGGAAGACTAGTGGCAACAACGCTTCCTTCTTTATAGTTGTGAGTGGTATGCTTCCTGGTTGTCATAATTTTGCTTTCCATTTTTCTTGCTAACCTGAATGCCTTCTCTAATGAATCATGTTCCCAAAGGTGAACATCATGTTGGATATTATCCTTTAAAGACCCTATGAACACATCAATCCTATGCTCATCTAGAATATTTTTACCCTTATGTTCAATTTTTGGAACTCCTCAATGTGCTCCATTATTGAACCCTTCTGTTTGAGACTTATCAATTGGCTAAAAAAAGTTTTGTTTTTTGTATCCTCATAATGTGCTATCAATTCTTCCGTAAAAATTTCCCAAGTGATAAATTATTTACGAGAGCAAAGCCATTGATACCATACAAATTTATTTGGTTCCAAATATAAAGTTGCAATACGTACCTTTTGTGTGTTTTGCACATTATTGAGATCGAAAAATTGCTCCATCTATAATATCCATGTTGCAGGATCCTTGCCATCAAACTTCCTCATATCAATTTTTGGAATATGGTGCATCTTCGATCCAACATTAGATTCTATGAAATCATGATTAACATTTCCTTTGTTTGCATCATGAATTTCCTTTACTCCCCTTTCACCATTAGTAAGTATTTCTTGTAGAAAATTTGTCAAATCTGCCTTCAAATCTATCTTCAACTCGTCAATCTTGGCTTCCATGCCCTTTACCTTAGATTCCACGCCATTTATCTTAGCTTCTGTTAGCTTTTCTGAGAGTGAAATTTGTTGCACTTGGTCTTGTAATTTTGATATATCATGTAGCATTTCTTCCTCTTCTTCATGAGTCATGCTAGAGCTTTCAGATTGCTTACTAGGTGTTTGCATTTTCTTTCCTCGAGGCATCATTTTTCGATACTAATGCTTTACTATGCCCTTTGAATTCCTTCAAAATATTTTTTCAAACCAAGCTTAAGAAAAAATTTAAAAAATCTATACACCTTTTTTCACTTTGTAGGAGCTCGATATTACCTCTGATGCATCTATGTAATTTCGGATCATCCAGTTCCTAAATTGCAACTTGCGGTAGCTCTCTATGTCCTCTTTCCAATGCCACCAGTCTGACCCCAATTGGATTCTCCAATGAAGAGTTATGCCAAATCTCCCACAGTGACCTCATTATAGACTAATTTAGTAGAGCGAACTTGTATGACGTTCCAAGAGTCAATGTTTTGGCCTTTGGATCTAAAAAATATATACAAGAAACTAAAGTCCATCCTATTTCTGTACCTTGTTACAAAATTTCAATCCAATGCTCAGAGAGAAAGTTATGACGATTTTCCCCAGGTCACCTTTTTGGAATGTAATTCAAGAGTCTGCAAAAATACCAACTTCCTCAACTCATATCTCCGCAAATATAGAGAAAAAAGCTCTGAAATTTGGACCCAAGGTTTAGCGCAATTTCTTCTCAAAATGGTTTTTTTTTAGCTTCTGAAACTTCGCAGAAACAAATTTATAGAGAAAATGCCACGATGACTTGTTTGGAGCAGTGAAACCCTAGAATCCAAAGCTCTGATACCAAATGTTATGAAACCAACTCAAGAAAAATATAGAAAAGATAGATCAACGCCTTAAAATTCAGCCTCTTCGAGGGGGCAACCTCCTTTACATTACATAAATGAACAATTATTGGATGATTCAAATGACAAAACCTCCTTCCTATATATAGGAGTCTAAGGAGTCACAAAATAACCCAGCCGACCTAACAATAATAATATAAAGCCACAAAAATAACAATAGAGGGATTCTATGGGGCACAGTAATAACAATATGGGGGCAATAGGGGCACAACAATATTAATAAGGGGTACAATGACAATAGTAATGGGGTAATCACTAGTATTATAGGGACCCAACAAAAACCATATCTCCCACACCGAAGTGTGCATCTCGTCTATCCTTATCTGCCCATTTCTTCATTCTCCTTGCAGCTTCATGCAAGCGCACCCATGCTAACTCCAAGGTCTTCTCACAAGCCTTCATGAACTGTTTTGCATGAGGACTTCTGAAAAAACATCTTGCCACTATGGTATGCCATGTGACTGGCATCTGTCCATTTACCAACTCAAATGGATTGTACCCAGTCACAAAAATATTTTATATGTTGTAGCTAAACTAAGTTACATCCAAGAGTTCAGGACAATTATTCTGATCAACCATCACATAATGTCTCAAATAATCCTCCATCAATGCATTGATCCTCTCGGTCTGGCCATTTGTCTATGGATGGTAACTCGAACTCATCAACAAATCTGTCTCGACTAGCTTGAACATTGTAGTCCAAATTTGCGTATAAATCGCGAATCTCGGTCCGATGCAATTCTCAACGGTGTCCCCCAATACTTCATTATGGCCTTGAATAACAACTCCATAGTCCTCTTGACTCCACAAGGTATCTTTGTTGGAACAAAGACATCATACTTGGAAAAACGATCAAACATGACCATGATCCCGTTATACCTATGTACCTATGGTAACTAAGTGATGAAGTCCATCGAGACACTCACCCATGGTCTCTCAGGAATCGGTAAAGGCTGCAACAGACCTCCTTGCCTTTGAGTATCTTATTTGTCCTGTTGGCAAATGATGCATGTATGTACATACTCTTCCACATCCTCTCTCATCTTTTCCCAAAAGAACCCTCTTTACAGCAATGCCAAAGAATGACGGTGCCCTAGGTGGCCAGCCCACGAAGAATCGTGGCATTCCTTCAAAAGGTGCCTCCTAAGCCCGGATGACTTTGGAACATAGAGTTGGTTTCCAAAGAACAAGAATCGATCTTGGAGAAATAACTTTCGTGTCTTCCCCTCTTTTATCTGCTTCACTGTATTCTGCACCTCAGTATCAATCTCAATGCTTTTCTTGAGCTTATTCTACATCTCTTCTGTCATCTATACTCCACTCCTACTTCGTGCTGCCCGGTCTTCCTCCTCCTCCAATGATGCTAGTTGTCCCTTCCTGCTAAGGGCATATGCCACTGCATTGAGTCTACCCGGCCTGTACTCAATAGTCATGTCTCACTCTGCCAAGAAGTCCTGCCAACGAGCTTGCTTCACTGACAGCTTTGGTTGTCATGCAAAATAACTTGCTGCAACATTGTTAGTCTTGACAACAAAAAGCTTCCCAATCAAGTAATGCCTCCATACCTGTAAACAGTGAATGATCGCAATCATTTCCTTCTCATGGACCGGATACCTCCATTCTCTATCCTGCAACTTTTGACTCTCATACACCACTAAATTCCCATCCTGCATAAGAACCCCTCCTATGCAAAAATCTGAAGCATCTGTGTGTACCTCAAATGGTCACTCAAAGTCTGACAACTTTAGTATCAGTGCTGTAACCATCCTCTTCTTCCAATCATCAAATGCCTCCTGACATTTTTCCATCCAACTCCATCTCTTGTCTTTCTTCAAACTTCCGTTGGTAGTTGGTCATGCCCAAAAACACCCTCATATCATGGACATTCTTTGGTTCAACCCAGTCCTTGATCGCCCTCACCCTGTTCGGCTCCATCTGTATGTACCCTTGACATACAATGTGTCCAAGGAATGGAATCTCAGTCTGAGCGAACACACACTTAGACTTCTTCGAGTACAAGTAACTCTTCTTCAGCACCTTGAATAGCAATGCCTAGTGCTTCTTTTGACCCTGCATGTTATCACTGTACACCACGATATCATCCAAGTACACTACTACGAACAAGTCCAAGTATGGACATAGTACATCGTTCATCAAAGTGCAGAACATAGCAGGAGCAATGCACAACCCGAATGGTATAACAAGGAATTCAAAACTTCCGTACCTTGTTACTATCACAGTCTTCCTTTCATCCGCTTCTACTATCCACACCTAATAATAACCATGCCTCAAGTCCAGCATGGAAAACACTCAGGCTTTCGTAAGCTTATCGAAGCAATCTGCAGCTAATGGCAAAGGATACATGTTCTTTATCATCTGCTTGTTGAGAGCATGATAATCACAGCACATCCGTAGCTCATTTGTATCTTTCTTTCACTGGAACAATAATGGAGCTCCATAGGGGGACCTTGAAGGTCGAATGAAATCTGCATTAGTTAACTACTTTAACTATCGTTTCAACTCCTCCAACTTAGGTCCTGACAACTGATAAGGAGCTTAAGCCAGAGGTTGTTTCCCTAGCTCAAGCTCAATGCTATGGTCCACTACACACCTTGGTGGAAGCTTCTTTAGTAGCTTGTCGGGAATCAAATTTGCATACTTATTCAGCACCTCGGAAATCTCAGCTGGAACAGGTGTCCCCACTCCATCATCGCCTTCGATTTCTCTGATTACAGCCGCATATGTCTCCATGTTTGACTCTTTTATAACCTTATAAAAATGTAAACTTTGAAATGAGAACTGATACTATTACTCGTTTTGTAGAAATAGCAAAAAACTGACCTAATTTTGGAAAGGGGTGATGCGGGAAACACATGTTTTCTTTAGAGCATAGTTTTTGGCACTATAATTTTTTTTATGTTCATTTCATTTTAGAATGGTAGTGATTTTGATGTTGACTTTAAAAAGTGGTAATTCTACACCATGTCCTTTTTTGAAAAGGTTTTTTTGTTTGTTTGTTTTTTTTTTTTTTTTTTTACACTTTTAATTTTCTAATGTATGAAATATAAATAATTATTTGGTAAATTTAATAATTTTTAAAGTGGTCTTCTTCTTCATATTTTCCTTTTTTTTTGTAGTAAGGTTTTTATTATTTTGCATATTTAAAGAAGAAGGTCGATATTTTGAATTTTTGATATTCTACATATTTATACATCATTAATTATTTTTTCAATCCACATGAAATAATTGTTTCTAAAAAACAATATTTATTAACAATTGACATAAAAACAACCATTTTTAACATAAATATAACTAAAAAACTACACGATTTGACAATTTTTTGCTAGAAATGACATGTCAAAATCAAAATTTTTATATGAAATTTTTAACTAAAAATGGATAAATAATATCTTTTTTATGAATTTCATGTTAAAAAAATAATAATAATCACTTTTTTTTCAAAAAATAATGATTAACTTAAAAATTAATGCGAAAATCACATAATACAAATATTGAACGCATAACAAACTTAATTGAGAGAATATTCTTCTCATAAAATGTCAAATCCAAAACATTACAAGTATAACTAATTAATAGTTACAAAAACTGAGCTTGATTTCCAAGCTTTACTTAAATTTAATCAATAATGTCACGTAATCCAAACTCTTCATCCTCTAGAGTTTTATCATTGTCTTATTCCACAATATTTTCTGCTTCATTTTGCTCATTCTCCTCTTCTAATGCATCTTTGATGTCTACAAATATTCTAATGTATGCCTTTCCAATCATTCCATGTAATGGTGGTTGGGGTTCCTTTTCCTTTTTTGCCACACGTGATTCACTAAAGTCCCATTTCTTCAACCCAATTTCTTTCATTTCATCTCAAAGAAATTGAAGAGCATTAATTCTTTGCTGAATGAAATTGGACTGTATTGGATCTTTTTCAATTGCGATGCAATTTCTTCCTTTTTGAAGGCAACATGCTAGTGTTGTACCTAATTATCAAGCACAAAATAAATAATGAAGCAAATTAGTACAATGACATATTTATTAAGAAATAACATATTGAAATTCAATTCCATATAATAAAACTTACCTAAGCTAGAAAATAAATCCAAAACCTAATCTCCTTCATTTGAACATATATCTATAAGATAGTTAATCAATAATTGTGGTTATTTATAAATGTTAACTATCTCTCCTTTTGCTTCTTTGTCTTTATATGTTAGTTTTCACACAATAGCATCATAAGTCAGTGTTTGGCAGTGACTCTTTCCATCTACCTGATTAAAAGCCATAGACATATAACTATCATCTTTTTCCCAACTATCAATATGGATGAACTCACAATCATTTGTAAATAGTTGATCTTCACGGTTAAGAAGATTTGACTTTTTCCTATAACATGAAATAGTAAAAGTTCAATTAACTTGTACATAAATGAATTTTTCAACATTAATCAAATATACATTTTAAATTTCTTACCATGTAAGCTGCATCCTTGAGTTTGTTTTCCCCTTAAAGCTTGACAATAACATTTCCAATTGTGTATGTGAATGAAATGTCACAAATCTCCATAATAGTGACGACGTGACTTCTAGAAATCCCGCAACCATTTTACTAAGATCTTGATAAGTTTAAGGGTCACTATCATAGTCAATGTTTGGAATATTGAAACTATGGAGAGTATCTACAATAACTAGGGCATAATCGCTTTTAGGTATGATTTTAGCAATACCTTCACAATTGCCTTGTATTACATGATATTGAATAGTGTCTAGCCCATTCCAAATTAAATGAGTAAGAGTTGGATCAAGTTCAACATTCTTATTACGTTGCTTCTTCAGTCTTTCCATCTTTATTTTTTCAATAAAGGTTCTGAAACTATCTAGTGCTCCATTATCATCCTTCTTCATTTTCTATAAAATAAGAAAATATATGTGTAAGTTATAAATTAAAAATAGTACACAGATGAATAAAAATGAATGTATAAATCAACACACCTTTTTAAATGCAAGAGAAAAAACTTTTAATGTTGATGTAGAACTTGAATCTGGATAGTTGTGTACAGCATCATCCCAACTATCTTCATTCAACAATTTAAGCATTTGTTCTTGAATTTTCATGTAAACATTTTGACTGCATAGATAAATTAAAAAAAAATTATATAATGATATGTATAACAAATACTACGAAGAACAATATGTCATATTTATAAGAAAATTATAATCTAGAAATAAAAAATAAGAAAATTCAACAAACTTACTTTTGAAATTCCTCAGACATTTCCTCCAATGATAATTCCCTTGACCTCACACGAGATAATATTGCTTTGATAATTTTTTCATCCTTCACTCCTTATAATGCTCTCAAAGGTGTGATAGTCATATCTTCTAGAAGCTGCTTCATTTTAGGTCTTGATTTACTGTTGCTACATATCAATGGTTTAGACTTTTTGACCTTTTGGTTTTTAATGCCAATGTTTTCCCAAATGCTAAAAATCTCATTAATCAACACCCATATCTCTCTAGTTCTAAATGCCAACTAAAAATGTTATCAACACCTCTAAATAAATCACTAAATTTGTCATCTTTTCCACTTTTTGAATTGATTTTCTTTTCAATTGGATAGTCTATTTCTATACAACATTCCTTTCGGAAATCTACAATAACATTTATCCTACCCCCACCACATTTTTCTTGAAATTCATTATGAATAAATCTAACCATTTGGATAAAAGTCATAGACATCCTATATTCATTATCTAAATTATGATCCCATGCCACTAAATTTGCTTCTGTATCTGATAAACCAACATAAATGATACATTTCATTGTTTCAAAACGTGGGTTATTGGGATATTCCTCTATCAATTTTCTTTGAGCTTCTACAGAATGGTTCCCCCCAAGCACATAATAATTGTATTCAAAATATTTTCACTTACCAAATGCTTGTTTCTTGTGAACTTGAACTGGATCAACAAGAAGCACATAACTAACCACATGAGCATATGGATTGCACCTCATCAATTTCTTCAAGTTATGAACATGCAGATGATGTGGCTTTCTGACTTGATATTGGCATTGTCCTTCACTTGCCTTATAGATTTATCTGGCATTAAGTTGACCACCCTCAATTAAGTTTCTCTTTATCAAATTCTGTCGAATGGAATTTTGTTTTTTTTAATAATGCCATCCTCTAAATTAGCGCCTGGTGTAATGACTTCTCTACTTTCCTTTGAAGTTTCACTAGGTTCATGGCTGTTGTTAATGACTGCATCAAAATCTTCAACTTTACATTTCTTGTTCATAACATTCTCATCATTAACTGTAACAGATTTATTTTTGGGCATTGTTACTTTTGGTCTTTTACAACTCTTCTAAGTTCCAATGTCATCTTTAGTAATGACAACATATTCTTCACTATGAGTTTCAACTTCATTGTCTTCGAAAGTAACTTGTCTACCCTTGCTAGATTTATCCACTAGAGGCCCTTTTTTTCTGATCCCTTGGATTTAGTTTTGTAGCATCATCAATTACTACATTTTGTTTGTTTTCCATATCATCTTCTGAAACTGACTAGAAACTGCTGACAACTTTCAAAATATCATGCTCTATGAAATGAATTCCTCCCAACCTAATTGAACAACTTTCAACAAAATTTTGCCAAACAAAATATCATATATCAATAAAAACAAAGTTAAAAAAAATATAGTGAGATAGTTACAAGAACGCAAAACACAAATATAAATAATAATGCTTACGATATTTTGTTTCATCTCATTTATGATTTGTTTACACAACTTTGTAGATACCTCTCTCATGTTATACAATGAATATGATAACTGGTATTTAATACTTTCATGCGACTTGGGCGGTTTTGTAAGTATGTAAACAAATTCATTGTCCAATACCGAACACATGTCTATGACTCTTTCCATCACATCATAAATTCCATTATCATACAATATATGAAGATATAGATATATATTCACATTTTAGCTTTCTCTTTCTTTCACATACTAGATTCTTGATGGAGGTTTTACTTCTTTTGATTTCTTCCAGTATGAAATCATCTTCTTATCATTTGAGGCACCTGAAATATTTGTAGTCATCAGCTCAGGCGGAGTTCGTTCACCAATGTTTTTTGAAAATCCACCTTTAAAAGTTTTTGGTCCAGAAAGATTCACAGAAATATTCTTTGATGCCATTTTCCTAAAAAAAGAAACACATAAATCAGTAAATGACAAAATCATATTAACTTAAATTAATAATGAAAACAATAAATAATAATTAATTTTATAAATCATAACAATTTCGAAAAAATATAAAATTTAAAAATACATCTCCCTGTCACTGCACCGTGAAAATCGATCGGGCAACCGAGCCAGCCGTTAGGTCTAGCCCCCTGGCCTACCATAGTGACCCAACCACTTCCCTCTACTCAACCCACCCCCCCTGTGCCACCCCAGTGACCTGCCCGCCTGCGGGGTGGCTGGGTAATTCTTGAGTTGCCCGACCACCCCGCGGGCGGGCTGTCCGTCGGGGTGGAACAGGGGGGGATGCCACAATTGTCGGACACCCCATGGGCAGGCGATCCGCCGGGGTGGCGTGGGTGGAGGATGCAACAGCCCAACGCCGCCCCCCCCATACCACCCTGGCGAACCACCTAGCCACATGGTGACATGGTGATTCTGAGAATCGCCCTGCCACCTTGCATGCAGGACAGACCATCCATGCTTATCGCCCCTAATCTATAGGCCCATTTGGCTATCATGAGCATTACTGGGCTCGTTTTTCCGTCATGAGCTTTATTGGGCCCACCATGCTCGTAGCAAACATAGTGGGTAAATTTACCCAGCATAAAGTTTTAATTTAAAAACTAAAATTCTACTTCATTGAACTTATTTAATATTAAAATTTGCAAGGAAAAAAATTAACTAACCTTTAAATTACGACAATTCTCTGTTGAATATGTTTTTGGTAGCAATGTAGCTGCTCCACAAATTTGCTCCAAGTCTTTCAGCGAACCTCAGAAAACGTTGATGTGATATGAGTAATATTGATAATGGAATTTATTATATAGGTGAAATTACGGACATGTTTTACCATACAGTTAATGTGGGATTAATCTGTTTAAAAAAAAATAACATGTTAATTTTTTTATGGCGATATAGGAAACTATGATAAAGCGAATATTATGGAATCGTTTTATAGCAGGCTGAACGTGCGATTAATTTGTTTTAGAATGTGTTATAAAAATTAAAAAAACATTAATTTTTTGGTAAATATTATATACTTTAACTATTAAAATAATTTAAGTAAAAGTTGTAGTTTACAATTTTAACTTTAAAGATTTATTTCATAAAAAAATTTAGTTTACATCTTTCAATAAATTGTAGAATAAAATAATGAAGGGAAATAAATCTAACAAAATTTTTGGAGGGAAATATTTTGGCGAAACTTTTTGGAGGGAAAATTTCATTCTCTAAGCTATATAATATCTTTAGGAGACTCTGCATTTGTATCATTCAACCTCTTCTATTTAAAAGGGATGGATTTTCATGATAGTGAAGTTTCGCTTTGTACAACATCAACATCTTCATCGCATAACAACTCTATTCATATTGATGAATATAACGGGAAATATTCCACTATGAATGGAAATTCAAGTCTTCCACTTAGTCCTAATTCTAAGGACTATGAGAGCAGCAGTGATGAAGAGCATGATGATGAAGTTCAAAAGAATTAAGTGTCACGATGTCTACTTAGTCCTAATTCTAAGGACTATGAGAGTAGTAATGATGAAGAGCGTGATGAGGAATTTCAAAACAATGGACTGTCACGGTGTCCACTTAGTCCTAATTCTAAGGACTATGAGAGCAGCCGTGATGAAGATCATGATGATGAAGTTAAAAAGAATGGAGTGTCACAGTGTCCACTTAGTCCTAATTCTAAGGACTATGAGAGCAGCAGTGATGAAGAGTGTGGTGACGAATTTCAAAACAATGGAGTGTCACGGTGTCCACTTAGTCCTAATTCTAAGGACTATGGGAGTAGCAGTGATGAAGAGCATGATGTTGAAGTTCAAAAGAATGGAATGTCATGGTGTGTCCTAATTCAAAGGACTATGATAGTAGCAGTGATGAAAAGCGTGATGATGAATTTCAAAATAATGGAGTGTTACAATGTCCTCTTAGTCCTAATTCTAAGGTTTATGAGAGCAGTAGTGATGAAGGGTGTGATGAAAAATTTCAAAATAATGGAGAGTCACGTTGTCCTCTTATTCCTAATTCTCGGGACTATGAGAGTAGCAGTGATGAAGAGAATGCTAATGAATTTCAAAAGAATGGAGTGTCAGGGTTTTCTCTTAGTCCTAATTCTAAGGACTATGAGAGCAGCAGTGATGAAGGACAAGATGATGGACCTACACCTAATTCTAATGATTACAAAGGTAGTAGTGACAAAGGACAATATGTAGCATTTTTAGTAAGAAAACAGTCACATTTTTGACGTAGTCCTAATTCTATGGACTATGAGAGTAGCAGTGACAATGCACATGAGGAAGAATATCCAATAAACATCGAGTCAAATTTTCCATTCATTTTGAATTCTAATGACTATGAAAGTACCACTAAAGAAGGGGAAGATGAATAATATCCTCCAAGTCAGTATTTGAAAAGCACAACTAATCATAGTGTAGGTAACATTCCTCTTAATGATGATGAAGATCCTTATACAAATGATGATCCAATGATGGAGATTTTGCCAAGAAATATTGTATCGAGGAGTAGGAGAAGACCTTTTCATATCAAAGCAAGATGTTCTAGTTATAAAAGGGGTAGAGTAGAATATCTGACGAGAAGAAGTTCTATCAGGGCTCTCATTTCAAGTGAATGTTGTCAAAAAGATTGCTTGAAACATATGGATTTCAAATTAGCATTGGAGAGTAGGAAGATATATTTTTCAATGAATAAAAGCATGCAAAATTCATATTTAATTGGGTGCATGCAATCTACATTGTCAGGTTATGATTATCATATTGGGTCTTTATTTATTTGTAGAAAGGCTCTCAAAATGTTTCATTTGATTGGGAATTTTTGACTCTCAAGAATTCAAGAAAATTTGGAAAAGGATCCCACATTTTATTCAAAAGTACATCATAAAAGACAGTTTGAGCCATTATTAAATACCGCAATGTCATGGATAAAAGATTTATTTTCAAAGCATGGAGAGTGTATGAAAAATAGAGAGACAATACATATTCTAGATAATTTTTCAAGACAAGAAATATACAACTTATACAAAGAATATGCAGAAGGTGTCGAGGGACATGGCTGGTTTATTACATATCAATATTTTGTGAAGGTATGGAAGAAAGCATTAAACAATATCCATATTCCTAAGAAAACAAGGATGGGGATTTGCAGTACATGTGCTTCTCTTAAATAAAAAAGGGACAAATGTGAAGGGTCAGAAAGAGGTAAGCATTCATAACATTAACGTTTGAAATTGTATAGTCATCAACTATGAAAACACATTTCTTAATGGCTTTCTTTTATGTTGTGTAGATTCAATTGTCTATTGGGTCCCTATAATACTAGTGATTACCCCATTACTATTATAGTTATACCCCTTATTTATATTTTTGTGCCCATATTACCCCCATATTGTTATTTTTGTGCCCCATAGAATCCCTCTATTCTTATTTTTGTGGCTTTATATTATTATTGTTAGGTCGGTTGGATTATATTGTGACTCCTTAGAATCCTATTTATAGAAAGGAGGTTTTGTCATTTGAATCATCAAAGAATTGTTCATTTATGTAATGTAAAGGAGGTTACCCCCTCGAAGAGGCTGAATTCTAAGGCGTTGATCTCTCTTTTCTATCTTTTCTTGAGCTGGTTTCATAACATTTGGTATCAGAGCTTTGGATTCTAGGGTTTCACTGCTCCAAACAGGTCATCGTGGCATTTTCGATATAACTTTTTTTCTGTGACATTTCAGAAGTCCCAAAAAAAATCCATTTGAGAAGCAATTGCGTTGAATCTTGGGTCCGAATTTCAGAGCTTTTAGTGCGATATTTTCAGAGATATGATCTGAGGAAGTTGGTCTTTTTGAAGATTCCTGAATTACATTCAAAACAGGTGACCTGGGGAAAATTGTCATAACGTTCTCTCTGGGAATTAGATTGAAATTTAATAAGAAGGTACAGAAAGAGGACGGATTGTAGTTTCTTGTATATCTTTTTCAGAACCAAATATCGAAAATTGTACCCGTGGCACTTCATACAACTTTGCTCTTCTGGAAAGGTCTATAATCAGGTCATCTTGGGAGATTGTGCATAACTCTTTCTTGGAGAATCCAATTTGGATCAGACTGGTGGCATTGGAAAGAGGACACAAAGAGCTACTATAGGTCACAATTTCAAAACTAGATGATTGGAAAGTACAAAGATACATCAGAGGCAATATCGAGCTCCTACAAAGTGAAAAAAGGTGTGTAGATTTTTTTAAATTTTTGCTTAAGCTTGGTTTGAAAATTTATTTTGAAGGAATTCAAAGGGCATAGTAGAGCATTATTATCGGTAACTGATGCCCCGAGGAAAGAAAATGCAAACATGAAGTAAGGAACCTGAAAGCTCTAGCATGACTCATGAAGAAGAGGAAGGAATGCTACATGATATATCAAAATTACAAGAACAAGTGCAACAAATGACATGCTCACAAAAGTTAACAGATGCTAAGATAAATGGCGTGGAAGCTAAGATAAATGGCGTGGAAGCTAAGATGAATGTCATGGAAGCTAAGATGGACAATTTGAAGATAGATTTGAACACAAATTTGAAGACAGGCATGGCAGATTTGAAGACAGATTTGACAAATTTTCTACAAGAAATACTTACTAATGGTGAAAAGGTAGTAAAGGAAACTCATGATGAGAACAAAAGAATTGTTAATCATGATTCCATAGACGCTAATATTGGATCGAAGAATCACCATATTCCAAAAATCGATATGAGGAAGTTTGATGGCAAGGATCCCGCCACATGGATATTACAGATGGAGCAATTCTTCGATCTCAATAATGTGCAAAACGCACAAAAGTTACGTATGGAAACTGTATATTTGGAACCAAATCAGTTTGTATGGTATCAATGGCTTTGTTCTCGTAAAAAAATTATCACTTGGGCAATTTTTATGGAAGAATTGATAGCACATTATGAGGATACAAAAAGCAACACTTTTTTTAGCCAATTGATAAGTCTCAAACAAAAGGGTTCAATAATGGAGCACATTGAGGAGTTCCAAAAATTGAACATAAGGGTAAAAGATATTCCAGAGGAGCATAGGATTGATGTGTTCATAGGGTCTTTAAAGGATAATATCCAACATGATGTTCGCCTTTGGGAACTTGATTCATTAGAGAAGGCATTCAGGTTAGCAAGAAAAATGGGAAGCAAAATTATGGCAACTAGGAAGCATACCTCTCACAACTATAAAGACGGAAGTGTTGTTGCCCCTAGTCTTCCACAACCTACATGGTTGACACCACAAAAATTGGAAGAAAAAAGAGAAAAAGGGCTTTGTTACAATTGTGATAGCAAATACACAAAAGGTCATAAGTGTGCTGAGAAGAAATTATTCTACATAGATTGTGAAGAGGAAGAAGAAAAGGAGCAAGAAAGGTCAAAAGAAGAGGATATATTCCAGGAACAAAGCCTAGATGAAGAACAAATAAATCCGACCATATCTTGTAATGCATTGGCGGGAATTACCACTCCTCAAACCATCAAGATAGAAGGACAAATCAAGAAGAAAAAGGTAATAGTGTTGATTGATTCAGGAAACACCCATAATTTTATTCATTGTAGGGTAGAAAAAGAATTGAATTGCTTCCTATATCCAGCACCAGAGTGTCAAGTGATGATTGCAAATGGAGGAGCAATAAATTGCTCTCGAAAGTGACATAATATCAAGCTATCCATGGGAGAATATGTATTGACTAGCCCAATGTTTTCCATTCCAATGGGAGGTGCCGATGTTGTACAAGGAGTCCAATGGCTACAATCCTTGGGTACAATAGCTTTTAATTTTCAAGAACTTTTCATCAAATTTTCTATGGAAGGAAAGGAAGTTGAATTAAGGGGTATTGCAGGGAAACCAGGAAAGATAATCAGCTCTAATGGCGTGACTAAACTTCTAAAAAAGGAGAAAAGAGGTGTAATTGCACAATTATGTTCACTAGATGTTTCCACATTGGAATCATCTATTTCTCCAGATCTCCAAAAAGTCTTGGACAATCATTCCAAGGTATTTGAGACTCCAAAATGTCTCCCACCTATGCGTGATCATGATCATGCTATTCATCTGATTCCAGGAAGTGTTCCTCCAAACATCAGGCCATACAAATATCCCTATGTCCAAAAAAGTGAAATTGAACGTATGGTTGCAGAAATGCTAGAGGCTGGTATAATTCAACCGAGTCAAAGTTCTTTCTCAACTCCAGTAGTATTGGTGCACAAGAAGGATGGATCATGGCGCATGTGTCCGGATTATAGGGAGCTCAACAAGCTCACTATTAAAGATAAGTTCCCCATTCTTGTCATTGATGAATTACTGGATGAATTGCATGGATCAATTTACTTCACCAAGTTGGATCTTCGTTCGGGATATCATCAAATCAGAATGAAGATTGAAGACATTTCGAAAACAAAATTTAGAACTCATGAGGGTCATTATGAATTTTTGGTCATGCCTTTTGGCCTTACCAATGCACCTTCAACATTTCAAGGTTTGATGAATTCAATTTTCAAACCATTCCTTAGAAAATTTGTGTTAGTATTTTTTGATGATATACTAATCTACAGCAAGTCTTGGAAGGATCATGTTGAACATGTTGACAGGGTGCTACAACTATTGGAGGAGAAACAATTATATGCAAAAAGATCCAAATGTTTCTTTGGAGTCCAGGAGGTGGAATATTTGGGTCATATTGTATCTCATGAAGGAGTTAAGGTAGACCCTAGCAAAATTAAAGCCATTAAGGAATGGAAAATCCCCACATCCATAAAGCATTTGCGAGAATTTCTTGGGTAGACACGGTATTATCACAAGTTTGTTAAGAATTATGGGAGAATAGCAGCACCTCTAACAACATTATTGAAGAAAGATTCATTTTCATGGACTCCGGAAGCAACAAAGGCCTTTGAACATCTTAAAGAGGCAATGTGCCAAGCACTGGTCTTAGCTACACCAGACTTCACAAAAACCTTTATTGTGGAATGTGATGCTTCAGGAAATGGAATTGGTGTTGTTCTAATGCAAGATGAAAGACCCATTGCTTTTGAAAGTCGTCCAATCAAGGGAAAGTTTTCAAGAAAAGCTATTTATAAGGAAATGTTGGCAATACTCCATGCACTTAATAAATGTTGACCCTACCTAATGGGAAGACACTTCAAGGTAAAAACGGATCATGATAGCCTTAAATACTTTTTAGAACAAAGATTATCCTCTGAAGAGAAACAAAAGTGGGTCACAAAGATGTTGGGTTATGACTTTGAAATCATCTACAAAAAAGGGAAGCAAAATGTGGTGGTAGATGCACTCTCAAGAAAGGATGAGGATGTGGAAGCATTGTTGTGTGTCATTTCTATTATCCAACCAGATTGGATAAACGAAGCAAGGGAGGAATGGAAGAATGACGAAGAAGTGTGGGCACTTATTCGAAAGCTACAACAAGATTCCAGTACTTCTGATACATTTAGCTGGAAAAATGATTCGTTATGGTACAAAGATCGCTTATACCTCTGTAAGAATTCCCAGCTAAAACAAAATATTCTTATGGAATTGCACACTTCTCCCTTAGGAGGGCACTCAGGATTTTTAAAAACTTACCATGGGGTTAAGAAGGAATTTTTTTTGGATGGCCTTAAATCAGATATTCAAAAGTTTGTGGTAGAATGTTTGGTTTGCCAACAAAATAAAGTTGAAACAATTAAGACACCGGGTCTATTACAACCTTTATCCATTCCATCCAACGTTGGGAGGAGGTTTCAATGGATTTTATCACAGGTTTACCCAAGTCTAAGGGAAAGAGTGTCATCATGGTGGTAGTTGACAGAATTACCAAGTATGCACACTTTTGTGCATTATCACACCCATTTAAAGCCAGTACAGTTTCTACTGCATTTATGGAAATAGCTCAAAAGCTACATGGAAACCCAAAGATTATTGTAAGTGACAGAGATCCCATTTTCACTGGAAATTTTTGGACAGAATTATTTTCTTGTCTTGGTACTCAGTTAGCTCATAGCTCATCTTATCATCCTCAATCTGATGGGAAAACTGAGATAGTAAACAAATGTTTGGAAGGATATCTTCGTTGCTTTGTATCTGATAAACAGACACAATGGGTCAAATGGTTGCCTCTGGCTGAATGGTGGTATAACACTTCCTTCCATACAACAACAAAAATGACCCCATTTATGGCACTTTATGGGTATCAACCACCATCCATCACATCATATTTAAGAGAAAATTCTAAGGTTCAGGCAGTGGAACATCACATTGAACATCAACAATAAGTCCTCCAACTCTTAAAGGATAACCTCGGGTTGGCACAAAATAGAATGAAACAACAGGCAGATCAACATCACAGTGAAAAAATTTTTGACGTAGGTGATTGGGTATTCCTACGACTACAACCATATAAGCAAATGTCCCTAAAGCAAGCTAAGAAGGATAATAAACTATCACCAAAGTATTATGGTCCGTACAAGGTGTTGCAAAAGATTGGTACTATGGCATACAAATTGGAGCTTCCTGCAGCTTCTTGATTGCACCCAGTTTTCCATGTTTCATGTTTAAAGAAGGTTAGAGGTGACAAGATCTCAATTCAAACAATATTGTCAAAACTTGAGGAGGAAGGAAAAATTATATTGGAACTAGAAGCAGTCACAGAAACAAGAACTCGACAGCTACGAAATCGATCAATTTCAAAGTATCTTATGAAGTGGAAGAACTTATCCGCTGAAGATTCCACATGGGAGGATGAGAATTTTATGCAGAAGTATCCAAAATTACTCAAGTGTTGAGGATAACACTTTTTTGAAGGAGAGGGGCATGTTGGGTCCCTATAATACTAGTGATTACCCGATTACTATTATAGTTATATCCCTTATTTATATTGTTGTACCCCTATTACCCCCATATTGTTATTTATGTGCCCCATAGAATCCCTCTATTGTTATTTTTGTGGCTTTATATTATTATTGTTAGGTCGGCTGGATTATATTGTGACTCCTAGACTCCTATATATAGAAAGGAGGTTTTGTCATTTGAATCATCAAATAATTGTTCATTTATGTAATGTAAAGGTGGTTGCCCCCTCGAAGAGGGTGAATTCTAAGGCGTTGATCTATCTTTTCTATCTTTTCTTGAGCTGGTTTCATAACATTGTCAAAGAACTTTAGGAGCATTGGAAACGACAAACAAGTGAAAGGAAAAAGTTTTACAAGAATGGAAAGAAGTGTTATGATAATCTGAATAAATATTTGGGTTTGATAATTGATGGTATGGACCAGAAGAAAACACTTTTATGACATTTTGTTAGCACACCCAAAAATTTACAAGAGAAAAATTTTATTCAGTATCACTTGGTCGGTTATATGGTCTTCAATGGAAAAATGTTGTCAGGGTGTACTTCATAGCTCCAAATATGCATAATGATGCAAATAAGAACATAACCATAATTCATGATGTGCTTTCTCATTGGGCTCAGGTTGTTTTTGGTATCTAAACATGCTTGCTAAATTGAGAATTTTTCAGAAGGTAAAGGTTTCTTTCCTTCTTATTGGGCACACTCATGACCATATTGATCAAATGTTCAGTCATTTTTCAGTCACATTGAGGAGGAAGGAAGTTTGGAGCTTTCCATCATTAATTGAATGTATTAAGAAATCATACATGCCAGAGCCTACTTTTGATGTGTTGGAAGAAACTGTTGACATGCGAAGGTTTATTTTGGGATCACATGGTGAGGGGAAATGCATTGAACAACTTAATGATATTAGCTTCCAACAACAATTTCATATCCAAAAAATTGAAGGGAAAACACTAATATGGGGCAAGTATTCAACTACTGCAAAATTGGCACCGTCATCAGGTTTGTAATTTTTGAAGTTCATTCCAATTCATCCAATTTTTGCATCAAAAATATTGTTATTACAATCAGTTGGTGAAGTTCATAATGCACGTAGACAGAATAGAGATATAAATTATTCTGATTGCATAGAAGAAATTAAAAACTGTATTAGATGTACATATGAGTACTTTGACATTGTTGTTTCAGTTTGGTGGGAGTCATTTCTCAATAATCAAAGTGATATCATTTCAACAACAACAAATGAATATATACCTTTGAAAAATCCATTTATTTGGCCACAACATGTGTCGAATGAACACGAGGAAATAAACATTGTTGAACAACAACAATCTCAACATATTATTAATTCTTCACAAGCAGAGGAACCAGAGATGTATATTGGTTCCAGAAGATCTCATGCAAAACATGAAGCCATGGAATGCCTTTACAAGGGTTCATTATAGGACATTAAGGAGGGTTGCATGATTGCAGTGCTAGCAGATGGAGATCCCAATGGTTATCCATTCTGGGTTGCTAAAGTTATAAAGGTATTTACAGAAAATGAGGATGTTACAGGTGTTGAAGTACATTGGTATGCCACAAAGACACACCCATTCAATGGTGTGTATAAGCCAGAGATGGTAGTTAACAAAAAAAATGGCGAAAAGAGAAAAAGAAAGGGTACAAATATGAATCGCCACCGCACAGACATATTAAAATTGGAGAATGTTGACATACATGTTTATGACTTCAATTTAACAAAGAGATGAACTCTTCGCTTCAAGACAATAGAGATTCTGAAAAGGTTGTGACTGGAAGGAACAGTGTTAAGGTGGCAGTCTGTTGAAACCAATCATAGATGTAGAAGAGTTTTGAAACTTGAAATGGTGGGCATGCATGTGGACTCAGATAGGGCACTAGTTGATGAAACACAAGAATATGGAACATCTTCGTCAGCATCTAGTCACTCATCTGAAGATGTGAATTATGATGGTGTGAAAGAAAATATCAGTGATATTGAATCATTGTATAAGACAATTTATATAACTTATGTTTGCGTCGTATCTTGAAATAATTTTTTTTATTTCCATATGGTGTTAAATGAAAAGTTATGAGTCATTTTTATGTTGTTGGATTAATGTCTTAATTGTGATAATTTTTATTGTTTAGAATATCTACAATGCAACATTGAATTAGAGATATAATGTATGCTTCATTCATTATACAAATAAGGACATTTGAATTCATTTAGTCATGTAATTTGTTCATAATGTCATGGTTTTTTAATTTTATGGTTGAAAAAATTCCAATTTCTTTTGTATCTAGCATGTTATGGTTGAAAACATGTTGAATTTATAATTAGGAAAGAAAATTGTTATTCTACCAAAAACATTAGTGTGTTTTTTCCTCATAATAAACCTTTTTTTGGCACATAAAAATTCGGTTTTACTAGCATTTTTTTTAAATGTTGAAAATTGACCCTAAAAAAATCATCATTCCAGTATCATTACTTTTTCGTTTTCAAGGTGTTTTTTGCATGAAAATTTCGTTTTCACTACCATTTTTAAAACATGTTCAAAATTGACCCTAAAAAAAAACCATCATTCCAGTATACACAGTTTTCATTTTTAGCACTGTTTTTTATGTCTTTTCAGGGTTTTTAGGCCAGAGTCCCTGTTTTGAGTTTATATTCCCTGTTTCAAAGTTTACATTGTTTTCTCCAAACTTAGCGCATAAACATGTTGCACCTTGACTTCCTTCCTTTGCTTATGGGTAGGCAAGTCGAGGTCTATGATTTTCCAATCAGCATAACCTCATCGCAGAAGGGAACAATAATTGTTTTATTGCCATTCAAGAAATCCTGCCCCAATATCGTGTCAAAATCATTCATTTCCATCACCATGAAGTCCAACCAACCTTACCAGTGTTTAATCTGCATAGGCACTTTTTGTGCCAAATGCATCACTTTAGCTTTTGAGTTCACTGCCTTGACATCCACATTTGATGGGAAAATCTTCAGTCCAACTTCTCTTCTAATCGTGTCGTCATGAAGTTATGTGTGGTCATTGTGTCCACCAATGCTTGGATGGTCTTGCCATGAAACACCAAGTCTATGGAAGCCAGACTATGAATCCATTATTTCTCCATAATTTCATACTACATATTTTCCTGGTCTCTGCAATCAGCTCTGATACCACTTGTCACACCCCTAATTCCTTTTTCGTAAATTGGCTTTCGTGTGGCATTGGCCAAACACTTAACTTTTTCATTCGTTAACATGTTTACCGAACTACACCTAACATTCGCTTCATTAATTGTACTAAACATTTAAGGTGTGGAATACATTAAATAACATTCACCAACAAAAAACACTTAAAACATATGCAAGTAATATTTTTATTATCAAATCTGTTTTTACATTCAATGGGAAGAAAACCTTCAACTGGCATTATACAGGTTTTCACCAATCCGCTTTTGTGCAGCTCAGGCTTCGGTCGCTGCATCATTCAGATTTACCTAAATGCCTTCGTTCACACCTTGAACTTTACCTTCTTTCGTCGCAACACTTCACCGTTTCAAACCTTCGTTCGACGGGCCCTCACTCCACGAGTCACCTTGACCGCACCTCTGAACGATCCTTCAATTGTTGGGTTCCCCCTCCCTGCCGTGACCTCACAGGATAATTCAACCAACATGTGCCTAAATTCCCTACCATGACTTGAAGTGACTTCTCACAAGCGCGACCTCGCCTAGCAAGCGCACACGTCTATGTCACCCTACCCGTGACTCGTCTCCACGTTCAGCCTTTAGTCCTTCCCATCAAGTGGGCTCATCTTCCAACCAACCCTTTTCTACCGCAGAGCTAGTATATGTGGAACTCGCCTTACTTGTTGTCTCCATTCTCCAACTATCCACTGAGTTCTTATATGCTTTGTCCGATGTGTGGGGGCTTTTGGTCGACCCATCAAACTCATATAACTCGTGTCAGTTCGCTTATGTAACATGTCAGCTCACTTGTTTTTTTAAGTCAACTCGTGGGTGGGGCACGCCCTCGCGGGACCGCTCACCCACTATAAGTTTGCTTGCGAGCTCGTCGTCAACACCTTTCTCCGCCAACTTTCCGAGTCGCTTTTATCTCGTCACCCATGTCCATGTCTCACCCCTCGCTCACTCGGTGGGCATGCCCATGTCGCCCAACCGTCACAACAACTTGTGGGCATTACACAACCCCGTCTCTCTTTCTCTCTCCTTTTCCCTCCCTTAAATTTGATCCCATTGTATTGTGTTTAAAAAAGTATCTAAATTTAAAAAACTCATTTGGTTTTAAAATATGAAACCTATATTTTGGATCAATCATGTCAAAAAAATACAATAATGAAAAACTTAAAAGAATCATGCACTATATTTCTTCTATTATTGTTAGTCAACTTGTTTTCTCTCATCACTTGGATCCTTAGTTAACATGAATTTATGGTTGTTCTTAATAATATTATTTATATTATATAAATTTCACTTCATTATATACTAGCATACATCCATCTTAAAGACAGATCTAACATAAGCTGAGAGAGATCCAATTTCTTCACGTGCAATTTTTTTTATGAGTTTGACATTATTTAAATGCTTTGTATAGTTATTTAATTTTTTTTAGATATTTGGGTTGACACCAACAAAATACAAAATTTCAATGAGTAACACCCTTACACATCATACTAGGCTATAAAATGAGCCTCTCTGCTCAATAAAAGTATTCTCATTTTTAATTTTATTAAACATTGATTTAATCTCTATGGGAATATTTTTTAGTATTCTCATTCTTAATTTTATTTAGACCTTGATTTAATTTCTATGGGAATATTTTTAGTAGTGGTGAGGATAGATAGTTTGATATATCTCAAAGGTAATTATAACCTTTTTCTTCTAGATTTAATTAAAAGTTTTATAAAAATTAATTAAAATAAAATATTTATAAAATATTTTGATTGTGAAATGAGTTATCATTATTGGGCATGTGGTATTGATAAGCCATGTTATTGTGACAAAGTCTATTTTCAATTTAATAATATCCATGGTAAAGTGGAGGTGAAAATCCATGGTTAAGAATGTTGTTTGAATAGGGGAAATAATGAGGAAAGAAACTCTACACAACTCTACTTAACGCAGTTGAATCCCAAAAACGATATGTAATATAATGCACTGCGTAAACCCCTAATACTTAAATTGAAAAAGAGTGAAGGGATCTCTACTTGAATGGTTCATGAGGCACAATACTTTCGAAGGTTTTGCAAATGGGGTAGCAAGTTAAGTGGGCTTGATTGTGGGGAAAACTCCACAGTTAAGCGCGCTTGAACCAGACGATATCTGGGATGGGTGACTTCCCGGGAAGTCTTGGTTACCAGGTGCAAGCCCCGAAAGTGATGATTGATGCTATGTGATTCATTTCACTAGTTTCAATCCAACTTCTTCACCCATGTGAGCATCACCCGATGCAATGAGTGCTAAGTGAACAATTCAAAAATCATGAGAAATTAGTAAGTTATGACTACCTCTCATGGAAATGGTCATACGTTAATGACTTACTTAACGCACTTGAATCCCAAAAATGATATCTAATATAATGCACTGCGTAAACCCCTAATACTTAAATTCAAAAAGAGTGAAGGGATCTCTACTTGAATGGTTCATGAGGCACAATACTTGCTAAGGTTTTGCAAATGGGGTAGCAAGCTAAGTGGGCTTGATTGTGGGGAAAACTCCACAGTTAAGCGCGCTTGAGCCAGAGGAGATCTGGGATGGGTGACCTCCTCGAAAGTCCTGGTTACCAGGTGCAAGCCCCGGAAGTTGACGATTGATGCTATGTGATTCATTTCACTAGTTTCAATCCTACTTCTCCACCCTTGTGAGCATTACCTGATGCAATGAGTGCTAAGTGAACAATTCAAAAATCATGAGAAATTAGTAAGTTACGACTACCTCTCATGGAAATGGTCATATGTTAATGACTTACTTAACGCTGTTGAATCCCAAAAATGATATCTAATATAATGCACTGCGTAAACCCCTAACAATTAAATTCAAATAGAGTGAAGGGATCTCTACTTGAATGGTTCATGAGGCACAACACTTGCTAAGGTTTTGCAAATGGGGTAGCAAGCTAAGTGGGCTTAATTGTGGGGAAAACTCTATAGTTAAGCGTGCTTGAGCCAGAGGAGATCTGGGATGGGTGACCTCCCAGGAAGTCCTTGTTACCGGGTGCAAGCCCCGGAAGTGACAATTGATGCTATGTGATTCATTTCACTAGTTTCAATCCCACTTCTTCACCCCTGTGAGCATCACCCGATGCAATGAGTGCTAAGTGAACAATTCGAAAATCATGAGAAATTAGTAAGTTACGACTACCTCTCAAGGAAATGGTCATACGCTAATGACTTACTTAACACACTTGAATCCCAAAAATGATATCTAATATAATGCACTGCGTAAACCCCTAATACTTAAATTCAAAAAGAGTGAAGGGATCTCTACTTGAATGGTTCATGAGGCACAATACTTGCTAAGGTTTGCAAATGGGGTAGCAGGCTAAGTGGGTTTGATTGTGGGGAAAACTCCGCAGTTAAGCATGCTTGAGGCAGAGGAGATCTGGGATGGGTGACCTCCTGGGAAGTCCTGGTTACCGGGTGCAAGCCCCGGAAGTGATGATTGATGCTATGTGATTCATTTCACTAGTTTCAATCCCACTTCTTCACCCCTGTGAGCATCACCCGATACAATGAGTGCTAAGTGAACAATTCAAAAATCATGAGAAATTAGTAAGTTACGACTACATCTCATGGAAATGGTCATACGTTAATGACTTACTTAACACAGTTGAATCCTAAAAACGATATCTAATATAATGCACTACGTAAGCCCCTAATACTTAAATTCAAAAGGAGTGAAGGGATCTCTACTTGAATGGTTCATGATGCACAATACTTGCTAAGGTTTTGCAAATGGGGTAGCAGGCTAAGTGGGCTTGATTGTGGGGAAAATTCCACAGTTAAGCATGCTTGAGCCAGAGGAGAAGTGGGATGGGTGACCTCCTGGGAAGTCCTGGTTACCGGGTGCAAGCCTTGGAAGTGACGGTTGATGCTATGTGATTCATTTCACTAGTTTCAATCCCACTTCTTCACCCCTGTGAGCATCCCCCGATGCAATGAGTGCTAAGTGAACAATTCAAAAAATCATGAGAAATTAGTAAGTTACGACTACCTCTCATGGAAATGGTCATACATTAATGACTTACTTAACACACTTGAATCCCAAAAACGATATCTAATATAATGCACTGCGTAAACCCCTAATACTTAAATTCAAAAAAGAGTGAAGGGATCTCTACTTGAATGGTTCATGAGGCACAATACTTGCTAAGGTTTTGCAAATGGGGTAGCAAGCTAAGTGGGCTTGATTGTGGGGAAAACTCCACAGTTAAGCGCGCTTGAGCCAGAGGAGATCTGGGATGGGTGACCTCCTCGAAAGTCCTGGTTACCAGTTGCAAGCCCCGGAAGTTGACGATTGATGCTATGTGATTCATTTCACTAGTTTCAATCCTACTTCTCCACCCTTGTGAGCATTACCTGATGCAATGAGTGCTAAGTGAACAATTCAAAAATCATGAGAAATTAGTAAGTTACGACTACCTCTCATGGAAATGGTCATATGTTAATTACTTACTTAACGCTGTTGAATCCCAAAAATGATATCTAATATAATGCACTGCGTAAACCCCTAACAATTAAATTCAAATAGAGTGAAGGGATCTCTACTTGAATGGTTCATGAGGCACAACACTTGCTAAGGTTTTGCAAATGGGGTAGCAAGCTAAGTGGGCTTAATTGTGGGGAAAACTCTATAGTTAAGCGTGCTTGAGCCAGAGGAGATCTGGGATGGGTGACCTCCCAGGAAGTCCTTGTTACCGGGTGCAAGCCCCGGAAGTGACAATTGATGCTATGTGATTCATTTCACTAGTTTCAATCCCACTTCTTCACCCCTGTGAGCATCACCCGATGCAATGAGTGCTAAGTGAACAATTCGAAAATCATGAGAAATTAGTAAGTTACGACTACCTCTCAAGGAAATGGTCATACGCTAATGACTTACTTAACACACTTGAATCCCAAAAATGATATCTAATATAATGCACTGCGTAAACCCCTAATACTTAAATTCAAAAAGAGTGAAGGGATCTCTACTTGAATGGTTCATGAGGCACAATACTTGCTAAGGTTTGCAAATGGGGTAGCAGGCTAAGTGGGTTTGATTGTGGGGAAAACTCCGCAGTTAAGCATGCTTGAGGCAGAGGAGATCTGGGATGGGTGACCTCCTGGGAAGTCCTGGTTACCGGGTGCAAGCCCCGGAAGTGATGATTGATGCTATGTGATTCATTTCACTAGTTTCAATCCCACTTCTTCACCCCTGTGAGCATCACCCGATACAATGAGTGCTAAGTGAACAATTCAAAAATCATGAGAAATTAGTAAGTTACGACTACATCTCATGGAAATGGTCATACGTTAATGACTTACTTAACACAGTTGAATCCTAAAAACGATATCTAATATAATGCACTACGTAAGCCCCTAATACTTAAATTCAAAAGGAGTGAAGGGATCTCTACTTGAATGGTTCATGATGCACAATACTTGCTAAGGTTTTGCAAATGGGGTAGCAGGCTAAGTGGGCTTGATTGTGGGGAAAATTCCACAGTTAAGCATGCTTGAGCCAGAGGAGAAGTGGGATGGGTGACCTCCTGGGAAGTCCTGGTTACCGGGTGCAAGCCTTGGAAGTGACGGTTGATGCTATGTGATTCATTTCACTAGTTTCAATCCCACTTCTTCACCCCTGTGAGCATCCCCCGATGCAATGAGTGCTAAGTGAACAATTCAAAAAATCATGAGAAATTAGTAAGTTACGACTACCTCTCATGGAAATGGTCATACATTAATGACTTACTTAACACACTTGAATCCCAAAAACGATATCTAATATAATGCACTGCGTAAACCCCTAATACTTAAATTCAAAAAAGAGTGAAGGGATCTCTACTTGAATGGTTCATGAGGCACAATACTTGCTAAGGTTTTGCAAATGGGGTAGCAAGCTAAGTGGGCTTGATTGTGGGGAAAAATCTACAGTTAAGCGCGCTTGAGCCAGAGGAGATCTGGGATGGGTGACCTCTCGGGAAGTCCTGGTTACCAGGTGCAAGCCCCGGAAGTGACGATTGATGCTATGTGATTCATTTCACTAGTTTCAATCCCACTTCTTCACCCCTGTGAGCATCACCTGATGCAATGAGTGCTAAGTGAACAATTCAAAAATCATGAGAAATTAGTAAGTTACGACTACCTCTCATGGAAATGTTCATACGTTAATGACTTACTTAACGCAGATGAATCCCAAAAACGATATCTAATATAATGCACTGCGTCAAACCCTAATACTTAAAAAACTCTACACACATTCAGTTATAAATTGATCAAGAATACCATATAACAGATTTGAAAAACTAAATTCAAAAACATGCATAAACACACAGGATTTACATGTTAAAACCTTGGCAGGGTGTCAACAAAACATCCACGGGGCAAGGGATTGGAATCTCTATTAATTCAACAATGATTCTCCACGATTACATTTCTCAGGCATTCACTAGTTTTATACTAGCCTCCTCTGTTACATAACTGCTATTTCGGTATAGAACTAACTATTAAAATTTTTACCCAAATTTACATAATTCATTGGCAAACTTCCAACAAACTCCACCTTGACAACAATTTTCCTAATCCCTTGCCCATGCCCATTCATCGTCTTTTCTGCAAGCCAAGAGAAGCTAAACACCATCACGGCTTCTCTACTGTAATTGGCTTTGTGAATATGTCTGCATAATTCTCTCGCGTATGGACCTTTTGAACAACTACTTTTCTGCCATCGATCAGATGTCTCAGAAAATGATACCTTACATCAATGTGCTTGGTTCTGTTGTGATAAGTAGTATTTGTAGCCAAGTGAATTGCACTTTGACTGTCACAAAGTATAGTCACTTTCTCCTACGTCCTTCCAATCTCATCGAGCAGACCCTTTAACCAGATTGCTTCTTTACTGGCATCTGAAGCAGCTATATATTCAGCTTCCATAGTGGACAACGCAATTGTTTCTTGAAGCTTTGGCTTCTAACTAATTACTCCACCTGCAAGAGTAAAGACATAACCTGTAGTAGATCCTCTTCTGTCCAAATCACCTGCATAGTCAACATCTACATATCCGCAAACTGAACCTTCACTACCATTAAAGATGATGCAATGGTTACTTGTGCCTCTTAGATATCGAAGCACCCATTTGACTGCTTGCCAATGTTCTTTACTTGGATTTTCCATGAACCTGTTGACAACTCCAACTGCATGTGAAATGTCAGGTCTTGTAGATACCATCGCATAAATTAAGTTGCCTACATCATTTTTATATGGTACATGAGACATATACTACTTCTCTTCATCAGTTCTAGGACTCAAAACCGAAGAAAGCTTAAAATGGGAAGCTAGTGGAACATTAATAGGTTTCACATTGTTCATAGAGAACTTTTCAAGTACTTTCTCCACATACTTCTGCTGCGATAACCAAAGCTTACCATTTTTCCTATCTTTGTGTATCTCCATGCCAAGGATATGTTTTTCTGCTCCAAGATCCTTCATATCAAACATCCTAGAGAGTTGATCCTTTAACCTGTTGATCTCTTCCATGCTTTTTCTTGCAATAAGCATATCGTCAACATACAAAGCTAAGATAATGAATATGCCATTGAAACTTTTGAAGTATACACAATGATCATACTCACATCTTATAAATTTCTGGCTCACCATGAAGGAATTAAGCTTCTTGTACCATTGTCTGGGAGACTGCCTCAGACCATACAATGATTTCCTGAGCTTGGAAACTAATCTTTTGTTGTGACCTTGTACAAAACCTTCTGGCTATTCCATATATATCTCTTCATTCAAATCACCATGTAGAAATGTTGTTTTAACATCTAACTATTCTAACTCAAGATTAAGTAACGCAGTTAGTGCCAACATAGTAGGAAGAGAAACAAGTTTTACAACTGGAGAAAAAATCTTATGAAAGTCTATACCTTCAACCTAAGAATACCCTTTTTCTACCAGTCTCGCCTTATACCTTTCGATACTTCCATCAACTTTCCATTTCAATTTGAAGACCCACTTGCATCCAACAACACTTCTCCCTTCAGGAATCTCTACAAGATCTCAAGTATTGTTCTTGGCTAAGGAATCCATTTCCTCTTCCATAGCCATTTTCCATTTTTCGCTATGTATCATCTACTGCTTCCTGATAACAAGAAGGTTCCCCATATTCAGTAATGAAAGCAAAAGATGAAGAAGAATATTCACACCTTTTGGGAGTTTTTCTTTCCCTTGTAGACCTTCCTAGAGCAACTGGTTGCTGAACTGGTTCAGAAACTTGAACTAGCTCAGAAGCTTCAACGACTTCCTTTGTGTCTTCAAACACATTTTTCTCCAGAAGTCTCTCCTTCGTTTTGACTGTCATCGAAAGGTCTAGCCTCCAAATGAACTCATTGATTTGGCAATACCAGTTCCTATTCAATTCTTTCAACATTTGATTTTAAAAGAGAAGATTCATCAAATGTTACATCTTGACTAATGACTATCTTCCGTAATGTAGGATCCCACAACCTATTTCCTTTCACTGCATAGTCATACCCAACAAAGACATAAGACTTTGATTTTGAATTTAATTTTGAACATTGATTTTTAGGAATAAGAGAATAAGAAACACAACCAAATATCCTCAAATGTGAATAATCACAAGACTGACCTATCCAAAATTCTTCAGGAATTTTACAATTAATTGCTACTAAAGGTGATCTGTTAACTAAATAACAAGCAATAGATACCGCTTCTGCCCACAACTCCTTTTGCAAGTTAATATTGCTAATCATGCTTTTGGATCTTTCCATAAGAGTCCAATTTATACGCTCAGTAACACCATTTTGCTGAGGAGTATAAACAATAGTTCAATGTCTAAAAATTCCCTCATCCTTATAGTATTGCTAAAATTCAATTGAAGTGAACTCACCACCATTGTCAGTTCTTAAACATTTAATAGATTTGCCTGTTCTTTTCTCTACCATTGCTTTAAATTGTTTAAAGACATTGAATACATCAGCTTTCTTTTTTAGTATAAAGACCAAAATTTTATAGTAGAAATCATCAATAAACGTTAAAAGATATAGAGCACCTCCATATGACACAACAGGGGATGGTCCCCACAGATCATAATGAATATAGTCTAAAATATCTTTACTATTATGATTTCAAACTTTAAATCTCTGTTTACACTGTTTTCCATACACACAATGTTTACAGTAATCTAACTTCAAGGATTTCAGTTCGGGAAGAGATTTATGTTTCATCAGTATCTGAAGACCTTTCTCACTCATATGACCTAATCGCTGATGCCATAGACGAGTACCTACTTCTTCCTTTTCTGACACAACCACTGCTTCGCTGACCTGAGTACTTCCTTTTAACCTATAAAGATTTCCGACCTTTTCTGCTTCCATAACCACTAGGGCTCCTTTAGAGACTTTCAAGATGCCATCTTGACCTGTAAACTTATAACCATCTGAATCCAACACTCCCAAAGAAATCAAATTTTTCTTCAAATCAGGTACATGTCTAACACTAGTTAATGTTCTAGCTATGTTATCATACATCTTAACCCTTATATTCCCCATCCCAATAGTCTGGCATGACACATTATTACCCATAAACACAGAACTACGTTTACATTTTCATATGAAGTAAACCAATTTATATGTGGGTACATGTGATGAGAAGCACCAAAGTCTAACAACTAGCTTTCTAAACCCTGAAGAGACATTACATTCAGGTGAAGTTTTATCTATCATACATAATTCTTCAGCTGATAAAACTTCATATATCATACCTGAATCGACCCGATTCTCTTCCTTCTTCGGGTTATTAGATTCTTTCCATTTCCAACAGTCTTTCTTCAAGTGTCCAATTTTATTGCAGTGCCAAGATTTTGCGTTACACTTCTTTCCCTTTGATCTAGATCTGGAAGACCCCCTTGGTTTTTCTCCTCTTTCCTTTGAGCATCCTCTTGCTACCATGGCTTCTAATGCAGCTATTTCAGTGCTAGATTTCCTTCGTACTTCTTCAAACAAGAGATCTCCCATGACTAATTCAAACTTCAAAGAATTAGCAGTGCTCACACTGATTGAAATTACGAAGTGATCCCATGATTAGGGTAGAGAACACAACAAGATTATGGCTTTATCTTCTTCCTGAATTTTAACTTCCATATCTGTTAATTGGGATATAAGTGTATTAAAAAACATTCAAATGTTCTGCAACTTTTGAACCTTCTGTCATTCGAAGACTGTACAACTATCTTTTCAGATAAATTTTGTTGGTTAATGACTTTGTCATATAGAGTTTTCCAGTTTTTCCCACAATCCTGACGTTGTAGTCTCTTCAACAATATTGAAGAGAACTTCATCCACGAGGCATAACTGGATGGTACTAAGAGCTCAGGCATCCAAGTCCCCCCAGTCTGAAGTAATCATGGTTGCACATTTCTTAGTTGCCCCATCTAATGCCTTGTGCAACCCTTGTTGTACAAGAAGATCCCTAACCTTCAATTTCCAAAGAGAAAAATTGCTCTTTCCGGTGAATTTCTCCACCTCGAATTTTGCATTCGACTTCTTGGCTGTTTTTCTAGGGTTTCAATCTTCATTCATTGAGCTAGGGTTTTTCCTTTTCAAAAAAAAAAAACTAAGTCTTTGAACTAGGGTTTATATTTTTCTTTTCAAGAAATAAATTTTTATTTATTTTTAATTGAAAACCATTTCTTTCTTGCTAACCCCCCCCTTTTTTTTTTTTGAAAACAAACAAAGAAACCCTTCCTTTTCCTACAATAAAGAAACCCACCCTTTTCCTCCAAAAATCCACCCCTTTACAAAAACTTAATTTGATTTCAATCTGCTGTTTTTGTTTCAAAACAAAAATTTCTACTGAAAATAAAATTGTTCTGGAAATTTTAATAAATACCTAGGTTCAACAGGAAACAACAGCTTGATGGGGTTCCTCTTCATGCAGCTCTGGCTCTGCACACAAGCATGTCACTCCTGCACACACATATCTGGCAACACTTATGCCCGCAACTGTGGCAGTGAACACACCGAGGGTTTGGCAGCATCCACACAATATGATAAAGCGGTCTGGCAACGTAGACTTGATGTTCAGGCAGAAAGGTTTCGGCTCCGGCAGCGCAAAGGTTCACGCAACAAATGCATGCAGGTTGCAGCCACAGTTCAGGCAGTGTCCCTTGCACGTAAAACATCCCTTCACGCAAAGTACGTTGACCTCTTCAGGTAGAGAAATCTTCCACGAAGGCAACACCGCAAGAAAAACTTTCACGCGGGCTCTGCCTAGTTCTATAGCCCTTCCACATAGCTCTTCACGCAAGTTCAGGATAGCCCTTCGCGCACCTTTTTTGCAGACATGCAACCACCCTCAATGCTCCTCATGCTAGCAACAACGTCCTTTCCTTCTTACACAGAGATGGGAAGCACTTCACGTAGCAGGTCCTTCTCTTCTTATGCAGGGTAGGTTGCTCTAATACATAGCTCTGGCACGCTCTACGCTCAGCCACACACTCGACCGCGTAGTGATCCAATTTCTCTATGCTGAAATTGTTTTTTCACCACACTCAGATTCACGCTCACACTCTGATACCATTTTTTGTTTGAATAGGGGAAATAATGAGGAAAGAAACTCTACACACATTCAGTTATAAATTGACCAAGAAAAGAATATAACAAATTTGAAAAACTAAATTCAAACACATGCATAAACACACAGGATTTATGTGTTAAAACCTTGATAGGATGTCAAGGAAACATCCACAGGACAAGGGATTGGAATCCACGATTATATTTCTTGGGCATTCACTAGTTTTATACCAGCCTCCTCCGTTACATAATTGCTATTTTGGTATAGAACTAACTAGTTACATTTTTACCCAAATTTACATAACTCGTTTTCAAACTTCCAACAAAGAATCTTGTCATATTGTTATAAAACATTTTGATTGTAAAATAAGTTTTGTTTTTTGTGCATGTGGTTACAAAGAATCTTGTCATATTGTTATAAAATATTTTGATTGTAAAATAAGTTATGTTTTTGGTGCATGTGGTTTTGATTATCCATGGTATTGGCCCATGGTATTGTAATAAAGTCTATTCACAAGCTCATAATATCAATGGCAAAGCACGGGTGAATATCCATAGTTAAAAATCTTGTCATATTTCTATTGTAAAATAAGATATGTTTTTTGTGCATGTGGTTTTGATTATCGTTGGTATTGGCCCATGGTATTGTAATAAATGCTATTTACAAGTTAAAATTGGAGTTTTCTTTAGTGCGACCTTTTGGAGTTTCCAGTGCCAATAAACTATTTACAAGTTAATATTGGAGTTGTCTTTAGTGCGACCTTTTAGAGTTTCCACAGGAAAAGCTTCCCAAAAGTCACACTAAAGACAACTCAATTAATATTATCCACGTGGAAGTCAATATCATGGATTAAAAATCTTACCATAATGTTATAAAATATTTCGATTGTGAAATAGGTTATGGCTTTCCGCATTTGGTATTGATAAGCCATGGTATTATAACAAAGTCTATATTTGGACACGAGGGCTTATATTACTTTTAACTTTTTATTTATTACTTTTTGTTTATTACCTTCAACTTTTTATTAATAATTGAGCAAACATTTAAATATTTACACTCATCCCCAATATAACTTTTAAATTTTAACTTTTTATTATTTTTTAATTGTGTCGACATTTAAAATGGTTTATAATACTTATATTACACCTACACATCTACCCTATAATAACTAAAATACCCTTCAACCCAATAAAAATTAAATATTAAAAAAAAAATCATTAATAATTAAAATTTATATTAAATCTGAATACAAAATTAAATTTACTTAATATTTTTCCCAAAAAGTGCTTTATCCAACATTATCCTCCTCTTAAACAACAAATTTAAAAAGGCCAATGGCGTGGGACCCGCTTTCATTAAAATTCACAAAGTTAATTGTATATATAACCCTCACCCGGAAGACATTCACGCGTTCTTTGTTCACATCACTAGAGAACCTGCGGGTGAAGGAACGATACAGTACGCAATTACGTGTCTTAGAGTCGTGGACTTAAATATCAAGAAAATTCTTGACAATGGAAGTTGTTGGAGTAGACATGCACAGTGTTGCAACGACAGAGAAATGGGGCAAGGTGTTAAGCAAGGTTTTTAAGGGCGTGGTGGTGTTAACAGTCACTGTCACTCGTGATTTCGATACTAAGAGCGCCGGTGTCTTTAAAGCTACTGGTTTCATTGCAGATAAGCAACGTGGGCTCATGCTCACGAACCGCCATGTCGTTTGTCCCGGACCTGTTATGGCTGAGGCTACGTTTCTCAATAATGAGGAGATTCCCATTTATCCTCTGTATCGTTACCCTGTTCATGATTTTGGATTTTTTGGTTTTGATCCCGGAGCAGTTCGGTTTATGGAAATTGAGGAAATCCCTCTTGCACCAGAAGCTGCAGCTACTGGATTGGAGATCCGGGTGGTGGGTAATGACAGTGGTGACAAGCTTTCGGTTTCTGCAGGAACCCTAGCCCGACTAGATCGACCGAGCCCTGTTTACTCACCGATTAAGTACAATGATTCAATACATTTTATATGTAGGCAGCTTCAGGGACAAAAGGAGGCTCAAGTGGGTCTCCAGTAATAAATTGCGAGGCACAAGCAGTTGGATTAAATGCGGGTGGTAGACAAGAAGGTTCTTCTGCATATTATCTTCCATTAGTTCGAGTGGTAAGGGCTTTGCAAATTTTATAGAGGTGCAAGGATGAGTCAGACACTTGATGGCATGCAGTCCATATACCTTGAGGGACACTCCACATGACTCTTCTTCACAAAGGATTCGATGAGGCACGTAGGTTAGGGCTTCAAGGCGAGACTGAGGAATTACTGAGAAAGTTTTTTCCCGAAGAGATTTAGAGCGAGGGGATTTACTTGTCAGTGTGAATGATGAGACTGTCACTCATTTCTTGAAGTTGGAGACAATTCTCGATGATAATGTTGTAAAGCCGATAAATTTACATTTTGAGAGGGGTGGTGTTCCTATAAAGATTACTTTGGAGATCCAGGACTTACATTCTATAACTCCAAACAATTTTTTGGAACAAAGTGATGGCATAGTTCATCCTTTATCGTACCAACAGGCTAGGAATTTATCCTTCAACTGTGGTCTAGTGTATGTTGCACAACCAGGGTACATGTTATCAAGTGCAGGTGTTCCTTCTCGTGATATCATTAAAAAATTTGCAGGGAAGGAAACTACAAGGGTCGAACAATGTATATCTATTTTGTCAAAATTACATCGAGGATCAGGGGTTCCTCTAGAATTTGTGAAACATCGAGATCATCATCGAACGATGGTTGTCCTTGTAACTATTGACAGGCATGATTGGTACGGAGAACCTCAACTATACAATCGAAATGATGAGAGTGGATTGTGAAAAAGGACGCCTGCAATCTTGCAAATCCCATTTTCAGCAGATGAACAAGTTGGCGGAATGGAAGTGGATTCAACAAAACTCATTAGCAGTCCAAGATTGAAAAGTATTATTAGCAATGTAAGTGGTGGGGGTGATATGCCACAGTTTCATTCTTTTGTTTCAGACTCTATCAGTATTGACAGAAGCAAGGCGAAGAGGAGATGGCTGAATGATCAAGATGAGCCAGGTACAACTCTGGAAATTCAAACCCCATCTTTAGAGGAAGCCATAAAACCAAGCCTTGTCATGGTTGATGTCGATATACCACCATTATCAGTGCTTGATTGTGTGCCGAATAAACCTCTTTCTCAAACCGGGGTGGTGGTCTATCATTCTAAAACCATAGGAATAGTTGTGATTGACAGAAATACAGTTCCCACATCTGTGGCAGATGTCATGTTATCATTTGCTGCATACCAAGCGGAAATCCCTGGGCAGGTTATTTTTTAGCACCCTGTACACAATTATGCATTAGTGGCATATGATCCTGTCGCACTAGGTCCATCCGGTGCTGTTGAAATATTAATTTCAACTTGCCGTGCTGCACATAATTCACAAAACTGCCTGACCATATCGGACCTCTTTTCACGAAAAGTGGTTTTCCTCCAAACGCGCCCGATGCAATTAGAACCTGCCACGAGTCAATTGTACTTTCAACAAAACAACTTTCTATCCGGACGTAACATTTGTTCTGTTTGGGTGAGCGATGATCGTTGGATTGGAGTGAAGTCATTTCGCCGTCGATTGAAGTCAAAGATGCATACAGTACTAACCATGGAATTCGCGTGAAATTTTTGTTTGACCGTCGTTTACTGCAATAGAGTAATTAATAGTATTTACGTTGGTTCGTAAATTGTTGGTAGAACTTTAAATTTTAATGTTTTTTATTATTACGGAACGTATGTAAGTTTTTTATTTGAATGCATATCCATTGTATGGGATATATATATATATATATTTTTGTGTGTTGACTTTTTGTTTTGCAATAAAACATATGCGTGCGAAATTGTGTGTTGACTTTTTGTATTGCCAGAAAACATAATCACAGCAGTGCGAAACTAGAGTAGCTCGCAAATGAACAACAATGCGAAGCAAACAAAACCAGAGAAGAGCTTAATTTTTCTGTGCAGTGATTTTGAAATGTGCAGCAACGCATATAAAGGTTGTATTGCTGGATATGTAATGTAACAAGCGCAGAAGCGTGAAGAAGGGAAGCAAGTTTTTTTCTGAAACCAAAAGTGTGTAAATGGTGTGAGTAAAGAAATGTTTTTTTTCACTGCAAAGTGAATGTAATGTGAGGAAGTTTTTTTACAACATATGTAAGAATTGTTATTACAACAGTATATGTAAAAGTTCCTTTTACAGCAGTGAATGTAAAAGAGATTTTTACACACAACATTGTAAAATCTCAGGAGGAGACAAAGTAATTTTCTTTGTTGAGATGTTCTTGGTGAATCCATCTGTGAGAGAGGAAGAAATAGTAAGAGGCACTTTATTAATGAATAGAAAGTTTTATGTGTGTTGTTGAAACTCTGTTCTCTGCGGAATTTTTTTTTGCTTCCCTGTGTTAAGATCCTGGAGAAACCAAAACAAAGCATTGTCTCTGTGTTCAGTTAGTTTGTTTTTGGAATTTTACTAGAAAAACTCCCAACAGTGGTATCAGAGCAGATCCAGGCTCTTTGAAGGTGTCAAAGAAGGTGAATGAAGGAGTTTTTTGTTGCGGCAACTTCTGTAACAGAGTGAAGTCTCAGGCAAAAGGATCCAGGTATTTCTCAGATTAGTTTTTTGTGTTACTACTGAAGAAATAGTCAGTATTTTTAAATACATAGTTAAATATTTGAAGCATAGCTGAGAATGAAAGGAATGGCCAGCACCAACACTAGTATGGGTACTTTTAATACTCAGCTCCCACGGTTTAATGGAAAGAACTATGACTACTGGGCAATAACCATGAAAGCCCTGTTTGCTTCTCAAGATCTATGGGAATTAGTTGAGGATGGTTTTGAAGAACCAGCAGATGAAAATGAGTTTAATAGATTAACTCAGGCAGAGAAGGATCTGTTGAAGAGAAATGGGAAGAAGGGTTCAAAAGCCCTTTTATTTTTGTACCAAGCAGTGGACTAGAGTGTGTTTCCAAGGATAGTAGCAGCCAAGACATCCAAAGAAGCATGGAAAACTCTCAAGACAACTTATAAAGGCATGGAGAAAGTGAAGACAACAAATCTACAGTTGCTGAGGAAAGATCTTGAAAATTTGTGCATGAAGGAGTCAGACAATATTGACTCATTCTTCACACATGTAATTGGTCTAGCCACACAGATAATGTCTCATGGAGAAACTCTTGAAGAAAGGAGGATTGTGGAGAAAATATTGAGGGTTCTACCCTCAAAGTTTGATGTGATTTTCACCACCATAGAAGAGACAAAGGATCTCTCAAACTTTTCAGTTGATGAACTTCATGCATCACTGATAACACATGAGCAGAGGTTGAGTAGAAATGTAAACTCATCTCTAGAGCAAGCCTTTAAGACCCAGATGTCATTTGGAAGAGGAAGAGGTCAAGGCAGAGGAAGCAAAAGAGGAAGAGGCAGAAGCCAAAACGGAGGTGGAAGGAACAATTCAGCAAATACTCAAGGAAGAGGCAGCAATCCAAATCAGAACCAAGGCCAAGGTAGCAGCCAACAAAGTGGACAACATCATGCTCAAGGAAAAAGGTATGAAAAATCCAATTTCCAATGTTATTATTGTAAAAAATATGGGCATTATGCAAATAAATGTAGGAAGAAGCAGCATGATATGAATAATAGATCTAGTGCACATATCACTAGAGAAAACATCAGCCAAGATAATGTGCTTTTAGCTTGTAACATGGCTGAAACAAACAGTGATGATATATGGTTTCTAGATTCCGGTTGTAGTAACCATATGACATGAAACATAGCTTTGTTTTCTACTTTAGATCAAAATGTGAAGTCACAAGTCACACTTGGGACTGATAGCAAAATTTCTATTATGTGTAAAGGAGAAGTAAAAATATTTACAAAGAAAGGTGAAAGGAAAACTATAGCAGATGTCTATTATGTTCCTGGAATGAAGTGTAACCTCTTAAGTATTGGACAGCTTGTTCAAAAGGGTTACAATGTTTTCTTTGTGAATGATGTATTCACCATCATGGATAGAGCACCCAACAAACGATGTATTGCTGAAGTGAAGATGACGAGGAACAAGATGTTCCCTCTCAGAATAAGGGCAAATTTGAAAAACAAAGAAGTAATTGCAGCAGTTACCTAAGAGGCTTTCCAAAGCGTACCAAAGGATGGAAATTGGTTGTGGCACTTGAGATTTAGACACCTCAACTTTGGAGGTCTTAACTTGTTGAGTAGAAAAGGAATGGTAATAGGATTACCATTGATAGAGAAACCGGACAACCTTTGTGAAGGTTGTATCTCTGGGAAACAACACAGAGAAATTTTTCCATCACGGAAAAGCATAAGGGCAAAGACACCCTTAGAGATTGTCCACTCAGACTTATGTGGACCGATGCAAACCCCATCATTAGCAGGCAGCCAATATTTTCTAACATTCGTTGATGATTTCACCAGAAAGACTTGGTCTTATTTTTTAAAGAACAAAAGTGAAGTGTTTGAAAAATTTCGAAATTTCAAAGCACTTGTGGAAAACCAAAGCGGGCTGCATATCAAAGTTCTGAGAACTGATAGAGGAGGTGAGTATATCTCCAAGGAATTCCTATGGTTTTGTAGAGAAAATGGAATACACAAGCAATTTACAGCAAGTTACATTGCACAACAAAATGGAGTTGCTGAGAGGAAGAATAGGACCATCATGGATATGGCAAGGAGTATGTTAAAGGCAAAGAATTTTCCAAATTATTATTGGGCTGAAGCTGTACATTGTGCAGTATATATTTTGAATAGATCCCCTACAAAATCTGTGATGAACAAAGTATCGGAAGAAGCATGGAGTGGAAGAAAGAAAGGAGTCACCCACATGAAAGTTTTTGGTTGTGTGGCTTATGCACACATTCCAGATCAACGAAGGAGGAAGTTGGACAGCAAAGGGGAGAAATGTATTTTTATTGGATACAGTGAGGAATCCAAAGCTTACAGGTTGGAAACAGTGAATGTTAAAAATTGTTTGTCTCATGATGAAGATGATGAAGAGATGGCTGAAATACATCCCCAAACAGCAGCGCCAACACAAGGACACGAGGAGACACCCTTGAAGAGAAATGATAGTGCTTCTCCAAGCACACCACAAGGAGGAAATTGAAGTGCTTCTTCAAACACTTGCACACCAAATGAAAGAGATAAGAAATTCAGAAATTTAAGTGACATTTATGATGAAGGGATGATTTCCTTGTTTTCTTTGTATTGTCATGTTGATGACCCTATTCATTTCAAAGATGCAATTAAAGATAAGAAATGGATAGAAGCTATGGATGAGGAGATGAATGCCATAGAAAGAAACAAGACATGGGATTTAGTTGAGCTACCAAAAGGTAAAGAGGTCATTGGAGTTAAATGGGTCTACAAGACCAAATGTAGTGCTGAAGGCAAGATAGAAAGCCACAAGGCAAGACTGGTTGTCAAGGGATACAAGCAGCAGTATGGGAGAGACTATGAGGAGACTTTCGCACCGGTTGCAAGAATGGAAACCGTGAGAGCAGTGCTATCTATAGCAGCACAAAACAAGTGGAAAGTTTACCAAATGGACGTGAAGTTAGCATTCCTAAATGGAGTGTTAATGGAAGAGGTTTACATTGAACAACCTCCAGGATATGAAAAGAAAGGCCAAGAGCACAAAGTATGCAGATTAAAGAAAGCTCTTTATGGGCTGAAGCAAGCACCAAGAGCATGGTACAGTAGGATAGACTCCTATCCACTGGAAAATGGATTTGAGAAGTGTGAGGGAGAACCCACCATCTACATCAAAGAAAATGATGGTAAAATTTTAATTGTTGTGTTATATGTTGATGATGTTATTTTTACAAAGAATGATGACTACCTCATTGAAAATTTCAAATCAGTCATGAAAGAAGAATTTGAAATGACTGACATGGGTTTGCTGAGATACTTCTTAGGAATAGAAGTAGATCAAAATGAAAATGGGATTTTTATCTCACAAGCAAGATATGTAAATGAGGTGTTGGGTAGATTTAATATGCAGGACAACAAGGCAGTAATCACTCCCACAGTGATGGGATTAAAACTCAGCAAAGAGGACAACAACAAGTATTTTGATCCTAGCTTGTATAAGAGCATTGTTGGTAGCCTAATGTATTTAACTGCAACTAGGCCTGATATAATGTTTGCTGTTAGTTTAATTTCCAGATACATGGAGAGGCCAAAAGAGGCACATTGGCAGGCAGCAAAATAATTCTGAGGTATGCTAAAGGTACTAAAATGTTTGGCATTTTATATACTGTCTCAGAATGTTCAGATTTAGTTGGATACACTGATAGTGATTGGGCTGGAAGTGTAGATGGTCGGAAAAGCACATCCGGTTATGTCTTTAACATGGGTTTAGGAGCCATTTCATGGGCTTCTAAGAAACAGCCTATTGTGGTGTTGTCTACAGGAGAGGCTAAATATGTGACAGCTACAGCAGCAGCATGTCAAGTAGTTTGGATGAGAAGGACGTTAAAGAGCTTAGGCCAAGAGCAGGCAAAAGGGATGGTGATTTTTTGTTACAATAGCTCAGATATTGCATTATCCAAGAGTTTCGTGTTTCATAAGAGAACGAAGCACATTGATACAAGGTTTCACTACATCAGGGAAATGGTGAACAATGGTGAAATCATTTTAGAACATTGTAGGACTCAGGAACAGGTTGCAGACATTTTGACAAAGCCATTGGACCAGAAAAGATTTGAATTTTTGAGGAAATTTCTGGGTATGACTGAATGCCCAGCAGTTGAAATTAAAGTGGAGTGTTGAAATATTAATTTCAACTTGCTGTGCTGCACTTAATTCACAAAACCGCCTGACCATATCGGACCACTTTTCACGAAAAGTGGTTTTCCTCCAAACGCGCCTGATGTAATTAGAACCTGCCACAAGTCAATTGTACTTTCAGCAAAACAACTTTCTATCTGGATGTAACATTCATTCTATTTGGGCGAGCGATGATCGTTGGATTGGAGTGAAGCCATTTCGCCGTTGATTGAATTCAAAGATGCATACAAGACTAACCATGGAGTTCGTGTGAAATTTTTGTTTGACCGCCATTTACTGCAGTAGAGTAATTAATAGTAATTATGTTGGTTCGTAAATTGTTGGTAGAACTTTAAATTTTAATGTTTTTTATTATTACGGAAGTATGGGGGTAGAAAACGTACGTAAGTTTTTTATTTGAATGCATACACATTGTATGCGATATATATATATATATATATATATATATATATATATATATATATATATTTGTGTGTTGACTTTTTGTATTGCAAGAAAACATACACACAGCAGTGCGAAACTAGAGCAGCTCGCAAATGAACAACAATGCGAAGCAAAAAAAACCAGAGCAGGGGTTAATTTTTCTGTGCAGGGATTTTGAAATGTGCAGCAACACATATAAAGGTTGTATTGGTGGATATGTAATGTAACAAGCGCAGAAGCGTGAATAAGGGAAGAATGTTTTTTTTTTTAAACGAGAAGTGTGTAAATGGTGTGAGTAAAGAAATGCTTTTTTCACCGCACAGTGAATGTAATGTGAGGAATTTTTTTTACGGCATATGTAAGAATTGTTATTACAGCAGTATATGTAAAAGTTCCTTTTACAGCAGTGAAGGTAAAAGAGCTTTTTACACACAGAATTGTAAAATCTCAGGAGGAGACAGAGTAATTTTCTTTGTTGAAATGTTCTTAGTGAATCCCTCTGTGAGAGAGGAAGAAATATGTAATATGCAGTTTATTAATGAATAGAAAGTTTTGTGTGTTATTGAAACTCTATTCTCTGGAGAATTTTTTTTTTGCTTCCCTGTGTTAAGATCCTGGAGAAACCAAAATAGAGCATTGTCTCTGTGTTCAGTTAGTTTGTTTTTGGAATTTTACCAGAAAAATTCCCAACAGGTGTTGCAGCTGTACATGCAGCTGTTCTTCTTCCTAAACCTACTTTTCTTAAAGGTGATGTTGTGCATCTTGTTGGTTTGAGAAAGAGCTTAGAACTTGCATCACACAAGTGCATTGTCACAAGCCCACAAGTTTCATTGAATATTGCTGCAACTGATATTCCCCGTTATAGAGCAATGAACATGGACGTAATCGAATTAAAGGCACATTTACGGAATTTATTTGCTGGTGTGTTAGTCAACGATCATGGAAGGCTTCGGGCATTATGGGTTGGCTTCTACAGTCGCAACAGATATAATAATCTGGTTGTGAGTGCAATTCTAATTTATGCTGTCAGCCAGATTTCAGAGAGGATTATTCACGGATTTGCAGGTTTACCTTTGCTTGGTAACGGAATGAAAATATCTATGCCCATTGTCCGCATTTTAGAGGTTGAAGTTTGTACAACCTTACTTTCAAAGGTGTGCATCTTTGGGTTAAGTGACAAATGGATTAGTGATTTAGCAAACAAAGATCCTCTAAGACAACAGGTGTTGCAAGTCAAGTGTTGTTTTGCTGGATCATGAGCATCAGGTACGCTGGACGCTGGTGACATGCGGTTGGCCATAGATGGGAACATGGTTACCAATTATCGGGATGTTGAGAATGCTTGCCAGCAGGTTGAAGAGAGCAAGGATGAGCAAGGTGATCTAAGACTTACAATTTTCCGCCAGGGTAAGGAGATTGGAGTTCTTGTGGGCACATATGTATGAAGTGGGCTTCAAATCATGCACATCGTAAGTTGGTGCGGCTATACTGTAGAGGAGACAAACTCAGCTGTCGGCTCGTTAGGATTTTGGCCTCTTGAACATAACAGTGTATACCTGTTGTGATATAATTTGGGATGCCCCACTGATAGATATGCAGATCATACTGAGCATTGGATTGTTCAATTAAATGATAAACCGACGCCTGATTTGCAGACATTTGTAAATGTAATAAAAGAGTTGGAACACGGTGACTTTGTTCGTGTTAAGATATTGAATTTAGATGGAAAACGCCATGTTTTTTCTTTGAAGCAAGACTTGCATTACTGCCCGACGTGGGAACTTAAATTTGACAAAGAAACGGCAACATGGATTCAAACAACCATTAAATCGGTCTCTAAGAGCTAAGAGCATGAGCTCGTAGAGCATCTCATGGACCAAATAGAATGATCAAATTTTCATACACGGAGATGCAAAGAGCATTATGAACTAGATCACGGATTTTACACTTTTCAGTTTTTCCTATATTCTTTAACTGGATGAGGTGTACTAATTTTTTTTAAATAATTGTCAGCCCATTACATTCAACAATATATAAAGAACAGAATAGAGCCATAATTTTTTTCAACTAGATGCGGTGTATTAAAATTTTGATAAATAATTGGTAGCGCATTACATTCACTCATATATAAAGAACATAATAGAACCAGTAATAGATCTTTTAAAAAGGGGCATTGACTAAGATCTAGCTGAGTATGGCTTAGCTATATATGCAGATATATCAACTCCATAGAGGACATCTTTTTTATAATTTTTGATGGTCTTTTAATGGTATGATTTTGATGGCTTTATATGATTTTGTATAACCGGAGGTGAGGGTTATGAATGTATTTTTGTCTCAGATATAAGATAGATGATAGTAGAAAGATACTAATTGTTATAGACTAAAAATCTGAAAACAGTTGACTTTGTTTGGAAAATGTTGAAATATTAAATTCAAACTGCCGTGCGTATTTAATTCAACAAAACCACTAGTCTCCCATCGGACCGCTTTTGCTGAGGCAGTGGTTTTCCTCCGAGGGGCTCTACTACTGTACACCATTTGACGCGTGTCCACAGTAGTTTTTGCGAAATAGCTTTTTATCGGGACGTATCGTTCATTTTGTTTGGGCAACTGATATTCGTCCAATTGCAAGGATGGATGATGACCGTTGATTAAAGTCATAGTTGCGTATAGACCTGCAGTAAACACATTGGGTGAAGTTTTTGTTTTGATTGCTAGTATTCTCCATAAAAGTAATAAATGAAATTTATTGTGATGGGTAGAATGTAGGTAAAAAATTTTAATTTTATTATTTTCTATCAGCGGGAGTATGGGCACAAGTAAATGTTGGTAGAATTTTAAATTTTAATGTTTTTTTGCACGGAAGTATGGGCATAAGTAATTGTATTTGTTATGTTTTTTTTGTTGTTGTGTATTGGATATGCAAGAAAAATCCACGCAGCAGAGGGTGAGTAAAAAATGAAATGAAGAATTTACACAACAGTGTAAAATGAAGGGGAATGCGCAGTAGCGCAACTGTAATAATTCTTGGATGTTGCATATGAAATGAAAAGGGAGAAAATTGCCGCAGAAAATGTAAAGAAATTTTTATTCCCGCAGTGAATGTAAGATTTCAGTAGTGAATGTAATATTCTTGTCTTTTACACAGCAGTAAAAAAAGGATTGCGAGTAAAGACAGTGTGTTATTTTTCTAGAGAGACAAAGCAAATTTTTTTTGTGTATCTGAAGTGTTCTTGTGTAAATCCCTTTGAGAGAGGAAGAAGTATGTAATAGCCAGTCTTTATTAATCAATGAAAAGTGTTTTTATGTGTGAGAAAATCTCTATCTTCTGGAAACAATTTTTTAAGCTTCCCTGTGTCCTAAGATCTTGTGGCAAAACAGAGCATTGTCTCTGTGTTCAGTTTATTTGTTTTGGAATTTATCAGAAAATTCCCAACAGTGGTATCAGAGCTTGTCTAGGCTCTTTGAAGGTGTCAAAGAAGCTGAAGGAAGGACTTCTTGCTGCAGCAGTTTCTCCAGCAGAGTGAAGACTCAGTCAAGAAAGGATTCAGGTATTTCTCAAAGTTTTTTTTGTGTAGCTGTTGAAGACAGTCAGTGATTTTTAAATACACAGTCAAATATTTGAAGCATAGCTGAGAGAGTGCAAGGATGGCTGGAACCAGCACTAGCATGGGCATGTTTAATACTCAGCTCCCATAGTTTAATGGGAAAAACTATGACTATTGGGCAATAACCATGAGAGCCCTGTTTGCTTCTCAAGATTTATGGGAATTAGTTGCAGATGGATTTGAAGAACCAGCAGATGAAGAATAGTTTAATAACTTGACATAGGCAGAGAAAGATCTGTTGAAGAGCTATAAGAAGGAGGACTCAAAAGCCCTCGTATTTTTATATCAAGCAGTGCATGAGAGTGTGTTTCCAAGGATAGCAGCGACCAAGACATCCAAAGAAGCATGGAAAACTCTCAAGACAGCCTATCAAGGCATGGATAAAGTGAATACAACAAAACTAAAGTTGCTGAGGAGAGATTTTGAGAACCTGTGCATGAAGGAGTCAAATAATATTGACTCATTCTTCACACATGTGATTGGTCTGGTCACACAGATAAGGTCTCATGGAGAAACTCTTGAAGAAAGGAGGATTGTGGAGAAACTATTGAGGGTCCTACCCTCAAAGTTCGATGTGATTGTCACCACCATAGAAGAGACAAAGGATCTCACAAACTTTTTAGTTGATGAACTACGTGCATCACTGATAACACATGAGCAGAGATTGAGTAGGAATGAAAACTCATCTCTAGAACAAGCCTTTAAGACCCACATGTCCTTTGGAAGAGGAAGAGGTCAAGGTAGAGGAAACAAGAGAGGAAGAGGCAGAAGCCAAAACAGAGGTGGAAGGATCAGTCCAACAAATGCTCAAGGAAGAGGCAGCAATCCAAATCAGAACCAAGGCCAAGGCAGTAGCCAACAAAGTGGACAACATCATGCTCAAGGACAAAGGTATAAAAAATCCAATGTCCAATGTTATTATTGTAAAAAATATGGGCATTATGCCAATGAATGTAGGAAGAAGCAGCATGATATGAATAATAGATCTAGTGAAAATATCACTAGAGAAAATATCAGCCAAGATAATGTTCTTCTAGCTTGTAACATGGCTTAAAAAAACAATGATGATATATGGTTTCTAGACTCTGGTTGCTGCAACCATATGACAGGAAACATAGCCCTGTTTTCTGCTTTAGATCAAAATGTGAAATCACAAGTCACACTTGGGACTGATAGTAAAATTTCTGTTATGGGAAAAGGAGAAGTAAAAATATTTACAAAGGAAGGTGAAAATAAAACCATAGCAGATGTCTATTATGTTCCTAGAATGAAGTGTAACCTCTTAAGTATTGGACATCTTGTTCAAAAGGGGTATAATGTTTTATTTGAGAATGATGTATGCACCATCATGGATAGAGCACCTAGCAAACGATGTATTGCTGAAGTGAAGATGACGAGGAACAATATGTTCCCTCTTAGAATAAAGGTAGATTTGAAAAACAAAGAAGTAATTGCAGCAGTTACCCAAGAGGCTTTCCAAAGCGTACCAAAAGATGAAAATTGGTTGTGGCATTTGAGATTTGGGCATCTCAACTTTGGAGGTCTTAACTTGTTGAGTAGAAAAGGAATGGTAAGAGGATTACCATTGATAGAGAAACTAGAAAGCCTTTGTTGGTATCATCCTAAGCCCCTTTTTCCTTCCCAGTTTCACATCATTTATCCATACATTTTCATCATTTACCCCTCAAAATCCTTGAATATTGATTATTAATTGTTCTATAGTTATTAAATTGCATAAGAATTAATTTAGGAGTTTTATGTTCCAGAATTAGAGGTTTTTGATGACTTGACTACAGGAAGTACCCACAACCTGTAATGAGTTTACCGTTTGACATGTGGCGCAGCGGATGAGCGAGAACGAAAAGCATGGGCGAGAAGTGGAATGTCCAAGGATGGACAAACACCTATCTTCCATCCAAATCGAGCCTCCTATGCATGCGGTCAACTTCAGTCAAAGCAGGGTACTCTGGCGCATAAAAGCAGCAACAACATTGTTCTATTTTCATTTTGATTTTTGTTCTTTTTGAAACTTATGGTATGGAAACATTTTGCAAAAAGACTATGTAAAAACACGGCAACAACACTATGTACATTCACTGCATCGATGACATGGCTGTATGTACGCATGTGTAAATACAGTTAGTTAAATGTTTTGAAGGTTAATTAATGGGTTGTTGAAAACATTTGCTCAGAAGAGAGTTTAGTTAATACACAGAACCGGTTACAGTCCCAACGTGTGTTCACTCTTTTGCATTGGTTGATTGCTGAACGGTGGTAGTCAGTATACCCTTAGGCGTGGACGGGCCCTGCGTCCTTTGTTTGGTATACTGCTCTTCGTTTTGTTACATTTCTTTTAGTTTATATATATATTTGCACAGCGTTGTATTAGTTTCAATCTATATGCTTACACAGCGTTGTATTGGTTTCGATTTATGTATCACACAGGTTGCATCATAGTTCAATTTACATAACTGTTGATTCACATAGTATATATGCTACAGTCATCTGAGCTTTCGATTCCTTTATGTTTTGAGTTTCATTACATGTATATGGTGTGCGCATCCAAAGGGTTTATTGTTATGTTGAATGGTCAGTACTAGGATCTGGAACGAGAATCTTGTAAGGGATTTGGTCCTTGTGTGATTTACAGATGCATGCTCATAAACTCTGCCTTATTTCACTGTCTATTCATGTTCTTTTTATATAGTTTCATAGTGTCAATATCTTGCATGCTGTGTGTGTTTTAAGCAAAGGTTTTCTGAGTGATACCTCTGTAAGGGGGTTAGAATCATTGCCACAATCATACACAGTCTTTAGATTCACAGTTTGCTTTGATAGATGCATGTCATAACCAGCATTGTAGTGAGGTACATCAGTAGGGTAATCTAGGTGTGTGAAGGATAGGCTGCATATCACGGTCTTCCATAAAGAAGCCTTGCAATTTACCTCATAATCACCTGGGTGGTAATTCTTTATGTCTATATATTTTAGACCACGCCTCTAAGCTTACGCACCTCGGTCGATATTAAATATAGGGTCCAGTCTAGCACCCTAGCTGGAACGACTACATTTTGGCACCGTTGCCGGGGAGGCGTACGTGAAGAATTCAAACAAAAAGGAAAAAAATTTCAATACACAAAAACAACCAAAAACACAGTTAGAATCATGTTCATATATGCCTAGACTTAGGGACAATCAAGGGAGATTTGTGAAACCCCCCCACCATCTTAACACTAATCCATCATCATCAGGAGTAGACTCAACACCAACTGAGGAGGATATTCAAACATTAGCTGAGAAATTTTATTCAGGACAGCACATTACTCTTGCTGAGAGAGAAATTTTGTTTGCACATAAATCACAGCAGCAACCTTTTCCTAAATCTTCTACCCAAGGGAAAAGTAGCACCATTACCAAACAATATTCCTTTCTCTCTTTTCCACCAAGAGACACTAAGAGACCAAGCAAAATGGCTGAGGAGGGATCTGGATCAGTTCCCCATCAAGAGGAAGAGGAATCCACTTTTAAATTCCCTATACAAGAACCACAAGAGGATGAGGAGATTAAAATGAAAAATATACCCCCATGCGTGTTACCCAATTTCTATGGTATGGCATCAGAGGATCCGGACTCATTCTTATTTGAGTTCGACATTGTGTGTCGCACTTATGGTTATACAGATGATGCTCACAGATTGAGATTGTTTCCAGCCACATTAAAGGCAACAGCCTTGAAATGGTTTATGGGGCTAGGGGAACATGCCATAGTAGATTGGGATGGCATGAGGAGGATATTTCTGAGGAAATATCAGCCTTATTGCAGATCCAAAGACTCTAAAGATGACATCTTTAGAATGAGTCAGCAGGAGGATGAAACCTTAGAAGAATATCTAGAACGGTTTGTCTATAACTTGCAAAAATCTAAACACCGAACCATGCCTCCTGATCTAGTTCGCACAATCTTTTTGAAAGGTATCAGGGAAGAATACATGGATGATCTCAACTTAATGGGCAAAGGTGATATCTCTGCCCTACCCTTTGAAGAAATAGCTGAACTGTGTGAAAAATATTCAAGAAGTAAAGCCAAAATGGGAAAGAGGACCTTGTCATCTAGGGTCATAAAAACTGCCTCTGCTAGTGTCACCCGGGCTGAAATTGGTAATCTTTTAGAAGAGTTCAAAACAGATTTGTTGAGTACTCTAGGAAATCAAATTGATACCTTAAAAGCCAAAAAGAAACAAGAGGAAGAAGACAATATCATGGCCATTTTCTGCCCCAAGTGTCGCAAGAAGCATGCATTAAAAGACTGTCCTTTAGACAATATACAAGTATGTGCTTTCTGTACTGAGCATCATGATATATTTGACTGTCCTAAAGTTAAAATTGTGCAGAACTGTAACATGGCAGCCAGCACAGAGATGGAGAACGTGTACTACATGGGTGCAAAGCGACCATGGCAACCAAGGCAAGCACCCCAAGGTATGTTTCCTAATCAAAATATGCAATTTCCTATGAATGATCAGATGTATGCACAAAACTCATGGAATATACCTATGCCATGGCAGCATGGAAACCAATCACAAAATCAATGGAGACCATCTCAACAATATCCCCAATCCTACCATCAATATCCTCAATCATACCCACCTTACTCACAGCCATATCAGTAGTACCCTCAGTCATATCCATCACATTCACAGCCATATCAGCAGCACCCTCAGCCAGTTGTTTATCAGCCCCAACAAACTTTGCCTGCTCCTCCACAAATAAATGTCCCACAACTTCAATTTCCAACTAATTCACCACCCCCCAGACCCACACAAATACCTGCTCAAGCTGTCCCAAATCCGAACAATAGAGCAGAGACGCCAGCTTATAATGTAGAGGAAGGAACTTCCTACTCCACACTACCTTTACAAAACATTAACCTGAGGTTTGGTAGGGTCCTCCAAAAGGATTCTCCAATAACAGATCAGCAAGGAGAAAACTTAGAAAAAGAAAATGAAATGACAACTCAAACACAACCAAGCAGTGAAACAAGAGACAAACAAATGCAGTCACTGCAACCACCTTTTCCGGACCGTTTGGTCCAAGTCAAACCACCATTGCCTCCACCACAATTTGATGTCTTGGATGAACTTAAAAATGTCTACATAAAAATCCCTTTGCTGCAAGCTATAAAGGACATTCCTATTTACACCAAAGCCATCAAAGATATGTGTCTAAATAAACCTGCTAGGAAGAGGATTGATCCTCACGCCATTCATGTTCTAGGAAATTTAGCAGGCCTTATGACCAATACCATCTCCATGGAGAAGTATGTTGATCCGGGCATTCCAAAAGTGACCACCATCATTAACAACATACGGATCCCAAACACTTTGATAGATCTTGGAGCTGCAATTAATGTCATGACCCTTGAAACTATGAGAACACTCCAGCTTGTGAATTTGCAACATACCACAATTGTTCTTGAACTAGCTGATAGGTCCAAAGTCATTCTTGAGGGGATTTTGGAAGATATCATTGTTTCACTGGACTCTTGGGAGTATCCGGTGGATTTCCTAGTCCTTCAACCCAAATCCAATCTAGGAGGACATCCTATCATTCTAGGCAGACCATGGTTAGCGACTGCTGATGCATTTATTGGATGCCGATCAGGTAACATGATTATCTCTAGAGGGATCGAAAGGAAACAGCTCACCCTCTATCCATCAGCACAATCACCTGCAGTCACACATAACTTGTGGCTTGATGACAAATTTAATGACAAAGAGGAGGTACAATCTGTTTTTAGCATTGACCAGATCTATGATTTCTATGAAGATAATACTGATTTGGTAGAATTATTTCTCTCACAGCCTGATATATCTGAAAACTTGAGAAATGAACAGTATAATGCTGCAGATGTACTTCTAGCTCAAAACTTTCAAGAAACATGTACTATCCACTCCTTGCAATCTACATTTCATGACATCTTTCCAGTTCAATCCATCACCAATACTCAGAGTCAAGTCATAGAGATCAGTCCAGGCAAAACTTTAAACATAGGCAACCACCTTGACTCATCTCAACAAGAAAAATTGATTAGACTCTTGACAAAGTACCAAAAAGCCTTTGCATGGGATTACACTGACATGCATGGGATTCACCCCGACCCATGCACTCACCACATTTACACTGATAGCACCATTAAACCGGTGAGGCAACCGTAACGAAGAATGAACCCCATGCTCCAAGACATTGTCAGAGAAGAGTTGCAAAAACTCTTGAGAGTCAACTTTATATATCCTATTTCTGACAGTCAGTGGGTATCCCCATTGGTTATTGTGCCTAAGAAGAATGGCAAGTGGCATATCTATGTTGACTACAGACAGCTGAACAAAGCCACACTCAAAGACTACTTCCCACTGCCATTCATTGACCAAGTGTTAGACACCCTAGCCGGCAAATCATCGTTTTCCTTTCTGGACGGTTTCAGTGGCTACAACCAGATCCAGATTGCTCTGAAGACCAGGACAAAACCACCTTCACCTGTCCTTGGGGCACCTATGCCTACAATGTTTTTCCATTTGGACTTTGTAATGCTCTAGCTACATTTCAGCGAGCTGTGTTAGCTATCTTTGCTGATTTGGTTCATGATTGTGTTGAAGTGTATATGGATGATTTTTCAGTATATGGCAATTCTTTTGAACATGCATTAGAAAATCTAGAAAGAGTTTTGAAAAGGTGTATTGAAGCTAACCTGTCCCTCAACAATGAAAAGTGCTTTATGATGCTAAATGAAGGGATAGTGTTGGGCCATTATATCTCTTTTCAAGGCATCCAGGTTGACCCAGCCAAGATACAGATTATTGCCGATTTGCCTATTCCACAGAACCAGAGAGAGGTAAGAAGTTTTCTTGGGTATGCTAGCTATTACCGCAGATTCATTGAACATTTTAGCAAGATAGCCTTACCTTTGTTTAAACTTCTTGCCAAAGATGTACTTTTTAATTGGACTGAGAACTACCAACATGCATTTGAACAACTTAAGAAGAAACTATCTACTGCACCAGTCCTGAGAGGGCCTAATTGGAGTTTACCATTTCATATTTTTACCGATGCATCTGACACTGCCATAGGTGCATGCTTAGGCCAAAAAGAAGAATCTTGTACATATGCGATTTATTTCATTAGTAAAAATCTCGCACCTGCCGAGCTTAACTATACAGTTACAGAAAAGGAAACACTTGCCATCATTTATGCTGTGAAAAAATTTCGCCATTACATAACTGGTTATGAAGTCTTTGTACATACTGATCACTCTGCCATTCGACATCTCATGAATAAACCAATAACTAGTGGCAAAGTTACCAGATGGTTACTATTGCTGCAGGAATTTAACATCACAGTGCTAGATAGACCAGGCAAAGAAAACCAGGTGGCAGATTTCCTCTCTAGACTGCAAAATCCAGGTGAGATTGTTCTTGTTGAGGACTCTTTTCCGGATGAGCACTTATTCACAATTTCCATAGTAACTCCTTGGTTTGCTGATTTAGCTAATTACTTGTCTACAGGTAGGACACCTCCACATTTCACTGCAAAGGAAAGGAAAAGACTGATCAAACAAAGTGTTAGATATTCATGGCTCAATGGCGATCTCTTTTACACTGGTTTTGATATGATCATTAGGAGATGTGTCCGAAATGATGACGTAATTGACATTTTAAAATCTTGCCATGATGAACCGTGTGGTGGGCATTTTGCACCGAAGCGGACAGCCTTCAAAGTTCTTACTCTTGGATACTATTGGCCATCCATTTTCAAGGATGCCAAGAAGTATGTAAAGAGTTGTGACAACTGCCAAAGGATGGGCAGACCCACAGCTACGGATCAGATGCCCCTTCAACCCCAAGTTCACTTAGAACCATTTGATAAGTGGGCTCTGGACTTCATAGGACCAATCAACCCAGCCTCTAATGGTAAGAAGTGCATCTTAGTGTGTACTGATTATGTCACAAAGTGGGCAGAAGCAAAAGCACTGGTAAGAGCAACCGAACACACAGTAGTCAATTTCCTTTTCGAGGAGATCTTTGTGAGGTATGGAGTGCCAAGAGAAATTGTCACTGATCAAGGTACCCAATTGACCTCCAAGCTCATGAAGGACATCACAGACAAGTACCAGATAAAGCATAGGAAAAGTACGCCCTACCATCCACAGGCCAACGGGCAGGTGGAATCAACCAACAAGACTTTGGAGGGGATCATTACCAAAACTGTTGCAATGAACTGCAAAAACTGGGAGGAAATGCTCAAGGAGGCACTCTGGGCTTACCGGATTACTTGGAAAGATACCACCGGATTTACACCATACCAGTTGGTGTACGGTAAGGATGTCATGCTTCCTATTGAATTCCAAATTCACACTTTTAAATTAGCTGCAGATTTACTAATTGATTTGGATCAAGCACAGAAAGAGAGAATCCAGCAGTTGAACCAGCTGGATGAGATGAGGCAACAAGCAGAACAAACCACCACCCTCATGCAAAAGCACAGGAAGCAATGGCATGATTCACACATTAAGAAGAAGCACTTCAAAGAAGGTGACTGGGCTCTACTTTTTGATTCAAAATTCAAGGATCATAAAGCTAAGTTCACCACCCATTGGATGGGCCCTTATGAAATCGTTCAGGCTTATGACAATGGATCAGTAAAACTCCAAACTATTGATGGCAAAGGTCATTATTTCACAGTCAATGGTCATCGCCTGAAGCTGTACAACAAGCCCATCAGCAAACAAGATTTTCTCAATACATTATCTCAGCAAGAAGAGGTTGAGGTACTGCAGCCCTCAGCTGCAGTATCACTACCTTAGTTTCATTTTCTTTCAATTTCAAAATCAAGAAAAAAATAAAAAAAAAATAAACAATAAAAAATAAAATAAAAAAAAATTAAATAAAACAAAAAACTCAAAAAAAAAAATAAAAAATAAAAAATAATAATAATGGGTTAGCTGTGAAAACCAGTATCTGGCACAATCTAACCCTGAATTCCTACCTGGAAACCAATTTATTGGCGGGTATGAATTCTATTTCTGTGATTTATTGTTTCATTTCTCAGTTGCATCATGACTTGAGGACAAGTCAAACTTTCAGTCGGGGAGAGGGAGACATCTGTTCTGTTACTTTTATCTCTCCCTTGTAAATTCTTCAGATTTCTTATTCTATATTTCACTGTAAATTTCCAACAGCAGCTTGTTACCAGCATTCTAGACTTTAACAAATAAGTTGTTCTGTCATGATTTTCAGAGGGACCTGGTTATAAATAGTTTCCAGGGGGACCTGTTTTGTTCAGACACCTATGCTATCAACACCATCAGTGTAATGGGACCTGTTTAAGGTATTCAGAAGGGACCTGTTTTAAGCAATTGACACCTGTTTGAGACATTCCAGCCAGCAGTAGGGACCTGTTTAAAACATTCAGTTGGGACCTGTTAAAAATTTCTTGACATCAAAGGCTACTTCAACAGACTTCCACCAACACTCCAGCAAATTGCAAGCTCAGTAAACTTGTAATAATACAAAGAGCTGCATGAACATCTTCAGTTGTTCAAGGGACCTGTTACAGTTTTCTCAAGGGACCTGTATCTTCAAATCTTCCTAAGGAACCTATTGCATCTTCAGTTTTCACAAGGGACCTATTACATTTTCAGTCTTCAAAAAGGGACCTGTACATTCAAATTTTTCAAAAGGGACCTGTTATATCTTCAAAAATTTTCTCAAAGGACCTGTGTATTCAACCTCCCTCAGAGGACCTGTCGAAAGAACAGTCAAAAGGATTAGCAACTCAGCATGTCAAATGATCAACAAAGGAGTAATGTATTTCTATTCTTGGGCATTTAATTTCCTAGATTAGTTTTAATGTAATTTTGGTGACTATAAGCTGTTGTAATTAATTTCAAGGACACCTTCATACATCCACTTACCACCCTTTATCCCACCAAGTTTCATCATTCCCTACATCCACCTATCCCTAACACCCATCACCAACACATATACCCTCCAGGAATACCAAAATTCTCTACATGATTGAATATAAGTGAAAAGGACACGTGGTGAACTGTGTGTTTGTTAAAAAATACAAAGGATGAGATAGAAGCGGCCTATATATATATTCTTTACTCCATACAGTCGAATCATAACAAACGGCCTATATGTTTTACACCACACACACACCCGAATTATAACCTCGCCACCCAGCATTGCTACCCAGCATTATAGCTCAGCCCTTTCGGTACGCTCTCAGCGTCCTTATGCTAATATGCATACAAGCATACAGCCCTCTATTTTTAAATTGTATGATTACATTGTAAGGCGAGTACAGGGTATTTCACATCCTCGGTTCCCATAACTTACAAAGCGAAAGTTTGAAGCAAGGGAGGCGAGGAGATTGTCATCATATGGGTAGAGTTACAACGTAAAGGAGTGAAGCAAGGAACGCAGAGGCGATTGTTACCATTTGAGTGGGGTTACAAAGTGAAAATTTGAACAAAGAGCGCAAAGGAAAGTATCACTGTTTGGGGTCGATTTACACAGTGAAACCGGTGAGCGCCGAGAAGGGAAGCATCACCATTCTACTTCTAACACCCACAACAGTCATATCGACCAGCTAAGCACCATAATTGAAGATTGAAGGAAGCTACATATACCAGGTAACCGACCTGACATCTCTGTGTTTAAATTCTAAAAGTGTAGACAGAGAAGGGTTAGAGGCATAACCCTCTGCCATCACCATGACTAATAGAGTTGAACCTAGTACATTCGATAGCTCACAGTAAAATAACGATTGCATTGAGATTCTTCAAGAAGCACAGTGGTTACCTTTTCTGGAAAAATTCCATGGGAGCAATGAAGAAGTCACAAAACAATTTGCCTTTACCTTCAATGGAGAAAAGGCCCTAATAGGCACCTTCTCCTTCAGAATCTCAGAGGATACCATAGCTCAGGCAATTGGACTCAGCCCTGAGGGAGAAAAGTACTTTAAAACTAAACAATTCAAGGAGAAATCATGGACACAGTTCATGTCCAGGTCTAGAGTTTCCTCAGTAAACTGGAAAAAGGGAGTTCCAAGAAGCTGGTTAGTTCATCCTTGGGATGAAATGGTCTACATTATCCAAAAGTTTATAACATGTGAAGGTAGATACATCATTGTTTATCTCTATCACATCAAGCTACTCCTCCATCTAAAGAAACAATGTGTAATCAGTGTGCCATATTTTCTGCTGCAAAGTTTAACAAAGATGGCCAAAACTATCCAGAAACAAAAAGGGAATGAGGACAAAAGTCTATACCATTTTGGCCTGATTAAAATCCTCATTGAACATGAGTTGCAGAAGCGAGGGAAGCCATGGAAAGAATTCTTAACTGACAACCAGATCAGAGATGAGGAGGAAAAAGAAGAGCTGCAAGAAGATTCTGGGTTTATGAAGGATATAGATGAGGAAATTCCAGTGTCCAAGGCCAGCAGAGCACCTCAACCAGAGGGCAGCATAAGGACCAGAAACATGCAAAAAGAGGATGTCAAGAGAGCTGAGAAAGACAAAATCTTCACCACCTACTCCCGAAGATCAAGGAGGACATCAAAAACTCAGCTGCAAGAAGACCAATTTGAATCTCCTGCCCCTGCCCATTTAGATGTTGAAAGTGGTGATCATTCAGCACCAGCACCAGAAGTTGACATAGAGGTGGAAAACCATAACCAGCAGGAGAAATGTTCACCACCTCCTACCAAGAGACAAAAGAAGTTAGAAAAGCAAATTGAGGAATTAAAAGAAGAGCTCATGGAAGCTAACATGTTGGAAAAGGTTATCAAAAGAGAAAATGAACTGCTCAGGGCACAAAGCAAAGAAGTACAGAAGACAAATGAAAAGCTAAAGGAAAGGATCAGTGAGTTAGAGACTGAGCAATCTGAGATTTCCAACTGGGCCACTAAATGGTACAACCAGAAAAAGGCTCTTAAAGAGAAATATAAAAAGCTGAAGCAAGAGCTCAAGGGATAGAAGGATCAACAGGTGGAGAAGAATGTAGATACCCTGCTCAAGGCAGCAGAGATCCATGCAGGCACAGAGTTCAAAGGGAGTACCTCTGGGGTAGCATGAGGACATGCTAAGTCCTTAAGTCGGGGAGAGATGTTGGTATCATCCTAAGCCCCTTTTTCCTTCCCAGTTTCACATCATTTATCCATACATTTTCATCATTTACCCCTCAAAATCCTTGAATATTGATTATTAATTGTTCTATAGTTATTAAATTGCATAAGAATTAATTTAGGAGTTTTATGTTCCAGAATTAGAGGTTTTTGATGACTTGACTACAGGAAGTACCCACAACCTGTAATGGGTTTACCGTTTGACATGTGGCGCAGCGGATGAGCGAGAACGAAAAGCATGGGCGAGAAGTGGAATGTCCAAGGATGGACAAACACCTATCTTCCATCCAAATCGAGCCTCCTATGCATGCGGTCAACTTCAGTCAAAGCAGGGTACTCTGGTGCATAAAAGCAGCAACAACATTGTTCTATTTTCATTTTGATTTTTGTTCTTTTTGAAACTTATGGTATGGAAACATTTTGCAAAAAGACTATGTAAAAACGCGGCAACAGCACTATGTACATTCACTGCATCGATGACATGGCTGTATGTACGCATGTGTAAATACAGTTAGTTAAATGTTTTGAAGGTTAATTAATGGGTTGTTGAAAACATTTGCTCAGAACAAAGTTTAGTTAATACACAAAACCGGTTATAGTCCCAACGTGTGTTCACTCTTTTGAATTGGTTGATTGCTGAACGGTGGTAGTCAGTATACCGTTAGGCGTGGACGGGCCCTGCGTCCTTTGTTTGGTATACTGCTCTTCGTTTTGTTACATTTCATTCAGTTTATATATATGTTTGCACAGCGTTGTATTAGTTTCAATCTATATGCTTACACAGCGTTGTATTGGTTTCGATTTATGTATCACACAGGTTGCATCATAGTTCGATTTACATAACTGTTGATTCACATAGTATATACGCTGCAGTCATCTGAGCTTTCGATTCCTTTATGTTTTGAGTTTCATTACATGTATATGGTGTGCGCATCCGAAGGGTTTATTGTTATGTTGAATGGTCAGTACTAGGATCTGGAACGAGAATCTTGTAAGGGATTTGGTCCTTGTGTGATTTACAGATGCATGCTCATAAACTCTGCCTTATTTCACTGTCTATTCATGTTCTTTTTATATAGTTTCATAGTGTCAATATCTTGCATGCTGTGTGTGTTTTAAGCAAAGGTTTTCTGAGTGATACCTCTGTAAGGGGGTTAGAATCATTGCCACAATCATACACAGTCTTTAGATTCACAGTTTGCTTTGATAGATGCATGTCATAACCAGCATTGTAGTGAGGTACATCAGTAGGGTAATCTAGGTGTGTGAAGGATAGGCTGCATATCACGGTCTTCCGTAAAGAAGCCTTGCAATTTACCTCATAATCACCTGGGCGGTAATTCTTTATGTCTATATATTTTAGACCGCGCCTGTAAGCTTACGCAGCTCGGTCAATATTAAATATAGGGTCCAGTCTAGCACCCTAGCTGGAACCACTACAGCCTTTGTGAAGGTTGTATCTTGGGTAAACAACACAGAGAAAGTTTTCCATCAGGGAAAAGCATAAGGGAAAAAGAACCCTTAGAGATTGTCCACTCAGACTTATGTGGACCAATGCAAACTCCATCACTAGTAGGCAGCCAATATTTTCTAACATTCATTGATGATTTCACCAGAAAGACTTGGGTTTATTTCCTGAAAAACAAAAGTGGAGTGTTTGACAAATTTCAAAATTTCAAAGCACTTGTAGAAAACCAAAGCGGGCTGCATATCAAATTTTTGAGAAATGATAGAGGAGGTGAGTATATCTCCAAGGAATTTCTACGTTTTTGTAGAGAAAATGGAATACATAAGAAATTTACAGCTAGGTACACTCCGCAGCAAAATGGAGTTGCTGAAAGGAAGAACAAGACAATCATGGACATGGCGAGGAGTATGTTAAAGGCATAGCATTTGCCAAATGATTATTGGGCTGAAGCTATACACTCAACAGTATATATTTTGAATAGATACCCTACAAAAGCAGTCATGAACAGAGTGCCGGAAGAAGCATAGAGTGGGAGAAAGCAAGGAGTCACCCACTTGAAATTTTTTGGATGTGTGGCTTATGCACACATTCCATATCAGCTAAGGAAGAAGTTGGACAGAAAAGGGGAGAAATGTATTTTCATTGGATACAGTGAGGAATCCAAAGCTTACAAGTTGTATATCCCATCTACCAAGAAGTTTTTTGTGAGCAAAGATGTTCAATTCATTGAGGAGAAAGCTTGGGATGGGAGCATAGAGAAAACAGTGAATGTTAAAAATGTTTGTCTCATGATGAAGATGATGAGGAGATGGCTGAAATACATCCCCAAATAGCAACGCCAACACAAGGGCAGCAAGGGACACCCTTAAGGAGAAATGAAAGTGCTTCTCCAAGCACACCACAAGGAGGAAATTCAAGTGTTTCTTCAAGCACTTGTACACGAAATGAAAGAGGTAAGAAGTTCAAAAATTTAAGTGACATTTATGATGAAGGTATGAACTCTTTGTTTGCCTTATATTGTCATGTTCATGACCCTATTCATTTCGAAGATGCAATTAAGAGTAGGAAATGGATAGAAGCTATGGATGAGGAAATCAATGCTATAGAAAGAAACAAGACATGAGATTTGGTTGAACTACCAAAATGAAAAGAAGTCATTGGAGTCAAATGGGTTTACAAGACCAAGAGTAATGCTGAAGGCAAAATAGAAAGACACAAGGCAAGCCTTTTTGTCAAAGGATATAAGCAGCAGTATGGGAGAGACTATAAGGAAACTTTTGCACCGGTTGCAAGAATGGAAACAGTGAGAGCAGTGTTGTCCATAGCAGCACAAAACAAGTGGAAAGTTTACCAAATGGACGTGAAGTCAGAATTCCTAAATGGAGTGTTAATGGAAGAGGTTTACATTGAACAACCTCTAGGCTATGAAAAGAAAGGGCAAGAGCACAAAGTGTGTAGATGGAAGAAAGCTCTTTATGGGTTGAAGCAAGTGCCAAGAGCATGGTACGGTAGGATAGATTCCTATCTACTGGAAAATGAATTTGCAAAGTGTGAGGGAGAATCCACCCTCTACATCAAAGAAAAGGATGGTAAAATTCTAATTGTTGTGTTCTATGTTGATGATGTTATTTTCACAGGTAATGATGATTATCTCATTGAAAATTTCAAAGCAGTCATGAAAGAGGAATTTGAAATGACTGACATGGGTTTGCTGAGATACTTCTTAGGAATAGAAGTAGATCAAAATGAAAATGGGATTTTTATCTCACAAGCAAAATATGTTAATGAAGTGTTGGAGAGATTTAATATGCAGGACAGCAAGGCAGAAATCACTCCCACAGTGATGGGATTAAAACTCAGCAAAGAGGACAGCAGCAAGGATTTTGATCCTAGTTTGTACAAGAGCATAGTTGGCAGCCTCATGTATTTGACTGCAACTAGGCCAGATATAATGTTTGTTGTTAGTTTAATTTCCAGATTCATGGAGAGGCCAAAAGAAGCACATTGGCAGGCAGCAAAAATAATTCTGAGGTATGTTAAAGGTACTAAAAGGTTTGGCATTTTATATACTATCTCAGAATGTTCAGATTTAATTGGATACACTGATAGTGATTGGGCTAGAAGTGTAGATGATTGGAAAAGCACATCCGGTTATGTTTTTCACATGGGTTTAGGAGCCATTTAATGGGCTTCTAAGAAACAACCTATTGTAGCATTGTCTACAGCAGAGGCAGAATATGTGGCAGCTACAATAGCAGCATGTGAAGCAGTTTGGATGAGAAGGATGTTAAGAAGCTTAGGCCAAGAGCAAGTAAAAGGAACAATGATTTTATGTGACAATAGCTCAGCTATTGCATTACCCAAAAATTCTGTGTTTCATAAGAGAACGAAACACATTGACACAAGGTTTCATTACATCAGGGAATTGGTAAAAAATGGAGAAATTGTTTTAAAACATTGTAGGACTCAAGAGCAAGTTGCAGACATTCTGACCAAGCCATTGGAAAATAAAAGCTTTCAATTTTTGAGGAAATGTTTGGGTATGACTGAACGCCCAGCAGTTGAAATTAAAGGGGAGTGTTGAAATATTAATTTCAAACTGCCGCAAATATTTAATTTAGCAAAACCACCAGTCTCCCATCGGATCGCTTTTGATGAGGCAGTGGTTTTCCTCCGAGGGGCTCCGCTACTGTACATCATTTGACGCGTGTCCACAGTACTTTTTGCAAAACAACTTTTTATCGGGACGTATCGTTCGTTTTGTTTGGGAAAGCGATATTCATCCGATTGCAAGGATGGATGATGACCGTTGATTAAAGTCAAAGCTGCGTACAGGCCTGCAGCAAACACATTGCGTGAAGTTTTTGTTTTGACCGCTAGTATTCTCCGTAAAAGTAATAAATGAAATTTATTGTGATGGGTAGAACGTAGGTAAAATTTTTTAATTTTATTATTTTCTATCAGCGGGAGTATGGGCACAAGTAAATGTTGGTAGAATTTTAAATTTTAATGTTTTTTTTGCACGGAAGTATGGGCATATGTAATTGTATTTGTTATGTTTTTTTTGTTGTTGTTGTGTATTGGATATGCAAGAAAACTCCACGCAGCAGAGGGTGAGTAAAAAAAATGAAATGAAGAATTTACACAGCAGTGTAAAATGAAGGGGAATGCGCAGTAGTGCAACTGTAATAATTCTTCGATGTTCCATATGAAATGAAAAGGGAGAAAATTGCCGCAGCAAATGTAAAGAAATTTTTATTCCCGCAGTGAATGTAAGATTTCAGCAGTGAATGTAAGATTCTTGTCTTTTACACAGCAGTAAAAAAAAGGATTGCGAGTAAAGACAGTGTGTTATTTTTCTGGAGAGACAGAGCAAATTTTGTTTTGTGTATCTGAAGTGTTCTTGTGTAAATCCCTCTGAGAGAGGAAGAAGTCTGTAATAGGCAGTCTTTATTAATCAATGCAAAGTGTTTTTATGTGTGAGAAAATCTCTATCTTCTGGAAACAATTTTTTTTAAGCTTCCTTGTGTCCTAAGATCCTATGGCAAAACAGAGCATTGTCTCTGTGTTCAGTTTATTTGTTTTGGAATTTATCAGAAAATTCCCAACAGAAAACTTTAATGAATATATTCTTTTATTATTAATGAAAAGAAATATTTTTTAGATTGCAACTCTAATGTTTACCTGGTCAACTATGTATTTTTGGTTCCCCACTTTTAAAATCATGGAGCTACATCTTTATTTCCTTTGTCAACTATATATTTTTGGTTCCCCACTTTTGAAAATATGTAGTTACTTCCTGGTTCGTCATTGCTTTGGTTTTTTTAATGCTTCTGTATTATATATATAAAACAGGTAGTACAATTGCCATGGTTTTTCAGTCTGTCTTTCAAAAATAACAAAAAAAAACATTTTTTATCTTCTTTTCCTTACAACAGTATTGCAATGTCTTCTATTTTCTAGATTTCCATCATCTGAGGCATATGAGTCATAGTCCAATACCAAAAAAAACCAAAAAAAAAATGATTCTTTACAATAATTTATGTTCCTTGTGTTTCCAAATAATACCCAACATTCTATCTCCTAGCTCTTTGAAAATTTTATGTTGCCCCACATTTGTCATAGCTCCTTGCTCATATACTGAAAAGAGAAAGTTATCGGGTGCTTTTATATTCTTCTTTTGGATAATAAATTTGCAGTCTAGTTCTGCTCCCTATATATGTGATTGAAATAAATGTGATAGAATGTGCTTACAAATGTCCTTATGTGCTTCATCCAATTAGTTAATATAGGAGGATTGAAACTATTATGTCATTTGACCCAGTCTATGATTAGTCTTGCAACCCAATAGATCTGTATGTGCTCCAATTCCAACCATTCCGCAGCAATCAATACTCCACATAGTGCAACAATCTCTTCTTTGCTATTTGTGCCTTGACCCCCTTCCCACCAAAAGTGATAGTATTTACTAGGATTTATAGCTATGTATGCACTCCAATCACATTTCCTCCTACAGCTTGCACCATCGAAGAAGCCCACAAAATATTTTTTCCAATGTCTCTTATGATAATTTTGGGTTTACTACCATTTTTTGCTAGTCCAAACTCCTTGAAGTATGCAGCAGTTTTAATGACAATCTCCCTTACTGTAGGATATTTATTCACAAAAATAAGTGCATTCCTACTATGACAGAGGACCAAATGAGATAAAATGGAGGAAATTTGTATCTATCATGAGTTTTGAACCACTTCCAAAAAAAACACCTCAATGATGAGAAATGTTGTAGTCCAAAGATGCCAAGAGTGTCCATAACCCCCTCCAAAACAACTTCCAAGAGTGTCCATAACCCCCTCACAAATAGCTTCCGCATAAGAGAAATGTAAAAGTAACTTAACACTATCCTTAGCACTACTATTGCAGAGGAGACAGATCCATGGGCCTGTCTATCATATACTCTATAGGACCCATGACAATGAACGAGTACAAACAATTAATTTTATTACGAATGTTTCCTTGCCATATAATTTGAATCCATGAAGGAAACAGGTTTCCCTTCTCTATCCTTTGTATTTTGTTGTATATATATTTTACAATAATTACGAAATTCGCTTGTATTGGGGCAAAAAAGTACGGAAATTCACCATTTGGTTCTTAGTGCAGAATAATTTGATCTGAAGTATAACGAATTTGATTTAGCTAGTTGATTCACAAGTATAACGAAGTTAATTTAGCTGGTTGATTCAGTGGAATAGAACACCTTCTTAACACAAAATTAATCAGTTAATGTAATAAATCATATTATTAGAAAATTTATGACTTAGATTAGTTACTACTTTCTGAACCTAAATAGATAAAAGCGAGCATATATGGAAGGAATGATGGTAAGAATGAAATTAGAAAATTGTATTTTCAATCCTAGAAACTTTGAAATGTGGCTGAAATTTAGAAACGACGATTTCTCAAAGTGATTGATTGTTTTATTGGTGATTTTTTATTTATTTATTGAATAATTATGGATAATACCAAAATGCTATAGATAAATCAGTTTATGAAATTAGAAACTCCGTTTTTTCAGTCCTTGAAACATGGAAACATATGGAAACAAGGAAAAGAAAGAAGGTCAAAAAGTGATTTATTGGTTCTTGGTTTTTATATATGGAAAAATTATATATGGTACTCAGAAGTTATAGATAAACTAGTTTTTAATATATGTTTTATTAATGTGTATTTCTTACCTAATACATTTTTAAATTAAAAAAGTATTATATTTCAGTTTTGAAAAAGAGAAGTTTTTGAGAGAAAAGATGAATAATAAGTTTTTTAGATGAATTTTACTTGTAATATTGTTATACTATTCAAAGTTAATAAAAGTTATTTAAACTTAAAAATAAATAAAGAAAAAAATTAACAATTACATCACTCTTTAGGATATCCAAATTCAAATTCCAACTTGGTAACTATGTATTTTACCATTTGGTGTCCCTTTTTGAGGCAACCCTCCATGTCATTTAATCCTCCTGGACATTAAGTGAGATACCTACACTTCTCAGATTATCAATATATGCATCCCATTCCAAAACATCCACCCCAGGAAACTAAATATCCCCAGCACAAATCCATGATTGTCGGTCAATACAGAGTTCATCATGTAAGAAAATCTATTTAAGAAAGATAATGTCTTTCTTATGTGAGAATTGAGGGATTGGGTAAGATAATGAGTGGTTTCCACCAAACCGTTTGTATTCTCCAATCGAATCTTGATTTTGGAACCATCTCCTACCTCCCAACGAACAAATCCCATCAGCCATAGTATGTTTTTCATCATACTTTTCCATATATATGATGAAATTGTCTTCCTCTTTGCCCTTGAATAAATTCATGCAGCGAAAGATTGCCCATACATATAGTTGTCTTTAATGACTAGTGAACATATTCCAGTCCTCGTAGCTGCCCTCCACATGTTCTTTATGGTTAGTGTTATGATAAAGGAAAAAGGATCAACAATTCCCCATCCCGTGAGGTAATGTTCCAACCCAAATAAAATGCCCCATGATGGATTGTAACTTTTTAATTACGTCCCTTGGGAATAGAAAAATGTGGATTATATTTTGTAGAACAAATTTTAACATGATCATTCTACCTCCCATAGTCAGCCAATGGTGTTTCCAACAATCTAGCTTCTTGTGGAACCTGTCAACTAACCAATCTCAATATTTGGTGCAATAGTTGTCAGGCTTTAGGTTGAAACCTAGGTATAGGAGGCCCTCATCAATATGTCTGATACCAACTCCGAATAGTAAACTGATATCCTTAATCATTGTACCTGCAATTCCATTATGAATGAGAATTGACTTTAGTCCATTCATCCATAGACTCGATGCCCTTCCAAAGGATGAAATGGTGTTATGAATAACAGTCCATTCAAAAATGATAACATGTCCACTGAAATGGAGGTCATCAACGAACATCAATTAGGTGATCTCAATCCGTCTAAATACTCTAGAGATATATCCCTGAACTCTACCATCCCGCACTTTTCTGCTCAGGTTATTAGTAACCATGAGAAACAACATTTGAGATAGAGCACATCCCTACCTCAAACCCGTATGGGGCGAGAAGAAATAGGAAAGAAGTGCATTCATGATGACAACAAAATTCGTGTTCTTTATGCAAGCCATAATCCAACCAATGTTAGGTGAGGGCATACCTGCTTTGATCAAAACCAATTTAAGAAATTCCTAGTCAATAGAGTCAACGCCTTGGTCAAATCCACCTTGAGAAGGAAAGACTTTAGATTCATGGATTTAATGGAGTGCATAATCTCCTGAGTAATACCAATTTCATCTTGAATCTATGTACCCTCTATAAACCTGAATTGTTCCTTAGTAATATGCTTAGTCAGAATCCAATTCATCCTTCTAGTTATTAGTTTAGATATCAATTTATACATGGTGTTGCAGAGTGATATCAGCCTAAAATTTGCAAATGATTGGTGACTTTCCATCTTTCTGGTGACATCTTATTGGAAATGAACTCTTACCTCTGTTGCTTCCAGGTACACTAATTTGGCTCCTTTGTTCAACTCGTATGATAACATGTGCATCATTGTCTTGAGTGCATCTAGACCAGCAACATACTGATGCATAGTGTTTGCATTGATCACCAACTCTGCGTTGGTGGCTATGCGCATTAACTAATCAAAGTGCATGTCTAGATCTAGTTAGCTTTGATTCTTTGTCATTACTTCGGTGAGTGTCCCAATAGATGGGATCACATGCGCATGCACAATAACATCCATGCTTCTGAACACCCATGCATGTGAAGCCTGTAAACTGTTGATGAGCTGCGAGAGTTCCTCATAGTTTCGAATTTGACTCCGGATGCATGCCTTCAGCTCTACAGCCTCGGGCTTCATCAACTTGGGAAATTGTAATGGGGCTCCTTTGTATCTCATTGTCCATGTCTAAATGCGGTCGATGACAGTGTCAAAATTTGAAAAGATGCATGCTCTCCTAGTATAACATTGATGCCAACCATTGAGATGGAGAACTAACTTATGCATGGTGCCAAATATGGAATACAACATTCGCATGACTATCTCGAGAGACAATACCTCATTCAATATTTCTCTCTTCAACTCCGCTCTGGAGGATGTTGTAATATGTTCTCCTCCCTGCTTGGTCGTCTATAACTCCTTAGCCATTCACTTGTTCTCTCCTATCAAGAAGCAAACACTCAAGCTGGTAGCTTCAGCATATGCTCTTGTAGCATTAGCCATTTCTATTAGATGCGTGCGCACATCGGATAATATGACTTGTTCTTCAGATTGCTCACAGTGTCTGCTTTGTGCCAGTTGCTCGAATGAGTCTACAACCTGTATGGGTGTAGTTTCATCACTCTGTGCATGCTTCACCTCTTGCTATGTCTATCGCTACTGTGCTTCCTTCTCCTTGCTACACAACAATTATTCTTCCCAGAGTTGCTGCTTCAACTCTTGCAACACCTTTATTGTTTCCTCCATCCTTTGTTTATCTCTCTACCTTTGCATGTTCCTCCTGTCATGCTATCGCCTCTTTGCCTCTATCTCCAAAGATGCTTTCTCCATAAGTGGGCCTACTTTGAATTTGCAGCTTTGTTATTCCTCTGCACTGTCAACAATGTTTTTCTTGCCTTTGTCATGCTCAAGTATTTTATCCCCTACTGCCGCTGATGATGGTACTCTCCTAGATGCTACTTCGCTAACCATTCCACAGCTATGCCAACCAATTCATTGAGCCTAGAGAAGCTGTGGAAATATCTCCATGGGTCTTCCTCAGCCCAATGACATGTCCCTTGGATACAAGAAAATTGCACTCTCGCACAATGGTCCTTTATGAGGAAATGTGGGTTGTATGGATTGAAGAGTCTCGGGCCGAAAGTAAATCTTTTGAACTCTTATGTCTTGGAATCAACATGCTTGAGATTATGTATCTCGTACAACTTGATCCGTAATGGAAGAGTGAGTCAGGATGCCTTCTTCTGCCAATGCAGTCTAGCTGACAGTCCTGTTAAGATGTGGTACGAAACTTCATGCAGGAAAAGCTTGTCCATGGAAAACTTTGTTTAAACATGTAGAGGCTTATTCGTGTTGTACATCCATATGAAGGTGCCAGGAGGTGACGCATACCAATCCTCTATATCGATTAATGCCTCCATTACTGCCTGTGACAAGCAAGGTGGATTCTACTCTAATATCATCTTGTACAGTAGGGTGACAAAATAGTCTGACAACTGTGTGATGACTCTGCTGAAGTTGCATTCGGAAAAATGACTGCAATAAATGTGTACATATGTTTCCATTGATATTCATGCCCAACACAAACCTAGGAATTGTTCAGGGGCACAAATTTCATCTAGAATGTATGCAGACATGTATATCACGACTTGTTGACCTTTGGGTGGTTTTCATGCTCCTGTTACATGTTCCTTCATCATGTGAGCCAACACGTCAGACTAGTTGCATGGTTTTCCTTCACTAGCCAGGTGGTCCAACACGATCACCCAACACTGTGGGAAGGTCTTAGTGCTCTTTTGGGTGTACAAGTGACATGAAAATATGAGAAAGTACTGATATGCCTTTCGTAGTATCTTCATCTTGTAACCTGGTTGGGTGTCATCCTAAACTATGTAGACTTTTCACCCAACTCTTCAATATATCCCTGGAGTTTGCATTGTTGTTGGGTCTACTGAAGTGCGTCTCTATTATGATCACTAGTTGCGATAAGTGCTACATCTGTTGATAGTCTTATGCCTTGAAGGTAGAAATCTCTGTCCCACTGATACTACTTAACACCATCATCTCGGGATCAGTGTGCAAGATGATCCAATGTATCATGTCCATGCATGGAAATGCGGGATAACAAAATAAAATCCGATATAAGCCAGATTTGTGAATATTCACATAAACCCTGCAACCTTCAAGATCTTCACCAAATGTTCCTAAGAATGTATCATTGATATCTTGCCATTTTAACTTGATGTATTTGTCTACGAGAAACTTGGTGTCTTCGTAAAACGGAAAAATCATAGACACTTGCTCTACTGCATCTCTAGTTGCTCTCTCGTCGGTGTCCTTCGACCTTGCTCTCTTGGAGGCCATTGAACCTGAACTGCTAAGAGATGGATGAACATGTGCTATGCATGGAGACCAAATAAAACCAAATAAAACTTGAGGACTGACAGGAAACATATGTGTGAAATAGATGGAATGGATTGCACAATTTTCACCTGGGCACTAGGAGACTAACTGCTGAAACTATGAAAAAGATAGTCCAAACTATCTGAAGGTGGGTTGGTTACTGGAATTAGGTAGTTCACAATCTAGGCTAACCTGTTGGGGGTTGAGATTGCACAATGCGCAATTTCAGTCAGCAAGGCATGCAAGCCCAAGGGTTGCATTGCGCAATTTTCTAGCCCACCAAAGCACTGCCTCTTAGAATTCCACATGGAAAGCCTAGAGTATAGTGTCTAGCCAGTTTTGTGTATTCTATGAGGAAGGTAGAACCTTCCCTCTTAGAAATGCACAATTTTGTCCAGGCAAGGAAAGGCCCCATCCAAGGCTGCTCAAACCCATTGATAGGCGACTGAAAACATGTGAATGTTCGAATGCATGGAGAAAGTAAGTGTAAGAAAGATTGAATGATCATTCATGTAAACAACAAATTCAAGATTTAGAAAATGGGAAAACATGCATGCGTGTGAGACGGGTCGTCGTATAGGCAACCGTCAGTGCAAAACAGTGTCATGCATGCGACAACAGTGAGATGTAAACAAACAATGAAATGGTTCTTATATAGTCTAACATGCATGCAAAGGACAAAAAATTTTCACAGAAGTTAAGCAAACAACACTCACACAAGACTAAACACAAAAGCGATAGAAATGTTGCAAAAGAGATGTAAAGCGAACTTACCTGCAAATAGTTAAGCAGAATGTGCCAAAGACTCCTAGATGTGTTGTGGGATGTAAAAGCTCAAAGATCGATGTGTAGAATGAGATCTACAATGTTGAATAAATAAGTTTGAGGCTGATGACGCGCATGCCAAAAATCTAGGAAAAAACGACACTTGGAGGGAAGTTTCTAAAACAATCTTTGCATGTAACCTACAACTGCTAAAAATAGACCCCTAAAATCTAGGGTTTCTTTTTTCATGTTTCTTTTCTCTATTTTGGGAAAACAAACCCATGCATGCAAATCAAGTTTTTTGGGTCCTAGAGGGAACCGTCAACCTGAAAGAACATGCAACATCCTGAAGCTTGGTAGGAAAATTTTTGGAGTTTCTGGGCCAAGCTGGGCTGGATGTCCCTGAGGGCTTGTGCAATTTTTGGGGTCAAAAGGTGACTGTCTTCAAAAATTACGCAATTTATAGGTTGAGGCCTAGTGCTAGGCCAGATTGCGCAATTTCCTGTGGGAACCCTATGTGACTGTTCTGTACAATTTTAGAGCTTAGTGGGTTGCTCAACAGATTTGTGTAATTACTGGAGGGAAGGCTGGTTCCCCTCTAGAATTGCGCAATTTCTATTGGGAAGGTTGGTTCCCCTGTAGAATTGTGAAATTTTCTAAGGGAGCTACTGAGCTAGGAAATAACCTAATTCTGGGATGGAAGCCTATGAAGGGAGTGAAGCAAACTAACATGCACAGGCTATCAAGCAATTGAAAATCAGCTAAAGCCTATGTACTTGAAAGTGAAAGGCATGTTGCTAAGGATGGTTGGTAGGGAGGCTCCAAAAAAAATCGAAGGAAAAAATTTGGAGGGTATTTGTAGCCGCTACAATAATGTTATAAATGTATTAAACTAGATAAATATGAGATATGTGAAATATACCCTTTCATTATGATAACTAGGGGAGGCATTGGAAACATAGTTTTGACTCATTTTGAGGAATATTTATGGATCTAGCTTTGGTTGTTCACCCAATATTGCATCATGACTTGGGAAGTCTCAAGCATGGGAGAGACATTGGGCCTTCATTTTTAGGTCTTTACTACTATCATAAGTGAGATTTTTTCCCTTTCTACTCGCTCTTGGAGCATATTATCATTCTTCTTTTGTCACAATCACTTGAATTATGGTCATCACATGCTGATAAGGCGTGATGTTGTTAAATTCAACATGTTTACTTTATTATTAATGAGTTATTTGAGCTATATCCTTGTTCTTCTATTGTGAGTGTTGAATCATGTAACCTAGAAAATATCTAATAACCCAAATCATTAGTTGTCATATCTATGCACCCCTGGAGTAATATATGCCAGATGGTTTTTGTTGCTAGGTGAGTTGAGATGGATCAATGTTGGTGTTTCAAGATGACTCCTAGGTGGCTTGAGATGGCTTCCAGGTTAGACAAGGAAGGCACCAACTCACACTCAGTGCTCCAATCAAATGAAAAGTGCAACTGCATACAACATAGTAACAATTGAATATTTAGCCAACTTTGAGGTTTTGGAAAGTGGAATGGATATTTTTATGCATGCCCTGTCATGAAAATATCATATGCCAACATACAAGTATTTACCCATGTCAACGAGAGTTGTATTTGTTAATTGGATTATGCTCTACCCTTTTGATGGATTGTAATTAGTTAACAAGTCCATGTCCTTAGGAGCTATTCATGCTTCAATACACCCTGCCCTATATTATATAACCTCTATCAAAATTAAAGGTTAAAGGTCAATATTAGTCAAGGAAACAATCAATCTATGTATTGTAGAGTTGTTCAAATCGTCCAATATGTTGGTGTATATTGTAGTTTGATGACCAAACATATGCGGATCCATGTTGTTGAATGTGTTTATAACTAGCAATTGCCCCAGACGTTGCAAAGGAAACGCTGTAAGACATAAATTCGAGAAAAATTATGACAGAAGATCACTAAATATATTCAAATCTAGTAAATAAAGAGAAATCACTTACATAATGCCAAATTTACAAATTCTATAACATTTCCAGCATAGATTGCCTCCCAATCTTCAAAGATGCTATCTCAAGTTCAAATAGGAAGAAAAATCATGATAGAAGATCACTGAATATATTAAAATCTAGTAAATAAAGAGAAATCACTTACATAATGCCAAATTTACGGATTCTATAACATTTCAAGCATATATTGCCTCTCAATCTTCAAAGATGCTATTTCAAGTTCAAATAGGAAATATTTGATAAAAAATATGCTCTTTTCAATATTGATCTATCTCACTTGATCAAAATCTTACAGTCTTTTACCACTTTCTCTTAAGGTGATTGAATTTTCCTTTTCTTGTGCTTCTTAAAATATTTTGGGAATTTGGATTGGTTTGTGACATATGAAGTTTATTCAAAGCTTTTTCCCAATTCTTTAAGCAAATAATTTTCAATTCTTGCTTCACATTGTTCAATCAAGATTCTTTGGAAAAGTTATGAGCCTACACCATTCCTAATGGGGATCCATCTTGGCTAAGACAAGGGAGTTAACTTTGGAAAAGTTATGAGCCTACACCATGCGTAATGGGGATCCATCTTGGCTAAGACAAGGGAGTTAATTGTACGAAGAGCGTTTTATGATCCTTTGTGGTTTTATGATTTGAAAAAACATTCTTTAAACTATTGTTGTATTAGCCAAAATTGGAATATTAATTTTTTTTAAACACCTAATATAAGCATATTAACCTAGATTGACTTCATAATCAAAATATGTACCTGAAGTCATAATCAAGATATGTATGGTTCATAGTAAGCATGAGATGAATCATTCTACTTATATTGGTAGTCAATATTTTTAAAAACATTTGCAATGTGTTTGTTTTGCTTCCCAATATGATTATTATTAAATACTTTTTAAACCCTTAATATAAACATATTAATGATGATAAGTTTAAGTGATTGTGTTTTTTAATATTGTTATAGAATTGACAAATGACATGTAAAAATAATATTATTGATATTACATGATGTGTAACTCAATTGACTTTAACATATTAAAAATAAATAAATAAATTTACTATGAGTTATAAATAACATAATTTAATATCAATTTTATATAGAGAAAAAATAAAATAATTTAAATATTTTTTCATAGATATATATATATATAAAATTTAAGGTATGACAGAGATTTAAAATTCTGTCAATGTTTAATACATAATTGTCATCAATCTACTTATATTTCTAGTCAATATATTTAAAAATATTTCAATGTGTTTTTTTTATTCACCATATTATTATTATTAAATATTTTTTAAACTCATAATATAAACATTTTTTTTTTTTTGACAAGATCGGTTGCTATATATTGATTGAAAAAAGTAATAAGGCATGAAGCCATACATAGGTTGCTTCGAGAGCACTACAAATCCAAGGAGAGAGCATGAGGTTCCTATCCTTGAATTGGTTTCTGTAACTTCTGACTATAAAACATCTATTGCTACTATAAATCCGGATATACTGATGGCACCAAAACTTGCATTTACAACACATAGTTAATCAATGTCAATACGACTGATATTTCTCGCTGTGGAGTCCTCTGGGCGCTGATCTGCTTCCATTGGCTTTGCGCTTGAAGATGTTGATTTTTCTTTCTGCTTTGCTTCCATGATTTCCCTTAGGATTGTCAGCGATTCCTCAGCGTGAATGCATCTATTGTTGAGTCCGTTGAACTGCTCATGAAGTGAATGAACCCGGTGGAGAAACAGGTTCATTTCTGTGCGGTATTTGGCGTGAAGACTTCTGAACTGCTCATCAAATTTGGCTTCCAGGCTCCGAATCTGTTCAGCGTGCCTGGCTTCCATATTTCGCACTTGATCTTCCAGTATTCTTTGTTGAGCTCTGACCTCTTCGAATTCGGCCTGAAGGTCGCGGAAGTGAAAGCATTGCTCAGAACGAGCCATCACTATTTGGGCTTGGGTTCTATGAGGGTCAAATCCACTGAGATGGTCAGCTGACTCCTCCTTGCTGCGGGAGAAGAAAAAGAGGGGCCGGATGATGAAGCGAGGGGTTGAAAGAAGAGAGCTGGAGGTTAGTGAAAATAAACAGAAGGGTTTCGAGCTTACAGTTCTCGCTTTCTGGATGAGAGCAGGGATATAAAAGGAAGTCTGGTTGATAGCACTCAAGATTGAAGGGGAAAAACTTGAAGTTAGAGAGGATGAGCCAGAGAGGGGCGAACTTAAGGGGCAAGAAGGAAGGATGGGGGACGGCTAGCAAAGGTTCAGAGTATAGAGCAGAGACTGTTGAAAGAAAGGCGCTATAGCTCTCAGCTTCCCACTGAAGCTAGCCCTGAAAAAACCACGATATAGATTAGAGGATAGATAAACAAAGCAAGAAGAATCGATACCAGCGATGGAGTTCGTCTTCGAGTCTGGACAAGAGCGCCTTCTTCGTTCCAGCGAGGCTGCTCTTGTTCATAGCAGTGTATGACAAATATTTGCCTTCCTGTGCCTGTATTTATGGATCGGGACCAACAGTAGCCTGAATACATAACAGAGATCGGATCCTCTGCATTATTGTGATATTTTCCTATATCTCTATGACGATTCGCTGGAGCAGTGAAACCGTTCTTCCGTCCATCGCTGAGATGATTATTTTCCCCCGGGATGTCAGCTATTCTTTGGATCAAGACCTGAATGAGACTGTTTGTGCACTTCCTACTCTCAATCGACTGTCCTGAGTCTGTTGTAACCATGCCCGTCACACGCTTGCTGGATTTACGCGCCTGGGCAATGTCAGGATCGGCCTGCTTCATGGCAGAGGCTGGAAAAATTCTCTGTGACTGTGCCTCAATGCACCTTCCGGTTGTCCAACTGCATTATTTGCATGTTTATCCGCTTCCCCATTGTGTGTACGGAGGATGTGACAGAATCGGATTTTTTCAAAGTATTCGGTGAGGAGATTGATGCGTTGGATATGTTGCTGAAGATTACTATTTGGGGATCTCCTGTAATGGTTCATGAAGCCAATGATTATTGAGGAGTCTCCTAGGACAAGAGCTTTTCTAATTCCCATGCTTTTTAATTGCAACAATCCTTGATACAGAGCAAGAGCCTCTGCATTATTATTTGTTTTTTCTCCTAAACTCCATTCATAGTTGCAGATTTCTTCTCCTAGTTCATCAATGATAACACCTCCTGCGCCTGCTGGTCCTGGGTTGGACTTTGAGGCGCCATCAAAGAATAAGGTTGAGCAGTTGTTACTCAGAATCCACCTTTTGAACTCCTGGGTTGGTAGTCTAATTTCCCAATCCTTGGTCTTATGTTGATGCTGCCTATAATTTCTCCGAATACTCTGTTGTTGACCTGAGCGACCTAGAATATGCTTGATCATGAGCCTCTCCTCAACTGAATAGTCTGTTGCTTTAATTGTTCCTGAGTATTTGACTGCCATCGTCTCCTGCGCCAAGAGGTGAGCACTGCTACATGTCTTCCAAACATTGCCCTCTTTGTTTTGAAATATTTTCTTGTTTCTTGTGAGCCAGATTTTCCAAAGAAGGTTGTGGGGAATGATATCCCATGTTCTTTTGACTATCTTGCTCCGTTTATCTTTCCAAGGGCAATTCCTTGTCCAATCTTGGATTGTCTCTGCAATGTTTTGCTGAGGTTGCCATGTTATATTGCCCAAGTTGGCCATAATGGTCCAGCATTTCTTCGCGAAGATGCAGTCAAGAAATAAATGGTGGATGGTTTCCTCCTCGGAGCAGCAGTTAGGACAGATTGAAGGTCCATGCACCCCTCTCTTTCTAAGGTTTTCCGAAGTGAGGATTCTGCCCTTTAACAGCAGCCAAATGAAAAATTTGACCTTGGGGATGGCCTCAGACTTCCATATTATTCTCCATTGATTCCAGACCGAGGTCTGATAAGTATTGTTGCATATGAATTGATAGCCAGATTTAATGGTGTAACATGAGCCCGTGGGGTCCCATCTAAACCCATCTACTGCTCCTTTTTTTATGGGAGCTCTGTTTTGAAGATTTTTATGGAGGGCTTGGTAGCTTGAATCCAAGTGTGGGGGAATAACTGGAAAATCCCAGCTAGTCCAAGCACCATTCTCAGCATCCCATTTTGAAATTTGGTCCATCCTCTGAATGCCTTTGCTGTTAAGATAGAGGATGAAGGGAATGGCTTCTTCAACAGTGTTTAGGGGTTGGTAACCCATGATTTTATCAGTGGCATAATTTATACTGCTCCCTTCCCCCGGAATCTTTGAGGTATTTTGAATGAGAATGGGGATTGCTTTCTTGCAGAGATGCCAGATTTTGGTGGAGTCTCTGTTGGGAATATCAGATTCAAGAAGTCTTTGTCTATTGTCCGAGAGGTATTTGCATTCAATGACCTGTTTCCACCAGGCTTTTGGTTCATTAATTAGTCTCCAAGCCATTTCAATCCCAAAAGCGAGATTTAGAATTTTAGGAGCTCTGATTCCCAACCCACCTCTGTCTGGAGATTGTATTACACTTTTCCAATTGACCAAATTGTATCTATTTTTTTCTTTTTTCCCTCCTTGCCATAAAAAATTGCGGAGAGCGACTTCCAGCTTATAGTGGAAAGAAGCAGGAGCTTGGTAAAGAGTGAATCGGTATAAAGGTAAGGAGGAAATACCTGATTTGAGCAAAATTAATCTGCCAGCTGGGTTAAGCCATTGAGTTCCCCATTGCTGAACCTTCCTTTTGACTTTGTCAATTATTTCATTCCAAGTGGTGGCTTTAAGATAGCCCAAGGTGACCGGCATCCCAAGGTAGGTAAAGTGGTCCCAGGTTGCTTTGAAGGCTACTCCAAAAATGTTAGCAATACTGTGGGCTGTTTGATTGGAAATGTTCCATCCATAGATGCAACTTTTTTGAAAGTTGACTTCTCCTCCTGAGCACGCCATAAATTGATCGAGGAGGCTTTTGAAGCGCCTTGCTATAGTAGTGGATGCCCCACCAATAAGCAGAGTGTCATCAGCAAATTGTGAATGATTGATATTTTTCACTCCGTTCCCAAACTTGATACCAGAGATGAGACCAACTCTTCTGTTGTGATCGAGGATGCTGCTGAAGGATTCAGCCATCAAGATGAATAGATAGGGGGAAAGAGGACATCCTTGCCTTAGCCCTCTTGAGGATTGGAAAGCTTCACAAGGGCGGCCGTTTATGAGAGGCGAGATCCAGGGTCCAGAGATGCAAGCAGCAATGGTGCTAATGAAGTCAAAATTAAAGCCCATTTTCCTCAAGATAGCGAACAACAAGGAGTGTCTTACTCGATCGAAAGCGTTGGCTAAGTCAAGCTTAAGAACGAAGCCTTTCTCTTGCCTAGAAGTGCTGGAATGGATAGCTTCTTGAACCAAGGTGATGGAATCATGAATTTTCCTATTGGACATGAAGCCTCCCTGATTTTCAGATATAAGGGAAGGGAGCAGAGGCTGGAGCCTGGCTGCTATAATTTTTGCAAAGATCTTATAAGAAGTGTTACACAAAGAAATAGGTCTAAATCTGGAGAAGGAAGTGGGCCGGGTTTCCTTAGGAATGAGGGCGAGAAAAGTTGAATTTGTGAAGCCCCCCATTTTCTTTTTCCTTTGGATTCCTTTCATCATTTTAACAAGATCTTTTTTTATCAAGTGCCAATGATCTCTGTAAAAATTTATAGAGAAACCGTCTGGACCTGGGGACTTGTCAGGCTGTAAAGTCCAGATGGCTTTTCTTATCTCTTCCTCTGTTATTTCACTGTTTAACCTCTCATTCTCCTCAGCAGAGATTTTCCCGGAAGGTACTTAAGGAAAGCCGAGTAGTCTGTGGCTCCTTGATTTTCAGTGAGAAGGCAATTATAATGGTGGAAGGCAGCTCTTTTAATAGATTCATGGTCATTATGCTGGCTGCCTTGACTATCAGTAATAGTGGTAACATTGTTTCTCGTTTTTTTTGCTGTGGCCTGCTTATGGAAATATGTCGTATTTTTATCACCTTCCTTTAACCATAATTCTCTTGACTTGAGCCTCCATTTGATCTCTTCCACTCTCTTTATTTGAGTTAGCTGTCCCTGAACCTCCCATTCCTTACTTTTCAGCTGATTAGTGAATCCATGATCTTCTATTTGTTTGTGGATCTCTTCCAATTTCTGCTGCATTTTTTCCTTTATTTTTTCTGGCTCTTGGTAGCTGGCTTTTGCCCAATCCTTGAGTGCCTTCCTTGTGTTTCGAAGTTTTGTTTCCCAAATATGATTTGGGGAACCTTCGACGTGTTTCTTCCATGTTTCTTCTATGATAGCCTCTGCCTCAGCGCTATCTCTCCACAAGGGATTGTACCTGAACGGAATTGGTCCCAAATGAGCGTGGGAGTCCAACGTCAATAGAATGGGGAAGTGATCTGAGGCTGTGGCGCTGAGAATTTTGGTGTGGCCTGCAGCAAAGGACGAAAGAAGGGAAACATTGATCAGTATTCTGTCCAACCTTTCCATAATGTTGCCTGGCCCCACTCTTCTATTGTTCCAAGTATATTTCCTATTTTTTGGTATGATATCCATCAGTTCATGCTCAGCCATTATCATTTCCAGCTGCCTTCTGTAGGGATCGGGGTTGAAGGTGCCCCCCTTTTCTCATTCGCATGAAGAATTAAATTGAGGTCTCCAGCAAGAATAACATTTGAATTCTGCTCCTTGTCTATTTCTTCCTTCAATTCCTTCCAGCATTGTTCCTTTTCCCGGAAATGGTTGGGAATATAGACATTGTAAATGATTAAGTCACAGCTCTCTTCCTTGTTGACAAGGTTGGTCCTGATCCAGTTTTGGTTGAGGACAGAGGATTTGCAATCCCACTGCTGCTTATTCCACATAGTTGTGATTCCTCCAGAGGCTCCTCTGGAATTGCTACTGGCCCCTGAGAAAGTTTTTTGGGCTTCTATGATTATTTGCATTTCGCTCTGACTTTGCTTGGTTTCCTGAATCAGAACAATTTCGGGTCTTTCTGTTTGAAGAAGATCTCGTAGGGCAGCGGATTTAGAGGGGTGCCCCATACCCCTGCTGTTCCAGGATAAAAGCTTCATCATGAGGCATTCGAGCGAGGAGGTGCTCGCCTCTCAAGTTCTTTACCTGCTGTGTCTTTCTCTTGTGAACCTGTAATAAAAGAATCCATAGGAGTTTGGATCCCTAGAGCTATGTCCTTTTGCGTGCTTTCTTCCCGATGCTGCTTGGCTGACTTTCTGCCTGGTCCAGGTTTCTTGTGGATATCACCGGATGCTCCAAAGTCCTTGGAGGAACTTCTAGTAGTTCTGATGGGGGGAGGTCCAATGACGGGCTGAGATGGGGTCGAAGAAATCAAGGGGGGCTCAATCCGATTCAAGGATGGTTGATCAGGCTGAGGATCATCATAGGATTCCTTCGATTTGTTTCTTGTTAAGATCCTTTCCACTGAGTGAGGAGGGGAAGCTTGGAGGGGGGAAGAGGGGGAGATGCTGGGGCCTTTGGGGGAAGGAGGGGGAGATGGGAGATCCTCTGAAGCAAGGGATCCAAAGGGGTTGGAGGATGAGGGGATGACAGAGGGGAAGGGAGGGGTTCCGGAGTGAGGCACCTCAGGCTCAGGGGGAGGGTTTGACTTCTTCTTTTTCCTTACTATTTCCCATGCTTCCTCAGGGGTTTCAGAAATATTATTGACTTCTGGTTTAGATTTAGAGCACCTATTGGCAAAATGACCGTACTCATGACATACCTTACACTTGAAGGGGAGTTGCTCGTAGTCCACCTGTTGAATATGCGTCCACTGGTCCACTCTGAGCTTGACTGCCTCTGGTAGACCTTTGCCCAAGTCTACCTCCACACAGATCCTCGCACATGCATGCATATTTTCTTTTGGCTCTGATCTATCCACATATTTACCTATTGCGTTTCCAATTGCTCGAACAGATTCATCGGCCCAGCAGTGAAGCGGAAGATGCGGAAGGCGAACCCAAATAGGAACTCCGTTGGGTACATCCATTTCAGGGGTCCAACCATTTCAAAATGACACAAATAGCATGGGATGAGAGTTGCCAGCACATTCATTCATACTTATCCCCCACAATTCATATTTATCCTCCCCAATCGCGAAAACATAATTGTTAAAAACAGATGAAACATGTGTACCGAAGAAAGCGTATACTTTCATATTAATCACTTTGGCCATAAAAATCTAGAAAACAAATGAAAGTGGAAGAAAAATCCAAAATATATAGAAACCTAAAGAAGAAATGCTAAATTATATATAGAAAACCCAAAGTAAGATGCGAAAATATATATATAGAAACCTCAAGCAGAATGCGAAATTATGAATATAGAAACCTAAAGAAGAAATGTGAAATTATATATACAAAAAACAGAAACATAAAGCAAAAATAAGAAATTATATAGATCAAGTAGAATGCGAAATTGTATATTGACCGTGGGGTAAATACAGTTATATATGGAATTAATATTGGAACAAATACCAAAAGAAGACCACATTTCTAAATCTGATATTCCTAGTCTGCATATCTGAGATAATGTGGGAGATATCTAAATAAACGTACATTTTCGGTTCTTTGAGTAACATATACACATTAAGTATACAGTACTAGCGGCTGCATGCACCAAGTGTAGTTGTAGTTGCTTCGGCTCCGCCATGGGAACAAAGCCCAACAGAACGGTGTTGTCAGAATCTTTGTATTCCAAGTTAAAAAAGCGCACCTTCCTATTAATCACTTTGGCCATAACAATCTAAAAAGCAAATGAAAGCGGAAGAAAAATCCAAAATATAGAGAACCCTAAAGTAGAAATGCTAAATTATATATAGAAAACCCAAAGCAAAATGCAAAAGTATATATATACAGAAACCTCAAGAAGAAATGCAAAATTTTAAATACAGAAACCTAAACTAGAAATGTGAAATTATATATACAGAAAACAGAAACATAAAGCAAAAATAAGAAATTATATAGATCCAGTAGAATGCGAAATTGTATATTGACCGTGGGGTAAATACAGTTATATATGGAATTAATATTGAACGAATACCAAAATAAAACCACATTCCTAAATCTGAGATTCTTGGTCTGCATATCTGAGATAATGTGGAAGATATCTACTTAAACGTATATTTTTGGTTCCTTGAGTAACATATACACATTAAGTATACAGTACCAATGGCTGCATGCACCAAGTGTAGCTGTAGTTGCTTCGGCTTCGCCATGTGAACAAAGGCCAAAATAACGGTGTTGTCGGAATCTTTCTATTCCAAGTTAAAAAGGTGCACCTTCATATTAATCACTTTGGCCATAAAAATATAAAAAACAAATGAAAGTGGAAAAAAATTCCAAAATACACAGAAACTTAAAGCAGAAATGCTAAATTATATATAGAAAACCCAAAGCAAAAATGCGAAAATATATATACAAAAACCTTTATAAATACAGCAACCTAAAGCAAAAATGTGAAATTATACATACAGAAAACAGAAACATAAAGCAAAAATATGAAATTATTATTCCAAGTTAAAAGGGCGCACCTTCATATTAATCACTTTGGCCATAAGAATCTAAAAATCAAATTAAAGTGGAAGAAAATTTCAAAATATACAGAAACCTAAAGCAGAAATGCTAAATTATATATAGAAAACCCAAAGAAAATTGCGAAAATATATATACAGAATCCTCAAGTAGAAATTTGAAATTATAAATACAGAAACCTAAAGCAGAAATGTGAAATTATATATATAGAAAACAGAAACATAAAGCAAAAATAAGAAATTATATAGATCCACTAGAATGCGAAATTGTATATTGACATTCCTAAATCTGAGATTCCTGATCTTCTATCTGAGATAATGTGGGAGATATCTACATAAATTTGTTGGGAATTTTCTGGTAAATTCCAAAACAAAATCATTGAACAGAGAGTAATACTCTATTTTCTAATCCATAGAATAGTACTCTGTTTTTGCACAGGGAAGCCAAACAAAAAAAATTGTTTGCTAGAAAACAGAGTTTCAGCAACACAAAAAATATATTCTGTTCATTAACAAAAAACCAAATATTACATAAATCATCTTCCTCACACTGAGGGATTTCACAACTGCTGTTACAAAAACATCTTCCTCTTAAATGAGGGATTTCACAACTGTCTATGTTGAAAAGCATCTTCCTCTTAAACAGAGGATTTTCACAACTGTCTATGCTAAAAAGCTTCTTCCTCTTAACGGAAGGATTCACCAAGAACTCCCAGTTCCATACAAAAAAAATTACTTTGTCTCTTGCGGAAATTTTTACACTGTTGTGTGTAAAAATTTCTTCACTCTTCAAAAAAAACATTTCATTTCACTGAACAACAAAAAACATTCTCGTCACGCTGCTACATGTTTCTTTGCATTACATTTCATTCTTAAAAATAACATTAGCGTTGTTGCTTTGCCTCTGCAGTGATGTGCACTAAAAAGACACTCTCAACAAAAAAAACTTTTCACACGCGCTGCTGCGCATTCCATTTCATTTTCACTCAACGAAGATAACAAAAAAACCTTCACGCTCTGCTGCAAATTCCTTCTCGTTTTCTCTCAACGAGCAACAACAAAAAAAATTACCTCTCCGCTGCTGCTTATGGCAATTTCATATTCTCAAAAAAATTACATACAGGCGCTCATCTGTTTCCTTACATAATTTCAACAAAAAAAATAATCCCACATTGCCCTCTTCCTCTATGTTCACACTGCTGTGTGTTTCACTCCGCACTTCCCTCACATTACATTACAATACATTTTACTTATCCCGTAAAACAAAAACTTACACCCATGAATTTTAAAAATAATAAAATTAAAAAACTTTACCAACATCCTACCAACCATAATAAATTCATTAATTGTTTTACTGATAAAGAACGATGGTCAAAACACAAACTTTCACTTCACGTTAAGAAATAAATGTTGTAGGTCTGTTGTTGTACGCCAACTGTTGATCTGCCCTCAAAAAATCAGACGGCTGTGGTCAATATAGGAAGCCGTCTTCTTACCAACCTTTACCTTCCAGGGAAATGGTTGTTTCGGAACAGTTCCGGTGGACACGCATCAACAGGTGAGTGTGATCGGAGCTCCTCCGAGGAATACCACCGCTCGATGAAAAGCAGCGCGATAAGCTCATGATGGTTTTCTGGGAAAAAACGCTGTTTGCAGTTGTTGTGTGTGATGTCGGATTCCGACATGCACCGCAGTTGAAATTAATATTCCAACACTCCCCTTTAATTTCAACTGCTGGGTTATCATTCATACCCAGACATTTCCTCAAAAAACTCACAACTTTTCTTCATATTCGTATCAGCTTTCCATTCATCGCTTTCACTGTTGTGCCCAGGCACTCTAATCAATCCCGAGCCACAAAACTGTGCCTGATTACTGTTCTGGAGAATCATAGTACTGTCTTCGCACCTAGCTATATCCATTGGGGCATGATCTGCACTTGTGCTTTCTACGAAAATCAGTGGGTCATTTTCTCTTTGTCTCTTAGATGTTCCTTCAGATGCCATAACAGCTTCAAGAGTATTCTGATCATTATATAATATCCTCTTTCTCTCTGCCTCAGACAAGGTTTCCAACCTTTGCGTCTCCAAGCTATCCTGCAACTTTTTCTTCTCTATTCTTATGGCAGATTTCATCCCATATCTCTCCCCTATAAGAAGATCTTCAAGGGACTTTAATTCCTTTCTCCCATTCATGGGAAGAATGACTGTTAGTATAGTTTAGTAATAATGATCAAGAATTACAAGCTCCCCCTAACTGTATGCATCATCTCATTTTGGAAAATTCTTCTCAAAAGAAACTTAGATTGCCTCGGGAGCTCAAGGGAATTTCGGAGTGTATTTCCTTCCTTCTCCATACTTGTGTAACTTTCTTCTTTTGCATGGTTATAGCTTGTGTAAGAGCCCATGTTAAGTTACAATCACGTGCCATATGACCAATGTTATGACACTTGAAGCATTCTACATTGTTCATGAATAAGATTTCATGATTTCTTCCTGTAAAATTGTTTCTTGGAGGTTGTCGAAGACTATAACATCTATCTCTATGAGATGCTTTATAGTCTTTTGCCATATGACCAAAGTTTGAACAAGAATAACAATAACCAAAAAATGAACTTTGGTACCTGGGAGATGGAGGTTTCCTTGATGTACTTCTGAAGCCTTTCTGCCTTGAGATCCTTTGATGATAACCATTGCCTTTTGCCTCTTTGACATCATCTATAATTCTTTTTGGAGCTAGTTTTCTACTTGGAGCAAGATTTCTTCTTGGAATATAATTTCTTCTATTGTAGCCTTGATTTTTCTCCTTGCCTTTGCTGGAACTAGGAGCATCACAATTTCTTTCTAGCTTCTTCACATCTCTTTTTCTTAAAGCATTTTCATTCTTGTTTGAGGGTTCACCTGCATACCCGAGTCCTGATTTATCAGATGGACATCTGTGATAGTTGAGCATGTCATCCAAGGCTTGAGAGCTCTTCATGATTTTGTTCATCCCTTCAACCTTTTTTCTGAGGAGGACAATCTCTTCTTCCAATCTTTCACACTCATTATTCTTCTTTGCAAGTTGTTCCTCAGTTTCTTCCTTGCTACGAGTAGCTTCAGCTGCTACTATTTTAAGGGAGATGATATCTGACTTCATTTTGAAGATTTCTTCATTCTTTGCTTGACTGCTCTCCATTTTCTTCTCAGCTTCTTGTGCCTGTTTCCTAGCTTCTTGTAATTGAGACTTAAGGGAGGAGACCTCTACCTTGTACTGACCAATTTCTTCTTCAAGTTTGTTCACGCTCTTGTGCCTTTGTTCAAGTTGACTTGACAAGGTATTTTCCTACTTCTTTGCTTTATTCAATTCCTTCTTAAGCTTCGCAAGCTCTTCATCCCTTTCTTGTACTTGAAGCTTGATGAGGTCAACTTTCTTCCTTGTTTAATCTTGGTTACCAACTAGAGCTATCTTCTCAAGTGCCTCATTTTCCTCTTTCAAATTGTTAATCTTTTCAATGGCAGTCATAAGTTGAGCGAGGAGTTCTTCTACAAAGTCCTTTTCATTCTTTTCATCTTCTACGTTTGCTTCAGCCTTGATGTCATCATTCTCATTTTCAGCTTCTATGATGGGTTCAGGATCTCCTTTTTGATTGATGGTCATGGTCAGTGCTCCTTTTGAGTGAAGGTCAGGAAGTTTGTCCCACATATCCTTTGCTGATGAATATGTTCCTAGATTCTTCTTTACAGAATCAGGTAGCCCATTTAAGATTGTCTTTGTTGCTTTTGCATTGTACTCCTTGGATTCTCTATCCATCCTGCTATCATCAATCACATATTCCCAAATTTCAATCCCTTGAGACTGTAAGAAATTCCTCATTTTTACTTCCCAGATATCAAAGTTCCCATTGAACCTTGGATCCTCAAATAGAATGCTTTCAAATTGATTGTCTTCTATTTTAGTAGTAGAGGGAGACACATCCTTAGGAGGATTGGAGACTTTCTTTCTTGACCTTGCCATTTGTGTTCTAAAATACCTGACTGTGTATTTAAAAGTAACTGACTGTCTTCAACAGCTACACAAAAAACTTTGAGAAATACCTGGATCCTTTCTTGACTGAGTCTTCACTCTCCTGGAGATGCTGTTGTAGCAAAAAATCTTCTTTCAGCTTCTTTGACACCTTCAAAGAACCTGGAAAAGCTCTGATACCACTGTTGGGAATTTTCTGGTAAATTAAAAAACAAAATATTGAACAGAGAGTAATACTCTGTTTTTTAATCCAGATAATAATACTCTGTTTTTGCACAGGGAAGCCAAACAAAAAAAATTGTTTGCTGGAAAACAGAGTTTCAGCAACACAAAAAAAAAACTTCTGATCATTAACATGAAACCAGCTATTACATAAATCATCTTCCTCACACTGAGGGATTTCACAACTGCTGTTACAAAAACATCTTCCTCTTAACAGAGGGATTTCGCAACTTTCTATGCTGAAAAGCATCTTCCTCTTAACAGAGGGTTTCCACAACTGTCTATGCTGAAAAGAATCTTCCTCTTAACAGAGGGATTCACCAAGAGCTTCCAGTTCCATACAAATAAAATTACTTTGTCTCTTCTGGAAATTTTTACATTGTTGTGTGTAAGAATTTCTTCACTCTTCTAACATTCACTGCTATGTGAAAAAAAACATTTCATTTCATTAAACAACAAAAGACATTCCCAGCACGCTGCTGCGTGTTTCTCTACATTACATTTCATTCTTAAAAATGACATTAGCGCTGCTGCTTTGCCTCTGCATTGCTGTGAACTAAAAAGACACTGTCAACAAAAAAAACTTTTTGCCTCTGCATTGCTGTGAACTAAAAAGACACTGTCAACAAAAAAAACTTTTCACACGCACTGTTGCGCATTCCATTTCGTTTTCATTCAACGAAGATAACAAAAAAAACTTCACGCTCTGCTGCAAATTCCTTCTCATTTTCTCTCAACTAGCAACAACAAAAAAAATTACCTCTCCGCTACTGCGTATGGCAATTTCATATTCTCAAAAAAATTACATACAGGCGCTACTCCGTTTTCTTACATAATTTCAACAAAAAAAAATTTCCCACACTACCCTGCTCCTCTATATTCACACTGCTGTGTGTTTCACTGCGCACTTCCCTCACTTTACATTACAATACATTTTACTTGTCCCATAAAACAAAATCTTACACCCGTGAATTTTAAAAATAATAAAATTAAAAAACTTTACCAACATCCTACCAACCATAATAAATTCATTAATTGTTTTACTCATAAAGAACGATGGTCAAAAGACAAACTTTCACTTCACGTTAAGAAATAAATGTTGCAGGTCTGTTTCTGTATGTCAACCGTTGATCTGCCCTCAAAAAATCGGGCGACTGTAGTCAATATCAGAAGCCTTCTTCTTACCGACCTTTACCTTCGGGGAAATGGCTGTTTTGGAACAATTCTTGTGGACACACATCAATAGGTGAGTGTGATCGGAGCTCCTCCGAGGAATACCACCGCTCGGTGAAAAGCAGTGCGATAAGCTCATGATGGCTTTCCGGAAAGAAACGCTGTTTGCAGTCATTGTGTGTGATGCCGGATTTCGGCATGCACCACAGTTGAAATTAATATTCCAACAACTTACATTTTTAGTTCGAGTAACATATACACTAAGTATACAGTACTGGTGGTTGCATGCACCAAGTGTAGTTGTAGTTTCTTTGGCTCTGCCATGGGAAAAAAGACGAAGAGAACGATGTTGTTGGAATCTTTGTATTCCAAGTTAAAAAGGCACATAAAGCAAAAAAAGAAAAGAAAGTATTCTAGGCCTATCCCTTCCTCAAACTAAGATGTAAAGATTTCCCCAATCGCGTTATCAGCGCCAATTTGGAGGAGTTCATAAAGATCATTTCAGTTTCTCGAGATCAAGAATTGAATCCTGTAATTGTTTCATCTCTTCGAAAAGCAATATCCAGTAAGCAGCAACCCGCCAAGAAGAAGAAAAATCCATTAGACTTCGATGTAGCAGAAATTAAGGTGAAATCACAAGATGCTGAAGATATTTCTGTCAATTCACTAGAATTAGAAACTTATAGTGAAGAGTTAGGTCCAAAGAAGATTTCCGTTGAGGAAGAGGAGGGTACAGAGAGAATTTTGGATCATCAGTTGTTGGTTCGAAACTCCACAGCATCTGGGTTCCCAATGTTAAGCAACCATAGGGACTTCGAATTTTAGTACATGAACAACGATTATAACAGAGAGAATGGCACCAAACATAATAACTATAGTAACGTTTGGAAACCAGTCAAAACCAATGCTTGTAGAACTCGAGCATAACGTAGAAACAGTTAAGGTAGTTTCATAGCAAGTATATACCATGCCCGTTAATTAACTGTGAGACAGTTCCTGAAGGCAAATCTTCCATCAAGTCAGAGAAACAGTTATGAAATCATCGAAACAGCATAATGTAGAAATAGTTAAGGTAGTTTCATAGCAAGTATATTGCATGCTCGTTAATTAACTGCAAGACAGTTCGTGAGGGCAGATCTTCCATCAAGTTAGAGAAACAGTTATGAAATCATCCGATGGCTAAGAATGTTTTAATCATTTAACAATAGATCTCATGATGGAAAATGGTGCAAGGTGGCATTTAATGATGTCTTTTTTAGAGGGAACATCTTACGACGTAGTTATAATTTGAATCTATGTATGGTGCAATCCTCTCCTGGCTAGGTACCTACTGCATTGCTGATAAAAACTGTGTTCGATTCCGAGGAAAATGACTTTGGAATGCATTTTTCAACACTACGTTGCATCCTTCAAGTTGACAACGGGGAGGTTGCGTGGTCGAAGCTGGCGAAGCGGTAGCATTTGTTACCCCTTCGACAAGCCAAACATTCAAAAATTTATTGCCCTCACTTTTCACAGAACCTTCCCCATGCAACTGTCATGAATCTTGCCCTCTAGAGATCCAAATTGTGTCTTGCCAGAAAGACTCCTGTGATTAATGACTTCAGTAAAATTACAAGCAGTCAGGGGAGGCTCGGACAGAGATGAAGACTCATGAACCATACTAATCCCTCGAGGGCCAGTAATGATCGTGGTTGTTGCTGGTACCTCCATGAGAATTTGATTCCATATTCTTAAATGACTTTCTTGACAGACCCAAAACTAAGCTCGGTAAAATACAGACATTCTGACGCATTTTCACATGAAGAATTTTTACAAATCCAGCTATCCAAGATTAATTACATTAATTAAATATTAACGTTGTCTGGACAGAACCTCAACAAGTGAGAAAAAAAATAAGAAAGCGACAAGGATAGGCATAGATTCAAGATCCCTTATCTTGTATTCCCAACTCAACTAACATCAGTTCGAGATAGAGGCATGAATCCCAAAAGGGTATATCTTTGAGGACTCTTGTAAATAAAATATTGGGGGTATTGATATTTTTTTGTGTTTTTCCAGCCGTGAAAAATTGTCTTTTTTATTATTATGGAATAAAACAGTAAAACAGTACATATTTCTGAAAGACAGATTGTTCTCATAAACTTGGGATATACACAGCTTTTATTTGTGTAGTAATATAAAGGATACAACATTATGGTACTTCTTCCATATTTGCATTATACATAGAATCTGAAAAACGGATTAGATCCTTCTCATTTCTGAAGATCTCATACTTAATGGACTTCTTTTTGTATGATTTTTATACAAAATTAGTTACAAAATAAATTAAAAAAGACCATAAATATAATATAAACATATCTGCAATGAGGTTCTTCATTTTTTATCTCGCTTCAGTGATCTATCTCTGCACTTTTAGAATTTCTACTTCTGTCTCCTCAACTCCAATTTTTATCATGATGTGCATGCCTTCTTTTGTGTCCTATAGTGCCTTTTTCGATAATTCATCGGTTGTTTTGTTATGTGCCCAATAGAAGAATTCTGAAAGCAACTCCATATACATTTCATACAAGTCAGTCACCCTTCTAATGAAATTTGTTGAATGTTATTCTTTCCATTAACATGGTCTATTATGCATTTGGAATCCCCAAAAATTTATACTTAAAAGATATCTAAAATATCTATTCATTTGGAATCCCAAAAAATTTATACTTAAAGGATATCTACAAATCTGATAAACGATAATAGACCCATAAAGTCACTAACATCGAGATATTGATATCTTTTGTCCTCATGGCCATGACTTTTTTCCGGAAAGTGTTTCAGATTTACTTTATTCTGGAATTTGTCATTTGGCCTCTGCATTTTACGATATTCAATTGATATTCAAAACTATTGAAGTTTCGTTAGCTCGATGGAGACCGGGATAATTGGAGTGTATCACTTTATCAATTAATTATATATTTTTTATTTCATGGACGTATGTTTCTTAATATATATTAAGAACTAATAATCAAGACTACTCCAGAGTAGTGTGTATATTTAAATGCATAAACCTTCTGCTATTTCCATTTTTGGGATTATAAAATCTGGATTATGATCGAAATCAGTATAATAAAAATTTTATTAATTTGATCGCAGATTTTAGAATGTAAAGTAAATAAATTAATTATTCAACTTCGTTTATTTTCATCAAATTTATGCAGTGTTGATGGCACTTTGTGGCCCCGACAATTCGTTGGGAATTAAAATGTTAAAAGTATTGATTTGTTTCTATAGAGAGAACCTTTAAAAGGAGACTGAATCGAAGATTCACGGTGCCGAATATTAAATGGGCATTCTTATATTGAAATCCAAGTTATTTTAGGTAGCATCATTATTATATAATACATTACATAAATTTAGACTCGATAGCCATCAGAATGAATCTTCCATGGATTTTGTGAATTGTGAAACAAGAAGTTCCTGCCAATGTCAATTGGAAAAAAAAAGGTTACAACTAATGTCTAAGTCAATGTCATCCAGCACACCAAACATTTTTCAAATTACTTGTAAACGAGCACACGCTCTCATGTGAACAAACTAATTGGTGTACAAAACATCTTGACATGGGTGTTGGTATCGGGTTGTTTCAACTACTTTTTTTTCAAACCGCTTGTAGACGAGCACACACTGTCATGTGAACAAACTACTTGGTATACAGAACATCTTGCCATGGGTGTTGGTATAGGGGTTGTTTCAACTACTTGTTGGTTGAATGTGTTCCTATAGTTTCAAAAGGAAAAACATAATTATCGCAATGCATGTCACAACTGACCATGTCAAGAGATAATAAAGCCTGAAAATTTAAAAATGATAATCAATAGCTCATGTGATTTCTTATCAAACTTGAACTTACTATGTGCAAGCCCACCCTGCACAAAATCTCAGACAAATGAAGGTTGAAAACACCATGACACACTTAAATACTTTGAGGTTATTTCATTTATTCCACTAGGTAGGAAACCAGAACAATTGATATAATTTTTTTCTTAAAAATGGATAAGCTCAGTGTAAACCAAGACCAAACTTACTTATTTGGGATTACATCTTTTGGAAACAAGGTTAAATTGATCTGCAACAATTGATACAAATTTATTCTTAAAAATTGATAAGTTTAATGTAAATGAAGAAAATACTTGTTGATTTGGGATTGCATTATTCATAAACAAGGTTAAACTAATTTTTCTACTCTCCACTAAGTCCACTTATATACTTGGATTCTTGAATGTTCAACATTCTTGGTATTTCCAAGAAAATACCGTATTAACCATACAAAATTCTCTACCAAATATCTGTCAAAAATGTCTGTCATATTAATTTTCCAAAGCAGCGTCTTCTTCAACTAAATGATATAGTAGAAGAGGTATAAAAAACATCCCAAAGTCATCTCTTTTCCTCTCCCTTAGGATTAAGTCTTCTAAATCCTTTGAAGGTTGCCCTATCCCAAAATAGAGTGTTAGTACCTAAGCTCCTCACCCATCGACTGGTTGTTTTCTCCCTTGCAAAGAAAATGTGGACAAAATGTGACGCATAATTTCTTAAACATAATCATCTAGTGATCCTATAACATTAGTCAAATTACTAAGCATAAGAATTCGCAATGATTGATGGTTCCATAAATGTGTTTATATCATGTAGTGCAAGAAAAATGTGCCAAAAGTCTTTTTGGAAGTTTTGTTTCTAGAAAGCAGAGAGTAAAAACTTATTACAATTATAGTCCTTAAGATGTGGATGACATTAGATTGTTGGATCCACCAACAAAAATATGTAGAGATTCGTAGCTACGCTTTTGTCATTATAATAAATGGCTCAAAATAGTATGAACAACTTGAAGATCAACATCTTATTATTGTGGAAACTTCTTTCAAATTCAATATTGTCGCTTGATTATTGTATATAAATGCCTAGGCCAATAATGAAGGGAGACATTCAAAAAAATGGAAAGGATTTCATTTAGAAGTTTACAAAATAAAGAAAGGATTGCATTTAGAAGTTTGAAAAAGGAAGAAAAGGAAGGGGCGAACCAAACCACCAATGTAAAAAAAAGGAAACAGTTTCCAAACTTATTAAACGACCTACAAAACAGACAAAGAACTACACAAACACATTCCATGTTATTAGAAAAATTGATGATGACATAAAATACTAAACACAAGTTGATTAAGAATTGAAATGAACGAAAAACTAAGGGAACATAGGAAAACATACAACAGTTTTCCCCATCATATCCCTTCTTTGATAACACTTCAGGGGAAAAAATAAAAACCTTTGGGTAACCAAATGCACAACAAGATCAGTAGTAGGGCCAATTGAATAAGCACTAAAGCCAAGCTCGATCGCATAATCCACATTATAGAGCTCTGTTTTCCCTTAATAGAAGGGGAACACGCGAAATTTTTGAAACATTGTATATAGTGAGAATGTTTTCAGCCTATAATAGTATGACAAAATCAAGTCTTGCATATCCAATGAAATTCATGGAATCTAAAGATATTTCAATGATCCCTTTTGAAACTATACAAGTATTACTTACTGGAACATGGAAAAAATATGAAATTTTTTCCTTAATATTATTTTCCAAGGCCTGCTCAAAAAAATAGTTATATTCAGTTCCAAAACTTGTTCATATCAAATAGGCTTAAAACATAGTACAAATAAAACTAAAATAGATGAAATTGACCTGAGCATTGCTACAAGCTCTAATATTGGTTGTCAAACCTAATCCTCGAAGTTCATTATAACACCCTCCTCCGAATTCTACCCAAGTAATTAGCCAACCTGGGTAAAAATGTGACGAGAAGTTACTATGATATGATTTATCCTCCTATGTCACATTAAGAAAGGGAAACCGATGGACACAAACCATACAAACCTTCCACTTCAACAAGAGGACTCCTAGGAAACATCCCAACCTTTTTTGTAACCACCCACTAGGTCCCACTAAGATTTTAGACCACTTAACCCCCAAACACTCCCATTATATGGGCATGACAACGTCCAAAAGGCTCTGCGCGCTCCCACTTCATGGCATGCCATCATCAAGGGAGTATTTTTATCCATGTTGTGCCAGCATCCCCAGGATTTGAGCCACTTTTTCAGGCCCAGAACCTAGGTCACTACCCAAAATTCAATGAAACCTTCAGAACAAAAAGATAAGAAAGAAATGACGATACAAATACAATTGCTTAAACAAGCCCTTGATTGGACCCCTACTAGCCATGACAAGCATTTCATCAATCATATCAAAAATATGTAATATATAGGTGTAAATGACAAATCTAAGCATAGGGGTCTCATACTCATCCGAGAATCACTAACAAGCATTGAAGCCTTAGCACATTATCTACAGTTTCATCCATTAGGACATAGATGCATTTGTTCATTCATTTACAAGTGAAAACATGATGAGAGCCACACATAGCTACTTCCATAATACATGATCATAACCAACATAATAACAACAGAAATAACAAGGAAACAACAACCATACAATCTACATATAAACCAATACATCACCCATAAAATTAAAAAGGAGAAATAATCTCATATTAATGATGCAAAGGCCAACTAATTCTGGCACTTCCATGAACCACCCAACCATAGACATGGCTGAGCCAAAAATCTCTTTAGCCCGTCACCCCCATGCCATATTCCAACATCAATGTCAAATCTCATAAAACACTTCAGTCTAAAATCATCCAGGGCTTCTAGAGGCTAGCCACCTCAGCCCATCAAAGATTTATTACACCTCACAGCTAGACATCACAAAACCATCATCATATTGGTCCTTACCTAATCCTTCCAAGGCTCCAAATCATTTGTTACAACCAAGGCTTCCAAGACTAGTAACTCAACCCACCAAGGTCTTCCAAAGCATTTTCCCAACTAAGGCTTCCAAGACTAGTAACTCAATGCAAGTTGTTATAGGGCTTCCGGAGCATTTGTACAACCAGGGATTCTTGGAACTAGTAACTCAACTCAAGCTAAGTGAAACGTGAGAACCGAGTAGAATAAAAAAAAATGAACCCATGACACCATGGCTATCCAGGAAACGGCAGGGCTAGGAAAATTCACTTTCAATCTAAGTAATCCTCCATGCTAGTGATAGATCATGACCTATAAACCACATGCATATGCCATACATTCCAAAACTAGTGAGGAAAACATACATGCAACTTGGTACTTCCAAGAAAACCTCGTTATAGCTGTTGATCTCGATGTCCTCTTGAACTTTCCTTCTCTTCCTTTTCATTCTAGCTCCAAAACTCCATGTATGCCACACTCCTCCAAGAGTTCTCCTAGAAAACTCTACGTGTCCAAGAGTATGAGACAGAGTGAATAGAGAGAGAGTTCCAAATATCCAAGTATGCCACGCTCCTCCAAGAGTGCTCCAAGAAAACTCTAAGTGTCCAAGAGTATGAGAGAGAGAGAGTAGAGAGAGAGTTCCAAAACTCCAATTATTCCACACTCCTCTGATAGTGCTCTAAGGAAACTCTAAGTGTCCAAGGGTATGAGAGAGAGAGAGAGAGAGAGAGAGAGAATAAAAGAGAGCTCCACAAAAACCGTCAAAATCCTACGAACCGATCCTTAGAATCCTTTTTATCAATGAGGCCTCTATTTTCTTCATTTTTCATTATTTGCCTTCAATTTCCTACTCGCATGCAACCTATGACCTTTCACCTCCCTTTTCTCCTAATTTCCATTATTTTCATAAATAAATGTGCCAATATGCCATTTGGCCCTTCCAAAGACAACCATTAACTTTTCCAATTTCCTTCGCCATAACAAACCAAATGAACACCCACTAAAATGTTTTTCCCAACATTCAGCTTGGAATAAGTGTCCCATCAATCATGATTACTATTTTTCCTTTATTAATTTTTATTACATGGAATTTTAACCAAGGGTGTTACAAAACCCTCCCCTTTGGGGGAACACCATCCTCGGTGTTCAACAAAAACTACAACTAACAAGGTTTCTATAAAAAAAACATACTTCCCATGGAGCTTTATGACTTAGCTCGTTGTAGTATTTACAATGATCAACTTGCTAAGAAGAAAACCAACATGATGACATAAAAAGTATAACATCATAATGACATGACACCCATACCACTTATTGGAGCTTTATAACATAGCACATGAAAGTATTTACATCCATATACGTATGAACATATGCCAAACATCACCAAAAAATGTACCGAAAATATATACCAAAGACATATTTCAAAACATCCACTCAACCAATGAATAAGGAAGGATAGATAGCTCGCATATGACCTACCATCTCCCCTATAGTTTCATTTGTCCCAAAATTCTTCTATTGTACTTTAACCTACTCAATTGCTTAGTTCCAAAGCGTGAGAGTCTTTCTCTACAATATACACTGAGGCTTCGGCTGAAATTATCCACATGGCTCCACCTGCAATACAGACCAATCAATCACATGATCAACATCTTTAACATACTTCTTAAGTAATGACACATGGAATACATCATGGAATTTCATTGTCACATGCAGTGCAAGTCAATAGGAAATTGGCCCAATCCTCTCAATAATAATGAAGGGTCTACGAAACTGAGGTGTAAGGTTGGTACATAATCCAATCCGTAAGGGGATCTTCTTTGGTTTGATGCATAATTATGCCTGTTCCCCAACCTATAACTCCTTCAACAACTTGTTTCGATCAACATATCTCTTCTTTCTATCATCAAATTATTCTTGATTACCTGCATTTCCTATTCCATTTCCACCAACTAGTCCAATAAACACCCTATTAACTTGATCGTTCGAATAGACGGGAGTATTGTAACATTCCCCATACAATTAATCAAATAGACTCATCTTCAAAGATTCATGATACCCATTGTTGTAAGCGAACTCTACTAGTATAAGGTAATATTCCCACTTCCACAGCTCATGCATCACATACATCCTCAACATGTCCTCCAATACCCTATTAAGCCTCTCTATCTATCCATATGTCTGCAGATGATAAGCTATACTGAAGGCTAACGCTGTGTCCAAACCTGCAAACAACTCCTTCCAAAACATCGAAGTGAATTTCACATCCCTATCTGACACAATATTCTTCATAACTCCATGCAATTTGACCACATCCCATATGACACCTTTGCTACATTGCTAGCTAAGAATGTATACATAACTAGAATGAAGTGCACAACCTTTTTCAATGTATCCACCACTACCATGATGGAATCATGTTGTCTCACTGGCCTCAGCAACCCAGTGATAAAATCCAGTGAAGTAGCCTCCCATTTCCATTCTGGAATCACAATCTATTATAGCAGTCCACCTGGATGCTTACAGTCTTCCTTCACCTACTGAAAATAAAAATACCTAGCCAGAGGATTTGCTACATCCTTCTTCATATTTAGCCAAAAAAAAAATTGTTCACTCCAGTTAATGTCTTATGATAGCCTCGGTGACTTGAATATCGTTTCACATGAGACTCCCTTGCGATCACCTTCTTGAGTTGTCCATTATCTGGCACATATATCTTGTCTCTAAATCTAACCAATCCGTCTGCTGTGAGATGATATTCCACATCTTGTGCACCTGCATCTATACATGTACCTTTGCCACTACCTGTATCATAACCTATACCTGTACCTATACCACCAAATGTACCTACACCTATACTTGTACTACCACCTATACCTGTACCTATGCCACTATTTGAAATCTATTGTAACCTGTGCCAAATATCCATATTCCTAACATCTTACTGACCTACGTTCAAGATCCTGTCCTCTAGGTCTTCCTGATAGGATCTCATAGCTGCTAATTTATTTACTTGTATCCGTCCACTAAGAGAATCTACCACTGTATTTTATTTACCTTTGATATACCTGATATCAAAATCAAACTCATTGATCGTGGCCAACCACCGAGCCTACCTACCATTCAATTCGGTTGGTCAAATAGATATCACAAACCACTCTGATCACTCATCAATACAAACCCCCTGCCAAGAAGATAATGCCTCAAAAAATTTAATGCATGTATGATAAGTGCCAACTCAAGATCATCTGTGAGGTACTTATTATCATTCTCATTTAGTTTTCATGACTCATAACATACCACCACTCCATCCTGCATAAGGACTCCACCAAGTATTCTCTTGCAATCATTTGTGCATAATACAAACTCTTTGTCTGGATCTGCAATATTTAACACTGGTGGATGTGTCAACAATTACTTGAGCTAGTCAAAATTGGCCCCACACTCCTTTTTCCATTCAAACTTCTTACCTTTCCTTTACAATGGTGTAATAAAATAAGAAATCTATGAGAATTTCCTGATGAACCTCTTGTAGTAACCTTCCAATCCCATGAAGGATCTCACCTCAACTACATTTTTAGGAGCTTTCCACTCCAGGATAACTCTTATCTTCTATGGGTTCACTACTATGCCATCCTTAGAAACTACATGTCCCAAGTAGTGTACCCCAGTCTGAAAGAAGTTGCACATGTTGAGCTTAACATACAACTAATGCTCTCTCAACAATCTCAACACTACTCCTAATACTGGGCATGCTCTTTTTGATTTTTCATATATACCAATATATCATCAATGAACACAATAACAAGCTTGTCCAGGTATAGATGCAATACACTATTCATCAAGCACATAAAGGTAGCTAGAGAATTAGTTAAACCAAATGGAATGACAACAAACTCATAATGCCCATATGTGGTCCAGAAAGTTGTCTTGTAGATATCCTTTTCTTTAATGCGTACCTGATGATATCCAAATCAAAGAACAATATTTGAGAACAATGTTTCTCCATTCAACTGATCGAACACGTCATCAATACTTGGTAACAAATACCTATTCTTGATGGTCACTTCATTCAACTTCATGTAGTCAACGAATATCTTGAGAGTAACATCTTTCTTCTTCACAAACAATATCAGTGTGCCCCAACTACAGCTTCAACTCTATCAACTCAAGTGTAATCATCTTGTAAGGTGCTTTTGATGTTGGAGCTACCCTTGACACAACTTCAATAGAAAAATCTAGTTCCCTGTGACGTGGAAACTCTGAAATATTTCTCAGAAACACATCTTAAAATTATTGTAGAACTAGGTACCTTCTCAAAAAAGTTCATCCTCAACTTCCTTGCCTTTGTCACTACATATATGTACGAAAAATAACACACACCCTTTTCTACAACTGCATTTTTCCTACATAATTGTCACCATACTAACTGATCTCACTTTATTCTTACCTCACAAAACTCTTTATTCCCCATTATCATCTAAGCACTAAATTGTTTTGACATAACAATCCACCTTGTTTCATTAAAGGCACAACCTATCCATTCCTAACAACATATTGTATGATCCCAATGGTAGTATATTCAAATGTGCTAAGGTAGGCATACCATTCAAATTAAATGCACAAGCTCTTACCCAATGGTGAACTTGCTTCTTTGTACCTGTAGCTAGCTACACTAATGAAGACTGTACATGCATTGCACTTATCCACTAACATAACTATAATTAGATCTAGGGTATATCAAAATAGAAACAACTTGATCAAAAATATTACCATCCATCTCAATGATAGATTCCTGATGGTCTCCATGTTTGTTATCTCATGATGCGTAGATACGAGGAACTCTTTGACCAACATCCCGAATAGTATTTGACTCTTTTGCACTATATATCAGAGGCCTACCAGCTTGATTCTACAGACAATCTCTCGTGTGATGATCTTTTCCATAAGTCCAACACTCTATAGGATTCTAGCCTGCATCCCCGTTCTGCTCCTCATGTTGAAATCCTTGCCCTCTATCAAATGCATTGAAATTATTCGATGGCGTTGCATTCTCCTTATTTTTTTGTACCCTAAGGTCTTGATCACTTCTTGTCCCATTTTCCCTTCCCCTTTTGGCACTATAATTTTTTTTTATGTACATTGCAGTTTAGAATGGTAGTGATTTTGATGCTGATTTTAAAAAGTGGTAATTCTACACCATGCCCCTTTTTTAAAAGGTTTTTTTTTTTTTAATGTATGAAATGTAAATAATTATTTGGTAAATTTAATAATTTTTTAAGTGATCTTCTTCTTCAGATATATATATATATATATATATATATATATATATATATATATATATATATATATATATATATTGTAGTGAGGTTTTTGTTGTTTTGCATATTTAAATAAGAAGGTCGATATTTTAAATTTTCGATATTCTACATATTTATACATCATTAATTAATTTTTCAATCCACATGAAATAATTTTCTCCAAAAAACAATATTTATTAACAATTGACATAAAAACAACAATTTTTAACATAAATATAACTATAAAACTACACGCTTTGATATGAACGTTTTAACTAAAAATGGATAAAAAGTAGTTTTTTTAATGAATTTCATGTCCAAAAAATAATAATAATCATTTTTTCAAAAAATAATGATTAACTTAAAAATTAATGCAAAAATCACATAATACAAATATTGAACGCATAACAAGCTTAATTGAGTGTATATTCTTCTCATAAAATGTCAAAGTCAAAACATTACAAGTATAACTAATTAATAGTTACAAAAAATGAGCTTGATTTCCAAGCTTTACTTAAATTTAATCAGCAATGTCACGTAATCCAAACTCTTCATCCTCTAGAGTTTCATCATTGTCTACTTCCACAATATTTTCTACTTTAATTTTCTCATTCTCCTCTTCTAATGCATCTTTGATGTCTACAAATATTCCAATGTATGCCTTTCTAATCATTCCATGTAAAGGTGGTTGGGGTTCCTTTTCCTTTCTTCACCACACTTGATTCACTAAAGTTTCATTTCTTCAACCCAATTTCTTGCATTGCATCTGGAAGAAATTGAAAAGCACTAATTCTTTGCTAAATGTAATTGCACTGTATTGGATCTTTTTCAAATGCGATGCAATTTTTTCCTTTTTAAAGGAAACATGCTAGTGTTGTACCTAATTATCAAATACGAAAGAAATAATGAAGCAAATTAGTACGATGACATATTTGTTAAGAAATTACATATTAAAATTAAATTCCATATAATAAAACTTACCTAAGCTAGAAAATAAATCCATGACCCAATATCCTTCATTTGAACATATGTCTATAAGATAGTTAATCAATAACTGTGGTTTTTTATCAATGTTAACTATCTCTCCTTTCGCTTCTTTGTCTTCATATGTTAGTTTTCTCACAATAACATCATAAGTCAATATTTGGTTGTGACTCTTTCCATCTACCTGATTAAAAATCATAGACATATAGCTATCATATTTTTCGCAACTATCAATATGGATGAACTCACAATCATTTATAAATATTTGATCTTCACGGCTAAGAGGATTTTACTTTTCCCTATAACATGAAATAGTGAAAGTTCAATTAAGTTGTACATAAATGAATTTTTCAACATTAATCAAATATACATTTTAAACGTCTTACCATGTAAGCTGCATCCTTGAATTTGTTTTCCCCTTGAAGCTTGACAATAACATTGCAAATTGTATGTGTGAATCAAATGTCACAAATCTCCATAATGGTGATGACGTGACTTCTAGAAATCCCGCAACCACTTTACTAAGAGCTTGATAAGTATAAGGGTCACTATGATAGTCAATGTTTGGAATATTGAAGCCATGGAGAGTACTTGCAATAACTTGGGCATAATCGCTTTTAGGTATGAGTTTATCAATGTCTTCACAGTCACCTTGCATTACTTGATATTGAATAGTGTCTAGCCCATTCAAAATGAAATGAATAAGAATTGGATCAAGTTCAACATTCTAATTACGTTTTTCAATAAAGGTTCTAAAACTATCTAGTGCTCTATTATCATCCTTCTTCATATTTTATAAAATAAACAAATATATGTGTAAGTTATAAATTAAAAATAGTACAATATGAATAAAAATGAATGTATAAATCAACACACCTATTTAAGCGAAAGATAAAAAAACTTTCAATGTTGATGTAGAACTTAATCTGGATAGCTGCGTACAACATCATCCCAACTATATTCATTCAACAATTTAACCATTTGTTCTAGAATTTTCATGTAGACTTTGTGACTGCATAGATAGATTAAAAAACTTAATATAATGATATGTATAATAAATACTACCAAGAATAAAAAGTTATATTTAAAAGAAAATTATAATCTAGAAATCAAAAAAAAAAATTCAACAAACTTACTTTTGAAATTCCTCAGACATTTCCTCCAATAATAATTCCCCTAACATCACACGAGATAGTATTGCTTTGATAATTTTTCATCCTTCACTCCTTGCAATGCTCTCAAAGGTGTGATAGCCATATCCTCTGGAAGTTGCTTCATTTCAGGACTTGATTTACTGTTGCTACATATCAATGGTTTAGACTTATTGACCTTTTTGTTTTTAATGCCATTGTTTTCCCACATGAGAAAAATCTCATTAATCAACTCCCATATCTCTCCAGTTCTAAATGCCAACTCAAAAATGTTATTAACGCCTTCGAATAAATTACTAAATTTTACGCCTTTGCCACTTTTTGAATTGATTTTCTCTTCAATTGGATAGCCTATTTCCATAAAACATTCCTTTCGGAAATCTACAGTAACATTTATTCTATCCCCACCACATCTTTCTTCAAATTCACTATGAATAAATCTAACCCTTTGGATCAAAGTAATAGACATCCTATATTCATTATCTAAATTATGATCCCATGCCACTAACTTTGCTTCTGTATCTGATAAACCAGCATAAATGATACATTTCATTATTTTAAAATGTGGGTCATTGGGGTTTCCTCCATCAATTGTCTTTGAGTTTCTACAAAATGGTCCCCCCCAAGCACATAATAATTGTATTCAAAACATAATGACTTATCAAATACTTCTTTGTTGTGATCTTGAACTGGATCAACAAGAAGCACATAACTAACCACACGAGCATATGGATTGTACCTCATAAATGTATTCAAGTTGTGAACATGGAGAAGATGTGGCTTTCTAACTTGATATTAACATTTTCCTTCACTTGCCTTATAGATTTGTCTGACATTAAGCTGAAATGAATGACCACCCTCAATTAAGTTTCTCTTTGTCAAATTCTGTCCAATGGAATTCTATTTTGTTTTGATAATGCCATCCTCAAAATCAGCTCATGGTGTAATGATTTCTCTACTTTCTTTTGAAGTTTCACTACGTTCTTGACAATTGGTAACGACTACTTCAAAGTCTTGAACTTTATGTTTCTTGTTCATAACATTCTCACCATTAACTCTAACAAATTTATTCTTGGGCGTTGTTACTTTTGGTCTTTTACGACTCTTCTCAGTTCCAATGTCATCTTTAGTAATGACAACATATTCCTGACTATCAGTTTCAACTTCATCGTCTTTAAAAGTAACTTGTCTACCGTTTCTACATTTATCAACTAGAGGCATTTTTTCCTAATCTCTTGGATGTAGTTTTGTAGCATCATCAATTACTACATTTTTCTTGTTTTCCATATCATCTTCTGACACTGAATAGAAATTGCTGACAACTTTCATAATATCATGCTCTATGAAATGAATGCCTCCCAACCTAAGTGAACAACTTTCAACAAAATTCTACCAAACAAAATATCATATGTCAATAAAAACAAAGTTAAAAAACATATAGTGAGACAGTTACAAGAACGAAAAACACAAATATAAATAACAATACTTATGATATTTTGTTTCATCTCATTTACGGTTTGTTTACACAACTTTGTAGATACCTCTCTCATGTCATACAATGAATATGATAACTGGTATTTAATCATTTCATGTGACTTGGGCTATTTCGTAAGTATGTAAACAACTTCACTGTCCGGTACCGAACACATGTCTATGACTTTTCCCATCACGTCTTAAATTCCATTATCATTCAGTATATCAATATATAGATATATATTCAAATTTTAGCTTTCTTTTTCTTTCACATACCAGATTGTTGATGGAAGTTTCACTTCTTTTGATTTCTTTCAGTATGAAATCATCTTCTTATCATTTAAGGCACTTGAAAGATTTGTAGCCATCAGCTCAGGTGGAGTTCGTTCACTAATGCTTTTTGAAGACCCACCTTTAAGAGTCTTTGGTCCAGAAAGATTCACAAAAATCTTATTTGATGCCATTTTCCTAAAAGAAACACACAAATCAGTAAATGACGAAAACATATTAACTTAAATTAACAATGAAAATGATAAATAATAATTAATTTTATAGATCATAACAATTTCGGAAAAAAATAAAATTCAAAAATACATTGCCTTGCCACCGCACCGTGAAAATCGATCTGGCAACCGAGCCAGCCATTGGGTCCAGCCCCCTGCCCACCATATCTGCCTAACCACATCCCTCTGCCCAACACCCACCCCACCCATGCATGCCACCTTAGCGGCCTGCAACAATCGCCTGGCCACCCCACAGGCGGGCGGTCCACCTGGGTGGCACGACATGGGGAGGGTGCCGAAATTTTCGGCCACCCTGTGGGCAGACGGGCTGCCAGGGTGGCGTGGTGGGAGGCTACAGCAACCCACCCCCCCCCCCACGCCACCCCAACGACCTGCCTGCCTATAGAGTGGCATGGGCCATCCATACTTATCGCCCCTAATCTACAAGCCCATCTAGCGAACCTTAGAAAACCTTGATGTGATATAAGTCATAGTGATAATGGAATTTATTATATAGGTGAAGTCACGAAGATGTTTTACTATACGGTTAATGTGGGATTAATTTGTTTTAGAAAAAAATAACATGTTAGTTTCTTTATGGTGATATAAGAAACTATGATAAAGCAAATATGATGAAATCGTTTTACAGTGGGGTAAATGTGGGATTAATTTGTTTTAGAATGTATTATAAAAATTAAAATAATATTCAATTTTTTGGTAAATATTATATACTTTAACTATTATAATACTTTAAGTAAAATTTTTAGTTTGCAATTTTAACTTAAAAATTTATTTCATAAAAAATTTTAGTTTACATCTTTCAATAAATTGTAGAATAAAATAATGAAGGGAAATAAATCTAACAAAATTTTTGGAGGGAAATATTTTGGCAAAACCCTTTGGAGGGAAAATTTCATTCTCTAGGCTATATAATATCTTTAGGAGACTCTGCATTTGTATCATTCAACCTCTTCTATTTGAAAGCGATGGATTCTCCTAATAGTGAAGTTTTGCTTTGTACAACATCAACATATTCATTGCGTAACAAATCTATTCATATTGATGAATATAACGGGAATTCTTCCACTATGAATGGAAAGTCAATTCTTCCAATTCGTCCTAATTCTAAGGACTATGAGACTAGCAGTGATGAAGAGCATGATGATGAAGTTCAAAAGAATGGAGTGTCACGATGTCTACTTAGTCCTAATTCTAAGGACTATGAGAGTAGCAGTGATGAAGAGCGTGATGATGAATTTCAAAACAATGGAATTTCACGGTATCCACTTAGTACTAATTCTAAGGACTATGAGAGTAGCAGTGATGAAGAGCATGATGATGAAGTTGAAAAGAATAGATTGTTACAATGTCCACTTAGTCCTAATTCTAAGGACTATGAGAGCAGCAGTGATGAAGAGCGTGACGACGAATTTCGAAACAATGGAGTGTCACGGTGTCCACTTAGTCATAATTCTAAGGACTATGAGAGCAGTAGTGATGAAGAGCATGATGATGAAGTTCAAAAGAATGGAGTATCATAGTGTGTCCTAATTCTAAGGACTATGAGAGAAGTAGTGATGAAGAGCGTGATGATGAATTTCAAAATAACGGAGTGTTACAGTGTCCTGTTAGTCCTAATTCTAAGGACTATCAGAGCAGTAGTGATGAAGAGCATTATGAAAATTTTCAAAAGAATGGAGTGTCATGGTGTCCTCTTAGTCCTAATCCAATGGACTATGAGACCAGTAGTGCAAAAGAGCATGATGACAAATTTCAAAAGAATAGAGTGTCACGGTGTACACTTAGTCCTAATTCTAAGGACTATGAGAATAGCAGTGATGAAGAGCGTGATGATGAATTTCAAAAGAATGGAGTGTCACAGTGTCCTCTTAGTCCTAATTCTAAGGACTATGAGAGCAACAGTGATGAAGAGCGTGCTGATGAATTTCAAAAGAATGGAGTGTCATGGTGTTCTCTTAGTCCTAATTCTAAGGACTATGAGAGTAGAAGTGATGAAAGACAGGATGACGCACCTAGTCCTAATTTTAATGACTATAATGGTAGCAGTGACAAAGGACAAGATGTAGCATTTTTAGTAAGTAAATAGTCACATTTTTGACATAGTCCTAATTCTATGGACCATGAGAGTAGTAGTGACAATGCACATGAGGAATAATATCCAATAAACATCGAGTCAAATTTTCCATTCAGTCTTATTTCTAATGACTATGACAGTAGCACTAAAGAAAGAGAAGATGAAGAATATCCTCCAAGTCAGTATTTGAAATGCACAACTGATCATAGTGTACATAACATTCCTCTTAATGATGATCCAATGATGGAAATGTTGCCGAGAGATATTGTATCGAGGAGTAGGAGCAGACCTTTTCATATCAATGCAAGATGTTCTACTTATAAAAGGGGTAGAGTAGAATATCTGACGAGAAGAAGTTCTATCAGCACTCTCATTTCAAGTGATTGTTGTTTAAAAGATTGCTTGAAACATATGGATTTCAAATGCACATTAGAGAGCAGGAAGAGATATTTGTCAATGAATAAAAGCATGCAAATTTCATATTTAGTTGGGTGCATGCAATCTACATTGTTAGGTTATGATTAACATATAGGGTCTTTATTTATTTGTAGAAAGGCTTTCAAAATGTTTCATTCGATTGGGAATTTTCTTCTCTTGAGAATTCAAGAAAATTTGGAAAGGGGTCCCACATTTTATTCAAAGGTACATCATAAAAGGCAGTTTGGGCCATTATCAAATACTGCAATGTCATGGATGAAAGATTTCTTTTTAAAGCATGGAGAGAGTATGCCAAATAGAGAGACAATACATATTCCAGATAATTTCTCAAGATGAGAAATCTATAACTTATACAAAGAATATGCAGAAGGTACCAAGGGACATGGTCAATCTATTACATATCAATATTTTGTGAAGGTATGAAAGAAAGAATTCAAAAATGTCCGTATTCCTAAGAAAACAAGGATGGGGATTTGCAGTACAAGTGCTTCTCTTAAATCAAAAAGGGACGAATATGAAGGGTCAGAAAGAGGTAAGAATTCACAACTTTAAATTTTAAAATTTTGTAGTCATCAACTATGAAAAAATATTTCTTAATGGCTTTCTTTTATGTTGTGTAGATTTAATTGTCAAAGAACTTCAAGAACATCACGAACAACAAACAAGTGAAAGGAAAGTGTTGTACAAGCATTAAAAGAAGTGTCATGATAATCCAAATAGATATTTGGGTTTGATAATTGATGGTATGGACTAGAAGAAAAAACTTTTACCACATTTTGTTCGCACACTCAAAAATTTACAGGAGGAAAATTTAATTCAGTATCACTTGGTCAGTTGTATGGTCTTCAATGGAAAAATGTTTCCAAGGGTGTACTTCACAGCTCCAAATATTCATAATGATGCAAATAATACCATAACCATAATTCATGATGTGCTTTCTCATTGGTCTGGTAATCTTCCTGAAGTTTTGTATCTACAATTGGACAACACTTGCCCTGGAAACAAAAATGAGGGTGTTTTTGGATATCTAAACATGCTTTTTGAATTGAGAATTTTTCAGAAGGTAAGGGTTGGTTTCCTTCTTTTTGGGCACACTCATGACCATATTGATCAGATGTTCAGTCGGTTTTCAGCCACATTGAGGAGGAAGGAAGTTGGAAGCTTGCCATCTTTAATTGAATGTATTAAGAAATCATACATGCCAGAGCCTACTTTTGATGTGTTGGAAGAAACTATTAACATGCGAAGGTTTATTCTGGGATCGCGTAGTGAGGGAAAATGCATTGAATAACTTAATGAAATTAGCTTCCAACATCATTTTCATATCAAAAAAATTGATGGGAAAATACTAATATGGGAAAGGAATTATTCAACTACTGTAGAATGGGCACCGTCATCAGGTTTGGAATTTTTTAAGCTCATTCCAGGTCATCCAATATTTACATCAAAAATATTGTTATTACAATCAGTTGGTGAAGTTCATAATCCACGGAGATGAATATAAATTATTCTGATTGCATAGAAGAAATTAAAAAATGTATTAGATGTACATATGAGTACTTTGACATTGTTGTTTTATTTTGGTGGGAATCATTTCTCAATAATCAAAGTGATATCATTTCAACACCAAAAAACGAATATATACCTTTGAAAAATCCATTTATTTGGCCACAAAATGTGCTGAATGAACATGAGGAAATAAACATTGTTGAACAACAACAATCTCAGCATATCATTAATTCTTCACAAGCAAGAGTAAGAGAGATGTATATTGGTTCCAAAAGATCTCATGCACAATGCGAAGCCATGGAAGACCTTTACAGGGATTCATTACAGGATATTAATGAGGGTTGCATGATCGCATTGCTAGCAGATGGAGATCCCAATGGCTATCCATTCTGGGTTGCTAAAGTTATAAAGGTCTTTATAGAAAATGAAGATGTTACGGGTGTTGAAGTACATTGGTATGCCATAAATACACATCAATTCAATGGTGTGTACAAGCCAGAGATGGTAGTTGACAAAAAATGGCGGAAAGAGAAAAAGAAAAGGTACAAATATGAATCGCCGCCGCACTGACATATTAAATTGGAGGATGTTGACATACTTGTTTATGACTTCAATTTAACAAAGAGAAGAACTCTTCGCTTTAAGACGATAGAGATTATGAAAAGGTTGTTACTAGAAGGAACAATGTTGAGATGGGAGTCTGCTGAAACCAATCATAGATCTGGAAGAATTTTGAAATCTGAAATGGTGGGCATGCATGTGGACTCAGATGGGGCACTAGTTGATGAAAGAGAAGAATATGGAACATCTTCGTCAGCATCTAGTCACTCATATAAAGATGTCAATTCTGATGGTGTGAAAGAAAATATGAGTGATTTTGAATAATTGTATAAGACAATTTATATAAGCTATATTTGCATTGTATCTTGAAATAAATTTTTTTATTTCCATATGGTGTTAAATGAGAAGTTATGAGTCATTTTTATGTTGTTGGATTATAAATATTAATTATGATAATTTTTATTGTTTAGAATATCTGTAATGCAACATTAAATTAGAGATATAATGTATGCTTCATTCAGTATACATATAATGACATTTTAATTCATTTATTCATGTAATTTATTCATAATGTCATGGTTTTTTAATTCTATGGTTGAAAAAATTCCAATTCTTTTGTATCTAGCATGTTATGGTTGAAAACATGTTGAATTTATACTTAGAGAAGAAAAATGTTATTCTACCAAAAACATTAGTGTGTTTTTTCCTCATAAATAATTTTTTTGGCACATAAAAATTCGGTTTTATTAGCATTTTTTAAAAATGTTGAAAATTGACCCTAAAAAAAATCATCATTCCAGTATCATTACTTTTTCGTTTTCAAGGTGTTTTTTGCATGAAAATTTCGTTTTCACTGCCATTTTTAAAACATGTTCAAAATTGAGCCTAAAAAAAAACCATCATTCCAGTATACACACTTGTCATTTTTAGCACAGTTTTTTATGTTTTTTTGGAGTTTTTTTGCCAGAGTTCCCGTTTTGAGTTTATAGTTACCATTTCAAAGTTTACATTGTTTTCTCCAAACTTGGTGCTGAAACATGCTACACCTTGACTTCCTTCCTTTGCTTATGAGTAGGCAAAGTCCAAGTCTGTGATTTTCCAATCAGCATAACTTCATCGCAGAAGGGAGCAATAATTGTTTTATTTTCATTCAAGAAATCCTGCCCCAATATCATGTCAAAATTGTTCATCTCCATCACCGTGAAGTCCAACCAACCTTTCCAGTCTTTAATCTGCACAAGCACTTCGTGTGCCAAACCCACCACTTTAGCTCTTGAGTTCACTGCCTTGACTTCCACATTCGATGGGAAAATCTCCATTCCAACTTCTCTTGCTAATCGTGTCATCATGAAGTTATGTGTGGCCCTTGTGTCCACCAGTGCTTGGATGGTCTTGCCATGAACCACCAAGTCTACGAAACCTAGACTATGAATCCATTATTTCTCCATAACTTCAAACTGCATACTTTCCTGGTCTCTACAATCAGCTCTGATACCACTTGTCACACCCCTAATTATTTTCTCGTAAATTGGCTTTCGTGCGGCATCGACCAAACACTTAACGTTTTCATTCATTAACATGTTTTCCAAACTGTGCCTAACATTCACTTCATTAACCATATTAAATATTTAATGTGTGGAACACATTAAGTAACATTCACCAGTAGAAGACACTTAAAACATATGCAAGTAAGATTTTTATTATCAAATCCGTTTTTACATCCACGGGGAGGAAAACCTTCAACTGACATTATACAGGTTTTCACCCTTCAGCTGTCGTGCAGCTCGGCCTCCGGTCGCTGCACCGTTAAGATTTACCTGAACGCCTTCATTTACACCTTGAACGTTACCTTCGTTCAAGCCTACACGACTTGCCATGCAGCCTCACCTATCACAACACTTCACCGTGTCAAACCTTTACTCGGCGGGCCCTCGCTCCATGAGTCACCCTTACCTCACCTCCGAACAATCCTTCAAATGTTGGGCACCCACCCCCTACCGCGACCTCACACGACTGTTCAACCGGCGTGTGCCCGAATGTCCTACTGCGACTTCAAAAGGCTTCTCACAACCACGACCTTGCCTGGAAAGCACACACGCCTGTGTCGCCATTCTCGTGACTCGTCTCCACGTTCAACCTTTAGTCCTTCCCGTCATGCGGGCTCATCCGCCATCCAACCTTTTTCTACCGCAGAGCTAGTATATGTGGAGCTCGCCTTGTTGTCTCCATTCTCCAACTATCCACCGAGTTCTTATATGCATTGTTGGATGTGTGGGGGTGTTTGGACGACCCACCAAACTCATATAACTCACGTCGGTTCACTTACGTAACATGTCAACTCGCCCATCTTGTTAATTCGGCTCGTGGGTGTGGCATGACCTCGCGGGATCGCTCACCACTATAAGTTTTTTCAGCATCTCATCGCCCACACCATGCTCTGCCAACTCGCTGAGTCGTTGTCAGCTTGTCGCCCATGTCCATGTCTCGCCCTCGCTCGCTTAGTGGGCATGCTCATGCTACCGGACCGTCATAACAACTTGCGAGCGTTACACCCCCCGTCTCTCTCTCTCTCCTTTTCCCTCCCTTAAATTTGATCCCATGTTATTGTGTTTAAAAAAGTATCTAAATTTGAAAAAATCATTTTGTTTTAAAATATGAAACCTATAATTTGGATCAATCATGTCAAAAAAATACAATAATGAAAAACTTAAAAGAACCATGCACTATATTTCTTCTATTATTGTTAGTCACCTCGCTTTCTCTCATCACTTGGATCCTTAGTTAAGATGGATTTATGGTGGTTCTTAATAATATTATTTATATTATATAAATTTCACTTCATTATATACTACCATAGATCCATCTTAAAGACAGATCTAACATAAGCCGAGAGAGACCCAATTTCTTCACGTGAATTTTTTTTTTTATGAGTTTGACATTATTTAAATGTTTTGTATAGTTATTTAATTCTTTTTTAGATATTTGGATCGACACGAGCAAAATGAAAAATTTCAATGAGTAACACCCTTACACATCATACTAGTTTATATAATGAGCCTCTCAATTCAATAAAAGTATTCTCATTTTTTATTTTATTAAACATTGATTTAATCTCTATGGGAATATTTTTAGTATTCTCATTCTTAATTTTTATAAGACCTTGATTTAATTTCTATGGGAGTATTTTCAGTAGTGGTGAGGATAGATAGTTTGATATATCTCAAAGGTAATTATAACCTTTTTGCTTATAGATTTAATTAAAAAATGTTATAAAAAATAATTAAAATAAAATATTTTGATTGTGAAGTAAGTTATCCTTATTGGGCATGTGGTATTGATAAGCCATGTTATTGTGACAAAGTCTATTTTCAATTTAATAATATCCATGGTAAAGTGGGGGTGAAAATCCAGAGTTAAGAATCTTGTCATATTGTTATAAAATATTTTGATTGTAAAATAAGTTCTATTTTTTGTGCATGTGGTTTTGATTATGCATGGTATTGGCTCATGGTATTGTAATAAAGTCTATTCACAAACTCATAATATCAATGGCAAAGAACGTGTGAATATCCATGGTTAAGAATCTTGTCATATTGTTATAAAATATTTTTATTGTAAAATAAGTTATGTTTTTTGTCCATGTGGTTTTGATTATCCATGGTATTGGCCCATGGTATTGTAATAAACGTTATTTACAAGTTAATATTGGGGTTGTCTTTAGTGCAACCTTTTGGAGTTTCCAGTGCCAATAAACGCTATTTACAAGTTAATATTGGAGTTGTCTTTAGTGCGACCTTTTAGAGTTTCCAGTGCCGAAATCCAGTGGAAAAGTCGTAGAGCAATTCTATTGTGCAGGGGTTACCCATCAAACTTGTGATTTGTTTGAATGAATTCGTACAGAATTTTAGAGAAGTTAGACTCAAAAATACACAGGAAAAGCTTCCAAAAAGTCACACTAGAGACAACTCGGTTAATATTATCCATGGTGGAAGTGAATATCATTCATTAAAAGTCTTACAATAATGTTATAAAATATTTTGATTGTGAAATAAGCCATGGTTTTTGGAATTTGGTATTGATAAGCCATGGTATTGTAACAAAGTCTATATTCAAACACGAGGGTTTATATTACTTTTAACTCTTTATTTATTACTTTTTGTTTATTACATTTAACTTTTTATTAATAATTGAACAAACATTTAAATATTTACACTCATCCCCAATATCACTTTTAAATTTTAACTTTTTATTATTTTTTAATTGAGCCAACATTTAAAATGGTTTAAAAGTACTTATATTACACCTACACATCTACCTATAATAACTGGAATGACGTTTAACCCAATAAAAATTAAATATCTAAAAAACAATTAAGTCATTAATAATTAAAATTTATATTAAATCTGAATACATAATTAAATTTACTTAATATTTTTCCCAAAGAGGGCTCAATCCAACATTATCTTCCTCTTAAACAAGAAATTTAAAAACGCTAATGGCGTTGAAGCCACTTTCATTATAATTCACAAAGTTAATTGTATATATAACCCTAGGTGTCACCCCGAAGACATTCACGCATTCTTTGTTCACATCACTAGAGAATCTGTCGGTGAAGGAACCATACAGTACGCAATTACGTGTCTTAGAGTCGTATGTGGACTTAAATCTCAAGAAAATTCTTGACAATGGATGTTGTTGGAGAAGACACGCAGAGTGTTGCAACGACAGAGAAATGGGGCAAGGCGTTAAGCAAAGTTTTTAAGGGCGTGGTGGTGTTAACAGTCACTGCCACTCGTGATTTCGATACTGAGAGCGCCGATGTCTTTAAAGCTACCAGTTTCGTTGTAGATAAGCAACTCGGGCTCATGCTCACGAACCGCCATGTCATCTGTCTTGAACCTGTTGTGGCCGAGGCTACGTTTCTCAATAACGAGGAGATTCTGGTTTATCCTCTGTATCGTGACCCTGTTGATGATTTTGGATTTTTCCGTTTTGATCCCACAGCAGTTCGGTTTATGGAGATTGAGGAAATCCCTCTTGCACCAGAAGCTGCAACTACTGGATTGGAGATCCGGGTGGTGGGTAATGACAGTGGTGACAAGCTTTCGATTTCTGCAGGAACCCTAGCCTGACTGGATCGACCGGCCCCTGTTTACTCGCCGATTAACTACAATGACTTCAATACATTTTATATGCAGGTAGCTTCAGGGAAAAAAGGAGGCTCAAGCAGGTCGCGAGTAATAAATTGCGAGGCACAAGCAGTTGGATTAAATGCGGGTGGTAGACAAGAGGGTTGTTCTGCATATTATCTTCCATTAGATCGAGTGGTAAGGGCTTTGCAAATTTTACAGAGGTGCAAGGATGAGTCAGACACTCGATGGCATGCAGTCCATATACCTCGAGGGACACTCCAGATGACTCTTCTTCACAAAGGATTCGATGAGGCACGTAGGTTAGGGCTTCAAGGCGAGACTAAAGAATTAGTGAGAAAGGTTTTTACCGAAGAGACGAGAATTCTGGTTATAGATTCTGTGGTGCCAGGGGATTCTGTTGACAATCATTTAGAGCCGGGCGATTTACTTGTCAGTGTGAATGATGAGACTGTCACTCATTTCTTGAAGTTGGAGACAATTCTCGATGATAATGTTGGAAAGCCGATAAATTTACATTTTAAGAGGGGTGGTGTTCCTATAAAGATTACTTTGGAGGTCCAGGACTTACACTCTATAACTCCAAACAAATTTTTGGAACTAAGTGATGGCATAATTCATCCTTTATCCTACCAAAAGGCTAGGAATTTCTCCTTCAACTATGGTCTAGGGTATGTTGCACAACTAGGGTACATGTTGTCAAGCGCAGGTGTTCCTTCTCGTGCTATCATTAAAAAATTTGCAGGGAAGGAAACTACAAGGGTCGAAGAATTTATATCTATTCTGTCAGAATTACATCGAGGATCACGGGTTCCTCTAGAATTTGTGAAACATCGAGATCATCATCGAACGATGGTTGTCCTTGTAACTATTTGTTGGAATTTAATTCCAACTGCAACAATGAACAACTGGATTTGCAGTAAATACTCCAGCCTGTTCGATGCCTTAAAGTTAAGCCCAATATTTTTTCACATTAATATGCATTAAGGTTTCAATTGAATTCCCCTGCAGACATCCGACTTGTTTTTTGATAGAAGCATCACCGCCTTGCTGCATTAAATTCGGTGATAGGCATTAGAAGATATTCTGTAATATTTTACTGTTTAAATCAGATATGTTTTAGCATATAAATACCACACAGCAGTTCTGTTTTGAGGTTAGCGTCAAATTGATAGAGAGCAGAGGAGAGCACGCAGCAGCCTGAAGATAATACTTTCCAGATAGTGAAACGCACAGCACTACACAGCAGGAGTAGATGCAACAGCGTAGCAAAGAGCAGAAAGGGAAAAATGCACAGCAGTGCAGATATTTGAATGAAATTTGTTTAATAGATGTTTATTTGCGTGGAACAGAAGCGTTCCTTGGTGAATCTGTTTTGTAATAGAAGTTGTGAAATTCCCTCAGTATGAGGAAGACAAATCTGTAACAATTAGTTTATTTTTAATAAACGCAAGTTAATTTTTCCTGTTGTTGTTACACCGTAACTCAAAAAATACTTGACGGCAAAAAAAATTTACGTTGCTGCAACACCACGAACAGCGTTGTTGCAACACAAGTTACAGCAACTGAAAATAACTGTGTTGCTGAAACACCGTTTCCGGCAAGCGATTTTCTGTTTTTCTGTGCAAAAATAGAGTGAAAAACAGAGCAATTTTTGTCTGTTTGTTATGGAATTTATCAGAAAATTCCAATATGGTAGCAGAGCTGGTCTAGGCACTCAGTGATTCAAAAACAGAGATATCTTTTCACTGTAGGAGCTGTAAGAAGTTTGTTGAGCAAATTTTTCTAGCAGAGAAAGTTTTTTGCTTGTTTTCAAAATACAGTCAGTATCTTTTCTTTACCAATACAGGTTAAGATGGCAGATGCTGGAACAGGTTTGACAAATCCCCAACTGCCACAATTTAATGGGAAAAATTATAGTTATTGGTCCATAACAATGAAAACATTATTTTCTTCTCAAGGAATATGGGAGCTGGTTGAAACTGGCTATGCTGAACCTGCAGATGCAACAACACTGGCTGCTTTGACAGTAGCAAAAAGAGACCAGTTGAAGGGTGACAGAAAGAAGGATGCCAAAGCCCTCTTTTTCCTCTTCCAATCAGTACATGAAAGTGTTTTTCCGCGGATTGCAGTAGCAACAAAATCTAAGGAGGCATGGAATATTCTCAAAACTACCTATCAAGGCATGGAGAAGGTGAAGACTGCAAAGTTGCAGATGTTGAGGAGAGACTTTGAAAATCTTAGCATGAAGGAATCTGATATAATAGATTCATTCTTCACTCAGGTTATTGGCTTGATAACCCAGATAAGATCTCATGGTGAGATTCTTGAAGATAGAAGGATTGTAGAGAAAATCTTGAGATGTTTACCCTCATGGTTTGAATCTATTGTGGTAGAAATAGAAGAAACAAAAGATCTCTCACAGTTCACGGTAGATGAGCTGAGTGCTTCTCTTTTGTCTCATGAACACAGACTGAGTAGAGGAACAAATTCCTCTTTTGAGCAAGCATTCAAGACTCAGATGTCTTTTGGCCAAAGAATAGGTAGAGGTAGAGCAAATAACAGAGGTCGTGGAAGAAGCCAAAACAGAGGCAGAAATTACCCTGCTAGCACAAGCGGAAGGAGCTGCAATCAGAACCAAGCTGAACGTTTGAGCAAATAGAAAGCTTTTGGACAAAGGTATGAAAAATCCCAAGTCCAATGTCATTATTGTAAAAAATTTGGGCACTACGCAAATGAATGCAAGAAAAGACAAAATGACATGAATAATAGGCAGAATGCTAATTTTGCAAATGAAGAAGATAAGAACCCAAAGAACGTGTTGTTAACATGTAACATAGCACAAGACAAACAAGAAGATTTTTGGTTCTTAGACTCAGGTTGTAGTAATCACATGACTGGAAATATTGCAATATTTACCAATCTGGATGAAAATGTGAAATCTGAGGTAACAATAGGGACTGATGATAAGATAATTGTCAAGGGTAAGGGCAGAGTCAATATTCGAGCAAAAAATGGAGAACAGATGATTGTGCTAGAGGTATACTATGTACCTGGTCTGAAATGTAATATTTTGAGCATTGGACAGCTCATAAACAAAGGTTACAACGTGTTCTTCAAAGATGATTTGTGTACTATCAGGGACATACCTCCAAGTAAGAAGATCATTGCACAGGTGCAGATGACCAGCAATAGAATGTTTCCTCTCAAACTCAGGGCATATTTGAAGGAAGGAAGAACTATTACGGCTGTAACACAAGAAGTCTTTCAGGAACAAGTGAAAGATGTGAATTGGTTGTGACATTTGAGATTTGGACATCTCAATTTCGGAGGCCTCAATCTGCTGCACAGAAAGGGAATGGTAAATGGATTGTCGTTGATTGAGAAACCGGACAACCTTTGTGAAGGCTGCATCTTGGGCAAGCAACACAAAGAAAGCTTTCCAGCATGAAAGAGTATAAGGGAAAAAGCACCCTTGGAAATTGTTCACTCTGATGTGTGCGGACCGATGCAAATACCATCATTTGCCAGAAATAAATACGTTTTAACCTTCATTGATGATTAGACCAGAAAGACATGGGTGTATATGCTGAAACAGAAGAGTGAAGTGTTTGATTAATTCCGCCACTTCAAAACTCTTGTTGAAAAGCAGAGTGGGCATTATATCAAAGTGCTCAGAACAGATAGAGGAGGAGAGTACATCTCCCAAGACTCTCTGCGTTTTTGCAGAGAGAATGGCATACAAAAGCAGTTTACCGCAAGGTATACACCTCAGCAAAATGGTGTTGCTGAAAGAAAGAATAGGACCATTATTGACATGGTCAGAAGTATGTTGAAGGCAAAACACTTGCCGCATGAGTATTGGGCAGAAGCTGTTACTTGCGCAGTTTACATCTTGAATAGATGCCCAACTAAAGTTGTCATGAACAGAATACGAGAAGAGGCATGGAGTGGTCAAAAACAAACTGTCACTCACATGAGAGTATTCAGTTGTGTTGCATATGCACATGTACCGGATCAGCTAAGGCAAAAGCTTGATAGTAAGGGGGAGAAGTGTGTCTTTATTGGCTATTGTGATGAGTCAAAAGCATACAAACTCTATAATCCATCCACCAAGAAATTAATAGTAACCAGAGATGTGCAGTTCATTGAAGATGAAGCTTGGGATGGAAGCTTGGAAAAAACAGTAATTGTGTCTCATGAAGAACAAGAGGAAAGGACAGCAGGAAATAATCCTTCCTTGGTGGCTCCTCCTCCACCACAACAAGTACAACAAACCACACCACAAGCTGGAATTCGAATAGCCTTGAGAAGTCAAGGAAGAACAGTTGCTGTTACACCACAAACAGCTGTTGCTGAAACACCACAGGGATCAGATATACCCTCAAGTTCGGATGGAACTCCAAGCACACCAAGAAGACCAAGATTCAGAAGTCTGAATGAGATTTATGAACAAGGAGAGGTAAGTAACATTACCGGTCTGAATTCATTATTCGCTTTGTATTGTCATATTGATGACCCAATCCATTTTGAAGATGTTGTAAATGAAGATAAATGGATTGAAGCAATGAATGAAGAAATTGGTGCAATTGAGAAGAGTAAAACATGGGAGTTAGTGGACCTCCCTGAAGGCAAGGATGCCATTAGAGTTAAGTGGGTCCATAAGACCAAAATCAACGCTGAAGGTAAGATTGACAGGCACAACGCAAGGCTTGTTGTGAAAGGCTACAAGCAGCAGCAAGGCAAAGACTATGATGAAACCTTTGCACCTGTAGCAAGGATGGAAACAGTGAGAACAATTTTGTCTATTGCAGCACAACACAAATGGAAGATTTATCAGATTGATGTTAAATCTGCATTCCTGAATGGAGTGTTAAAAGAAGAGGTTTATGTTGATCAACCTCCAGGCTATGAAGTTGAAGGCCAAGAGCATAAAGTTTGTAAACTGAAGAAGGCTCTTTATGGGCTGAAGCAAGCTCCAAGAGCATGGTACAGTAGAATTGATGCTTATCTGATTGAGAATGGGTTTGATAAGTGTGATGGTGAACCCACACTCTACATAAAACAGAATGACGGTAAGATTATTATTGTTGGTTTATATGTAGATGATCTAATTTTTACTAGCAATGATGCTTCTCTCATTGCCAATTTTAAAGCAGTCATGAAGAGTGAATTTGAAATGACTGACTTGGGCTTCTTAAGATATTTTCTTGGAATTGAAGTAGACCAAAGTGAAAATGGTGTTTTCATTTCTAAAGATAAATATGTAGAGGTTGTGTTGAAGAGATTTGACATGCAGAACAACAAGGCTGCTATGACTCCAACAGTAGTGGGGCTGAAATTAACCAAAGAAGACAACAACAAATATTTTGATCCAAAACTGTACAGGAGCATAGTTGGCAGCCTTATGTACTTGACTGCAACTAGGCCGGACATTATGCACGCTGTGAGTTTAATCTCCAGATTTATGGAAAGACCGAAAGAGACTCATTGGCAGGAAGCCAAGAGGATTCTAAGGTATGTGAATGGAACGAAGGGGTTTGGTATTTTATACTCCTCTTCTAAAAGTTTCATGTTGACAGGTTACACTGACAGTGATTGGGCTGGAAGTGTTGATGATAGGAAAAGCACATCGGGATATGTGTTTCATATGGGATCTGGATCCATCTCATGGGCTTCCAAGAAGCAACCAGTTGTGGCTTTGTCAACAGCAGAGGCAGAGTATGTGGCAGCAACAGCAGCAACATGCCAAGCTATGGCTGCGAAGAGTTCTCAAAGATTTGTGTCATGAACAAGAAAAGGGCACAACCATTTACTGTGACAATAGCTCAGCAATAGCATTGTCTAAAAACTATGTTTTTCATAAAAGAACAAAGCACATAGACACCAAATTTCACTTCATACGTTAATTGGTTAACAATGGTGAGATTGTTTTGCAGCACTGCATAACAGAGGATCAGCTTGCTGACATCTTGACAAAACCATTAGCAAAGAAAGGTTTTGATCATTTCAGGAAATGTATGGGTATGCAGCAGTTGAAATTAAGGGGGAGTGTTGGAATTTAATTCCAACTACAACAATGAACAACTGGATTTGCAGTAAATACTCCAACCTGTTCGATGCCTTAAAGTCAAGCCCAATATTTTTGCAAATTAATATGCATTAAAGTTTCAATTGAATTCCCCTGCAGACAGCCGACTTGTTTTTTTATAGAAGCATCACCGCCTTGCTGCATTAAATTTGGTGATAGGCATTAGAAGATATTCTCTAATATTTTACTGTTTAAATCAGATATGTTTTAGCATATAAATACCACACAGCAGTTCTGTTTTGAGGTTAGCAGCATATTGATAGAGAGCAGAGGATAGCACACAACAGCGTGAAGATAATACTTGCCAGATAGTGAAACGCATAGTAGTGCATAGCAGGAGTAGATGCAACAGCGCAGCAGAGAGCAGAAAGGGAAAAATGCACAGCAGTGCAAATATTTGAATGAAATTTGTTTAACAGATGCTTATTTGTGTGGAACAGAAGCGTTCCTTGGTGAATATGTTTTGTAATAGAAGTTGTGAAATTCCCTCAGTATGACGAAGACAAATTTGTAACAATTAGTTTATTTTTAATAAACACAAGTTAGTTTTTCCTGTTGTTGTTACACCGTAACTCAAAAAACACTTGACGTCAAAAAAAATTTACGTTGCTGCAACACCACGAACAGCGTTGCTGCAACACAAGTTACAACAACTAAAAAAAAACTGTGTTGCTGAAACACCATTTCCAGCAAGCGATTTTCTGTTTTTCTGTGCAAAAACAGAGTGCAAAAATAGAGCAATTTTTGTCTGTCTGTTATGGAATTTATCATAAAATTCCAACACTATTGACAGGCATCATTGGTACAGAGAACCTCAACTATACACTCGAAATGATGAGAGTGGATTGTGGAAGAGGACGCCTACAATCTTGCAAATCCCATTTTCAGCAGATGAACAAGTTGGCGGAACGGAAGTGAATTCAACAAAAGTCATTACCAGTCCGGGATTGAAAAGTATTGTTAGCAATGTAAGCAGTGAGGATGATATGCCACAGTTCCATTTTTTTGTTTCAGACTCTATTAGTATTGATAGAAGCAAGGGGAAGAGGAGACAGCTGAACGATCAAGATGAGCCGAGTACAACTCTGGAAATTCAAACCACATCTTTAGAGGAAGCCATAAAACCAAGCCTTGTCATGGTTGATGTCGATATACCACCATTATCAGTGCTTGATTGTGTGCGGAATAAACCTCTTCCTCAAACCGAGGTGGTGGTCTATCATTCTAAAACCATAGGAATAGTTGCGATTGACAGGAATACAGTTCCCACATCTGTGGCAGATGTGATGTTATCATTTGCTGCATACCAAGCGGAAATCCCTGGACAGGTTATTTTTTTGCACCCTGTACACAATTATGCATTAGTGGCATATGATCCTGTCGCACTAGGTCCATCTAGTGCTGTAGCTGTACATGCAGCTGTTCTTCTTCCTGAACCTGCTTTGCTTAAAGGTGATGTTGTGCATCTTGTTGGTTTGAGAAAGAGCTTAGAACTTGCATCCTGCAAGTCCATTGTCACAAGCCCACAAGTTTCATTGAATATTGCTGCAACTGATATTCCCCGTTATAGAGCAATGAACATGGATGTGATCGAATTAGAGGCACATTTAGGGAATTTATTTGCTGGTGTATTAGTCGACGATCATGGAAGGCTTCGGGCATTATGCGCTGTCTTCTACAGTCCCAACATATATAATAATCCGGTTGTGAGTGGAATTCCAATTTATGCTGTCAGCCAGATTTTAGAGAGCATTATTCATGGATCTGCAGGTTTATCTTTGCTTGTTAACGGAATGAAAATCTCTATGCCCATTTTCCACATTTTAGAGGTTGAACTTTGTACAACCTTACTTTCAAAGGCGCGCAACTTTGGGTTAAGTGACAAATGGATTAGTGATTTAGCAAACAAAGATCCTCTGACACAGCAGGTGTTGCAAGTCAGGTGTTGTTTTGTCGGATCACGAGCAGCAGGTACGCTGGAGGCTGGTGACATGCTGTTGGCCATAGATGGGAACCGGGTTAGTAATTATCGGGATGTTGAGAATGCTTGCCAGCTGGTTGAAGAGAGCAAGGATGAGCAAGGTGATCTAAGACATAAAATTTTCCAGCAGGGCAAGGAGATTGAAGTTCTTGTGGGCACAGATGTAAGAAGTGGGCTCCAAATCACACACATTGTAAGTTGGTGCAGCTATACTGTACAGGAGACAAACTCAGCTGTCCGCTCGTTGGGATTTTGGCCTCCTGAAGGTAATGGTGTATACCTGTCGGGATATGATTTGGGATGCCCCGCTGATAGATATACAGATCATACTGAGCATTGGATTGTTCAAGTAAATGATAAACCTACGCCTGATTTGCAGACCTTTGTAAATGTAATAAAAGAGTTGGAACACGGTGACTTTTTTCGTGTTAAGATATTTAATTTAGATGGAGAACGCCTTGTTTTTTCTTTGAAGCAAGACTTCCATTACTGGCCGACGTGGGAACTTAAATTTGACAAAGAAACAGCAACATGGACTCGAACAACCATTAAATCGGTCTCTAAGAGCTAAGAGCATGAGCTTTTAAAGCATCTCATGGACCAAATAGAATAACCAAATTTTCATACATGGAGATGCTAAGAGCATTATGAACTGGGTCACTGATTTTACTCTTTTCAGTCTTTCCTATATTTTTCAACTGGATGAGGTGTATTAATTTTTTTATAGATAATTGTCAGCCCATTACATTCACCAATATATAAAGAACAGAATAGAGCCATAATTTTTTTTCAACTAGATGTGGTGTATTAAAATTTTGATAAATAATTGGCAGCGCATTACATTCACTCATATATAAAGAACAAAACAGAACCAGTAACAGACCTTCTTTTAAAAAGGGGCATCGACTAAGATCTAGCTGAGTATGACTTAGCTATATATGCAGATATATCAACTCCATAGAGGAAATATTTTTTATAATTTTTGATGGTTTTTTAATGATATGATTTTGATGGCTTTATATGATTTTGTATAACTAGAGGTGAGGATTATGAATATATTTTTGTCTCAGATATAAGATAGATGATAGTAGAAAGATACTAATTGTTATAGACTGAAAATCTGAAAACAGTTGACTTTGTTTGGAAAACTTTAATGAATATATTCTTTTATTATTAATGAAAATAAATATTTCTTAGATTGCAACTCTAATCACTGCTTTGTTTTTTTTAATGCTTCTGTATTATGTATATAAAACAGATAGTACACTTGACGTGGTTTTCCAGTCTGTCTTGCAAAAATAACAAAAAAACCATTTTTTATCTTATTTTCCTTACAACAGTATTTCCATATCTTCTATTTTCTAGATTTCCATCATCTAAGATTTACGAGCCATATTCCAATACCAAAAAGAAACCAAAAAAAATATTGATTCTTTACAATAATTTATGTTCCTTGCATTTCCAAATAATACCCAGCATTTTGCCTCTTAGCTCTTTTACCCCTCATTTGTCGCAACTAATTTATCGAGTGCTTTTCTATTCTTCTTTTGGATATTAAATATCCCTTTTAATCCGCACACACTCTGCCACATCAAACAGTCTACTCGGATCATCCAATATCGTTAGGGAATATTCGGATCATCGAAAATCTAGTCAAATGTCTGTATTTATGGTTTTGTTTGTATGCATCAGATATGTTACTTGGCAACCGGATAAATGCGCTGGAATTTTTACATGGTGACCGGAGTCATAATCCGGCGTTGAGTTGTTGAACTGCAATAAATTTTAAGGACAGTTGTTTATTACTCTTCAGTACAACTGGCCTGCCTTTTCTGCTCGGCCATGTGAACGGGCAGGGCCCCGTACCCTCATTCCCCGCGCCTTTGGTTCCCGCTCCAATTCAACGGTGTGGATCAACCGATCTGGATCCGAGGGTGGAGGTTTGCCGGAGGGTTTTAGAGTTCATATTAAGTTGTTTGAGTCTTCGTTCGGCTCATTTGGACCTGGCGCCGCTCCCAGGTTTGGCTTGTCTCTCTGCGCACAGGGGATTTCTGCCATTCACTCCTCCACCGAGATTCCATCCGCTACACAGGGGTTATTCAACCGTTCCCCGGGATTTACCTATGCAGGTGATGGAATTCTCTCACAGTTAATTTCACGGTTTTTCCTATTATGAATACTCTTTTCTTACAGGTCACACCGATGAATTTATATGTGTTAATGGTTTTCCTATTTCTTTGTTGTATGAAGGTGGACACTACAGTCATAGAATTTTCCGATATGCAGGACGACAGGCCTTCGGAAACCCGGCCTACTTCGCTGCATATCAGGTAGGAATTCATGTTCGATTGATTCCTGGGTGTGGGTATTTTGGGTTTCCCTTTTTGAATGTTGTTTCTACGAGATTTATACATACTCGTTTTCTTTTACTTGCTTTCAGATTTCCATAATTTGATAGAAGTTACCCAGGATTGGGGTTTGCCTCCGAGGCTACTCATGGTTTTTCATACTCTCAGGCTTCGTTGTCTCGGCTTGCCCTATTTGGGTTGTGAGGAAACAGTCAGTTCCTTTCAAACGGGAGGTGCCTTGGCAGTCCTATTAGTTTAAATTATCTCGATTTCCTTTCTGCATTTCATATACCATTTATCCAGTTGTAATTATTTAAGAAATAGAGTAGTAAAGACTACTAGCTTGGACCGGGTCGAGGATTATGGAACCTCTCTGTTTTCCAATGAATGTTATTGTTTATTTCGGATTCGCAGCTCCCTGGAATGATTACTTAACTCTGTATATGTAAATTTATTTCTTGGGTTCTTCAGGAAAGTTTAATAGGAGACTAAACTTTACTCTTGAGAGCCTTGGCTCCGGTACTTTGTGAACTCGACTTTCTGAAAGTAATTTATGTGTTTATAATATCATTACAGTCGTATATATGTTCTCATAGTTCCATGTTACGGCGGAACTGCCATTGTCTTTAAGAAAAACGTAGGCTTTCTGTTCTGTTTCGACTTAATGTTCTTCTTCGAACTGCTAGGGTTCCTTACTATTGAGATGTAATAATTATGATGAAAGGGTTATGTTTATTACTGAAAATAAATGTACAGTTGGTTTCGAATGGTAGATTTCCATACTGTTGTCGCATTTTTCTACTGTAATTATGGTGAAAACATGCAGTTTGCAACTTCGATGTTTTATTAAATAATGATACAGTTAGGGTCTGGTTCATTGCTTTCTTGAACCTCCCCCTTAGGATTACTCATCCCTTCGCTGTCTACTAGTTACCTCTGTCTAGCGGTATGTATTTTTTGTTTATGTTATATATATATATATATATATATATATATATATATATATATATATATATATATATATATATATATATCCGCTCTACAGTTTGTGCATACTCCCATATATGATAAAATTTCGTATGGGCTCCCGAACTCTTTTAATGGACATCCACTCTGTGGCCGTTAAGGTTATTAGTTCTGATGAGTTTTTCTACCACAGTTCTGGTAATCCCGGCTCGGGACCCGCTACCTTACCCTCTGCTAAAGTTAACAGACTCATCTTCATCGAAAACTTGCTTATTTGTTTTCTTTATATGTGTAAATTAACTCTTCAGTATTCTATACAGTGATGATTGATCTCTGTTTTGTGTTTTGAAGTACCAATAACTGTAACAGAATTAGGCCCTTCTTATCAGTCATTTATTGGTACCTCTGTAATATTTGTTTTAAGCAGATAGCATCACAACATGCATAATAACGATAAAAGAAATGTATATTTTCAAATAACTTCACTGCTATTCTACTGTATTTTGGCTACTGTAATTTTCAGTTGACAATAATATCATGGAAGTATATTCACTATTGAAAATAATTTCTCCAGAAGCTTCTACTTACCTGGTCCGCCTGGGTTTGTAGATGCGCTACAGAAGTTCACCTGTATCCTTTGTTTACTCTTGACCACCCAACCATGAGATCCGTCGCCAGGACTGGGATCTCCCCCCGAGCTATCTTGCAGGCCCACAACCCTCAACAAGATGCATGCAACTTGTGCCTGGTTATCTGGTCCTTACCAGACTTAACCAATCTTTTTCTTTCTGCCTGTCCTTACAGCCCAGAATTTTGCCTCTCCCTTCCCTTTTTCCCTGGAGGCCTTTCCAGTTAGGGAAGGTAGTTTTTGTGCAGTTTTCACAACTGATTTCCTCTTCCAACTTCCTTTCAGAAGTTGCCAGCATTTCAAGAAGTATATATTTTTAATATATATTTTAATTCACAAATAAAAAAAATATGATTAAAGTTTTTAAAACAGTCTTCCAATTCTGTCTTTTACCACAGTAAAATTCCAATATTTACATTCTCCGGGGTCATCACATCTCCCCCTCCTAAGATTGGACATCGTCCCGATGTCTGATTTTCACAAACAGTTCCGGGTAAGCCTTTTTTATGAGCTCTTCATCTTCCCAAGTGGCCTCATCACGCCCATAGTGCTGCCACTACACTTTAACTTGGGTAATAGCTCGCTTCCACAGTTGTACTTCTCTCCAGTCGAGGATGCTCAGCGGCTCGACCAGAACCTCGCCTTCCAGTTCGACCTACAATCAACAACATTTCCAGTCATTTTCTTTCTGAAATAAATTTTTAATTAGATCAATCAGATTTATTTCTTACCCGTATGTTCTGCCATTTGATCACATGTTTAGGGTCATAAATGTATTTTTTTAGTATAGAAACAAGGAAGACATTGTGGATTCTAATGTGGCTTGGCAGGGCGAGTTGGTAAGCTACCGGCCCAACTCTTGCCAAGACCTGGAAAGGTCCAAAATAACGGGGTGCAAACTTGGCACAACCGCTCCATTGCAGGGTACTCTTTCTGGCTTGGATCCTCACATAAACATGGTCACCGACCTGGTATTCTTTGAACCTTCTTTTCCGATCAGCAAAGCTCTTTTGTCTATCCTGAGCAGCCTTTAAATTAGTACGTACCCTTTTCACCATGTCCTCCATTTCTTTGAGCATTTCTGGCCCCAATCTTAATTTGTCCTCAGGTCCACCCCAGCTTGAGGGTGTACAACATTTCCGCCCGTACAAGACCTCAAAGGGGCTCATTTGTATTGACGTGTGATACCCGTTATTATATGCGAATTCAACCAAATGTAAATATTCCTCCCACTGTGTTGGTTTCTGCATTACGCATGCTCTTAACATGTCCTCCACCACATGGTTCACTCGCTCTGTTTGACCATCGGTCTGGGGATGATAAGCTGTGCTGAAATTCAGCTGTGTTCCCAGTTCTGTAAACAATGCTCTCCAAAAGGTTGACGTGAATTTTACATCACGGTCAGATATTATTGTCTTCGGAAGTCCATGCAGTTTAAACACATTCTGCATAAAAATGTGGGAAATTTGCACAACCCTGTAGGTGGATTGCATGGGTATAAAGTGTGCTACCTTACTTAGTTTCTCTACCACTACCATAATAGAATCATTGTTCTTCTTTGTCCGAGGCAGCCCTGTTATGAAATCCATAGAAATAGTTTCCCATTTCCATTCCGGAATGGGTAAAGGTTGTAATAACCCCGCTGGGTGTAGATGCTCTGCTTTGATCTGTTGACACTCCAAACACCATGCTAAATATTCAGCTACATTCTTTTTCATTCCTGGCCAATGGTATTCTTTTCGAAGTGCGGTGATCATTTTTTGGTACCCTGGATGTCCCGCATAGTGGCTGATGTGAAACTCATCCAAAATCAGATTTTTAAGACTGTTTTTACTAGGTACATACAACCTCTTTCTATAATGCAGCATTACAGCATCATCTAATTCATATCCTTGCTGATTTTTTTGCTGGAAAATTGTTGTACCTGCTGTTTTATTTGCTGGTATTCAACATCTTGATCTGCTGCTGTTTTTATCATCTCTTTCAAGGGATTCTTCCATTTACTGGAAGAAATTTCATACAAACATTGCACCTTCCGACTTAACACGTCGGCTACACGGTTTTCCTTCCCTTTCAAATGCTTAATATCAAAATCAAATCCGCTTAAAAAATCTGCCCAGTGTGCTTGCCTTGCATTTAAGGTAGGCTGGCTGAAGTAATTTGTCAGACTGTGGTGGTCTGTTAACAACAGAAATTTTCTCCCCATGAGATAATGCCGCCACATTTTCAGTGCGTGTATGACGACTGCTAATTCTAAATCGTAGGCAGAATATTTCTGCTCATGCTCCTTTAGCTTTCTTGATTCGTAAGCGATCACTCTTCCTTCTTGCATCAACACACCTCCCACACCCTCCTTACTTGCATCAGTACATACCACGTAATCCTTATTAGGATCAGCTATACTCAAGATGGGTGTTGTGGTGAGCAAATGATTAAGTTGCTCAAAGCTTTGCTGACACTCTGAAGTCCATTTGAATGCCCTTCCTTTTTTCTATAAGGAGGTGATAGGGTATGCTACCCTTGAAAAACCTTCCACGAATCTTCTATAATAACCGGCTAATCCCATAAAAGACCAAATGTCTGCCACATCCTTTGGTACGGGCCATTCCATTATGGACCTTATCTTTTCAGGGTCCACTGCAATCCCCTCTTTTGTGATTATATGGCCTAAATACTGTATTTCCTCTTTGAAGAAATCACACTTGTTGAACATAGCATACAACTGGTGTTCTCGGAGAGTTTGTAGTACTAACCTGAGATGCTCCTCGTGCTCCTCCTTAGAACGAGAGTATATCAGAATTTCATCGATGAATATCAGCACGAATTTATCCAAAAATCGATGAAACACGCTGTTCATTAAACACATAAAGGTGGCGGGGGCATTGGTCAACTCGAAAGGTAGCACTACAAACTCGTAGTGCCCATACCGTGTTCTGAAAGCTGTTTTAGCGATATCTTCCTCCTTAATCCTAATCTGGTGGTAACCTGATCGCAAATCGATCTTAGAGAACACTGTTGCACCCTTCACTTGATCGAAAAGTTCATCGATCCGAGGTAAAGGATATTTATTTTTGATTGTGAGCTTGTTCAGCTGACGATAATCTATACACATTCGAAGAGTTTCGTCTTTTTTCTTGACAAATAACACTGGGGCTCCCCATGGAGATACACTGGGGCGAATATAATTTTTGTCTAGTTCTTGTAGTTGCATTTTTAATTCTGTTAACTCAGGTACGCTCATTCTATAAGGTGCCCGTGATACTGGTGCTGCCCCTGGTGTCAATTCGATGGTAAAGTCTATATCCCTTTTAGGTGGCAGCCCAGGTATCTCCTCTGGAAATACATCCGCAAATTCTTGTATTACGGGAATGTTATCCAGCATGGTTGTTTTATCATTTGAATTTGCATAGCCTACCTGAATGGCATAAATTTGACATCTTTTTCTGATACATTTAGCTAGTTGGGATGCAGTGATTGGTCGAACCTGAACTGGGTGCTTAATCCCTTGCATTTCCTGCTTCTCTCCAAATTCATCTTTGTAATAAATGGTTTTCGTCTTGCAGTTTACTAGTGACCAATGCTTTTCTAGCCAATCCATCCCAGCCAGAACATCATATGAACGAAGAGGGAGGACATTCAAATCTGCCACCACTGGCTGTCCCGCTATTGTTAAAGGGCAGTTATTAATTTTTTCCAACACTCGTCGCTTGGCCCCCGTAGCTAACTGTACCAGATTTCAATTCTTGAATTTTTCAGGTTGTAGCTTACATTGTTCTACTATCTTTTGGCTAATATAACTTAAAGTAGCTCCTGGATCAATTAGAAGAGCTATAGAAAGATCTGAAATTTTACCTTCAAACTCCACCATGGTCGGCTGGTATTCCACCTGACGATCGTCTAGGGCTGCGTTAATCCTTGGCAGACTACGTCCCACATCGCCAACGGTCGATGCCTCATGGATCTGGGATATTTGATCAGTTCCCTTCCACTGCGGGCAATTTTTGACGTAGTGTGGTCCTCCACAACCCAAGCATTGAACTGGGGGTCTGGCTACTCCTTCGCCCTCCAGCCTGACAGACTGTTTGCTCACTCTGGATTCACTGATTGGCTTGGACCTGAATGAACCTCTTTGTACAATTCTACTGTTCTGCCCTTTTCTAATTCCCTTACCTGCACTGCTACGAATTCCTTTACTGTTCCCAACTATTTTATTACCTCTTTTTTCATTCCATCTTTTGTTTGGAGCATCTCCTTTCTGTTTATTCTGCTGGTAGCAGATTCTGGCTTTACCGATAGCTTCATCCATTGTCCTAGGATTTTCAAACTCAATCCTTTCTTGTATGTATAGGGGTAAACTACTGACAAATCTTTTCACCTTGGCTTTTTCTTCTTTAATATAGGGCACATAGCGAAGTAGGGAGGTGAAACGGTTGATAAACTCGTCCATAGTCTGTTGTCCCAACTGTAAATCATGGAATTCCCTTGCCTTTTCATCATAAAAGCGCTCGGTCAGATATCTTTCTTTGAAGTACTTCTGAAACTTCTCCCACGTTAGGGTCCGTTCACTTACCCCCTTGACGATCTTAACTTCCACCACAGGGTTGCTTTTCCTTGTAACTGAAAGATGGCCAGTCATGCCTTCAGGTTGTGGTCATATGCATACAACAGAAAATATTTGTTCATGTTAATTAGCAATGCTCCAGCCGCTTCCTATTGTTCCCCATCAAAGTGTGGGGGTTTAATTTTTCGAAATTCTCCTTGTAGTTCCACTCTTTGACGTTTTGAAGTCTGTTGTTCGGATGCATTGTCAGGATGGTCCTCCCCCTCTTCTGATTTTTCAGGCTCTGTTTGATAGTTTCGTTCTTCTGACATCCTCTGTTGTTCCGCGCTGGGATTAGCTAGTGGTGGGTTCTGCCTGTCAAACAAACTCTTTAAAATTCTTTCTTGATCCAACATCAGTCATTCATTATCCTCTCGTAATCGTGCCATCTCATTCTTCAGTTCCTGGACTGTCTCTAATATTGCAAGGTTCGTGCTATGTGTCTCCTCGCCAAGCTGTACCCATAGCTCTGGGTTATTCCTAGGATTTATTGTAGGTTCTTGACCTGCTTTCGATCTGTGCGGAGCACTACCAGCTCTTTGCATACTTACTGTTACTGTCTATTGTCTTGCTGTTGTTTTCTTTTGTCTCAACCTAAGAAATGGAACCAGAAGAGGAGTTAGCAATATTAGTTGTCTTTCTTACAAATATAATAAGATGGTTAACTGTACATTGCTTGTTTATTTTTCCTCCAGTTTTTTTTTTGTTTAAACTTCTTTACATGTTGTCCCAGAGGTCACAGTATTGTAACCTTGCTCTGATACCAATTTGTCATGATCCTACCCTAGATATATATATATATATATATATATATATATATATATATATATATATATATATATATATCTATATATATATATATATATATATTATTAATCTTTACCTTCATAAACTTTACCATATCCCTTTTAATCCGCACACACTCTGCCACATCAAACAGTCTACTCGGATCATCAAATATCGTTAGGGAATATTCGGATCATCGAAAGTCTAGTCAAATGTCTGTATTTATGGTTTTGTTTGTATGCATCGGATATGTTACTTGGCAACCGGATAAATGCGCTGGAATGTTTACATGGTGACCGGAGTCATAATCCGGCGTTGAGTTGTTGAACTGCAATAAATTTTAAGGACAGTTGTTTATTACTCTTCAGTACAACTGGCCTGCCTTTTCTGCTCGGCCATGTGAACAGGCAGGGCCCCGTACCCTCATTCCCTGCGCCTTTGGTTCCCACTCCAATTCAACGGTGTGGATCAACTGATCTGGATCCGAGGGTGGAGATTTTCCGAAGGGTTTTAGGGTTCATATTAAGTTGTTTGAGTCTTTACTCGGCTCATTTGGACCTAGCGCCACTCCCAGGTTTGGCTTGTCTCTCTGCGCACAGGGGATTTCTCCCGTTCACTCCTCCACTGAGGTTCCATCCGCTACAGAGGAGTTATTCAACCATTCCCCGGGATTTACCTATGCAGGTGATGGCATTCTCTCACAGTTAATTTCACGGTTTTTCCTATTATGAATACTCTTTTCTTACAGGTCACACCGATGAATTTATATGTGTTAATGGTTTTCATATTTCTTTGTTGTATGAAGGTGGACGCTACAGTCATGGAATTTTCCGATATGCAGGACGAAAGGCCTTCGGCAACCCAGCCTACTTCGCTGCATATCAGGTAGGCATTCATGCTCGATTGATTCTTGGGTGTGGGTATTTGGGGTTTCCCTTTTTGACTGTTGTTGCTACGAGATTTATGCATACTCGTTTTCTTTTACTTGCTTTCAGATTTCCATAATTTGACAAAAGTTACCCAGGATTGGGGTTTTCCACCGAGGCTACTCATGGTTTTTCATACTCTCAGGCTTCGTTGTCTCGGCTTGCCCTGTTTGGGTTGTGAGGAAACAGTCAGTTCCTTTCAAAACGGAGGTGCCTTGGCAGTCCTAGTAGTTTAAATTATCTCGATTTCCTTTCTGCGTTTCATATACCATTTATCCAGTTGTAATTATTTAAGAAATAGAGTAGTAAAGACTACTAGCTTGGACCGGGTCAAGAATTATGGAACCTCTCTGTTTTCCAATGAATGTTATTGTTTATTTTGGATTCGCAGCTCCCTGGAATGATTACTTAACTCTGTATATGTAAATTTATTTCTTGGGTTCTTCAGGAAAGTTTAATAGCAGACTAAACTTTACTCTTGAGAGCCTTGGCTCTGATACTTTGTGAACTCGACTTTCTGAAAGTAATTTATGTGTTTATAATATCATTACAGTCGTATATTTTCTCATAGTTCTATGTTACGGCGGAACTGCCATTGTCTTTAAGAAAAACGTAGGCTTTCTGTTCTGTTTCAACTTAATGTTCTTCTTCGAACTACTAGGGTTCCTTACTATTCAGATGTAATAATTATGATGAAAGGGTTATGTTTATTACTGAAAATAAATGTACAGTTGGTTTCGAATGGTAGATTTCCGTACTGCTGTTGCATTTTGCTACTGTAATTATGGTGAAAACATGCAGTTTGGAACTTCGATGTTTTATTAAATAATGATGCAGTTAGGGTCTGGTTCATTTCTTTCTCGAACCTCCCCCTTAGGATTACTCATCCCTTCGCTGTCTACCAGTTACCTCTGTCTAGCGGTATGTATTTTTTGTTTATGTTATTTATATCCACTCTACAGTTTGTGCATACTCCCATATATGATAAAATTTCGTATGGGCTCCTGAACTCTTTTAATGGACATCCACTCTGTGGCCGTTAAGGTTATTAGTTCCGATGAGTTTTTCTACCACAGTTCTGGTAATCCCGGCTCGGGACCCGCTACCTTACCCTCTGCTAAAGTTAATAGACTCATCTTCATCGAAAACTTGCTTATTTGTTTTCTTTATATGTGTAAATTAACTCTTCAGTATTCTATACAGTGATGATTGATCTATGTTTTGTGTTTTGAAGTACCAATAACTGTAATAGAATTAGGCCCTTCTTATCAGTCATTTATTGGTACCTTTGTAATATTTGTTTTAAGAAGATAGCATCACAGCATGCATAATAACGATAAAAGAAATGTATATTTTCAAATAACTTCACTGCTATTATATTGTATTTTGGCTACCGTAATTTTCAGTTGACAATAATATAATGGAAGTATATTCACTATTGAAAGTAATTTCTCCAGAAGCTTCTACTTAACTGGTCCGCCTGGGTTTGTAGATGCACTACAGAAGTTCACATGTATCCTTTGTTTACTCTTGACCACCTAGCCATGAGATCCGTCGCTAGGACTGGGATCTCCCCCCGAGCTATCTTGCAGGCCCACAGCCCTCAACAAGATGCATGCAACTTGTGCCTGGTTATCTGGTCCTTACCAGACTTAACCAATCTTTTTCTTTCTGCCTGTCCTTACAGCCCAAAATTTTGTCTCTCCCTTCCCTTTTTCCCTGGAGGCCTTTCCAGTTAGGGAAGGTAGTTTTTGTGCAGTTTTCACAACTGATTTCCTCTTCCAACTTCCTTTCAGAAGTTGCCAGCATTTCAAGAAGTATATATTTTTTTTAATATATATTTTAATTCGCAAATAATAAAAAAAATACGATTAAAGTTTTTAAAACAGTCTTCCAATTCTGTCTTTTACCATCGTAAAATTCCAATATTTACATTCTCCGGGGTCATCACAGTCTATGATTCGTTTTGCAACACCATAGATCTGTATGTGCTCCAATCCCAACCATTCCGCTGCAATCAATACTCCACATAGTGCAACAATCTCTGCTTTTCTATTTGTGCCTTGACCCCCTTCCCACCAAAACTGATAGTATTTACCAGGATTTGTAGCTATGTATGTACCGAAATCACATTTCCTCCTACAGCTTGCACCATCGAATTAGTCCACAAAATATTTTTGCCAATGTCTCTTATGATAATTTTGGGTTTACTACCATTTTTTTCTAGTCCAAACTCCTTGAAGAATGCAGCAGTTTTAATTACATCCTCGCATACTGTCAGATATTTATTCTAAAAAATAAGTGGATTCCTACCATGCCAGAGGGACCAAATGAGATATGATGGAAGAAATTTGTATTTGTCATGAGTTTTGAACCACTTCCTAAAACAACACCTCAATGATGAGAAATGTTATAGTCGAAAGATGCCAAAAGTGTCCATAACTCCCTCCCAAACAGCTTCCGCATAAGGGAAATGTTAAAGTAACTGAACATTATCTCCTCAGCACTACTATTGCATAAGAGACAGATCCACGGACCTGTGTACCATCTACCCTATAGTACCCACGATAATAAACCAATTCAAACATTTAATTTTATTAGGAATTATCCCTTGCCATATAATCTGAATCCATGAAGAAAACTGGTGCCCTTTCTCTATCCTTTGTATTCCGTTGTATATATATTTTACAATAATTACCAAATTCGCTTGTATTGGGGCAAAAAATAGGGGAATTCGCCAATTGGTTCTGAGTGCGGAATAATTCGATCCGAAGTATAACAGAGTTAATTTAGTTGGCTGATTCAGAAGTATAACGAAGTTAATTTAGCTGGTTGATTCAGTGGCATAGAACACCTTCTTAACACAAGATTAATCAGTTGATGTAATAAATCATGCTATTACAAAATTTATGACTTAGATTAGTTATTACCATCTGAACATAAATAGATAAAAGCGAGCATATATAGAAAGAAAGAAGGTAAAAATGAAATTAGAAAACTTTATTTTCACTCCTAAACTTTGAAACATGGTTGAAATTTAGAAACGAGGATTCCTCAAAGTGATTGATTGTTTTATTGGTGATTTTTTATTTATTTATTGAATAATTATAGATAATAAGAAAAAATATAGATAAATCAGTTTATGAAATTAGAAAACTCCGTTTTTCAGTCCTTGAAACTTAGAAACATTCTGGAAACCAGGAAAAGAAAGAATGTCAAAAAGTGATTTATTGGTTATTTGTTTTTATACATGGAAAAATTATAGATGGTACTCAGAAGTTATAGATAAACTAGTTTTTAATATATGTTTTATTAATGTGTATTTCTTACCTAATAAATTTTTAAATTAAAAAATATTATATTTGAGTTTTGAAAAAGAGAAGTTTTAGAGAGAAAAGATGAATGGTAAATTTTTTAGATGAATTTTACTTGTAATATTGTTATACTATTCAGATTTAATAAAAGTTATTTAAACTTAAAAATAAATAAAGAAAAAAACTAACAAATACACCATTCTTTAAGATATCGGAATTCAAATTCCAACTTGGTAACTATGTATTTTACCATTTCGTGCCCCTTTTTGAGGCAACCCTCCATGTCATTTAATCCTTGTGGTCATTAAGTGAGATACCTACACTTCCCAGATTAGCAATATATGCATCCCATTCAAAAACATCCACCCCAGGCAACTAAATATCCCTAGCACAAATCCATGATTGTCACTCAATACAGAGTTCATGATGTAAGAAAATCTATTTAACAAAGATAATCTCTTTACTATGTGGGAATTGAGAGATTGGGTAAGATAATGAGTGGTTTCCACAAAACCTTTTATAGCGTCCAATCGAATCTTGATTTTGGAACCATCCCCTACCTCCCAACCAACAAATCCCATCAGCTGTTGTATGTTTTTCATCATACTTTTCCATATATATGATGAAATTGTCTTCCCCTTTGCCCCTCAAGAAATTCATGCAATGAAAAATTGCTCATACACATAGTTGTCTTTAATGACTAGTTAACATATTCCAGTCCCCGTAACTGCCCTCCATATGTTCTTTATGGTGAGTGTTATATTAAAGGAAAAAGGATCAACAATTCCACATCCACCTTCCTCCATGGGCCTAGCAATGAGAGACCATTTGACCAAAGATACATCCCGTGAGGTAATGTTTCAACCCAAATAAAATGCCCCATTATGGATTGTAACTTTTTAATTACCTCCCATGGCAATAGAAAATGGTGGATTCAGTGTACCACTATATTTTGTAGAACAAATTTTAACATGATCATTCTACCTCCCATAGTCAGCCAATGGTGTTTCCAGCAATGTAGCTTCTTGTGGAACCTGTCAAGTAGCCAATCCCAATACTTGGTGCAATAGTTGTTAGGATTTAGATTCAAACCCAAGTATGGGAGGCCCTCATCAATATGTCTGATACCAACTGCGAATAGTAAAATGATATCCTTAATCATTGTACCTGCAATTCCAATATGAATGAGAATTGACTTCAGTCCATTCATCCATAGACTTGATGCCCTTCCAAAGGATAAAATGGTGTTATGAATAGCAATCCATTAAAAAATGATAGCATGTCCACTAAAAAGGTGGTCATCAACGAACATCAAGTAGGTGATCTCAATCCTTCTAAATACTCTTGAGATTGATCCCTAAACTCTACCATCCCGCACTTTTCTGCTCAGGTTATCGGTGACCATGAGCAAAAACATTGGAGATAGAGCACATCCTTGCCTCAAACCCATATGGGCTAAGAAGAAATGGGAAAGGAGTGCATTCATGATGACAACAAAATTCGTGGTCTTTATGCAAGCCATAATCCAACCAATGTTAGGTGAGGACATACCTACTTTGATCAAAATCAATTGAAGAAATTCCTAGTCAATACAACCATATGCCTTGGTCAACTCCACCTTGAGAAGGAAAGAATTTAGATTGTTGGATTTAATGGAGTGCATAATCTCATAAGTAATACCAATTGTATCTTGAATCTATGTACCCTCTATAAACCTGAATTGTTCCTCAGTAATATGCTTAGTCAGAATCTGATTCATCCTTCTAGTTATTAGTTTAGATATCAATTTATACATGGTGTTGCAGAGTGATATCGGCCCGAAATTTGCAAATGATTGGGGACTTCCCATCTTTGTGGTGACATCTTATTGGAAATAAACTGTTACCTCTATTGCACCTGAGTATACTGATTTGGCTCCTCTGTCCAACTCGTCTGATAACATGTGCATCGTTGTCTCGAGTGCATCTAGACCAGCAGCACACTGATGCTTAGTGTTTGCGTGGATCACCAAGTCTGTGCTGGTGGCTATGCACATTAACTTATCAAAGTACGTGTCTAGATCCAATCGGATTTGATTCTTTATCTTTGCCTTGGTGAGTGTCCCAATAGATGGGATCGCATGCGCACGCACAACAACATCCATGCTTCTGAACAACCGTGCATGTGAAGCTTGTAAACTGTTGATGAGCTGCGGGAGTTCCTCATAGTTTCAAATCTGACTCTGGATGCATTCCTTTAGCTCTACACGCTTACGCTTCATCAACTTGGGCAAGTGTAAAGGGGCTCCTTTGTATCTCATTGTCCATGTCTAAATGCGGTTGACGACAATATCCAAATCTGAAAAGATGCATGCTCTCCTAACATAACACTGATGCCAACGATTGAGATGGAGAACTGACTTATGCATGGTGCCAAATATGGAATACAACGTTTACATGATTGTCTCAAGAGACAATACCTCATTCAATATTTCTCTCTTCAACTCCACTCTGGAGGATGCTGTAATATGATCCCCTCCCTACATGGCTATCCATAACTCCTTAGCCATTCATTTTTTCTCTGCTGTCAAAAAGCGAACACTCAAGCTAGTAGCTTCAGCATATGTTGTTGTAGCATCAACCAATTCTGCTAGCTGCTTGCGCACCTAAGATAAGATCACTCATTCTTCAGATTGTGTGGGAGATGCCTGGACATCTTGAATAGTCACTCTACATGATTGTACAAATCAATGTTGTGACTCGTCAAATGATATATTGTGCATCTCTACTTTTGGATTGTCTTCAAGGATCTCAGTATCTCCTTGATCACTCAGGACTTACCTTACTTCTGGATCTAGTGAAGTCGGTGGGTTAACCACTTGGTTATGGTGCGTGAGGTCAATATCTTGTTCTAACTCTAGCTACTCCATCTCCGTATCCATCCGCTCAAGTATCTTTTCAATCTCTCAAGTGAAATCTTACTCCTACGACCGCTCACCGTGTCTACGTTGTGTCAGTTGCTCGAATGAGTCTACAGCCTGTATAGGTGTAGTTTCATCAGTCTGTGCATGCTTCACCTATTTTTATGTCTATCGTTATTGTGCTTCATTCTCCTTGTTGCACAACTCTTGTTCTTCCCAGAGTTTCTACTTCAACTCTTGCAATGCCTTCATTGTTTTCTCCATCTTCTGTTTATCTCTCTGCCTTTGCATTTTCCTCCTGTCACGCTATTGCCTCTTTGCCTCTATCTCCAAAGATGATTTCTCCACAAGTGGTCCTACTTTGAATTTGCAGCTTTGTTATACCTTTGCACTGTCAGCAATGTTTCTATTGCTTTTTTCATGCTCAAGTATGTTATCCCCTGCTGCTGACGATGATGGTGCTCTCCTAGATGCTACTTCACTAACCATTCTACAACTATGCTGACCAATTCGTTGAACCTGGAGAAGCGGTGGCAATATCTCCATGGGTCTTCCTTGGCCCAATGACACATCCCTTGGATACAAGAAAATTGCTCTCTCACACAATGGTCCTTTACGATGAAATGTGGGTTGTATGGATTGAGGAGTTTCGGGCCGAAAGTAAATATTTTGAACTCTTCTGCCTTAACATCAACATGCTTGAGATTATTATCTTATACAACCCGATCTTTAATGGAAGAGTTGATCAGGATGCCTTCTTCTTCCGATGTAGTCTAGCTGATAGTCGTGTCAAGATGTGGTACGACACTTCTTGTAGGACAAACTTGTCAATGGAAAACTTTGTTGAAACATGCAGAGGCTTCTTCATGTTGTATATCCGTATGAAGGTGCCAAAAGGTGATGCATACCAATCCTCTATATCGATGAATGCCTCCATTACTGCCTGCAACATGCAAGGTGGATCCTACTCTAATATCATCTTGTACACTAGGGTGACAAAATAGTCTGACAACTGTGTGATGACTCTACGGAAGTTGCATTCAGAAAGAAGATTGCAGTAAATGTGTACAGAGGTTTTCGTTGATATTCATGCCTAACAAAAGCCTGGGAATTTTTCAGGTGCACAAATTGCATCCAAAATGTATGCAGACATGTATTTCACTACTTGTTGACCTTTGGGTGGTTGTTAGGCTTCTTTTACATGTTCCTTCATCGTGTGAGCCAACATGTCAGACCAGTTGCATTGTTTTCCTTCACTTGCATGGTTTTCCTTCACTGGAAATGCAAAGAGCATTATGAACTGGATCACGGATTTTACACTTTTAAGTCTTTCCTATATTTTTTAACTGGATGAGGTGTATTAATTCTTTTTATATAATTTTCAGCCCATTACATTCACCAATATATAAAGAACAGAATAGAGCCATAATTTTTTTCAACTAGATGCGGTGTATTAAAATTTTGATAAATAATTGGCAGCGCATTACATTCACTAATATATAAAGAACAGAACATAACCAGTAATAGATCTTCTTTTAAAAAGGGGCATCGACTAAGATCTACCTGAGTATGACTTAGCTATATATGCAGATATATCAACTCCATCGAGGAAATCCTTTTTATAATTTTTTATGGTTTTTTAATGATATGATTTTGATGGCTTTATATGATTTTGGTATAACTGGAGGTGAGGATTTTGAATATATTTTTGTCTCAGATATAAGATAGATGATAGTAGAAAGGTACTAATTGTTATAGACTGAAAATCTGAAAACAGTTGACTTTGTTTGGAAAGCTTTAATGAATATATTCTTTTACTATTAATGAAAAGAAATCTTTTTTAGATTGCAACTCTAATGTTTATCTGGTCAACTATGTATTTTTGGTTCCCCACTTTTAAAATCATGGAGCTACGTCTTTATTTCCTTCGTCAACTATATATTTTTGTTTCCAACTTTTGAAAATATGCAGTTACGTCCTGGTTCGTCACTGCTTGGTTCGTCACCGCTTTGTTTTTTTTAATGCTTCTGTATTATGTATATAAAACAAATAGTACAATAGGCGTGGTTTTTCAATCTGTCTTTCAAAAAAAAAATTTATCTTCTTTTCCTTACAACAGTATTGTGATATCTTCTATTTTCTATATTTCCATCATCTAAGATCTATGAGCCATAGTCCAATACCAAAATAAGGAAAAAAAATGATTCTTTACGATAATTTATTTTCCTTGCATTTCCAAATAATGCCCAGCATTATTTCTCCTAGCTCTTCGAAAATTTTATGCTGCCCTACATTTGTCGCAGCTCCTTGCTCATATACTGAAAAGAGAAATTTATCAGGTGCTTTTCTATTCTTCTTTTGGATATTGAATTGACAGTCTAGTTCTGCTCTCTATATATGTGATTGAAATAGATTTCCTAGAATGTGCTTACAAACGTCTTTATGTGCTTCATCCGATTGGCTAATATAGGAGGATTGAAACTGTTATGTCATTTGACCCAGTCTATGATTCGTTTTGCAACACCATAAATCTATATATGCTCCAATCTCAATCATTCTGTTGCAATCAATACTCCACATAGTGCAACAATCTCTCCTTTGCTATTTGTGCCTTGACTCCCTTCCCACCAAAAGTGATAGTATTTACCAGGATTTATAGCTATGTATGCACTACAATCACATTTCCTCCTACAGCTTGCACCATGGAAGAAACCCGCAAAATATTTTTGCCAATGTCTCTTATGATAATTTTGGGTTTACTACCATTTTTTGCTAGTCCAAACTCCTTGAAGTATGCAGCTGTTTTAATGACATCCTCCCTTACTGTCGGATATTTATTCTCAAAAATAAGTGCATTCTTACTATGCTACAGGGACGAAATGAAATGCAATGGAAGAAATTTATATCTATCATGAGTTTTGAACCACTTCCTAAAACAACACCACAATGATGACAAAATGTTGTAGTTGAAAGATGCCAAGAGTGCCCATAACCCCCTCCCAAACAGCTTCCGCATAAGGGAAATGTAAAAATAACTGAACATTATCCTCAGCACTACTATTGCATAGGAGTCAGATCCACGGGCCTCTGTACCATCTACTCTATAGGACCCATGACAATGAACCAATTCAAACATTTAATTTTATTACGAATGTTCCCTTGACATATAATCTGAATCCATGAAGAAAACTGGTTCCCTTTCTCTATCCTTTGTATTTCGTTGTATATATTTTACAATAATTACCAAATTCGTTTATATTGCGGCAAAAAAATACGGAAATTCGCCAATTGGTTCTGAGTGCGGAATAATTCGATCCGGTTCTGAGTGCGGAATAATTCGATTCGATGTATAATGGATTTAATTTCGCTGGTTGATTCAGAAGTATAACGGAGTTGATTTAGCTGGTTGATTCAATGGCATATAACACCTTAACACAAGATTAATCGGTTAATGTAATAAACCATATTATTAGAAAATTTATGACTTAGATTAGTTATTACCATCTGAACCTAAATAGATAAAAGCGGGCATATAGAGAAAGAAAGAAGGTAAAAATGAAATTAGAAAATTGTATTTTCAATCCTAGAAACTTTGAAACATGGTTGAAATATAGAAACGAGGATTTCTCAAAGTGATTGATTGTTTTATTGCTGATTTTTCTTTTTATTTATCGAGTAATTATAGATAATATCAAAAAATATAGATAAATCAGTTTATGAAATTAGAAAACTCCATTTTTTCAGTCCTTCAAACATAGAAACACTCTGGAAACAAGGAAAAGAAAGAAGGTCAAAAAGTGATTTATTGGTTATTGGTTTTTATATATGGAAAAATTATAGATGGTACTCAGAAGTTATAGATAAACTAGTTTTTAATATATGTTTTATTAATGTGTATTTTTTATCTAATAAATTTTTAAAATAAAAAATATTATATTTGAGTTTTGAAAAAGAGAAGTTTTAGAGAGAAAAGATGAATGGTAAATTTTTTAGATGAATTTTACTTGTAATATTGTTAAACTATTCAGAGTTAATAAAAGTTATTTAAACTTAAAAATAAATAAAGAAACAAACTAACAAATACACCACTCTTTAAGATATCTGAATTCAAATTCAACCTTGGTAACTATGTATTTTACCATTCGATGGCCCTTTTTGAGGCAACCCTCCATGTCACTTAATCCTCCTGGCCCTCAAGAAATTCATGCAGTGAAAAATTTCCCATACATGTAGTTGTCTTTAATGACTGGTGAACATATTCCAATCCCCATAGCTGCCCTCCACATGTTATTTATGGTCAGTGTTATGTTAAAGGAAAAAGGATCAACGATTCCCCATACACCTTCCTCCATGGGCATAGAAATGAGAGACCATTTGACCAAAGATACATCCCGTTAGGTAATGTTCCAACCCAAATAAAACGCCCCATGATGGATTGTAACTTTTTAATTACCTCCCTTGGCAATATAAAAAGGTGGATTCAGTATACCGCTATATTTTGTAGAAAAATTTTTAACATGATCATTCTACCTCCCATAGTCAGCCAACGGTGTTTCCAGAAATCTAGCTCCTTGTGGAACCTGTCAAGTAACCAATCTCAATATTTGGTGCAATAATTGTTAGGCTTTAGGTTGAAACCCAAGTATGGGAGGCCCTCATCAATATGTCTGATACCAACTCTGAATAGTAAACTGATATCCTTAATCGTTGTACCTGCAATTCCATTATGAATGAGAATTGACTTCGGTCCATTCATCCATAGACTCGATGCCCTTCCAAAGGACGAAATGGTGTTATGAATAGCAGTCCATTAAAAAATGATAGCATGCCCACTGAGAAGGAGGTCATCAACGAACATCAAGTAGGTGATCTCAATCCATTTAAATACTCTAGATATTGATCCCTGAACTCTATGATCCCACACTTTTCTGCTCAGGTTATCAGGGACCATGAGCAACAACATTGGAGATAGAGCACATCCCTACCTCAAACCCGTATGGGCCAAGAAGAAATGGGAAAGGAGTGCATTCATGAGGACAACAAAATTTGTGGTCTTTATGCAAGCCATAATCCAACCAATGTTAGGTGAGGACATACCTGCTTTGATCAAAATCAATTTAAGAAATTCCTAGTCAATACAGTCATATGCCTTGGTCAAATCCACCATGAGAAGGAAAGACTCTAGATTGTTGGATTTAATGGAGTGCATAATCTCCTGAGTAATACCAATTGCATCTTGAATCTATGTACCCTCTATAAACCTGAATTGTTCCTCAGTAATATGATTAGTCAGAATCTGATTCATCCTTTTAGTTATTAGTTTAGATATCATTTATACATGGCGTTACAGAGTGATATCTGAAATTTGCAAATGATTGGGGACTTACCATCTTTGTAGTGACATCTTATTGGAAACAAACTCTTACCTCTATTGCACCTGGGTACACCGAGTTGGCTCCTCTGTCCAACTCGTCTGATAACATGTGCATCATTGTCATGAGTGCATCTAGACCAGCAACATACTGATGCATAGTGTTTGCGTTGATCACCAAGTCTGCGCTGGTGGCTATGCACATTAACTTATCAAAGTACATGTCTAGATCCAGTCGGATTTGATTCTTTTTCTTTGCCTCGGTGAGTGTCCCAATTGATGGGATTGCATGCGCACACACAACAACATCCATGCTTGTGAACACCCATGAATGTGAAGCCTGTAAACTGTTGATGAGCTGCGGGAGTTTCTCATAGTTTCGAATTTGACTCCGGATGCATTCCTTTAGCTCTACAGCCTTGGGCTTCATCAACATGGGCAAGTGTAATGGGGCTCCATTGTATCTCATTTTCCATGTCTAAATGCGGTCGAGGGCAGTGTCCAAATCTAAAAAGATGCATGCTCTCCTAGCATAACGTTGAAGCCAACCATTGAGATGGAGAACTGACTTATTAATGGTGCCAAATATGGAATACAACATTTTGTATGACTGTCTCGAGAGACAATACCTCATTAGTATTTATCTCTTCAACTCTGCTCCGGAGGATGTTGTAATATGTTGTCATCCCTACTTGGTTATCCGTAACTCCTTAGTCATTCACTTGTCCTTTGCTATCAAGAAGTGAACACTCACGCTGGTAGCTTCAACATATGCTCTCGTAGCATCAACCAATTCCGCTAGATGCTTGCGCACATCAGATAATATCACTCGTTCTTTAGACTACGTGGGAGATGTGTGAACATCCCGAGTAGTCACTCTGCATGATTGTACAACTCAGTCTTGCGATTCATCGAATGATATATTGTGCGTCTCTACTTTTGGATTGTCTTCAAGGATCTCAGTATCTCTTTGATCACTCAGGACTTGCTTTACTTCTGGATCTAGCGAAGTCAATGGGTTGACTGCTTGGTTGTGGGGCGTGAGGTCAATATCTTGTTCTAACTATGGCTGCTCCATCTCTGTATTCATCTGCTCAAGTATCTTTTCGATCTCTCAAGTGAAATCCTACTCCTACGACTGCTCACTGTATCTGCCTTGTGCCAGTTGCTCAAATGAGTCTACAACCTATATGGGTGTAGTTTCATCAGTCTGTGCATGCTTCATCTCTTATTATGTGTATCGCTACTATGCTTCCTTATCCTTGCTGCACAAATATTGTACTTCCCAGAGTTGCTGCTTCAACTCTTGCAACACCTTCATTATTTTCTCCATCCTCTATTTATCAGATTTGCCTTTGCATGTTCCGCCTGTCATGCCATCACCTCTTTGCCTCTATCTCCAAAGATTCTTTCTCCATAAGTGGGCCTACTTTGAATTTGTAGGTTTTTAATACCTCTGCACTGCCAACAATGTTTATCTTTCCTTTTTCATGCTCAAGTATGTTATCCCCTACTACTATTGATGATGGTGCTCTCCTAGATGCTACTTCGCTAACCATTTCCACAGCTATGCTGACCAATTCAGTGAGCCTCGAGAAGTTGTGGCAATATCTCCATGGGTCTTCCTTAGCCCAATGACACATCCCTTGGATAGAAGAAAATTGCACTCTCGCACAATGGTCCCTTACTAGGAAATGCAGGTTGTATGGATTGAAGTGTCTCGAGCTGAAAGCAAATATTTTGAACTCTTCTGTCTTGGCATAAACATGATTGAGATTATGTATCTCATACAACCCAATCCGTAATGGAAGAGTGGATCAGGATGCCTTCTTCTTCTGATGTAGTCTAGGTGACAGTCCTGTCAAGATGTGGTATGACACTTCTTGCAGGACAAGCTTGTCCATGGAAAACTTTGTTTAAACATGCAGAGGCTTCTTCGTGTTGTACATCCATATGAAGGTGCCAAGAGGTGACGCATACCAATTCTCTATATCGATCAATGCCTCCATTACTTCCTGCGACATGCAAGGTGGATCCTACTGTAATATCATCTTGTACACTAGGGTGACAAAATAGTCTGACAACTATGTGATGACTCCGCTGCATTCAAAAAACAGACTACAGTGAATGTGTAATGCCTAACACAAACCTGGGAATTCTTCAGGGGCACAAATTGCATTCAGAATGTATGCAAATTCGTATATCACTACTTGCTGACCTTTGGGTGGTTGTCAGGCTCCTTCTACATGTTCCTTCATTGTCTGAGCGAACATGTCGGACCAGTTACATGGTTCTCCTTCACTGGCTACTTGGTCCAACATGATCACCCAACACTATGGTAAGGTCTTAGTGATCTTTCGGGCGTACAAGCGACAAGAAAATATGAGCAAGTATTGATATGCCTTTCCTAGTATCTTCGTCTTGTAACCTAGTTGGGTGTCATCCTGAACTATCTGGATCTTTCACCCAACTCTTCAAGATATCCCTTGAGTTTGCATTGTTGTTGGGTCTGCTGAAGAGCGTCTCTAATATGATCACCAGTTGCGATAAGTGGTACATATGTTGACAGTACTATTCCCTGACGGTAGATATCTCTGTCCCACTAACACTACTTAGCACCATCGTCTCGGGATCAGTGTGCGAGACGATCTAATGTATCATGTCCATTCATGGAAATGCAGGATAACTAAATACAATCTGATATAAGCCAAACTTGTGAATATTCACATAAACCTTGTAGTCTTCAAGATCTTCACAAAATGTTCCTAAGAATTTATCATTGATATCTTGCCATTTTAACTTGATGTCTTTTTCTACGAGAAACTTGGTGTCTTCATAAATCAGAAAAATCATAGACACTTGCTTAACTACACCTCCAGTTGCAGTTTCGTCGGTGTCCTTCGACCCTGCTGTCTTGGAGGCCATTGAAACTGAACTGTTAAGAGATGGATGAACACGTGCTATGCATGGAGACATGGTGAAAATCATGGCAAGCTATATTTTAGTTGAAAAGCAAATAAAACTTAAGGACTGACAGGTAACATATGTGGGAGACGGATGGAATGGATTGCACAATTTTCATTGAGGCGCTAGGAGACTGACTACTGAAATTGTGAAAAAGATAATCCAAAATATGTAAAGGTTGGTTGGCTACTAGAATTAGGCAATGAGCAATCTAGGCTAACCTATTGGGGGTCGAGATTGCAAAATGCGCAATTTCAGTCAGCAAGGCATGCAAGCCCAAGGGCTGCCTTGCACAATTTTCCAGCCCACCAAAGCACTGCCTCTCAGAGTTCCACAGGGCAAGCCTAGAGTATAGTGTTTGGCTAGTTTTGTGTATTTTTTAGGAGGAAGGTAGAGCCTTCCCTCTTAGAAGTGCACAATTTTGTCTCGGCAAGGAAAGGCACGGGCCAAGGTTGCCCAGACCCGCTAATAGCTAACTGAAAACATGTGAATCTTCGAATGCATGGAGAAACTAACTGTAAGAAAGAGTGAATGGTCATTCACGCAAACAACAAATTCAAGATTTAGAAAATGGGAAAACATGCATGCGTATGAGACGGGTCGTCGTATCGGCAACCATCAGTGCAAAACAGTGTCATGCATGCGATAATAGTGAGATGCAAACGAAAAGTGAAATGTTTCTTATATAGTCTAACATGCATGCAAAGGAAAAAACATTCACAGAAGTCAACAAAACAACACTCACACAAGACAAAACACAAAAAGCGATAGAAATGTTGTAAAAGAGATGTAAAGTGAACTTACCCGGAAATGGTTAAGAAGAATGTGCTAAAGACTCCTAGATGTGTTGTGGGATGTCAGAGCTCCAAGATCAATGTGTAGAATGAGCTCTACAATTTTGAATAAATAATTTTGAGGCTCATGACGCGCATGCCAAAAGTCCAGGAAAAAGCCACACTTGAAGGGAATTTTCTAAAACAATCTTTACATGTAACCTATAACTGCTAAAAATAGACCCCTAAAATCTATTGATGCTTTTTGCATGTTTATTTTTTCTATTTCAGGAAAATAAACCAATGCATGCACATCAAATTTTTTGGGTCTGGGAGGGAACCGTCAACCTAAAATAACATGCAACAGCTTGAACCCTGGAAGGAAAATTTTTGTAGTTTCTGGGTCGAGCTGGGTTGGATGTCCTTGAGGGCTTATGCAATTTCTAGGGTAAAGAGGTGACTGTCTCCCAAAATTACGCAATTTCTAGGCTAAGGCCTACTGCCAGGCTAGATTATGCAATTTCCTTTGGGAAGCCTGTGTGACTGTTCTGTACAATTTTGGAGTTCAGTGGGTTGCTCAACATATTTTTGTAATTACTGGAGGTAAGGTTAGTTCCTCTCTAGAATTGCACAATTTTTGTTGTGAAGGTTGGTTCCCCTATAGAATTGCAAAATTTTCTAGGGGAGCTACTGAGCTAGCAAATAACCTAATTCTGGGATGGAAGTTTATGAAGGGAGTGAAGCAAACTGACACCCATAGGTTTTCAATCCATTGAAAATCAGCTAAAGCCTATGTACTTGACAGTGAAAGGCATGTTGCTAAGGATGGTTGGTAGGGACACTCCAAAACGAATCTTAGGAAAAAATTTGGACGGTAGTTGTAGCCGCTACAATAGTGTTATAAATGTACTAAACTAGATTAATATGAGATATGTGAAATATACCCTTTCGTTATGATAACTAGGGGAGGCGTTGGAAACGTAATTTCGACCCATTTTGACGAAGATTTATGGATCTAGCTTTGGTTGTTCACCCAAGATTGCATGATGACTTGGGAAGTCTCAAGCATGGGAGAGACATTGGGCCTTCACTTTGAGGTATTTACTACTATCGTAAGTGTTCTTTTTTCCCCTTCTACTCGCTTTTAGAGCATATTATCATTCTTCTTCTGTCACAATCACTTGCATTATGGTCATCACATGCTGATGAGGCATGATGTTGTTAAATTCAACATGTTTACTTTATTTAATGAGTTATTTGAGCTACATCTTTGTTCCTCTATTGTGAGTGTTGAATCATGTAACCTAGAAAATATCTAATAACCCAAATCATTAGTTGTCATATCTATGCACCCCTAGGGTAATATATGCCACATGGTTTTTGTTGCTAGGTGAGTTGATATGGATCAATGTTGGTGTTTCAAGATGTCTCCTAGGTGGCTTGAGATGGCTCCAAGGTTAGACAAGGAAGGCACCAACTCACACTTAGTGCTCCGGTGAAATGCAATGTGCAACTGCATACAACATAGTAACAATTGAATATTTAGCCAACTTCGAGGTTTTGGAAAGTGGCATGCATATTTTTATGCATGCCCTATCATGAAAATATCATATGTCAACATGCAAGTATTTACCCATATCAACGAGGGCTGTATTTGTTAACGGGATAATGCTCTACTCTTTTGATAAACTGTAATTATTTAACAAGTCCATGTCCTTAGGAGCTATTCATGCTTCAATATACCCTCCCCTATATTATATAACCTCTATCAAAATTAAAGGTTAAAGGTAAATATTAGTCAAGGAAACAATCAATTTATGTATTGTAGAGTTGTTCAAATTGTCCAATATGTTGGTGTATATTGTAGTTTAATGACCAAACATATGTGGATCCATGTTGTTGAATGTGTTTATAACTGGAAATTTCCCCAGATATTGCAAAGGAAATGTCGTAAGACATAAATTTGAGAAAACAGAAGATCATTGAATATATTCAAATCTAGTAAATAAAGAGAAATCACTTACATAATGCCAAATTTACAGATCTATAACACTTCCAACATAGATTTCCTCTCAATATTCAAATATGTTATTTCAAGTTCAAATAGGAAGAAAAATCATGACAGAAGATCACTGAATATTTTCAAATCTAGTAAATAAAGAGAAATCACTTACATAATGCCAAATTTACAGATTCTATAACATTTCTAGCATAGATTGCCTCTCAATCTTCAAAGATGCTATTTCAAGTACAAATAGGAAATATTTGATAAAAACGATGCTCTTTTGAATATTGAACTATCTCACTTGATCAAAATATTACAGTCTTTTACCACTTTCTCTTAAGGGGATTGAATTTTCCTTTTCTTGTGCTTCTTAAAATCTTTTGGGAATTTGGATTGGTTTGTGACATATGAAGTTTATTCAAAGCTTTTTCCAAATGCTTCAAGGAAATAATTTTCATTTTTTGCTTCACATTGTTCAATTCAGATTCTTTGGAAAAGTTATGTGCCTACACCATGCCTAATGGGGATCCATCTTGGCTAAGACAAGGGAAATTTATAAGCCTACGCCATGCCTAATGGGGATCCATCTTGGCTAAGACAAGGGAATGTTATGAGCCTACACCATGTGTAATGTGGATCCATCTTGGCTAAGACAAAGGAGTTAATTGTACGAAGAGCCTTTTATGATCCTTTGCAGTTTTATGATTTGAAAAAACATTCTTTAAACTATTGTTGTATTAGCCAAAATTGGAATATTAAATATTTTTTAAACACCTAATATAAGCATATTAACCGAGATTGACCTCATAATCCAAATATGTACTTGAAGTCATAATCAAGATATGTATGGTTCATAGCTAGAATGAGATGAATCATTCTACTTATATTGGTGGTCAATATTTTTAAAAACATTTTCAATGTGTTTGTTTGCTTCCCAATATGATTATTATTCAGTACTTTTTAAACCCTTAATATAAACATATTAATGATGATAAGTTTAAGTGATTGTGCTTTTTTATATTGTTATAGAATTGACAAATGACATGTAAAAATAATATTATTGATAATACATGATGTGTAATTCAATTGATTTTAACATATTAAAAATAAATAAATAAATTTACTATGAGTTATAAATAACATAATTCTATATCAAATTTATATACAGAAAAATAAAATAATTTAAATATTTTTTTCATATATATATAATTTAAGGTATTATAGATATTTTTTATTCTTTCAATGTATAATACATAATTGCCATCAATCTACTTATATTTCTAGTCAATATATTTAAAAATATTTCAATGTGTTTTTTTAATTCACCATATTATTATTATTAAATATTTTTTAAACTCATAATATAAACATATTAACCATGATAAGTTTAAGAGATTGTGTGACAAAATACAATAATTTAAATATTTCTTTTTCAAATATTAACTTAATGTATGATAGGTTTTTTATTTCAAAATGATACAAGTAGCATGGGATGGGAGTTGTCAGTGCATTCATTCATAGTTATCCTCCACAATTCATATTTATCCTCCCCAATCCCGAACACAGAATTTTAAAAAATAGATGCAACATATGTGTACCAGAGAAAGCCAGCGTATACCTTCATATTAATCACTTTGGCCAAAAAAATTTAAGAAGAAAATGAAAGTGGAAGAAAAATCCAAAATATATAGAAACCTAAAGCAGAAATGCTAAATTATATATAGAAAACCCAAAGAAAAATGCAAAAATATATATACAGAAAACTCAAGCAGAAATGTGAATTTATAAATACGTAAACCTAAAGCAGAAATGTGAAATTATATATATAGAAAACATAAACATAAAGCAAAATTAAGAAATTATGTAGATCCAGTAGAATGCAAAATTGCATGTTGACCGTGGGGTAAATACAGTTATATATGGAATTAATATTGGAATGAATACCAAAATAAAACCACATTCCTAAATCTGAGATTCCTCGTGTGCATATTTTAGATAATGTGGGAGATATCTACATAAATGTACATTTTCGATTCTTTGAGTAACATATAGACATTAAGTATACAGTACCAATGGCTACATGCACCAAGTGTAGTTGTAGTTGCTTAGGCTCTGCCATGGGAAGAAAGGCCAACAAAACAGTGTTGTCGGAATCTTTGTATTCCAAGTTAAAAAGGTGCACCTTCATATTAATCACTTCGGCCATAAAAATCTAAAAAGCAAATGAAAGTGGATGAAAATTCCAAAATATACAGAAACCTAAAGCAGAAATTCTAAATTATATATAGAAAACCCAAAGAAAAATGCAAAAATATATATATACAGAAACCTCAAGCAGAAATGTGAAATTATAAATACAGAAACCTAAAGCAGAAATGTGAAATTATATATACAGAAAAAAGAAACATAAATCAAAAATAAGAAATTATATAGATCCAATATAATGCGAAATTGTATATTGACCGTGGGGTAAATACAGTTATATATGGAGTTTTTTTTTTTGTGTAAGTCAGATAGATATATTATAAAACTAAATATGGTACAAAAAATCTGCTATTGCAGATCGAGACCTGAGGAAGACAGGTCCACAGACACAAGACACAATCACTAAGACATCAAAATACTCTAAAAGTTCAAAATGCTAACCGCACACCACACAGGGTGGCATGGCCATTTATCTACTGCGCATAGTGTTAACACAAGCTATCCTTGAACTACGCCACTGTAACAAAAATACTTTCAGGAAATGACAGAGTTACTGTCCAAGAAGTCCACCGCAACAGTCTGCAAAAACAAAAGAGATGGAACAGACAGCCCCGACTTACTGCGGGGGCATCCCGAACCTGCTTGCAATGTCCAATCCCTGTTCCAGGACGTGCTTGTCCACTCTCTCCTGCAGGGAACGATAATTATGAATTTCCTTCGGCGGTGCCTGCTGCTTACCATCAGAGCTCGGGGGATCCGGACTCAGCGTCTGCCGAAGAAGTTTAATAAGAAGAGTTAACTTTTTGTTGACAGATTCTGCAACATCATGCACTGCTGAAATTTTGTGGTCTAACGCCTCATAGATCTCATATAGACCTTTCAGTTGGGCTTCAGAGATGAAGTTCTCCCCTTGAGAATGCTGGTTCCCTTCATCCTTGGTTTCCAAAGCTCTCGCTAATAGGGTATTAATCCTCCAGCTCTTCGCTTGAGTACGCATGAATTGCGTAGCTCGCCTGGAGGCAGTGCCCGGGTCCATAAACCAGTTGACCTCTCTTTCTATCTCCTCCTCTGTGCACGGCCTTTCCTCCTCCTTAACCGCAGCTTCCATATCAGCAATCCTTCATTTATTTCTCGTTGTCATTCAGGTCTCATACATGCTCCTCGCCGTATGAAGCTCCTGGTTTGCATTTATGCTTTGACAGCTTCCAGTATCCATGTTTCCCCTGTTGTCCGTTTCTTGATGACCATCTCGGAGCCAAGAAAAATAGTAACCCAGAGTAATGCCCTTAGAAAGAGTGATGGATTCGTTGCTACGACTGTTTGTTAAATAGCCTTTCACCTTGAAGTTTCCCATGAAGAGCCTCACCTCCCGAAACGACATGGGAGTACTATCATCATAGTTTTTGTAGATGGCCGTGAATGCTACGTGATGCCTCCAGATCTGAAAATAAATGTTGCTTATGCCTTCATGAATGTGTTCGTACCAAGTGTCCATCCTGCTGAAGAGGCAGTTGCAGTAGTCCCTTCGATATATCATATTGTAGATATAATCTCTGTGCACCTTCTGTTGCCATAAATGCTTCCGCCGAACTTGTCAATTCGTCCTGTGCCAACTTTCACCACTCATATCATCTCCCGTGTGTTCCATTTTGATGTGCCGTAATACTCTACTGTTTTCCGGTTAAGCCCGGTTTGTATTGCCCAAGTCCTCTCTTGCCAGCTGTAAGCATCTCTCCTTAAGGCGCGGACTGTCCACTTGCTGCCAACAGTTGTCCCATCCCCTGTCTTGGTTGTCAATGCTGTAATTTGCCAACTAATCAACCAGCCCATTTGCCTTAAGCCTCACCGTCTAAAAGACTAATCCTTTCATTTCGCCAATTAACTGTGCAATGTTCTCCATCACCTTAGCTAGCCTCCAGTGTTTCGTAGCTTTGCAAGCCTGAGTGCCTCCCTGGATTTTCTTTGCGACTGAGATGACTAGGGACGAGTCACCTTCCACCACTGCATTGCTATTATGTAAATTCTTTAGAACTATTAGCCCTTGTTCTAACACCACGAACTCCATCTCATTGTTCGTGCCTTCTCCCAGCACCCTGCAGTAAATATGCACAATTTCTCCTTCCTGGTTTCTAATAACACCTCCTATGCCAGCTATCCCGGGGTTGCCTCTGGAGGCACCATCAAAATTCAACTTCAGACCTCCCTCCGGTGGACAATTCCATCTGTTGGCCTCCGAATTTGGTTGTTGTTGGTGTCTCGGCGTCGTTATGCTGTGGTTGGCTTCCAGTTGAAAGCACTTCAAGATATGTAAGTCCCGAACCGATGGCTTCTCATTGGGATCCACCTTGCATTTTGTCTGAATTAATTGTTTAATATTTGTTAGTATAGTTACTTTTGATTGCTCTGTATTTCTGTATTCATCCTGAAATATTCTCCTGTTGCGCTCTTTCCATATTGTCCACAATAAGAAGCCTGGCATGGCTTTCCAGATGCTATTGACTCTCTGGTTTTTGGAAAAATTGTTTTGCCAATTTAGAATAGTATTTCGGATGGAATCTCTGTCACCGTCTGATTTTCGTAGAATTCCCTCCAACCAGTTCCATAAATGGTTTGCCCAGTCACAAGAATTAAATTGGTAGTTTATAGTTTCTTCTTCTCCTAAGCATATTGGGCATCTCGATGGTCCACCAAACCCTTTTCTGCGCAGATTGTCCCATGTCAGGGTTTTGTTCCGCATTAGTAGCCATAGGAATGTTTTAATTTTCGGCCAAAATAGGTTGTCCCACACTTTGTTGCACCAGGGCACTGCTTCCTCCTGTTCTGCCTTTTCTATCATTTCCCTTGCTTTTTTTAGTGAGAAATTGCCATTTCGTGTCATGCCCCATCTTAGCTGATCATCTTCCTCTGTTTCCCTTATCTTTCTTTTAAGAATTTGACTATTGAGTTGTTTTGTGCTTTCATTTCCCTCAATGTCGTTGTCAATGTTGAGATGTATCCATTCTCTCCAACTTGAATCTCTGCTGCTTTGATTCCAGTAATGGCAGACTCTATTTCTGCCTTCATTCTGGCTGATTTGTTTGAGAGAAATTAGCTCTAGGGTGTCCAATTTTGGGAGTTGCTACCATGCATCTTCCTAAAACAGGGCCAACCTTCCATTGCGTATTTCCAAGAAGCTATTCTCCTTCACTAAGATACGGTTTTGTCTTGCAAGGTTCCATATGGGCGAGCCCTCCGGAACCTCCTGCAATCTTATGAGATGCTGATAATTGTAGTTTTGGATGCATTTTTCTTTCCAGTGTCTGGCCCATGGCATATTGAGCTCTTTAATCCATATCCACCATAGCTTTGCACCACAGGTCATGTTGATGACTAACGGATCCACTAAATTTAGTCCCCCCATAGATTTCATCTTGCATAATTTGTTCCAGGCTACGAGCGCCCATTTTCTCTTGTCCCCATTTCCATTCCATAAAAAGGATCTTTGTATAGCTCTGATTTGTTGAAGTATCCCCTTAGGAGCCGGTATCATGGATAATAAGTACTGCGGTATAGCCTGTAACACAACCTTGGTGAGGATTAATCTTCCGGAAAAATTGAGTGCCCTGTGCGTCCAATGTTCCCATCTATTTTCCATGTTGGCTATGATCTTTTCCTAGTGCACTTTCTGCCAAGGTCGAAGAGTAAGGGGATCTCCTAAATATCTCGAAGGTAAACCGCCTATCCGGAAACCTAGAAGATGAGAAAGGTGAGCCTGAATAGCATGATGAGTGTTGAAGAAGAAAATCGTTGATTTGGAGAAATGTATTTCCATTCCTGAGGCCCTGCTAAAGAGATCCAAGATTTCCTTGAATGCCAAGGCCTCTTTCACTGTGGGGATGGTGTAACATTGTGTCATCCACAAACCGCTGATGGGTGGTAGCAGGTATAGACTGGATTGGTTGAATACCCTTAATTACCCCTTCAGCTTTCTTTTTGGCTATGATTTTGCTGAGACCCTCCATGAGGATAACGAATAGGAAAGGGGACAGAGGATCACACTGTCTTATTCCTCGCGAGGGTGAGAATGGTTCAGAGGGGGCTCCATTAACTAAGATTGATAAACTTGATGATTTGATGAGGGCAAGAATCCAGTTAACCCAATGCCTGCAAAATCCGAAAGCGTCCAGAATAGCTTCAAGGTATTTCCAGCTCACCTTGTCATAAGCTTTTGATAGATCAAGCTGCATTAACATCCATGCTTCTTTCCTTGAATGGAGAGTGTGGATCATCTCTTGAGCAAGAATAATATTGTCTAATATCTGCCTTCCCTCTACATAGCCCGATTTCTCTTCAGAGATGATTCCCGGAAGAATGGGCTTCATCCTATTAGCAATAACTTTTGATATTATTTTATAGATGACATTGCAGAGAGCAATAGGTCTGAAATTTTCAGGAGTGTTGGCTTCCTCTACCTTTGGGATTAGCGCTATAAAGGTTGAATTAATGGATTTGAGAATTGTTCTAGAGCGTCTAGAGTCCTCTACAACATCCCAAACGTCCTGCTTCACAATGTTCCAGCAAGCCTTGTAAAAATTGATTGTAAACCCATCCGGCCCAGGGGCTTTATCATTTGGCATGCTTCTAACAACTTCCTCCACCTCTTCCAATGTGATTTCCCTACTGAGGGTCCAGTTCTGCTTAGAGGTGATAGCTTTAGGGATGGCTTTTAGAAGTTCCCTAATGGCTTCCTCTATATTTATCTGCGGTTCCTGTGCTATGGAGCTGAAATGTACTGAGAGCAACTCTGATATGTCATGAAGGTTCTTCGCTGACTCCCCATTTTCATTTCTCATCTCAAGAATTTTGTTTGAGCTTCTCTAATCTAGAGCAGATCTGTGAAAAAATTTGGTGTTCTGCTCTCCCTCTTTTAGCCACTGAATTCTTGATTTTTGCCTCCAGAGAATTTCTTCCTGCCGACATCGACTGTGCCACTGTTGAGTTAGAGTATTTTCCTGTTCGATAGATTTGTCACTGTTTTTCCAGCTACCCACTCTCTGTGAATTTGTTCCAACTTATCTTCTATAAGCATTTTCTCCTTGAAGATATCTCCAAAAACTGTTCTATTCCACTCTTTTATCTTATCTTTGATGAGTCTTAATTTCTTCTGCAGATTGAACATTTTAGAACCTTTACCTTCGAGAGGTTCTAACCACCAGTTCTCTACCAGCTGAAGGAAGTTGGGATGATCCAACCAAAATTTTTCAAATCTAAAGGGTTTATTCCTTGGTGTGCCATGAACAACAACTATGAGCGATATTGGCCAATGGTCCGATCCTCCACTTGGAAGGATGTCTGACTCTACAAGGATACCATCCATTATGATGCTTTAAGAAATCAAAAATTTGTCCAAGCGAGAGGCTATCATTCTATTTCCCCCTCTTCTATTGTTCCAAGTGAAATTGCCACTCTTGGTGTTAATGTCTACCAATTTGGCGTTCTCAATGAAACTGGTGAAAGACTCCGCATCCCTGTTAAGTTTCCTTAGACCCCCTTTCTTCTCTAGAAGGGTTGTTATCATGTTCAAATCACCCCCCAAAATACACTTGGACATTGGATGCCTAATAATAAGTCTATTTAAGGAGTTCATAAAACTTATTTTATCTTCTATCTTCTATGGTCCATAAACATTTACACATAAAAATGATTCAGAATTACCTGGGGGTTGAGCTTCCACAGCAATGAAGTGCTTGTTTGCTTCTGTAGATAGAATTTGAATTTCTCTTGTGTCCCATAGTGTTGCTAGGCCTCCTTCTCTGCCCTAACTTTCAACTTCTAGAAAGTTTATGTGTCTTCTGATCTTCTTGGTAATCCTTGCCATATTGGAACTGCTACATTTGGTTTCCTGTAAGAACATGATTTCCAGTCTATATTTCTGGAATTTGCGTTTCAGTAGTCTGTGCTTTGCTTGGCTGTTTAGCCCTCTTACATTCCAAGATATGATCTTCATGACAAACTTGAGGTTTTATTGAAAGGACGGGAAGGTGCTAAGAGCCTTCATCTTCCTTGAGTTGATCATTATCATTCCTAGCTCCTGCAAAGCTTCACTGCTTGTCTTTCGGCCCCTTTTCTTCTTTTTCCTTGAGCTTGATGAGTTCCATAGAAGACTCTTCGGGTGGAGACCATTTCCTCTTGCTATGCCTAGCTTCCTGTGCTACCTTTCTAGTTCTGCTTTCTGCCTTGCTGTAAACAGATCACTGATTTTTTTGATTTCTTCTTCCGATGCATTTTCTATACCTTGAGTTTTCCAGTTCTCCACTATGACAGGTAGATTCATCCCTTCCCGGGCTAAAGCTTCCTCCAGCTCAATGTCCTCGCTTCCTCCATCACTGTTCAGCATGTCTGTATCCTCCTCCGGCACTTGTAGTCGCTCCCTCATTTGGATTCCGTTGTTGTTTTTGTCCTCTTCCTCTTCTTTCCTGGTTTGTTCTTCCTTGTCTCTTAGCCCCTTATCTGCTGTTATGGTTTTCTGTATCTCCTCTGAGTCTGTTTCCAAATCCAAGATTTCAAAGGTGTTGTTGTTGTTGTTTCTATCTGTTCCTGCTTTGTATGCCCTTCTTCTGTTGGCTCTCTGCCTTGACTTCGGGGTTATAAAGTTATCTTTGCCTTTATTTGCTTGTTCTGTTTTAGTATCTTCCTCCTTCTTGTTCATAGGGCATTCCCTTATTAAATGTCCGTGTTCATGACATTTACGACATTGAAACGGGATCTGCTCATAGTCTATTGCGTGAAAATAATCCTCATCCCTATACTCGATCCATAGCCCCTCATACAGTGCTCCTGATACATCCATTTCCACACGTATTCTTGCGTATGAGGTGTATTTCTTCTACAATGTTGCCTCTGAGGCTTTGATAAAAGTTCCCAATTGATCTCCAATTTTTTTTAGAGCATTCAGACCCTAATAGTCTATCGGGAGAGAGAACAAGCGGATCCACACTGGAACCTGAGTAAAAGATTCTTTCTCTGGAACGAAGTTTGGTTTCCATTGTCGCATGTATAGACCAGCTGAGGCCATGAAATACAGGCCTCCATCGAAAATCTTGTCCTTGTCTTCTAGGTTAGTAAACACAACTGTGAAGAATCCCTTGGCTCCCAAGTGCAGTTTAACATCTCCTTTGGGCTTCCAATACTGTCTGATGCACTGACACAAGGCCCTTTCAGTTGGCCACATTCCCATGAACTTGCATATGACTGCATGTTCTGCCATGTGCTCTCTATACGCTTGTATCTCTGGATCCGTTATCACAACTCTGAGACTTTAAGCTTTCCTTGGTTTACAAATACCGTTTTTTGTTGAGTTTTTGTTGAGGTTCGAGCTTGTGTCCCCTTCCTTCTCTTTATTCCCCCTCCTGCTGTCTGTGGGCTCCCTATTTTCTCCTGGTTGTTTTTCCTTGTTTCCTGTCAGATTTTGTCCTGAAGCATTTCTGTCTTCATTATCTTCCAAACCCTCATCTTCTTTTCCTTTGTTTATTGTGTTGCTTCTTGGTTCATTGTCTTCCACTTGTGTTTTCTCCTTTTGTTTTCTCAACAGAACAATTGCAAATATTTCATGTTGCTGTGTTTTCTTTGCATTACATTTCATTTGCGCTACTGTGCATTCCCTTCCTGTTGTTTTCACAATGGACAATAACCAAAACTTCATGCTGCTGTGTGCTCCCCTTCATTGATTAAAATCGCACTACTACTGTGCCTCACTTGCATTTTAAATGCAAACAACAAAAATTGTGCTGCTGCGTTTCTACCCTCTCTCATAGCAAACAATCACAAAACACATTACATTCAAATCTGCACTGTTGTGCATTTAACTATTCTGGAAGCATTTTTCTTCACGATGCTGCGTGCTCTCCTCTTCTCTCTATATCATCTATACTGTTGTGTCTACACATATATAGTGAAATAGGGGTCATAATAGTCCATCAATCGCTTCAACTCTCTAACAGAGTCTCTGCTGCAATCTGCTGCTCATAATGAATGAAATCTGATCTTTCTAACATTTTGTTGTGCTTCTTGAGTCGTTTGTGTGGAAACCCATAGCTGATAAATGCTGCGGCCGGCTTGAGGCTGGTTCTTTTCACTTTTGTCCATTCTGCTATTTAATGCGGTTGTTTAGAAGTAATGGCATAGCGGTGGATCTGATCTTCCTCCTTCGGGAACACAAAAACAATTAAAGGGTGAAAAGACAGTAATGGCGATGGCTTAAAAGAACGAGAATAAATGTGGGGCATCGGATCAGGACAAATAATTAAAGTAGTTGCTGTTGTTCAACTTTTCACTGCAGTTGAAATTATAATTTCAACACTCCCCTCTAATTTCAACTGCTGAGTTATCAGTCATACCAAGACACTTCATTAAAGACTCGAAACTTTTCTTCCTTTTGGTATCAGCTTCCTTTCATCGCTTTCACTGTTGTGTTCAGGTGCTCCAATCATGTAATATCTTCTTTCTTTCTATCAAAGGCAAGACAGTCTTTGCATCTCCAAGTTATCCTGCAACCTTTTCTTCTCTGCTTTTATGGCAGATTTAATTCCATATCTTTCCCCTAGAAGAAGATCTTCATCAAAGAATAACTGTTAATATAATTCACAATAATGATAAAAAATTACAGGCTCCCCCTAAGTGTATGCAGCATCTTCTTTCAGCAAAATCTTCTCAAAAGAAACTTAGATTGGCTGGGGAGCTCGAAGGACTTTCGGACTATATTTCCTTCCTTCTCCATACATGTGTAACTTTCTTCTTTTGCATGGGTCTAGCTTGTGTGAGAGCCCATGTTAAGTTACAATCACGTGCCATATGCCGAATGTTATGACGCTTGAAACATTCTACATTCTTCATGAATAAGATTTCATGATTTCTTTCTGTAAAATTGTTTCTTAGAGGTTGTCGGAGACCGTAACATCTATCTCTATGAAATGCTCTATAGTCTTTTGCCATATGACCAAATTTTGAACAAGAATAACAATAACCAAAAAAATGAACTTTGGTACCTGGTAGATGGTGGTTTCCTTGATGTACTCCTGAAGCTCTTCTGCCTTGAGATCCTTTGATGATAACCATTGCCTCTTGCCCCTTTGACATCATCAACATTTCTTCTTGGAGCTGATTTTCTACTTGGAGTAGGATTTCTTCTATTGTAGCCTTGATTTTTCTCCTTGCCTTTGCTGGAACTAAGAGTATCACAATTTCTTTCTTCCTTCTTCACATCTCCTTTGCATAAAGAATTTTCATTCTTGTTTGAGGGTTCACCTACATACTCGAGTCCTGATTTATCAGATGGAGATCTGTGATAGGTGAGCATGTCATCCAAGGCTTGAGAGCTGTTCATGATTTTGTTCATCCAATCAACCTTTTTCTTGAGGAGGACAATCCCTTCTTCCAATCTTTCACACTCATTATTCTTCTTTGTAAGTTGTTCCTCGGTTTCTTCCTTTCTACGAGTAGCTTCAGCTGCTACTATTTTAAGGGAGATGAGATCTGACTTCATTTTGGAGATTTCTTCATTCTTTGCTTGACTGCTCTCCATTCTCTTCTCAACTTCTTGTGTCTGTTTCCCGGCTTCTTGTAATTTAGACTTAAGGGAGGAGACCTCTACTTTGTACTGTCCAATCTCAAGTTTGTTAACTCCCTTGTTCCTTTGTTCAAGTTGACTTGACAAGGTATCTTCCTGCTTCTATTTTTTATTCAATTGATTTGTCATGGATATGACTTCATGATGGTTCAAAAAATCTTCATCCTCAACTTCCTTACCTTTGTCACTACATATATGTACGAAAAACAACACGCACCCTTTTCTACAATTGCATTTTTCCTACATAACTATCACCGTACTAACTAATGTCACTTTATTCTTACCTCACCAAAATATTTATTCCCCATTATCATCTAAGCACTAAATTGTTTTGTCATAAGAATCCACCTTGTTTCAATAAAGGCACAACCTATGCATTCCTAACAACATATTGTATGATCCCAATGGTAGTATATTCAAATGTGCTGAGGTAGGCATACCATTCAAATTAAATGCACAAGTTCTTACCCAATGGTGAACTTGCTTCTTTGTACCTATAACTAGCTACACTAATGAAGACTCTACATACATTTCACTTATCCACCAGGTCAAGACTAACATAACTATAATTAGATCTAGAGTATATCAAAATAGAAACAACTTGATCAAAAATATTACCATCCATCTCAATGATAGATTCCTGATGGTCTCCATGTTTGTTATCCCGTGATGCATAGATACGAGTAACTCTTTGACCAACATCCCGAAGATTATTTGACTCTTTTGCACTATATATCTGAGGCCTACCAGCCTGATTCTACAAACAATCTCTCTTGTGATGATCTTTTCCATAAGTCTAACACTCTATAGGCTTCTAGCCTGCATCCCTGTTCTGCTCCTCATGTTGAAATCCCTGCCCTCTATTAGATGCATTGAAATTATTCGATGGCGTTGCATTCTCCTTATTTCTTGTACCCTAAGGTTTTGATCGCTTCTTGTCCCATTTTCCCTTCCTCTTTTGGCACTATAATTTTTTTATATACATTGCAGTTTAGAATGGTAGTGATTTTGATGCTGATTTTAAAAAGTGGTAATTCTACACCATGCCCCTTTTTTAAAAGGTTTTTTCTTTTAATGTATGAAATGTAAATAATTATTTGGTAAATTTAATAATTTTTTAAGTGCTCTTCTTCTTCATATATATATATATATATGGTAGTGAGGTTTTTATTGTTTTGCATATTTAATTAAGAAGGTCGATATTTTAAATTTTCAATATTCTACATATTTATACATCATTAATTAATTTTTCAATCCACATGAAATAATTGTCTCTAAAAAACAATATTTATTAACAATTGACATAAAAACAACCATTTTTAACATAAATATAACTAAAAAACTACACGTTTTGATAATTTTTTGGTAGAAATGACATGTCAAAATCAAAATTTTTATATGAAAGTTTTAACTAAAAATGGATAAAAAATAGTTTTTTTTAATGAATTTCATGTCCAAAAAATAATAATAATGATTTTTTTGGAAAAATAATGATTAACTTAAAAATTAATGCAAAAATCACATAATACAAATATTGAACGCATAACAAGCTTAATTGAGTGTATATTCTTCTCATAAAATGTCAAAGTCAAAACATTACAAGTATAACTAATTAATAGTTACAAAAAATGAGCTTGATTTCCAAGCTTTAGTTAAATTTAATCAACAATGTCACGTAATCCAAAGTCTTCTTCCTCTAGAGTTTCATCATTGTCTTCTTCCACAATATTTTCTGCTTCAATTTGCTCATTCTCCTCTTCTAATGCATCTTTGATGTCTACAAATATTCCAATGTATGCCTTTCTAATCATTCCATGTAAAGGTGGTTGGGGTTCCTTTTCCTTTTTTCACCATACGTGATTCACTAAAGTCTCATTTCTTCAACCAAATTTCTTGCATTCCATCTGGAAGAAATTGAAAAGCACTAATTCTTTGCTAAATGTAATTGCACTGTATTGGATCTTTTTCAATTGAGATGCAATTTTTTCCTTTTTAAAGGAAACATGCTAGTGTTGTACCTAATTATCAAACACGAAATAAATAATGAAGAAAATTAGTACAATGACATATTTATTAAGAAATTACATATTAAAATTCAATTCCATATAATAAAACTTACCTAAGCCAGAAAATAAATCCATGACCCAATCTCCTTCATTCGAACATATGTCTATAAGATAGTTAATCAGTAACTGTGGATTTTTTATCAATGTTAACTATCTCTCATTTTACTTCTTTGTCTTCATATGTTAGTTTTCTCACAATAACATCATAAGTCAGTATTTGGCTATGACTCTTTCCATCTACCTGATTAAAAATCATAGACATATAGCTATCATCTTTTTCGCAACTATCAATATGGATGAACTCACAATCATTTATAAATATTTGATCTTCACGGCTAAGAGGATTTTACTTTTGCCTGTAACATGAAATAGTAAAAGTTCAATTAACTTGTATATAAATGAATTTTTCAACATTAATCAAATATACATTTTAAACGTCTTACCATGTAAGCTACATCCTTGAATTTGTTTTCCCCTTGAAGCTTGACAATAACATTGCAAATTGTGTGTGTGAATCAAATGTCACAAATCTCCATAATGGTGATGACGTGACTTCTAGAAATTCCGCAACCACTTTACTAAGAGCTTGATAAGTATAAGGGTCGCTATGATAGTCAATGTTTGGAATATTGAAACCATGAAGAGTACTTGCAATAACTTGGGCATAATAGTTTTTAGGTATGAGTTTAGCAATGTCTTCATAGTCGCCTTGTATTACTTGATATTGAATAGAGTCTAGCCCATTCAAAATGAAATGAGTAAGAATTGGATCAAGTTCAACATTCTTATTACATTTTTCAATAAAGGTTCTGAAACTATATAGTGCTCTATTATCATCCTTCTTCATATTTTATAAAATAAACAAATATATGTGTAAGTTATAAATTAAAAATAGTACACATATGAACAAAAATTAATGTATAAATCAACACACATGTTTAAATGAAAGATAATTTTTTTTTTAATGTTGATGTAGAACTTAATTTGGATAGTTGCGTACAACATCATCCCAACTATCTTCATTCAACAATTTAACCACTTGTTCTAGAATTTTCATGTAAACTTTGTGACTGCATAGATAAATTAAAAAAAGTTAAACAAGAAATTGAAAAAGGCTAATGGCATTGGACCCACTTTCATTATAATTCACAAAGTTAATTGTATATATAACCCTCACCCAGAAGACATTCATGCATTCTGTGTTCACATCACTAGAGAATCTGCCGGTGAAGGTGAAGGAACCATACAGTACGCAATTACGTGTCACAAAGTTTTTAAGGGCGTGGTGGTGTTAACAGTCACTGCCACTCGTGATTTCGATACTGAGAGCGTCGGTGTCTTTAAAGCTACCGGTTTCATTGTAGATAAGCAACGCGGGCTCATGCTCGCGAACTGCCATGTCGTCTGTCCCAAACCCATTGTGGCCGAGGCTACGTTTCTCAATAACGAGGAGATTCCGGTTTATCCTCTGTATCGTGACCCTGTTGATGATTTTGGATTTTTCCTTTTTGATCCCGCAGCAGTTCGATTTATGGAAATTGAGGAAACCCCTCTTGCACCAAAAGCTGCAACTACTGGATTGGAGATTCGGGTGGTGGGTAATGACAGTGGTGACAAGCTTTCGGTTTCTGCAGGAATCCTAGACCGACTGGATTGACCGGCCCCTGTTTACTCGCCGATTAGCTACAATGACTTCAATACATTTTATATGCAGGCAGCTTCAGGGACAAAAGGAGGCTCAGGCGGGTCGCCAGTAATAAATTGCGAGGCACAAGCAGTTGGATTAAATGCGGGTGGTAGACAAGAGGGTTCTTGTGCATATTATCTTCCATTTGATCGAGTGGTAAGGGCTTTGCAAACTTTACAGAGGTGCAAGGATGAGTCAGACACTCGATGGCATGGAGTCCATATACCTCGAGGGACACTCCAGACGACTCTTCTTCACAAAGGATTCAATGACGCACGTAGGTTAGGGCTTCAAGGCGAGACTGAAGAATTAGTGAGAAAGGTTTTTCCCAAAGAGACGGGAATTCTGGTTATAGATTCTGTGGTGCCAGGGGGTCCTGCTGACAATCATTTAGAGTCGGGCGATTTACTTGTCTGTGTGAATGATGAGACTCTCACTCATTTCTTGAAGTTGGAGACAATTCTCGATGATAATGTTGGAAAGCCGATAAATTTACATTTTGAGAGGGGTGGCGTTCCTATAAAGATTACTTTGGAGGTCCAGGACTTACACTCTATAACTCCAAACAAATTTTTGGAACTAAGTGATGGCGTAATTCATCCTTTATCCTACCAACAGGCTAGGAATTTCTCCTTCAACTGTGGTCTAGTGTATGTTGCACAACCAGGGTACATGTTGTCAAGCGCAGGTGTTCCTTCTCGTGCTATCATTAAAAAATTTGCAGGGAAGGAAACTACAAGGGTTGAAGAATTTATATCTATTCTGTCAGAATTACATCGAGGATCACGGGTTCATCTAGAATTTGTGAAACATCGAGATCGTCATCGAACGATGGTTGTCATTCTAACTATTGACAAGCATGATTGGTACGGAGAACCTCAACTATACACTCGAAATGATGAGAGTGGATTGTGGAAGAGGACGCCTGTAATCTTGCAAATCCCATTTTCAGCATATGAACAAGTTGGCGGAACGGAAGTGAATTCAACAAAACTCATTACCAGTCCAGGATTGAAAAGTATTGTTAGAAATGTAAGCGGTGGGGGTGATACGCCACAGTTCCATTTTTTTGTTTCAGACTCTATCAGTATTGACAGAAGCAAGGCGAAGAGGAGACAGTTGAACGATCAACATGAGCCGGGTACAACTCTGGAAATTCAAACCGCATCTTTAGAGGAAGCCATAAAACCAAGCCTTGTCATGGTTGATGTCGATATACCACCATTATCAATGCTTGATTGTGTGCAGAATAAACTCTTCCTCAAATCGGGGTGGTGGTCTATCATTCTAAAACCATAGGAATAGTTGCGATTGACAGGAATACAGTTACCACATCTGTGGCAGATGTCATGTTATCATTTTCTGCATACCAAGCGGAAATCCCTGGGCAGGTTATTTTTTTGCACCCTGTACACAATTACGCATTAGTGGCATATGGTCCTGTCGCACTAGGTCCATCCGGCGTTGCAGCTGTACATCCAGCTGTTCTTCTTCCTGAACCTGCTTTGCTTAAAGGTGATGTTGTGCATATTGTTGGTTTGAGAAAGAGCTTAGAACTTGCATCCCACAAGTGCATTGTCACAAGCCCACAAGTTTCATTGAATATTGCTGCAACTGATTCCCCGTTACAGAGCAATGAACATGGACGTGATCGAATTAGAGGCACATTTAGGGAATTTATTTGCTGGTGTATTAGTCGACGATCATGGAAGGCTTCGGGCATTATGGGCTGGCTTCTACAGTCTCGACATATATAATAATCTGGTTGTGAGTGGAATTCCAATTTATGTTGGAAATTTCTATTCATTTCAAACACACAAAAAAAAAAAACACAGAGAACAACGCTCTGGTTTTATACAGGATCTTAATAATAATAAAAGCTGTTACAGAATTTGTCTTCCTCGACCCAGAGGGATTTACAACAGGAACTTCAGTTCCAGAATCTGATTCCACTATCTCAGAAAATTATATCTTCAGCACTGTTGTGCGTTATATGAAGAAAAGAAAAAACTTCTTGGCTAATACTGTCCACGCCTCTCTTGCTCTTGCATTCCTTTTATATTTAACAACAAAAAAATATCTTTTACAATATGTGTTGCTTTTCCTTTACTTCCGTCAAAATAAAAAATAGTAAAATTTAAGATTTCACCTACATTTACCAACCCTAGTAAATATCATTTATTACACGGCTCAAAATATCTTGCTGGAATTTAATGCATGGCTTATCACACCATCGCATCGCAAGAAGAGAGAGGATGTGCCACTGCCTCTATAACCTTTAAATCATGCGATCTGCGATCGCATCGCAAATATCGCATCGCAGATAATACAAGCATGCAGCGAAGGGTGACGAGGGAAAGTGCGATATGCGATCTGCGATCGCATCGCAGAGAAAAAATCTGCAAGTTGAAATTAACATTCCAACACTCCCCTTTAATTTTAACTGCTGGGTTTTTTCTGCATACCCAGGCATTTCCTGAAATGATCAAAGCTTTTCTTTGCCAATGGTTTTGTCAAGATGTCAGCTAGTTGTTCCTCTGTTCTGCAGTGCTGCAAAACAATCTCACCATTGTTAACCAATTCACGTATGAAGTGAAATTTGGTGTCTATGTGCTTTGTCCTTTTATGAAAAACAGAATTTTTAGACAATGCTATTGCTGAGCTATTGTCACAGTAAATGGTTGTGCCATTTTCCTGTTCGTGGCACAAATCTCTGAGAACTCTTCTCAGCCATACTGCTTGGCATGCTGCTGCTGTTGTTGCCACATACTCTGCCTCTGCTGTTGACAAAGCCACAACTGGTTGCTTCTTGGAAGCCCATGAGATGGCTCTCGATCCCATATGAAACACGTATCCCGATGTGCTTTTCCTATCATCAACACTTCCAGCCCAATCACTGTCAGTGTAACCTGTCAACATGAAACTTTCAGAAGAGGAGTATAAAATACCAAACCCCTTCGTTCCATTCACATACCTTAGAATCCTCTTGGCTGCCTGCCAATGAGTCTCTTTCGGTCTTTCCATAAGTCTTGAAATTAAACTCACAGCATGCATAATGTCTGGCATAGTTGCAGTCAAGTACATAAGGTTGCCAACTATGCTCTTGTACAGTTTTGGATCAAAATATTTGTTGTTGTCTTCTTTGGTCAATTTTAACACACTACAGTTGGAGTCTCAGCTGCCTTGCTGTTCTGCATGTTGAATCTCTTCAACACTGCTTCTACATATTTATCTTGAGAAATGAAAATGCCATTTTCACTTTCGTTACTTCAATTCCAAGAAAATATCTTAAGAAGCCCAAGTCAGTCATTTCAAATTGACTTTTCATGACTGCTTTAAAATCAGCAATGAGAGAAGCATCATTGTTTGTAAAAATCAAATCATCTACATATAGAACAACGATAAGAATCTTACCGTCATTCTCCTTTATGTAGAGTGTGGGTTCACCATCACACTTATCAAACCCATTCTCAATCAGGTAAGAATCTATTCTGCTGTACCATGCTCTTGGAGCTTGCTTCAGCCCATAAAGAGCCTTCTTCAGTTTACAAACTTTATGCTCTTGGCCTTCAACTTCATAGCCTGGAGGTTGTTCAACATAAACTTCTTCTTTCAACACTCCATTCAGGAATGCAGATTTAACATCCATCTGATAAATCTTCCATTTGTGTTGTGCCGCAATAGACAACACTGTTCTGACTGTTTCCATCCTTGCTACTGGTGCAAAGGTTTCATCATAGTCTTTTCCTTGTTGCTTCTTGTAGCCTCCGTCTCATCTCCGTCCTCCGTATCCGTCTTCCGTCTCATCTCCGTCCTCCGTCTCATCTCCGTCCTCCGTCTCCATTGCACTGATATGGCACAAGATGATTAGTTCTATCATTCATTATAGGATGATAAATAGAAATCAATTTCATTAGTAACCTAACATCATGATAGGCAAATCTTTCACAACAAGTCTTGCTTTGTGTCTGTCAATCTTGCCTTCAGCATTGCTTTTGGTCTTGTAGACCCACTTAACTCCAATGGCATCTTTGCCTTCAGGGAGGTCCACTAACTCCCATGTTTTACTCTTCTCAATTGCACCAATTTCTTCATTCATTGCTTCAATCCATTTATCTTCATTTACAACATCTTCAAAATGGACTGGGTCATCTACATGACAATATAAAGCGAATAATGAATTCAGACCGGTATTGTTACTTACCTCTCCTTGTTCATAAATCTCATTCAGATTTCTGAATCTTGGTCTTCTTGGTGTACTTGGAGTTCCATCCGAACTTGAGGGTGTATCTGATCCCTGTGGTGTGCTTGGAGAAGCACTTCCTTGACTTCTTGAGGTTGTTCGAATTCTAGATTGTGGTGTGGTTTGTTGTACTTGCTATGGTGGAGGAGGAGCCACCAAGGAAGGATTATTTGCTGCTGTCCCTTCCTCTTCTTCTTCGTGAGACACAATTGTCTTCACATTCACTGTCTTCTCTAAGCTTCCATCCCAAGCTTCATCTTCAATGAACTGCACATCTCTGCTTACTATCAGTTTCTTGGTGGATGGATTATAGAGTTTGTATGCTTTTGACTCATCACCGTAGCCAATAAAGACACACTTCTCCCCCTTACTATCAAGCTTCTTCCTTAGCTGATCCGGTACATGTCCATATGCCACACAACCGAATACTCTCATGCGAGTGATTGTTTGCTTTTGACCACTCCATGCTTCTTCTGGTATTCTGTTCATGACAGCTTTAGTTGGGCATCTATTCAAGATGTAAACTGCGCAAGTAACAGCTTCTGCCCAATACTCATGCAGCAAGTGTTTTTCCTTCAGCATACTTCTGACCATGTCAAGAATGGTCCTATTCTTTCTTTCAGCAACTCCGTTTTGCTGAGGTGTATACCTTGCGGTCAACTCCTTTTGTATGCCATTCTCTATGCAAAAATGCAGAAAGTCTTGGGAGATGTACTCTCCTCCTCTATCTGTTCTGAGCACTTTAATATAATGCCCACACTGCTTCTCAACAAGAGTTTTGAAGTGGCGGAATTTCTCAAACAGTTCACTCTTCTGTTTCAGCATATACACCCATGTCTTTCTGGTGTAATCATCAATGAAAGTTAAAACATATTTATTTCCACCAAATGATGGTGTTTGCATCGGTCCACACACATCAGAGTGAACAATTTCCAATGGTGCTTTTGCTCTTATACTCTTTCCTGCTGGAAAGCTTTCTTTGTGTTGCTTGCCCAAGATGCAGCCTTCACACAGGCTGCCCGGTTTCTCGATCAATGGTAATCCCTTTACCATTCCCTTTCTGTTCAATAGATTCAGGCCTCCGAAATTGAGATGTCCAAATCTCAAATGCCACAACCAATTCACATCTTTCACTTGTTCCTGAAAGACTTCTTGTGTTACAGCCGCAATAGTTCTACCTTACTTCGAATTTGCCCTAAGTTTGAGAGGAAACATTCTATTGCTAGTCATTTGCATATGTGCAATGATCTTCTTACTTGGAGGTATGTCTCTGATTGTACACAAATCATCTTTGAAGAACACGTTGTAACCTTTGTTTATGAGCTGTCCAATGCTCAAAAGATTACATTTCATACCAGATACATAGTATACATCTGGCACAATCATTTGTTCCCCATTTTTTGCTCGGATACTGACTCTGCCCTTACCCTTGACAAATATCGTATCATCAGTCCCTGTTGTTACCTCAGATTTCACATTTTCATCCAGATTGGCAAACATTGCAATATTTCCAGTCATGTGATTACTACAACCTGAGTCTAAGAACCAAAAATCTTCTTGTTTGTCTTGTGCTATGTTACATGTTAACAGCACGTTCTTTGGGTTCTTATCTTCTTCATTTCCAAAATTAGCATTCTGCTTATTATTCATGTCATTTTGCTTTTTCCTACATTCATTGGCATAGTGCCCATATTTCTTACAATAATGACATTGGACTTGGGATTTGTCATACCTTTGTCCATGAGCTTGTTGTTTGCTTGAACCTTCATCTTGGTTCTGATTGCAGCTCCTTCCGCTTGTGCTTGCAGGATAATTGCTGCTTCTGTTTTGGCTTCTTCCACGACCTCTGTAATTTGCTCTGCCTCGACCTCTTCTTTGGCCAAAAGACATCTGAATCTTGAATGCTTGCTCAAAAGAGGAATCTATTCCTCTACTCAGTCTATGTTCATGAGACAAAAGAGAAGCACTCAGCTCATCTACCGTGAACTGTGAAAGATCTTTTGTTTCTTCTATTGCTACCACAATAGATTCAAACCTTGAGGGTAAACATCTCAAGATTTTCTCTACAATCCTTCTATCTTCAAGAATCTCACCATGAGATCTTATCTGGGTTATTAGGCCAATAACCTGAGTGAAGAATGAATCTATTGTTTCAGATTCCTTCATGCTGAGATTTTCAAAGTCTCTCCTCAACATCTGCAACTTTGCAGTCTTCACCTTCTCCATGCCTTGATAGGCAGTTTTGAGAATATCCCATGCCTCCTTGGATTTTGTTGCTGCTGCAATCCGCGGAAAAACACTTTCATGCACTAATTGGAAGAGGAAAAAGAGGGCTTTGGCATCCTTCTTCTTGTCACTCTTCAACTGGTCTCTTTCTGTTGTTGTCAAAGCAGCCAACGCTGTTGCATCTGCCGGTTCAACATAGCCAGTTTCAACCAGCTCCCATATTCCTTGAGAAGCAAACAATGGTTTCATTGTTATGGACCAATAACTGTAGTTTTTCCCATTAAACTGTGGCAGTTGGGGATTTGTTAAACCTGTTCCAGCATCTGCCATCTTAAATCTGTTTTAAATAAAGAAGAGATACTGAACTGTATAAATAAAAAAAAACAAGCAAAAACTTTCTCTGCTGGAGAAAATCTGCTTAGTAAGCTTCTTACAGCTCCTACAGTGAAAAAACCACCTCTATTTTTTTATTCACTGAGTGCCTAGAATAGCTCTGGTACCATGTTGGAAATTTATGTTCATTTCAAACACACAAAAAAAAAATAACATAGAGAACAACGCTCTGGTTTTATATAGGATCTTAATAATAATAAAAGCTGTTACAGAATTTTTCTTCCTCGACCCAGAGGGATTTACAACAGGAACTTCAGTTCCAAAATCTGATTCCACTATCTCAAAAAATTATATCTTCAGCACTGTTGTGCGTTATAAGAAGAAAAGAAAAAACTTCTTGGCTAATATTGTCCACGCCTCTCTTGCTCTTGCATTCCTTTTATATTTAACAACACAAAAATATCTTTTACAATACGTGTTGCTTTTCCCTTACTTCCGTGAAAATAAAAAATAGTAAAATTTAAGATTTCACCTACATTTACCAACCCTAGTAAATATCATTTATTACACGGCTCAAAATATCTTGCTGGAATTTAATGCATGGCTTATCACACCATCGCATCGCAAGAAGAGAGAGGATGTGCCACCGCCTCTATAACCTTTAAACCATGCGATCTGCGATCGCATCGCAAATATCGCATCGCAGATAATACAATCATGCAGCGAAGGGTGACGAGGGAAAGTGGGATATGCTATCTGCGATCGCATCGCAGAGAAAAAATCTGCAAGTTGAAATTAACATTCCAGCAATTTATGCTGTCAGCCAAATTTTAGAGAGGATTATTCGCGGATCTGCAGGTTTATCTTTGCTTGTTAACGGAATGAAAATCTCTATGCCCATTGTCCGCATTTTAGAGGTTGAACTTTGTACGCAGCTTCAGGTTAAGTGATAAATGGATTAGTGATTTAGCAAACAAAGATCCTCTGAGACAACAGGTGTTGCAAGTTAGGTGTTGTTTTGCCGGATCACGAGCAGCAGGTACGCTGGAGGCTGGTGACATGCTGTTGGCCATAGATGGGAACCTGGTTAGGAATTATCGGGATGTTGAGAATGCTTGCCAGCTTGTTGAAGAGAGCAAGGATGAGCAAGGTGATCTAAGACTTAAAATTTTCCGGCAGGGTAAGGAGATTGAAGTTCTTGTGGGCACAGATGTAAGAAGTGGGCTTCAAATCACGCACATCGTAAGTTGGTGTGGCTATACTGTACAATAGACAAACTCAGTTGTCCGCTCGTTGGGATTTTGGCCCCCTGAAGGTAACAGTGTATACCTATCGGGATATAATTTGAGATGCCCCGCTAATAGATATACAGATCATACTGAACATTGGATTGTTCAAGTAAATGATAAACCTACGCCTGATTTGCAGACCTTTGTAAATGTAATAAAAGAGTTGGAACACAGTGACTTTGTTCGTGTTAAGATATTTAATTTAGATGGAGAACACGATGTTTTTTCTTTGAAGCAAGACATCCCCGTGGGAACTTAAATTTGACAAAGAAACGGCAACATGGACTCGAACAACAATTAAATCGGTCTCTAAGAGCTAAGAGCATGAGCTCTTAGATCATCTCATGGACCAAATAGAATGATCAAATTTTCATACACGGAGATGCAAAGAGCATTATGAACTGGATCACGGATTTTACACTTTTCAGTCGTTCCTATATTTTTTAACTGGATGAGGTGTATTAATTTTTTTTAGATAATTGTCAGCCCATTACATTCACCAATATATAAAGAACGGAATAGAGCCATAATTTTTTTTCAACTAGATGCGGTGTATTAAAATTTTGATAAATAATTGGCAGCGCATTACATTCACTCATATATAAAGAACGGAACAGAACCATATGTCAACTCCATAGAGGAAATCTTTTTTATAATTTTTGATGGTTTTTTAATGATATGATTTTGATGGCTTTATATGATTTTGTATAACTGGAGGTGAGGATATTGAATATATTTTTGTCTCAGATATAAGATATATGATAGTAGAAAGATACTAATTGTTATAGACTGAAAATCTGAAAACAATTGACTTTGTTTGGAAAGCTTTAATGAATGTATTCTTTTATTATTAATGAAAAGAAATATTTTTTAGATTGCAACTCTAATGTTTACCTTGTCAACTGTGTATTTTTGGTTCCCCACTTTTAAAATCATGGAGCTACGTCTTTATTTCCTTCGTCAACTATATATTTTTGGTTCCCACTTTTGAAAATATGCAGTCATTGCTTTGTTTTTTTTAATGCTTCTGTATTATGTATATAAAACAAATAGTACAATAGGCGTGGTTTTTCCGTCTGTCTTGCAAAAATAACAAAAAAAAAAAAAAAAAACATATTGTGATATCTTCTATTTTCTAGATTTCCATCATCTAAGATCTATGTTCCATATTCCAATACCCAAAAAAGGAAAAAAAATGATACTTTACGATAATTTATGTTCCTTGCATTTCCAAATAGTACCCAGCATTATGTCTCCTAGCTCTTCGAAAATTTTATGCTGCCCCGCATTTGTCGCAGCTCCTTGCTCATATACTGAAAAGAGAAATTTACCAGGTGCTTTTCTATTCTTCTTTTGGATATTGAATCGACAGTCTAGTTCTGCTCCCTATATATGTGATTCAAATAGATGTGGTAGAATGTGATTACAAACGGCTTTATGTGTTTCATCCAATTGAAACTGTTATGTCTTTTTGACCCAGTGTATGATTCGTTTGGACCCAGTCTGTTATGTCATTTGACCCCCTCCCAAACAGCTTCCAAGACTGTCCATAACCCCCTCCCAAACAGCTTCCGCATAAGGGAAATGTAAAAATAACTGAACATTATCCTCAACACTGCTATTGCAGAGGAGACAGATCCACGGGCCTCTGTACCATCTACTCTATAGGACCCATGACAATGAACCAATTCAAACATTTAATTTTACTAGGAATGTTCCCTTGCCATATAATCTGTTCCCTTCGTCTATCCTTTGTATTGCGTTGTATATATTTTACGATAATTACCAAATTCGCTTATATTGGGGCAAAAAAATACGGAAATTCGCCAATTGTTTCTGAGTGCAGAATAATTCGATCCGATGTATAGTGGATTTAATTTCGCTGGTTGATTCAGAAGTATCACGGAGTTAATTTAGTTGGTTGATTCAGTGGCATAGAACACCTTAACACAAGACTAATCAGTTAATGTAATAAACCATATTATTAGAAAATGTATGACTTAGATTAGTTATTACCATCTGAACCTAAATAGATAAAAGCGGGCATATATAGAAAGAAAGAAGGTAAAAATGAAATTAGAAAACTATATTTTCAGTCCCAGAAACTTTGAAACATGGTTGAAATCTAGAAACAAGGATTTCTCAAAGTGATTGATTGTTTTATTGGTGATTTTTCTTTTTATTTATCGAGTAATTATAGATAATACTAAAAATATAGATAAATCAGTTTATGAAATTAGAAAATTCCGTTTTTTCAGTCCTTGAAATTTAGAAACATTCTGGAAACAAGGAAAAGAAAGAATGTCAAAAAGTGATTTATTGGTTATTGGTTTTTATATATGGAAAAATTATAGATGGTACTCAGAAGTTATAGATAAACTAGTTTTTAATATATGTTTTATTAATGTGTATTTCTTACCTAATAAATTTTTAAAATAAAAAAATATTATATTTGAGTTTTGAAAAAGAGAAGTTTTAGAGAGAAAAGATGAATGGTAAATTTTTTAGATAAATTTTACTTGTAATATTGTTAAACTATTCAGAGTTAATAAAATTTATTTAAACTTAAAAATAAATAAAGAAACAAACTAATAAATACACCACTCTTTAAGATATTCGAATTCAAATTTAACCTTGGTAACTATGTATTTTACCATTCAGTGCCCCTTTTTGATGCAACCCTCCATGTCACTTAATCCTCCTAGTCATTATGTGAGATACCTACACTTCTCAGATTAGCAATACATGCATCCCATTCAAAAACATTCACCCCAAGCAACTAAATATCCCCAGCACAAATCCATGATTGTTGGTCAATATAGAGTTCATCATGTAAGAAAATATATTTAAGAAAGATAATCTCTTTATTATGAGGGAACTGAGAGACTGGGTAAGATAATGAGTGGTTTCCACCAAACCTTTTATAGCTTCCAATCGAATTTTGATTTTGGAACCATCCCCTACCTTCGAACGAACAAATCCCATCAGCCATTTTATGTTTTTCATCATACTTTTCCATATATATGATGAAATTGTCTTCCTCTTTGCCCCTCAAGAAATTCATGCACTGAAAAATTGCCCATACATGTAGTTGTCTTTAATGACTGGTGAACATATTCCAGTCCCCATAGCTGCCCTCCACATGTTCTTTATGGTCAGTGTTATGTTAAAGGAAAAAGGATCAACGATTCCCCATACACCTTCCTCCATGGGCCTAGCAATGAGAGACCATTTGACCAAAGATACATCCCGTTAGGTAATGTTCCAACCCAAATAAAACACCCCATGATGGATTGTAACTTTTTAATTACCTCCCTTGGCAATATAAATAGGTGGATTCAGTATGTCGATATATTTTTTAGAACAAATTTTAACATGATCATTCTACCTCCCATAGTCAGCCAACGGTGTTTCGAGAAATCTAGCTTCTTGTGGAACTTGTCAAGTAACCAATCCCAATATTTGCTGCAATAGTTGTTAGGCTTTAGGTTGAAACCCAACTATGGGAGGCCCTCATCAATATGTCTCATACCAACTCCGAATAGTAAACTGATATCCTTAATCATTGTACCTACAATTCCATTATGAATGAGAATTGACTTCGATCCATTCATCCATAGACTCGATGCCCTTCCAAACGACGAAATGGTGTTATGAATAGCAGTCCATTGAAAAATGATAGCATGTCCACTGAAAAGGAGGTCATCAACGGACATCAAGTAGGTGATATCAATCCGTCTAAATACTCTAGAGATTGATCCTTATACTCTACCATCCCACACTTTTCTTCTCAGGTTATGAGGGACCATGAGCAACAACATTGGAGATAGAGCACATCCTTGCCTCAAACCCGTATGGGCCAAGAAGAGATGGGAAAGGAGTGCATTCATGAGGACAACAAAATTCGTGGTCTTTATGCAAGCCATAATCCAACCAACATTAGGTGAATACATAACTGCTTTGATCAAAATCAATTTAACAAATTCCTAGTCAATACAGTCATATTCCTTGGTCAAATCCACCTTGAGAAGGAAAGACTTTAGATTCTTGGAGTTAATGGAGTGAATAATCTCCTGAATAATACCAATTGCATCTTGAATCTATGTACCCTCTATAAATCTGAATTGTTCCTCAGTAATATGCTTAGTTAGAATCTGATTCATCCTTCTAGTTATTAGTTTAGATATCAATTTATACATGGTGTTGCAGAGTGATATCTGAAATTTGAAAATGATTGGGGACTTACCATCTTTGTGGTGACATCTTATTCGAAACAAACTCTTACCTCTATTGCACCACTATCCAACTCGTCTGATAACATATGCATCATTGTCTTGAGTGCATTTAGACCAACAACATACTGATGCATAGTGTTTGTGTTGATCACCAAGTCTGCGCTGGTGGCTATGCGCATTGGCTTATCAAGGTACGTGTCTAGATCCAGTTGGATTTGATTCTTTGTCTTTGCCTCGGTGAGTGTCCCAATAGATGGGATTGCATGCGCACGCACAACAACATCCATGCTTGTGAACACCCATGAATGTGAAGCCTGTAAACTGTTGATGAGCTGCAGGAGTTCCTCATAGTTTCGAATCTGACTCCGGATGCATTCCTTTAGCTCTACAGCCTTAGGCTTCATCAACATGGGCAAGTGTAATGGGGCTCCTTTGTATCTCATTGTCCATGTCTAAATGCGGTCGACGGCAGTGTCCAAATCTGAAAAGATGCATGCTCTTCTAGCATAACATTGAAGCCAACCATTGAGATGGAGAATTTACTTATGCATGGTTCCAAATATGGAATACAACATTTGCATGACTGTCTCGAGAGACAATACCTCATTCAGTATTTATCTCTTCAACTTTTCTTTGGAGGATGCTGTAATATCTTCTCATCCCTGCTTGGTTATCCTTAACTCCTTAGTCATTCACTTGTTCTTTGCTATCAAGAAGCGAACACTCACGCTGGTAGCTTCAACATATGCTCTCGTAGCATCAACCAATTCCGCTAGATGCTTGCGCACATCGGATAATATTACTCATTCTGTAGACTACGTGGGAGATGTGTGGACATCCCGAGTAGTCAATCTGTGTGATTGTACAACTCAATGTTGCGACTCATCGAATGATATCTTGTGCATCTCTACTTATGGATTGTCTTCAGGGATCTCAGTATCTCCTTGATCACTCAGGACTTGCTTTACTTCTGGATCTAGCGAAGTCAATGGGTTGACCGCTTGGTTGTGGGGCATAAGGTCAAAATCTTGTTCTAACTCTGGCTGCTCCATCTCTGTATCCATCTGCTCAAGTATCTTTTTGATCTCTCAAGTGAAGTCCTACTCCTACAACTGCTCACCGTGTTTGCTTTGTGCCAGTTGCTAAAATGAGTCTACAACCTATATGGGTGTAGTTTCATCAGTCTTTGCATGCTTCACCTGTTACTATGTGTATCACTACTATGCTTCCTTCTCCTTGCTGCACAAATATGGTACTTCCCAGAGTTGCTGCTTCAACTCTTGCAACACCTTCATTATTCTCTCCATCCTCTATTTATCTCTCTCCCTTTGCATGTTCCGCCTGTCATGCCATCACCTCTTTGCCTCTATCTCCAAAGATTCTTTCTCCACAAGTGGGCCTACTTTGAATTTGTAGCTTTTTAATTCGTCTGCACTACCAACAATGTTTCTCTTGCCTTTTTCATGCTCAAGTATGTTATCCCCTACTACTACTGATGATGGTGCTCTCCTAGATGCTACTTCGCTAACCATTCCACAGCTATGTTGACCAATTCATTGAGCCTGGAGAAGTTGTGGCAATATCTCCATGGGTCTTCCTTAGCCCAATGACACGTCCCTTGGATACAAAAAAATTTCACTCTCGCACAATGGTCCCTTATGAGGAAATGCAGGTTGTATGGATTGAAGTGTCTCGAGCCGAAAGTAAATATTTTGAACTCTTTTGTCTTGGCATCAACATGCTTGAGATTATGTATCTCGTACAACCCAATCCGTAATGGAAGAGTGGATCAGGATTCCTTCTTCTTCTGATGTAGTCTAGCTGACAGTCCTGTCAAGATGTGGTATGACACTTCTTGCATGGCAAGCTTGTCCATGGAAAACTTTGTTTAAACATGCAGAGGCTTCTTTGTGTTGTACATCCATATGAAGGTGCCAAGAGGTGACGCATACAAATCCTCTATATCGATCAATGCCTCCATTACTGCCCGCGACATGCAAGGTGGATCCTACTGTAATATCGTCTTGTACACTAGGTTGACAAAATACTCTGACAACTATGTGATGACTCTACAGAAGCTGCATTCAGAAAACAGACTACAGTAAATGTGTAATGCCCTACACAAGCCTGGGAATTCTTCAGGGGCACAGATTGCATCCAGAATTTATGAAAATTTGTATATCACTACTTGTTGACCTTTGGGTGGTTGTCAGGCTCCTTCTACATGTTCCTTCATCGTGTGAGCCAACATGCCGGACGAGTTACATGGTTTTCCTTCACTGGCTAGTTGGTACAACATGATCACCCAACACTATGGGAAGGTCTTAGTGTTATTTTGGGCGTACAAGCGACACGAAAATATGAGCAAGTACTGATATGCCTTTCCTAGTATCTTCGTCTTGTAACCTCGTTGGGTGTCATCCTGAACTATCTGGATCTTTCACCCAAATCTTCAAGATATCCCATCAGTTTGCATTGTTGTTGGGTCTGCTGAAGAGCGTCTCTAATATGATCAGCAGTTGCGATAAGTGTTACATATGTTGATAGTACTATGCGCTGAAGGTAGAAATCTTTGTCCCACTAACACTACTTAGCACCATCGTCTCGGGATCAGTGTGTGAGACGATCTAATGTATCATGTCCATGCATGGAAATGCACGATAACAAAATACAATCTGATATAAGCTAAACTTGTGAATATTCACATAAACCTTGCAGTCTTCAAGATCTTCACCAAATGTTCCTAAGAATTTATCATTGATATCTTGCCATTTTAACTTGATGTCTTTGTCTACGAGAAACTTGGTGTCTTCATAAATTAGAAAAATCATAGACACTTGCTTAACTGCACCTCCAGTTGCAGTTTCGTCGGTGTCCTTCGACCCTGCTGTCTTGGAGGCCATTGAAACTGAACTGTTAAGAGATGGATGAACAATGCTATGCATGGAGACATGGTGAAAATCATGGCAAGCTATATTTTAGTTGAAAAGCAAATAAAACTTGAGGACTGACAGGTAACATATGTGGGAGATAGATGGAATGAATTGCACAATTTTCATTGAGGCGCTAGGAGATTGGCTACTGAAATTGTGAAAAAGATAATCCAAACTATCTAAAGATTGGTACTGGAATTAGTCAATGTGCAATCTAGGAAAACCTATTGGGTGTTGAGATTGTAGAATGCGCAATTTCAGTCAGCAAGGCATGCAAGCCCAAGGGCTGCATTGCACAATTTTCCAGCCCACCAAAGCACTGCCTCTCAGAGTTCCACAGGGCAAGCCTAGAGTATAGTGTTTGGCCAGTTTTGTGTATTTTTTAGGAGGAAGGTAGAGCCTTCCCTCTTAGAAGTGCACAATTTTGTCCGAGCAAGGAAAGGCTCAGGCCAAGGTTGCCCAGACCCGCTGATAGCTGACTGAAAACATGTGAATCTTCGAATGCATGGAGAAACTAAGTGTAAGAAAGAGTGAATGATCATTCATGCAAACAGAAAATTCAAGATTTAGAAAATGTGAAAACATGCATGTGTGTGAGACGGGTCGTCGTATCAGTAACCGTCAGTGCAAAACAGTGTCATGCATGCGACAACAGTGAGATGCAAATGAAAAGTGAAATGGTTCTTATATAGTCTAACATGTATGAAAAGGAAAAAAACATTCACAGAATTCAAGCAAACAACACCCACACAATACAAAACACAAAAAGCGATAGAAATGTTGAAAAAGGGATGTAAAGTGAACATACCCGGAAATAGTTAAGCAGAATGTGCTAAAGACTCCTAGATGTGTTGTGGGATGTCAGAGCTCCAAGATAAATGTGTGGAATGAGCTCTACGATGTTGAATAAATAATTTTGAGGCTCATGACGTGCATGCCAAAAGTCCAGGAAAAAGCCACACTTGAAGGGAAGTTTCTAAAACAATCTTTACATGTAACCTATAACTGCTAAAAATAGACCCCTAAAATCTAGTGATGTTTTTTTCATGTTTATTTTTTCTATTTTAGGAAAATAAACCCATGCATGCAAATCAAATTTTTTCGGTCTGGGAGGGAACCGTCAACCTAAAAGAACATGCAACAGCCTGAACCCTGGAAGGAAAATTTTTGTAGTTTCTGGTCTGAGCTGGGCTGGATGTCCCTGACGGCTTATGCAATTTCTAGGGTAAATAGGTGATTGTCTCCCAAAATTACGCAATTTCTAGGCTAAGGCCTAGTGCTAGGCCAGATTGCGCAATTTCTTGTGGGAAGCGTGTGTGACTGTTCTGTACAATTTTGGAGTTCAGTGGGTTGCTCCACATATTTGTGTAATTACTGAAGGGAAGGTTGGTTCCTCTCTAGAATTGCGCAATTTTTGTTGTGAAGGTTGGTTCCCCTGTAGAATTTCAATATACAATTTCGCATTATATTGGATCTATATAATTTCTTATTTTTGCTTTATGTTTCTTTTTTCTGTATATATAATTTCACATTTCTTCTTTAGGTTTCTGTATTTATAATTTCACATTTCTGCTTGAGGTTTCTGTATATATATTTTTTGCATTTTGCTTTGGGTTTTCTTGAGGTTTTTGTATATATATTTCACAATTTTTTGCTAGAAATGACATGTCAAAATCAAAATTTTTATATGAAAGTTTTAACTAAAAATGGATAAAAAATAGTTTTCTTAATGAATTTCATGCCCAAAAACTAATAATAATCATTTTTTTCAAAAAAATAATGATTAACTTAAAAATTAATGCGAAAATCACATAATACAAATATTGAATGCATAACAAGCTTAATTGAGTGTATATTCTTCTCATAAAATGTCAAAGTCAAAACATTACAAGTATAACTAATTAATAGTTACAAAAAATGAGCTTGATTTCCAAGCTTTACTTAAATTTAATCAACAATGTCACGTAATCGAAACTCTTCGCCCTCTAGAGTTTCATCATTGTCTTCTTCCACAATATTTTATGCTTCAATTTGCTCATTCTCCTCTTCTAATGCATCTTTGATGTCTATAAATATTCCAATGTATGCCTTTCTAATCATTCCATGTAAAGGTGGTTGGAGTTCCTTTTCCTTTTTTCACCACACGTGATTCACTAAAATCTCATTTCTTCAACCCAATTTCTTGCATTCCATCTGGAAGAAATTGAAAATCACTAATTCTTTGCTAAATGTAATTGCACTGTATTGGATCTTTTTCAATTGCGATGCAATTTTTTCCTTTTTAAAGGAAACATGCTAATGTTGTACCTAATTATCAAACACGAAAGAAATAATGAAGAAAATTAGTAAAATGACATATTTATTAAGAAATTACATATTAAAATTCAATTCCATATAATAAAACTTACCTAAGCAAAAAAATAAATACATGACCCAATCTCCTTCATTTGAACATATGTCTATAAGATAGTTAATCAATAACTGTGGTTTTGTATCAATGTTAACTATCCCTCCTTTTACTTCTTTGTCTTCATATGTTAGTTTTCTCACAATAACATCATAAGCCAGTATTTGGCTATGAATCTTTCCATCTACCTGATTAAAAATCATAGACATATAACTATCATCTTTTTCGCAACTATCAATATGGATGAACTCACAATCATTTATAAATATTTGATCTTCATGGCTAAGAGGATTTTACTTTTGCCTGTAACATGAAATAGTAAAAGTTGAATTAACTTGTACATAAATGAATTTTTCAACATTAATCAAATATACATTTTAAATGTCTTACCATGTAAGCTATATCCTTGAATTTGTTTTCCCCTTGAAGCATGACAATAACATTGCAAATTGTGTGTGTGAATGAAATGTCACAAATCTCCATAATGGCGATGACGTGACTTCTATAAATCCCGCAACCACTTTACTAAGAGCTTGATAAGTATAAGGGTCACTATGATAGTCAATGTTTGGAATATTGAAACCATGGAGAGTACTTGCAATAACTTGGGCATAATCGCTTTTAGGTATGAGTTTAGCAATGTTGTTGGCATTATGATACATATGTTGTACTTGATGGCAACCCACTCATCTCAGATAATAAATTATAGTGTAGAGAAAAGTTCACGCACTTTCATGCAAAGAAAATTTTATTTCATGTAGAGAAAATTTCACGCACTTTTATGCAGAGAAAAGTTTATTTCATGTAGAGAAAAAGTTCATGCACTTTCATGCAAGGAAAAGCACGTATATGTTGGAGAACTTACCTTTGGTCCATGGTAGTTAGTCCTTGGTACTTGAACCTATGAGGAAAAGCGCGTATATGTTGGAGAACTTACCTTTGGTCCATGGTAGTTAGTCCTTGGTATTTGAACCTATGAGGAAAAGCGTGTATATGTTGGAGAACTTACCTTTGGTCCATGGTAGTTAGTCCTTGGTATTTGAACCTATGAGGAAAAGCGTGTATATGTTGGAGAACTTACCTTTGGTCCATGGTAGTTAGTCCTTGGTATTTGAACCTATGGTTTTGGACCATGGTGCCTCCTCAAATGTGTTGATCTCACACTCTTTCATGGTTGGTTCATGGTATTAGTCCGACAGTTTTTGATCCTATGGTTTTGGCCCGTGGTATTGCATCCGAAAGTGTTGATCTCACGCACTTTCATGGTTGGTTCATGGTATTAGTCCAACAATTTTTTGATCCTATGGTTTTGGCCCGTGGTATTGTGAAAGGCCTAAGACTATAAAAGAAGAAGGAGATCATTTGGCAAAGCATCTTCTGAATTATTGAATATCTGATAAAGTGCTAGATATGGAATATTGTGATTGGGTTTTGGTGCAGATCTGGATCTGAATGAAGAAGGAACCTGAGCATAAGGAGAAGGATAAGTTCTATTTGATGGGTCAAAATCTTAAGGCTGGAATAGTGGTATCTCTATATGATTTTTATATGTGATATGTGGCATACGCTTGATATAAATCTAATAATCTGGGTCTGAATTATTGATGCATGTTTTATTTTACACATGTTATGATCTAGGTATGTCTGATGTAACAAGTGCAAAGTTATAAGGAAATATTTGCAGATCTGTATGCAGGTTGGCTTTGGTGAAATTATAGATTGATGATGCAAGTGTATTTGATGGGTTTTTGATGTTCTTGGATCCAGTTTGAAGATTTATGAAAAGTGGTCCTTGAAAGAAAAGAAGTAGGGGGTTGTAGCCCCCTTCCAGGAGAGACTGGAAAATGAAAGAGAGAGTTGTAGCTCTCTGCAGGTTGTAGCCTGCGTACTGGTAAAGGACTGCACCAGTACAAAATCATTGTAAAAGGAGTTTCTTATTAAAAGAAGATAGAGACATATTGCAGCAGGTGGCTTTCACCCACATTGGGTTTCCACCTTATATCTGGTGTTCTATTGTGTGACTATTTGCTTTTCTTATTCCTGCTCATTATTTTATGATTCTGACATACAAAGTAATGACCAATATTTGAAGAATTATTCAAAGTATAAATAAGGAAGATATATTGAAAAGAATTTGATAATACTAATTCACCCCCCTCTCAGTATTATTTCCAACAATTGGTATCAGAGTAGGTCCTTCTGAAGAAGCTTGATCACTTGAAGGAAGATCTAACATCATGAGCAACTACGAGAGGGAAGCATCAATCAGGCCACCGATTTTTGATGGGACAAACTTCGTATATTGGAAGGTAAGAGTTACTGCCTATCTTCAATCTTTGGGTACAGAAGTATGGGACATTATTGAAACAGGGTATACTTTTCCATCAGCTACTCCTACAGATTCAGCTGAGAAGAAGAAATATGAAACAAATGCAAAGGCGGTTAATACTCTTCTAGGATGTCTATCTCAATCTGAATTTGTGAAGGTTATGCAATATAAATCCGCAAAAGAAATATGGGACAAGATTGTTTTGAGCTACGAAGGAGATGAACAGGTAAAACGTGCAAAACTTCAAACCCTCGGGATTCAGTATGAGAATCTCAGAATGTATAATGATGAAAGTGTGGCTAACTATTTTCTTCGTGTGGATGAGATTGTTAATTGTATGAAAAATTTGGGTGAAGAAATAAGAGACGCTGTTGTGGTTGAAAAAGTTCTAAGATCTTTGTCACCTAGGTTTGAATCTAAAGTTTCTGCTATAGAAGAAAAGGAGAATCTACAACATCTTAAAATTTCACAACTACATGGAATTCTAACTGCTTATGAAATGAGAAAAGGAGGTCCATCTGACAGGAAAGAAGCTGCCTTCAAGACTTCAGGTAAAGGAGAGTACTATGAATCAGGACATGGGTCAGAAGAAGAGGAAGAATCTAATTTTGTCAAAAATCATCACAGAGGTAAGTTACCCTTCAAATGCTTTTCTTGTGGAAGAGTAGGTCACTATGCTGCCAAATGTCCTCATAAGGATAAGATCGACAAGGGAAAGGAACCTATTAGATGGAACAAGAAACATAATGCAAATAAGAAAAGCTACTACACTCATGAAGACAGTGACGGTCTATCACATAGTGATGAAGATGAACGAGTTAATGACTATAAACTTTTAATGGCCTTTGAAGATGATGATTATATGGATGCTATAGATGTGCATAGTTTTAATGAAGATATTTCTAGACTTAAGACATGTATAGAAGAAAAGAATATGATCATTGATACTCTACAATTTCAAATTGATGAAAAAGAAAAATATCTTTAAAAGTTAGAAGGTGAAATTGTTGGCCTTAGAAAAGAAATTGAGAAAACAAACACTATTAATCTTAAGTTTGTCAAAGGATCTGAAACTCTGGATGAGATCATCAATGTACAGCGTTCTCCGCTAAACAAGACAGGTCTGGGGTATAATGGAGAAACATCTCAAGCATCCACCTCAAAGAGTTATCTTGATGCAACAAGAAGGAATGAGCAAAAGCACAATGGAGATCACCAGGTAAAGCAAGGATGAATTACATCAAGAACGAACAAAGACTATCAGGTAAACCAAGGGCAATCTTTCTTAAGGATGAACAAAAGCTACAACCAGCCACAGGTAAAATCTTCTCAATTTGCTTCAAGAATGGATGGCAATAGAAATTACAATCATTTGGCCGGCAGATTTGATAATCGCAGAAGTTTCTTCAATGGGAAATGTTTCTCTTGCCATAACTTTGGTCACAAAGTAGCCCAATGTGTTTCATATAAAACAATCATGACTAGAGAAGCTCAAAAACAAAGAAGTATGATCGGGATTACAAAAAGGACCTATAACAACTTTTCGGCTCTTGAAAATGAAGTTGAATGTTCTATTTGCAATAACTTTGGTCATGAAGATTCTGAATGCAAGAGCAGGTTTCAGCAGACAAAGGAACAAGCCTCAAGCACCAGAACATGGAGAATAAAGGAACCACAAACAAAAAGATGTGGGATAACCTTTTATGCAGAGGGACAGGAAAATCTATGGTACATCGACAGTGGATGTTCGAAGCATATGACAGGTGATAAAGAAAAACTTGAATCATATTCTTCTTTAGAAAAGGGAAAGAAAGTTTCTTTTGGAAATGATACTCCAGCAGCTATAAAAGGAAAAGGCACAGCTCAGTTAAAAGAAAAGGTCAAAGCTGGAAATGTTTTGTATGTTGATGGCTTGAAGCATAACCTTCTGAGTGTCAGTCAGATGTGCGATCAAGGAACCGAGGTAATATTTCGATCAAATGGATGTAGCGTTCGTGATCTTGATACAGGGAAAACAGTGATCAAACGTAGAAGAACTCCAAATAATCTATACATATTTGAAGAAGGACAACAACAATGCTATTTGAGCAAGGATGATGAACACTGGTTATGGCACCGGAGGTTGGGGCATCTAAGCTTTTCACAAATAAGGAAAGCATGCAAATATCAGGCAGTTCGTGGTCTTCCAGATATCAAAATTCCAGACAACACCATATGCAAATCATGTCAGTCTGGAAAGCAAACCAGAACTAACTTTCCAGAGAAGGAAGGATCAGCTAGCATGCCTCTTGAGCTAGTCCATAAAGATGTATGTGGTCCATTTAGGAAAAGGACACCTCGAGGAGAAGAATACTTGATATTATTCATTGACGATTTCTCCAGGTTTTTTTGGTTAGGACTTATGAAGCACAAAGACGAAGCATTTGAGAAATTCAAATCCTTCAAAGCTTTGGTTGAAAATGAATCAGGTTACAAAATTAAGTGCCTCAGGTCTGACAGAGGTGGGGAGTTTACCTCAAATGAATTTTTCAATTTCTATGAAGAACATGGGATAAGAAGAGAATTCTCTACAGCTAGAACTCCTCAGCAAAGTGGAGTGGTGGAAAGGATGAACAGAACAGTCCAACAAATGGCTCGTGCTATGTTGGATGAGTCTGGAACTCCCGCAACTTTTTGGGGTGAATCCGCATATGCTGCAGTTGTTATTCTCAACAAAAAAAATGTCTGAGTGAACATCACTCAAACTCCTCATGAGCTCTGGTATGGTGAGACTCCTTCAGTAAAGCACTTCAAAATCTTTGGAAGCAAATGCTATATTAAGAATACTGATGAGCAACTTGGCAAACTTGAACCTAGAGCAGATGAAGGCATTCTTCTTGGTTATTCTCCACACAACAAAGCATATAAGTGCTACAATAAAATACTTGGAAGAATTGTTGACAGCATTGATGTAGTGGTTGATGAAAAGGGATACATTCCTAGGCAAGTAAATCATGAAAATATCGAAGAAGATGAAGACTACCCTCAAAGACAGAATGATGAAGAAGAAGAACCTCAAGGAGCACCAGAGGAATAGATAAGAATAGAAGAGAAGACTCCATCCCGGTACGTTCAGAAGAATCATCCAGAATCTCAGATTTTGGGGCAGAAAGAAGCAGGTGTACAAACAAGAAGAACAATTGTAGAAGCTTCAAGCTATTTGGCATTACTCTCTTCCACTGAACCAAAAAATGTAAAAGAGGCATGCAAAGATGAATGTTGGGTCAAAGAAATGGATGAAGAACTTGAGCAGATTGAAAAGAACAACACTTTGGAGTTGGTTCCTAGACCAAAGGATTAGAATGTTATAGGGACAAAATGGGTCTTCAAAAATAAGTTGAATGAAAATGGGGAAGTAATTAGAAACAAGGAAAGACTTGTCTGTAAAGGGTATGCGCAGCAAGAAGGAATAGATTTTGAGGAAAATTTTGCTCCTGTTGCAAGACTTGAGGCCATCCGAATTGTCCTTGCTCTCAAGCTTTCAAAAGTTCAAAGTATTTCATATGGACGTGAAATCAGCCTTTCTGAATGGAGACTTAGAAGAAGAAGTATACATTGAGCAGCCAGATGGTTTCATTCTTGGAAATGATCCAAATCTTGTATGCAGATTGAAAAAGGCTCTCTATGGTCTTAAACAAACTCCAAGGGCTTGGTACTATTGTTTGGACAAATATCTTCATCAACAAGGTTTTTCAAAAGGATCAGCAGATAGCAATCTTTATATAAAAATTGAAAATGACAAATTGCTAATACTTGTTGTGTATGTAGATGACATTATCTTTGGCAGCAATGAAGAATCTATGAGTCAAAGCTTTGTCTTGGTGATACAGAAAGAATTTGAAATGTCCTTGCTTGGAGAATTGACATATTTTCTTGGTTTACAAATCCAACAAAATGAAGGAGGGATCTTCTTGTCTCAAACCAAGTATCTCAAGAAGATTTTGAGGAAATATGGTATGGAAGAAGGAAAACCAGTATGTACACCCATGGTCACAGGATGTAACCTCAGTGCAAATGATGAATCAGCAGCAGTGAATCAACCAACTTACAGATCTATGATTGGAAGTCTATTTTATTTGACAGGTACCCGACGAGACATCATGCATGAAGTGGGAATAGTTGGAATATTTCAGGCAAATCCAAAGGAAACTCATCTTCAGGCAGTAAAGAGAATCTTCAAATATCTTCAAGGGACTCAAAACTATGGCTTATAGTATGCAAGAGATACAGATCTCACACTTCATGCTTATACAGATGTAGATTGGGCTGGAAGCGTGGATGGCAGGAAAAGCACAAGTGGTGGTGATTCTTTATGGGTTCCAGATTAGTATCTTGGTTCAACAAGAAACAGAGTTCGATTGCCTTGTCTACAGCTGAATCAGAATATGTTGTTGCTACATCTTGCTGCACTCAACTCCTTTGGATGATGCAGACCTTGCAGGATTTTCAAATCACTTGTACACCACCCATATCCATCTTATGTGATAATACAAGTGCAATCAGCATTTCAAAGAACCCAGTCATGCATTCAAAAACCAAGCACATACCAATCAAGTATCACTTTCTCCGGGAACAAGTGCTTGAACAAAAGGTCAAGTTGGAGTATGTTCCTTCTAAGGAACAGGTTGCTGATATACTCACCAAACCATTGCCTAGGGAGACCTTTGAATACCTCAGGCAAAAGCTGGGAGCTAGGGGTTGTTGATGCATCATCGTGTTGTTGAATCTCTTCTGATTGTTGGTTGTACGCAAGGTTCATCTGAAGTATATCCGTACATGTGCTGGGTTGCAGATTGGTCAAAGATCGAATGGCACAGGTTCAGGGGGAGCATATCATGCATTTTTGGCAGTATGGAGGAAGTATAGAAGGAGATCATGGATGCTGGTCTGAATATTGCTGCAATACATCTCTATCTCTTTCATGGTCATGGATTATGGTTCTTCTTTGCAGATCTGGTTTATAGTCAGGGGGAGCATGTTCTTAGGGGGAGCATAACCCTTTTCCCTTGATGTCAAAGGGGGAGAGTGATTGGTTGTTGTTGCCATCAAGTCCAAAGGGGGATATTGTTGGCATTATAATGCATATGTTGTACTTGATGGCAACCCACTCATCTCAGATAATAAATTATAGTGTAGAGAAAATTTCGCGCACTTTTATGCAGAGAAAAGTTTATTTCATGTAGAGAAAAGTTCACGCACTTTTATGCAGAGAAAAATTTATTTCATGTAGAGAAAAAGTTCACGCACTTTCATGCAAGGAAAAGCGCGTATATGTTGGAGAACTTACCTTTGGTCCATGGTAGTTAGTCCTTGGTATTTGAACCTATGAGGAAAAGCGCGTATATGTTGGAGAACTTACATTTGGTCCATGGTAGTTAGTCCTTGGTATTTGAACCTATGAGGAAAAGTGCGCATATGTTGGAGAACTTACCTTTGGTCCATGGTAGTTAGTCCTTGGTATTTGAACCTATGAGGAAAAGCGTGTATATGTTGGAGAACTTACCTTTGGTCCATCGTAGTTAGTCCTTGGTATTTGAACCTATGGTTTTGGACCATGGTGCCTCGTCAAAAGTGTTGATCTCACGCACTTTCATGGTTGGTTCATGGTATTAGTCTGACAGTTTTTGATCCTGTGGTTTTGGCCCGTGGTATTGCATCCAAAAGTGTTGATCTCACGCACTTTCATGGTTGGTTCATGGTATTAGTCCAACAGTTTTTTGATCCTATGGTTTTGGCCCATGGTATTGTGAAAGGCCTAAGACTATAAAAGAGAAAGGAGATCATTTGGCAAAGCATCTTCTGAATTATTGAATATCTGATAAAGTGCTAGATCTGGAATATTGTGATTGGGTTTTGGTGCAGATCTGGATCTGAATGAAGAAGGAACCTGAGCATAAGGAGAAGTATAAGTTCTATTGATGGGTCAAAATCTTAAGGCTGGAATAGGGGTATCTCTATATGATCTTGATATGTGATATGTGGCATACGCTTGATCTATAAATCTAATAATATGGGTCTAAATTATTGATGCATGTTTTATTTTACACATGTTACGATATAGGTATGTCTGATGTAACAACTGCAAAGTTATAAGGAAATATTTGCAGATCTGTATGCGGGTTGGCTTTGGTGAAATCAGAGATTGATGATGCAAGTGTAGTTGATGGGTTTTTGATGTTCTTGGATCCAGTTTGAAAATTTATGAAAAGTGGTCCTTGAAAGAAAAGCAGTAGGGGGTTGTAGCTCCCTTCCAGGAGAGACTGGAAAATGAAAGAGAGAGTTGTAGCTCTCTGCAGGTTGTAGCCTGCGTACTGGTAAAGGACTGCACCCGTACAAAATCATTGTAAAAGGAGTTTCTTATTAAAAGAAGATAGCGACATATTGCAGCAGGTGGTTTTCACCCGCATTGGGTTTCCACCTTATATCCGGTGTTCTATTGTATGACTATTTTCTTTTCTTGTTCCTGCTCATTATTTTATGATTCTGACATACAAAGTAATGACCAATACTTGAAGAATTATTCAAATTATACATAAGGAAGATATATTGAGAAGAATTTGATAATACTGATTCACCCCCCTCTCAGTATTCTTTCCAACAAATGTCTTCATAGTCGCCTTGTATTACATGATATTGAATAGTGTCTAGCCCATTCAAAATGAAATGAGTAAGAATTGGATCAAGTTCAACATTCTTATTATGTTTTTCAATAAAGGTTCTGAAACTATCTAGTGCTCTGTTATCATCCTTCTTCATCTTTTATAAAATAAACAAATATATGTGTAAGTTATAAATTAAAAATAGTACACATATCAATAAAAATGAATGTATAAATCAACACACATGTTTAAATGAAGGATAAAAAAACTTTTAAGGTTGATGTAGAACTTAATCTGGATAGTTGCGTACAACATCATCCCAACTATATTCATTCAACAATTTAACCACTTGTTCTAGAATTTTCATGTAAACTTTTTGACTGCATATATAAATTAAAAAAAGTTAATATAATGATATGTATAATAAATACTACCAAGAATAATAAGTTATATTTAAAAGAAAATTATAATCTAGTAATCAGAAAAAAAAAATCAATAAACTTACATTTGAAATTCCTTAGACATTTCCTCCAATGATAATTCCCCTAACATCACATGAGATAATATTGCTTTGATAATTTTTTCATCCTTCACTCCTTGCAATGCTATCAAAGGTGTGATAGTCATATACTCTGGAAGCTGCTTCGTTTCAGGACTTGATTTACTGTTGCTACATATCAATGGTTTAGACTTTTTGACCTTTTGGTTTTTAATTCCATTGTTTTCCCACATGAGAAAAATCTCATTAATCAACTCCCATATCTCTCCAGTTCTAAATGGCAACTCGAAAATGTTATTAACACCTTTAAATAAATTACGAAATTTTACCCCTTTGCCACTTTTTGAATTGATTTTCTCTTTAATTGGATAGCCTATTTCCATAAAACATTCCTTTCAGAAATCTACAGTAACATTTATTCTATCCCCACCACATCTTTCTTCAAATTCACTATGAATAAGTCTAACCCTTTGGATGAAAGTAATAGACATCCTATATTCATTATCTAAATTATGATCCCATGCCAATAACTTTGCTTCTGTATCTAATAAACTAGCATAAATGATACACGTCATTGTTTTAAAACGTGGGTCATTGGGATTTTCCTCCATCAATTGTCTTTGAGCTTCTACAAAATGGTCCCCCCCTAAGCACATAATAATTGTATTCAAAACATTTTGACTTATCAAATGCTTCTTTGTTGTGAACTTGAACTAGATAAAAATGAAGCACATAACTAACCACGTGAGCATATGGATTGTACCTCATAAATGTCTTCAAGTTGTGAACATGCAGATGATGTGGCTTTCTAACTTGATATTGACATTGTCTTTCACTTGCCTTATAAATTTGTCTAACATTAAGTTGAAATGTATGGCCACCCTCAATTAAGTTTCTCTTTGTCAAATTCTGTCCAATGGCATTCTATTTTGTTTTGATAATTCCATCCTCAAAATCAGCTCCTGGTGTAATGATTTCTCTACTTTCTTTTGAAGTTTCACTAGGTTCTTGACTATTGGTAACGGCTACTTCAAAATCTTCAACTTTATCTTTCTTGTTCATAACATTCTCATCATTAACTGTAACAAATTTATTCTTGGGCATTGTTGCTTTTGGTCTTTTACGACTCTTCTCAGTTCCAATGCCATCTTTAGTAATGACAACATATTCTTGACTATCAGTTTCAACTTCATCGTCTTTAAAAGTAACTTGTCTACCCATGCTAGATTTATCCACTAGAGGCATTTTTTCCTAATCTCTTAGATGTGGTTTTGTAGCATCATCAATTACTACATTTTTATTGTTTGCCATATCGTCTTCTGACACTGAATAGAAATTGCTGACAACTTTCATAATATCATGCTCTATGAAATGAATGCCTCCCAACCTAATTGAACAACTTTCAACAAAATTCTGCCAAACAAATTATCATATGTCAATAAAAACAAAGTTAAAAAACATATAGTGAGACAGTTACAAGAATGCAAAACACAAATATAAATAACAATACTTACGATATTTTATTTCATCTCATTTACGGTTTGTTTACGTAACTTTGTAGATACCTCTCTCATGTCATACAATGAATATGATAACTGATATTTAATCCTTTCATGTGACTTGGGCGATTTTGTAAGTATGTAAACAAATTCACTGTCCGATACCAAACACATGTCTATGACTCTTCCCATCACGTCATAAATTCCATTATCATTCGGTATATCAATATATAGATATATATTCACATTTTAGCTTTCTCTTTCTTTCACATACCAGATTCTTGATGGAGGTTTCACTTCTTTTGATTTCTTTCAGTATGAAATCATCTTCTTATCATTTAAGGCACTTGAAAGAGTTGTAGCCATCAACTCAGGTGGAGTTCGTTCACCAATGATTTTTGAAGACCAACCTTTAAGAGTCTTTTGTCCAGAAAGATTCACAGAAATCTTATTTGATGCCATTTTCCTAAAAAGGAAACACATAAATCAGTAAATGACGAAAACATATTAACTTAAATTAACAATAAAAATGATAAATAATAGTTAATTTTATAGATCATAACAATTTCAAAAAGAAATAACATTCAAAAATACATCGCCCTGCCACCACACCGTGAAAATCAATCTGGCAACCGAGGCAGCCATTAGGTCTAGTCCCCTGGCCCACCATAGCCGCCCAACCACTTCCCTCCACCCAACACCCAACCCCCCACGCGTGCCACCTTGGTGGCTTGCCCGCCTGCGAGGTGGCAGGGTAACTCAACAATTGCCTGGCCACCCCACGGGCGGGCAGTCCACCACGGTGGCATGAGGTGGGGAGGTTGCCGCAATTTTCGGCCACCCTATGGGCAGGTGGGCCACAGGGGTGACGTTGGGGGAGGCTATAGTAGCCCCCCCCCCTCTCGCGCCCCGCCATGCCACCCAAACGGCCTACTTGCCTACAGAGTGGCATGGGCCATCCATACTTATCGCCCCTAATCTAAAAGCCCATCTAGCAAACCTCATAAAACCTTGATGTGATATAAGTAATAGTGATAATGGAATTTATTATATAAGTGAAATTACGAAGATGTTTTACTGTATGGTTAATGTGGGATTAATATGTTCTAGAAAAAAATTAACATGTTAATTTTTTTATGGTGATATAAGAAACTATGATAAAACAAATATTATGGAATCGTTTTACAGCGGGGTGAATGTGGGATTAATTTGTTTTAGAATGTATTATAAAAATTAAAATAACATTTAATTGTTTGGTAAATATTATATACTTTAACTATTTAAATAATTTAAGCAAAAGTTGTAGTTTACAATTTTAACATAAAAATTTATTTCATAAAAAAGTTTAGTTTACATCTTTCAATAAATTGTAGAATAAAATAATGAAGGGAAATAACTCTAACAAAATTTTTGGAGGGAAATATTCTGGTGAAACCTTTTGGAGGGAAAATTTCATTCTCTAGGCTATATAATATCTTTAGGAGACTCTGCATTTGTATCATTCAACCTCTTCTATTTGAAAGGGATGGATTCTCCTGATAGTGAAGTTTCGCTTTGTACAACAGCAACATCTTCATCGCGTAACAACTCTATTCATATTGATGAATATAACGGGAATTCTTCCACTATGAATGGAAAGTCAATTCTTCCACTTCGTCCTAATTCTAAGGACTATGAGAGTAACAGTGATGAAGAGAATGATGATTAAGTTCAAAAGAATGGAGTGTCATGATGTCCACTTAGTCCTAATTCTAAGGACTATGAGAGTAGCAGTGATGAAGAGAGTGATGACGAATTTCAAAACAATGGAATGTCACGGTGTCCACTTAGTCCAAATTCTAAGAACTATGAGAGCAGTAGTGATGAAGAGCATGATGATGAAGTTGAAAAGAATAGATTGTCATAGGGTCCACTTAGTCCTAATTCTAAGGACTATGAGAACAGCAGTGATGAAGAGCGTGACGATGAATTTCAAAACAATGGAGTGTCACATTGTCCACTTAGTCATAATTCTAAGGACTATGAGACAAGCAGTGATGAAGATCATGATGATGAAGTTCAAAAGAATGGAGTGTCATAGTTTTTCCTAATTCTAAGGACTATGAGAGAAGCAGTGATGAAGAGCGTGATGATGAATTTCAAAATAATGGAGTGTTACAGTGTCCTCTTAGTCCTAATTCTAAGGACTATGAGAGCAGTAGTGATGAAGAGCGTGATGAAAATTTTCAAAAGAATGGAGTGTCACAGTGTCCTCTTAGTCCTAATCCAATGGACTATGAGACCAATAGTGCTAAAGAGCATGATGACAAATTTCAAAAGAATAGAGTGTCACAGTGTCCACTTAGTCCTAATTCTAAGGACTATGAGAGTAGTAGTGATGAAGAGCGTGATGATGAATTTAAAAAGAATGGAGTGTCACAGTGTCCTCTTAGTCCTAATTCTAAGGACTATGAGAGCAGCAGTGATGAAGAGCGTGCTGATGAATTTCAAAAGAATGGAGTGTCAGGGTGTTCTCTTAGTCCTAATTCTAAGGACTATGAGAGTAGCAGTGATGAAAGACAGGATGACGCACCTAGTCGTAATTGTAATGACTATAAAGGTAGCAGTGACAAAGGACAAGATGTAGCATTTTTAGTAAGTAAATAGTCACATTTTCGACATAGTACTAATTCTATGGACTATGAGAGCAGTAGTGATAATGCACATGAGGAAGAATATCCAATAAACATCGAGTCAAATTTTCCATTCAGTCTTATTTCTAATTACTATGATAGTAGCACTAAAGAAGGAGAGGATGAAGAATATCCTCCAAGTTAGTATTTGAAAAGCACAACTGATCATAGTGTACATAACATTCCTCTTAATGATGATCCAATGATGGAGATGTTGCCAAGAGATATTGTATCGAGGAGTAGGAGAAGATCTTTTCATATCAATGCAAGATGTTCTACTTATACAAAGGGTAGAGCAGAATATCTGATGAGAAGAAGTTCTATCAACGCTCTCATTTCAAGTGAATGTTTTCAAAAAGATTGCTTGAAACATATGGATTTCAAATTCGCATTAGAGAGCAGGAAGAGATATTTGTCAATGAATAAAAGCATGCAAAATTCATCTTTAGTTGGGTCCATGTAATCTACATTGTCATGTTATGATTAACATATATGGTCTTTATTTACTTGTAGAAAGGCTTTCAAAATGTTTCATTCGATTGGGAATTTTCATCTCTCAAGAATTCAAGAAAATTTGGAAAAGGATCCCACATTTTATTCAAAAGTACGTCATGAAAGGAAGTTTGAGCCATTATCAAATACTGCAATTTCATGTATGAAAGATTTCTTTTTAAAGCATGGAAAGTGTATGCCAAATAGAGAGATAATATATATTCGAGATAATCTCTCAAGATGAGAAATCTATAACTTATACAAAGAATATGCAGAAGGTGCCAAGGGACATGGTCAGTTTATTACATATCAATATTTTGTGACGGTATGAAAGAAAGAATTCAACAATGTCCGTATTCCTAAGAAAACAAGGATGGGGATTTGCAGTACATGTGCTTCTCTTAAATAAAAAAGGAAAAAATGTGAAGGGTCAAAAAGAGGTAAGAATTCATAAATTTAAATTTTAAAATTGTGTTTTCATCAACTATGAAAAAATATTTCTTAATGGATTTCTTTTATGTTGTCTAGATTTAATTGTCAAAGAACTTCAAGAGCATCGCGAACAACAAAGAAGTGAAAGGAAAGTGTTGTACAAGCATTAAAAGAAGTGTTATGATAATCCAAATAAATATTTGGGTTTGATAATTGATGGTATGGACTAGAAGAAAAAAGTTTTACCACATTTTGTTCGCACACCTAAAAATTTACAGGAGGAAAATTTTATTCAGTATCACTTGTTCAGTTGTATGGTCTTCAATGCAAAAATGTTTCCAAGCTTGTACTTCACAACTCCAAATATTCATAATGATGCAAATAAGACCATAAACATAATTCATGATGTGATTTCTCATTGGTCTGGTAATCTTCCTGAAGTTTTGTATCTACAATTGGACAACACTTGCCTTGGAAACAAAAATCAGGTTGTTTCTGGATATCTAAGCATGCTTTTTAAATTGAGAAATTTTCAGAAGGTAAGGGTTGGTTTCCTTCTTGTTGGGCACAATCATGATGATATTGATCAGATGTTCAGTCTTTTTTCAGTCACATTGAGGAGGAAGGAAGTTGGATGCTTGCCATCTTTGATTGAATGTATTAAGAAATCATACATGCCAGAGCCTACTTTTGATGTGTTGGAAGAAACTGTTAACATGCGAAGGTTTATTCTGGGATCGCGTGGTGAAGGGAAATGCATTGAACAACTTAATGACATTAGCTTCCAACATCATTTTCATATCAAAAAAATTGATGGGAAAACACTAATATGGGAAAGGAAGTATTCAACTACTGTAGAATGGGCACTGTCATCAGGTTTGGAATTTTTTAAGTTCATTCCAGGTCATCCAATATTTGCATCAAAAATATTGTTATTACAATCAGTTGGTGAAGTTCATAATGGACACAGATGAATATAAATTATTCTGATTGTGTAGAAGAAATTAAAAAATGTATTAGATATACATATGAGTACTTTGACATTGTTGTTTCAGTTTGGTGGGAATCATTTCTCAATAATCAAAGTGATATCATTTCAACACCAAAAAATGAATATATACCTTTGAAAAATCCATTTATTTGGCCACAAAATGTGTTGAATGGACATGAGGAAATAAACATTGTTGAACAACAACAATCTCAACATATTATTAATTCTTCACAGGCAGAAGAATGAGAGATGTATATTGGTTCCAGAAGATCTCATGCACAACGTGAAGCCATGGAAGACCTTTACAAGGGTTCATTACATGATATTAATGAGGGTTGCATGATCGAAGTGCTAGTAGATGGAGATCCCAATGGCTATCCATTCTGAGTTGCTAAAGTTGTAAAGGTCTTTATCAAAAATGAAGATGTTACGGGTGTTGAAGTACACTGGTATGCCACAAATACACACCAATTCAATGGTGTGTACAAGCCAGAGATGGTAGTTGACAAAAAATGGCGGAAAGAGAAAAATAAAAGGTACAAATATGAATCGCCGCCGGACAGACATATTAAAATTGGAGGATGTTGACATACTTGTTTATGACTTCAATTTAACAAAGAGAAGAACTCTTTACTTCAAGACGATAGAGATTGTGAAAAGGTTGTTACTAGAAGGAACAATGTTGAGATGGGAGTCTGCTGAAACCAATCATAGATCTAGAAGAATTTTGAAACCTGAAATGGTGGGCATGCATGTGGACTTAGATGGGGCACTAGTTGATGAAAGAGAAGAATATGGAACATCTTCGTCAGCATCTAGTCACTCATCTAAAGATGTGAATTCTGATGGTGTGAAAGAAAATATGAGTGATTTTGAATAATTGTATAACACAGTTTATATAAGTTATGTTTGCATCGTATCTTGAAATAAATTTTTTTATTTCCATATGGTGTTAAATGAGAAGTTATGAGTCATTTTTATGTTGTTGGATTATATGTATTAATTATGATAATTTTTATTGTTTACAATATCTATAATGAAACATTAAATTAGAGATATAATGTATGCTTCATTCAGTATACATATAATGACATTTTAATTCATTTATTCATGTAATTTGTTCATAATGTCATGGTTTTTTAATTTTATGGTTGAAAAAATTCCAATTCTTTTGTATCTAGCATGTTATGGTTGAAAACATGTTGAATTTATACTTAGAAAAGAAAAATGTTATTCTACCAAAAACATTAGTGTGTTTTTTCCTCATAAACAACTTTTTTGGCACATAAAAATTCGGTTTTACTAGCATTTTTTAAAAATGTTGAAAATTGACCCTAAAAAAAAATCATCATTCCAGTATCATTACTTTTTCATTTTCAAAGGTGTTTTTTGTACGAAAATTCCGTTTTCACTGCCATTTTTAAAACATGTTCAAAATTGACCCTAAAAAAAAAACCATCATTCCAGCATACACACTTTTCATTTTTAGCACTGTTTTTGATATTTTTTGGGGGATTTTTTGCCAGAGTTCTCATGTTGAGTTTATAGTTCCCATTTCAAAGTTTACATTGTTTTCTCCAAACTTGGTGCTAAAACATGCTACACCTTGACTTCCTTCCTTTGCTTATGAGTAGGCAAAGTCCAAGTCTGTGATTTTCCAATCAGCATAACCTCATCGCAGAAGGGAGCAATAATTGTTTTATTTCCATTCAAGAAATCCTGCCCCAATATCATGTCAAAATCATTCATCTCCATCACCGTGAAGTCCAACCAACCTTGCCAGTCTTTAATTTGCACAAGCACTTCGTGTGCCAAACCCGCCACTTTAGCTCTTGAGTTCACTGCCTTGACTTCCACATTCGATGGGAAAATCTCCATTCCAACTTCTCTTGCTAATTGTGTCGTCATGAAGTTATGTGTGGCCCTTGTGTCCACCAGTGCTTGGATGGTCTTGCCATGAACCACCAAGTCTACGAAACCTAGACTATGAATCCATTATTTCTCCATAACTTCAAACTGCATACTTTCCTGGTCTCTGCAATCGGTTCTGATAACACTTGTCACACCCCTAATTCTTTTTTTGTAAATTGGCTTTCGTGCGACATCGACCAAACATGATCCGGATTTAAGCAGGAACGCAACAAATTACAGAGATAACCATATACACAAAGATGCAACGGAAATAATACTTCATTTCATTAATGGAAAATACTGAAATATGCTGACAACCAGAAATGGAAATAAACCAGCTAGGGCGATGGTAGCTTATCTCTGAGAAGAGATGTGGTGGCTACATGCCTCTGAATTGTTCTGAACTGTGTTACAATGAGGCTCGAAGGCCTATTTATTATTGAGAAACAATGGAAAACCCTTCACATCCCGAAACCTAACCCTAGAAGATGAAACGCCAAATTGTGGGCCCCGTTTGGGTAAATTGGTACATCAATTTCCCGGGGTCATAACTTTGGCATACGATCTCTGTTTGACGCGTACGATAGCTCGTTAGAAAGATCTATCTGAGTACTACCACTTTGGGAAGAGCAACATCAGTATATGGACCCATGTTGCCCCTAGATTTCCAAAAAAATGTCGTTTAGGGCCTCAAAACAGCTCCAGAAGTTCAGTACCCGAAAAACTGCTAAAAATAATAAGTTGTGCTACAATTAAGGAAACTAAAAATGCTGAGAGAGACAGTTGTGGGGGTCCAAATGGGATAGGTGGGTGGCCACCAACATCCACTTGGATCATTCCTCCCCCCTTAGGGAGCAATGGTCCCCATTGCATTGAGTTCCTCCATCTGCTGAACTTGTCTTGCAATCTCTGATGTGTCCAGTGATGGTGGGAAGCATGGTCGACGATGGTCCACATTGAACATTTGGTGCAGGCAAAGGAATGGAGGAATGATGTGCTCCAAAGCATTGTTCCCCATAGCCTTGGTACTGCTGTAAGGACCATGTCGGAGTGATCTGAGCTTCTGATGGGTTCTGGTAAGGTGTTCTTTCTGTCGATGCAACCAGACATTGTTGCCCACCTAAAGCTTGTGTGGTACCCATGTGGGTGAGGAGAAGTTGTTCCTGCATTTTTTCATGACCGTATCCCTTTGCTGCTGCTGTTGTGTGGAGGAACCCTTTGCAGGGGTCATGGATGTAGCAACAATATTCCCATTACTTTGGGAGTGAACGAGACAAATGAATTTCCTGGTCTGTGATATGAGCTTGCTACCTTTTTTGGTAGTGATCAAAGATGTGGCAGTAGGTGGGGCTACCTCCGGTATCCTGTATAATGAATTATTCAAAGAAATAATGATAGAACGAGGCCTGGACTCATACACAGCATGTCGCCTCCACAAGTATGGCTGGCCTAATGATACATCGCAAACATCCAGAGGTGTAACATCACACAGTACCTCGTCTGTGAAGGGCTTGATGCTGTAGGGAAGGTGGCACTGTTGGCGAACTTTGAGATCTCGTCCTTCATGAAGCCACCCGATACTATACGACTGTGGGTGCAGTGTAGTCGGTAGGCCCAACCGCTTCATGACCTCTGCTGAAATGAGGTTCTTTTGGCTGCCACTGTCGACAATGAATTGCAGCGGCGAACCCTTCACCCACATCTGTGAGTGGAAAAGACGCTCCCCTCCCTCTAGATTTTCGGGCTCAACTTTCTGGATCTTGGCGGTGGCAACAGTGGCTGGGATCTGCATCAATGACCTGCTTCCCTTTGCCATTGCCCTTGTCGAGTTCTAGCTCAGGGTGGGAACATGCATCTGATTCGGAAGCCTTAAACTCGGCCACCAACGATTGCTTGGTCCGACACTCACTTGTGTTATGAGTGGGACTCTTGTGGAACTCACACCACTTCCGTGTGTCCTTCTTCGGCTTCGTGGTGTTGCTCTTTTTTTGCGGCTTCGACGAGTTGTCTTGGGTCACCCCGCCATGGCTTTGTCCTTTGGGCTTCAGATTTGCAGATCCAAAGTCTCACTTCTTCTGTTTGAACTTTTGCTCGATTTTGACAGCGTATCGGTATGTTGTGCCGAGTGAGGAGATGTTCAAGAACACCATCTCTTCCTGGATGTATCTATGTAGGCAGCCACTGTATTTGAGTACCAGATGCAACTCAGAATCTTTGATACCCAACTGTGTGCGAAGGGTATGAAAAATTTTTGTGAACTCCGGCACATCTTGGTCTCGTCCCTGCCGTACTGTGGTCCATTTGATGTATTTGTCCTCATAGCTTCCGCCAGGGTAGTACTGCTCCTTGATGGCATCCCGGAAGTCATTCCAAGTGGGTGCGGCTGAAAATAGTGAGCCTGTACTTTCATCCTTTTGCTCGCAGTATGTTTCCCACCAGTCCTTGACGTGGGGGCTACTTTGAGAAGGGCGAAAACAATCTTTTCCCGACTTGAAAATTCATGAACAGAAAAATACCCATCTAGCAGATTTAACCATTTATCTACGACATCTGCGTCTATTTGACCCTCGAAGATGGGGATTTCAAAATTAACTTGTACCTTAAATGGCGTGGCGTTTCCAGAGTCGCTGTTGGAAGCCGATGCGTCGCCTCTGGGTAGCCGCTGAAGAATCTGCGCAAAGCTATCCATCATCGCGTTCCTTTGCCGCTCGAGCGCTTCTTCGAGAAAGATTTTGAAAGGATCTCCTGCCCCCTCGTCTTTCTTTTCATCCACCATGGGAAGCCGTCGGGATTTGCGAGGCTGGTCTTGCAAAGGTTCAACCAGTTCAAGCCCTAACTCCTTATATCCCGACCTCGTTGGGGACATGAAAAGAAAAACAGAGAAAACGCAGACCGCTCCGATACCACTCATCTGGATTTAAGCAGGAACGCAACAAATTACAGAGATAACCATATACACAAAGATGCAGTGGAAATAATACTTCATTTCATTAATGGAAAATACTGAAATATGCTTACAACTAGAAATGGGAATAAACCAGCTAGGGCGATGGCAGCTTATCTCTGAGAAGAGATGTGGTGGCTACATGCCTCTAAATTGTTTCGAACTGTGTTACAATGAGGCTCGAAGGCCTATTTATTATTGAGAAACAATGGAAAACCCTTCACATCCCGAAACCTAACCCTAGAAGATGAAACGACAAATTTTGGGCCCTGTTTGGGTAATTTGGTACATCAATTTCCCGGGGTCGTAACTTTGGCATACGATCTCCGTTTCATGTGTACGATAGCTCGTTAGAAATATCTATCCGAGTACTACCACTTTGGGAAGGGCAACATCGGTCCATGGACCGATGTTGCCCCCATATTTCCCAAAAAACGTCGTTTAGGGCCTCAAAATAGCTCCAGAAGTTCAGGACCCGAAAAACTGCTAAAAATAGTAAGTTGTGTTACAATTAAGAAAACTGAAAATGTTGAGAGAGACAGTTGTGGGGGTCCAAATGGGATAGGTGGGTGGCCACCAACATCCACCTCGATCAAAACACTTAATTTTTTCATTTGTTAACATGTTTGCCGAACTATGCCTAACTTTCACTTCATTAACCATATTAAATATTTAATGTGTGGAACACATTAAATAACATTCACTAGTAGAATACACTTAAAACATATGCAAGTAAGATTTTTATTATCAAATCTATTTTTACATTCACCGGGAGGAAAACCTTCAACTAAAATTATACAGGTTTTCACTGTTCAGCTGTCGTGTAGCTCGGCCTCCAGTCACTGCACCATTCAGATTTACGTGAATGCCTTCATTTACACCTTGAACGTTACCTTCGTTCAAGCCTGCACGACTCGCCGTGTAGCCTCACCTGTCACAACACTTCACAGTGTCAAACCTTTATTCGGCGGGCCCTTTCTCCATGAGTCGCCCTTAGTGCACGTCCGAACGATCCTTCAAATGTTGGGCACCCACCCCCTACTGCGACCTCACACGACTGTTCAACCGGCGTGTGCCCGAACGCCCTACTACAACTTCAAACGGATTCTCACAACCACGACCTTACCTAGCAAGCACACATGCCTGTGTCGCCCTGCCCGCAACTCGTCTCCACGTTCAGCCTTTAGTCCTTCCTGTCATGCGGGCTCATTCGCCATCCAACCCTTTTCTACCGCAGAGCTAGTATATGTGGAGCTCGCCTTGTTGTCTCCATTCTCAAACTGTCCACCGAGTTCTTATATGCTTTGTCGGATGTGTGGGGGTGTTTGGACGATGCACCAAACTCATATAACTGGCATCAGTTCGCTTATGTAACATGTCAACTCGTCCATCTTGTTAAGTCGGCTCGTGGGTGTGGCATGCCCTCGCGGGATCGCTCACCACTATAAGTTTGCTCGGCATCTCATCATCCACACCTTGCTCCGCCAACTCGCTGAGTCGCTCTCAACTCGTCGCCCATGTCCATTTCTCTCCCTCGCTCGCTTAGTGGGCATGCCCGTGCTACCTGACCGTCATAACAACCTGCGAGCGTTACACCCCCTGTCTCTCTCTCTCTCCTTTTCCCTCCCTGAAATTTGATCCCATGTTATTGTGTTTAAAAAAGTATCTAAATTTAAAAAACTCATTTGGTTTTAAAATATGAAACCTATAATTTGGATCAATCATGTCAAAAAATATACAATAATGAAAAACTTAAAAAAGTCATGCACTATATTTCTTCTATTATTGTTAGTCACCTTGCTTTCTCTCATCACTTCGATCCTTAGTTAAGATGGATTTATGGTGGTTCTTAATAATATTATTTATATTATATAAATTTCACTTCATTATATACTACCATAGATCCATCTTAAAGCCAGATCTAACATAAGCCGAGAGAGATCCAATTTCTTCACGTGCAAATTTTTTTATGAGTTTGGCATTATTTAAATGTTTTGTATAGTTATTTAATTCTTTTTTAGATATTTGGGTAGACACAAGAAAAATGCAAAATTTCAATGAGTAACACCCTTACACATCATACTAGGTTATAGAATGAGCCTCTCAACTCAATAAAAGTATTCTCATCTTTTATTTTATTAAACATTGATTTAATCTCTATGGGAATATTTTTAGTATTCTCATTCTTAATTTTATTAAGACCTTGATTTAATTTATATAGGAATATTTTTATTAGTGGTGAGGATAGATAGTTTGATATATCTTGAAGGTAATAATAACTTTTTTTCTTATAGATTTAATTAAAAAATGTCATAAAATTAATTGAAATAAAATATTTATAAGATATTTTGATTGTGAAATAAGTTATCGTTATTGGGCATGTAGTATTGATAAGCCATGTTATTGTGACAAAGTCTATTTTCAATTTAATAATATCCATGGTAAAGTGGGGGTGAAAATCCATGGTTAAGAATCTTGTCATATTGTTATAAAATATTTTGATTGTAAAATAAGTTCTATTTTTTGTGCATGTGGTTTTGATTATGCATGGTATTGGTTCATGGTATTGTAATAAAGTCTATTCACAAACTCATAATATCAATGGCAAAGAACAGGTGAATATCCATGGTTAAGAATCTTGTCATATTGTTATAAAATATTTTTATTGTAAAATAAGTTATGTTTTTTGTCCATGTGGTTTTGATTAGCCATGGTATTGGCCCATGGTATTGTAATAAAAGTTATTTACAAGTTAATATTGGAGTTATTTTTAGTGCGACCTTTTGGAGTTTCCAGTGCTGATAAACGATAATTACAAGTTAATATTGGAGTTGTCTCTTTTAGAGTTTCCAGTGCCGAAATCCAGTGGAAAAATTGTAGAGCAATTCTATTGTGCAGGGGTTACCCATCAACCTTGTGATTTGTTTGAATGAATTCATGTAGAATTTTAGAGAAGTTAGACTGGAAAATCCACAGGAAAAGCTTCCAAAAAGTCATACTAAAGACAACTCGGTTAATTTTATCCACGGTGGAAGTGAATATCATTGATTAAAAGTCTTACAATAATGTTATAAAATATTTTGATTGTGAAATAAGTTATGGTTTTTGGCATTTGGTATTGATAAGCCATGGTATTGTAACAAAGTCTATATTCGGACGTAAGGGTTCATATTACTTTTAACTTTTTACTTATTACTTTTTGTTTATTACCTTTAACTTTTTATTAATAATTGAACAAACATTTAAATATTTACACTCATCCTCAATATCACTTTTAAATTTTAAATTTTAACTTTTTATTATTTTTTAATTGAGCCGACATTTAAAATGGTTTAAAAGTACTTATATTACACCTACCCATCCACCTATAATAACTGGAATGCCGTTTAACCTAATAAAAAAAAATATTTAAAAAAAAAATTAAGTCATTAATAATTAAAATTTATATTAAATCTGAATACATAATTAAATTTACTTAATATTTTTCCCAAAGAGGGCTCTATCCAACATTATCTTCCTCTTAAACAAGAAATTTAAAAAGGCTAATGGCGTTGGACCCACTTTCATTATAATTCACAAAGTTAATTGTATATATAACCCTCACCCGGAAGACATTCACGCATTCTTTGTTCACATCACTAGAGAATCTGCCGGTGAAGGAACCATACAGTACGCAATTACGTGTCTTAGAGTCGTACGTGGACTTAAATCTCAAAATAATTCTTGACAATGGAAGTTGTTGGAGCAGACATGCAGAGTGTTGCAACGGCAGAGAAATGGGGCAAGGCGTTAAGCAAAGTTTTTAAGGGCGTGGTGGTGTTAACAGTCACTGCCACTCGTGATTTCGATACTGAGAGCGCCGGTGTCTTTAAAGCTACCGGTTTCATTGTAGATAAGCAACGCGGGCTCATGCTCACGAACCGCCATGTCGTCTGTCCCGGACCTGTTGTGGCCGAGGCTACGTTTCTCAATAACGAGGAGATTCCGGTTTATCCTCTGTATCGTGACCCTGTTCATGATTTTGGATTTTTCCGTTTTGATCCCGCAGCAGTTCGGTTTATGGAAATTGAGGAAATCCCTCTTGCACCAGAAGCTGCAACTACTGGATTGGAGATCCGGGTGGTGGGTAATGACAGTGGTGACAAGCTTTCGGTTTCTGCAGGAACCCTAGCCCGACTGGATCGACCGGCCCCTGTTTACTCGCCGATTAGCTACAATGACTTCAATACATTTTATATGCAGGCAGCTTCAGGGACGAAAGGAGGCACAAGCAGTTGGATTAAATGCGGGTGGTAGACAAGAGGGTTCTTCTGCATATTATCTTCCATTGGATCGAGTGGTAAGGGCTTTGCAAATTTTACAGAGGTGCGAGGATGAGTCAGACACTCGATGGCATGCAGTCCATATACCTCGAGGGACACTCCAGATGACTCTTCTTCACAAAGGATTCGATGAGGCACGTAGGACCTAGGTTAGGGCTTCAAGGCGAGACTGAAGAATTAGTAAGAAAGGTTTTTCCCGAAGAGACGGGAATTCTGGTTATAGATTCTGTGGTGCCAGGGGGTCCTGCTGACAATCATTTAGAGCCGGGGGATTTACTTGTCAGTCTAAATGATGAGACTGTCACTCATTTCTTGGAGTTGGAGACAATTCTCGACGATAATGTTGGAAAGCCGATAAATTTACATTTTGAGAGGGGTGGTGTTCCTATAAAGATTACTTTGGAGGTCCAGGAGTTACACTCTATAACTCCAAAGAAATTTTTGGAACTAAGTGATGGCATAATTCATCCTTTATCCTACCAACAGGCTAGGAATTTCTCCTTCAACTGTGGTCTAGTGTATGTTGCACAACCAGGGTACATGTTGTCAAGCGCAGGTGTTCCTTCTCGTGCTATCATTAAAAAATTTGCAGGGAAGGAAACTACAAGGGTCGAAGAATTTATATCTATTCTGTCAGAATTACATCGAGGATCACGGGTTCCTCTAGAATTTGTGAAACATGGAGATCGTCATCGAACGATGGTTGTCCTTGTAACTATTGACAGGCATGATTGGTACGGAGAACCTCAACTATACACTCGAAATGATGAGAGTGGATTGTGGAAGAGGACGCCTGCAATCTTGCAAATCCCATTTTCAGCAGATGAACAAGTTGGCGGAACGGAAGTGAATTCAACAAAACTCATTACCAGTCCAGGATTGAAAAGTATTGTTAGCAATGTAAGCTGTGGGGGTGATATGCCACAGTTCCATTTTTTTGTTTCAGACTCTATCAGTATTGACAGAAGCAAGGCGAAGAGGAGACAGCTGAACGATCAAGATGAGCCGGGTACAACTCTGGAAATTCAAACCACATCTTTAGAGGAAGCCATAAAACCAACCCTTGTCATGGTTGATGTCGATATACCACCATTATCAGTGCTTGATTGTGTGCGGGATAAACCTCTTCCTCAAACCGGGGTGGTGGTCTATCATTCTAAAACCATAGGAATAGTTACGATTGACAGGAATACAGTTCCCACATCTGTGGCAGATGTCATGTTATCATTTGCTGCATACCAAGCGGAAATCCCTTGGCAGGTTATTTTTTTGCACCCTGTACACAATTATGCATTAGTGGCATATGATCCTGTCGCACTAGGTCCAACCGGCGCTCCAGCTGTACATGCAGCTGTTCTTCTTCCTGAACCTGCTTTGCTTAAAGGTGATGTTGTGCATCTTGTGGGTTTGAGAAAGAGCTTAGAACTTGCATCCCGCAAGTGCATTGTCACAAGCCCACAAGTTTCATTGAATATTGCTGCAACTGATATTCCCCGTTACAGAGCAATGAACATGGACGTGATCGAATTAGAGGCACATTTAGGGAATTTATTTGCTGGTGTATTAGTCGACGATCATGGAAGGCTTCGGGCATTATGGGCTGGCTTCTACAGTCCCGACAGATATAATAATCCGGTTGTGAGTGGAATTCCAATTTATGCTGTCAGCCAGATTTTAGAGAGGATTATTCGCGGATCTGCAGGTTTATCTTTGCTTGTTAACGGAATGAAAATCTCTATGCCCATTGTCCGCATTTTAGAGGTTGAACTTTGTACAACCTTACTTTCAAAGGCGCGCAGCTTTGGGTTAAGTGACAAATGGATTAGTGATTTAGCAAACAAAGATCCTCTGAGACAGCAGGTGTTGCAAGTCAGGTGTTGTTTTGCCGGATCACGAGCAGCAGGTACGCTGGAGGCTGGTGACATGCTGTTGGCCATAGATGGGAACCTGGTTAGCAATTATCGGGATGTTGAGAATGCTTGCCAGCTGGTTGAAGAGAGCAAGGATGAGCAAGGTGATCTAAGACTTAAAATTTTCCGGCAGGGTAAGGAGATTGAAGTTCTTGTGGGCACAGATGTAAGAGGTGGGCTTCAAATCACGCACATCGTAAGTTGGTGCGGCTATACTGTACAGGAGACAAACTCAGCTGTCCGCTCGTTGGGATTTTGGCCTCCTGAAGGTAACGGTGTATACCTGTCGGGATATAATTTGGGATGCCCCGCTGATAGATATACAGATCATACTGAACATTGGATTGTTCAAGTAAATGATAAACCTACGCCTGATTTGCAGACCTTTGTAAATGTAATAAAAGAGTTGGAACACGGTGACTTTGTTCGTGTTAAGATATTTAATTTAGATGGAGAACGCCATGTTTTTTCTTTGAAGCAAGACTTGCATTACGGGCCGACGTGGGAACTTAAATTTGACAAAGAAACGGCAACATGGACTCGAACAACAATTAAATCGGTCTCTAAGAGCTACGGGCATGAGCTCTTAGAGCATCTCATGGACCAAATAGAATGATCAAATTTTCATACACGGAGATGCAAAGAGCATTATGAACTGGATCACGGATTTTACACTTTTCAGTCTTTCCTATATTTTTTAACTGGATGAGGTGTATTAATTTTTTTTAGATAATTGTCAGCCCATTACATTCACCAATATATAAAGAACAGAATAGAGCCATAATTTTCTTTCAACTAGATGCGGTGTATTAAAATTTTGATAAATAATTGGCAGCGCATTACATTCACTCATATATTAAAAACAGAACAGAACCAGTAACAGATCTTCTTTTAAAAAGGGGCATCGGCTAAGATCTAGTTGAGTATGACTTAGCTATATATGCAGATATATCAACTCCATAGAGGAAATATTTTTTTTAATTTTTGATGGTTTTTTAATTATATGATTTTGATGGCTTTATATGGTTTTGTATAACTGGAGATGAGGATTTTGAATATATTTTTGTCTCAGATATGAGATAGATGATAGTAGAAAGATACTAATTGTTATAGACTGAAAATCTGAAAACAGTTGACTTTGTTTGGAAAGCTTCAATGAATGTATTCTTTTATTATTAATGAAAAGAAATCTTTTTTAGATTGCAACTCTAATGTTTAACTCGTCAACTATGTATAACAGAGTTAATTTAGCTGGTTGATTCAGTGGCATAGAACACCTTAACACAAGATTAATCGGTTAATGTAATAAACCATATTATTAGAAAATTTATGACTTAGATTAGTTATTACCGTCTGAACCTAAATAGATAAAAGCGGGCATATATAGAAAGAAAGAAGGTAAAAATGAAATTAGAAAACTGTATTTTCAGTCCTAGAAACTTTGAAACATGGTTGAAATCTAGAAACGAGGATTTCTCAAAGTGATTGATTGTTTTATTGGTGATTTTTCTTTTTATTTATCGAGTAATTATAGATAATACTAAAAAAATATAGATAAATCAGTTTATCAAATTAGAAAACTCGGTTTTTTCAGTCTTTAAACTTCGAAACATTCTGGAAACAAGGAAAAGAAAGAATGTCAAAAAGTGATTTATTGGTTATTGGTTTCTATATATGGAAAAATGATAGATGGTACTAAGAAGTTATAGATAAACTAGTTTTTAATATATCTTTTATTAATGTTTATTTTTTACCTCATAAATTTTTAAAATAAAAAATATTATATTTGAGTTTTGAAAAAGAGAAGTTTTAGAGAGAAAAGATGAATGGTGTTATCAATAGCAGTCCATTCAAAAATGATAGCATGTCCACTGAAAAGGAGGTCATCAACGAACATCAAGTAGGTGATTTCAATCCATTTAAATACTCTAGGGGTGATTTCAATCCATTTAAATACTCTAGAGATTGATCCATGAACTCTACCATCCCACACTTTTCTGCTCGGGTTATCAAGGACCATGAGCAACAACATTGGAGATAGAGCACATCCATGCCTCAAACCCGTATGGGCCAAGAAGAGATGGGAAAGGAGTGCATTCATGAGGACAACAAAATTCGTGGTCTTTATGAAAGCCATAATCCAACCAATGTTAGGTGAGGACATACCTGCTTTGATCAAAATCAATTTAACAAATTCCTAGTGAATACAGTCATATGCCTTGGCCAAATTCTCCTTGAGAAGGAAAGACTTTAGATTCTTGGATTTAATGGAGTGCATAATCTCCTCAGTAATACCACTTGCATCTTGAATCTATGTACCCTCTATAAACCTGAATTGTTCCTCAGTAATATGCTTAGTTAGAATCTGATTCATCGTTCTAGTTATTAGTTTAGATATCAATTTATACATGGTGTTGCAGAGTGATATCTGAAATTTGCAAATGATTGGGGACTTACCATCTTTGTGGTGACATCTTATTGGAAACAAACTCTTACCTCTATTGCACCTGGGTACACTGATTTGGCTCCTTTGTCCAACTCGTCTGATAACGTGTGCATCACTGTCTTGAGTGCATTTAGACCAGCAACATACTGATGCATAGTGTTTGTGTTGATCACCAAGTCTGCGCTGGTGGCTATGCGCATTAACTTATCAAAGTATGTGTCTAGATCCAATCGGATTTGATTCTTTGTCTTTGCCTTGGTTAGTGTCCGAATAGATGGGATCGAATGCGCACGCACAACAACATCCATGCTTCTGAACACCCATGCATGTGAAGCCTGTAAACTGTTGATGAGTTGCGGGAGTTCCTCACAATTTTGAATTTGACTCCAAATGCATTCCTTCAGCTCTACAACCTTGGGCTTCATCAACTTGGGCAAGTGTAAAGGGGCTCCTTTGTATCTCATTGTCCATGTCTAAATGCGGTCGACGAAAATGTCCAAATCTGAAAAGATGCATGCTCTCCTAACATAATATTGATGCCAACCATTGAGATGGAGAACTGACTTATGCATGGTGCCAAATATGGAATTCAACATTTACATGACTGTCTCGAGAGACAATACCTCATTCAGTGTTTCTCTCTTCAACATATGCTCTCGTAGCATCAACCAATTCTGTTAGATGCTTGCGCACATCGGATAATATCACTCGTTCTTTAGACTACGTGGGAGATGCGTGGACATCCCGAGTAGTCACTCTGCGTGATTGTACAACTCAATGTTGTGATTCATCAAATGATATATTGTGCATCTCTACTTCTGGATTGTCTTCAAGGATCTCAGAGACTTTCTTTACTTCTGGATCTAGCGAAGTCAATGGGTTGACCACTTGGTTGTGGGGCGTGAGGTCAATATCTTGTTCTAACTCTGGCTGCTCCATCTCCGTATCCATTTGCTCAAGTATCTTTTCAATCTCTCAAGAGAAGTCCTACTCCTACGACTGCTCACCGTGTCTGCTTTGTCCCAGTTGCTCAAATGAGTGTACAACCTATATGGGTGTAGTTTCATCAGTTTGTGCATGCTTCACCTCTTACTATGTGTATCGCCACTATGCTTCCTTCTCCTTGCTGCACAAATATGGTACTTCCCAGAGTTGCTGCTTCAACTCTTGCAACACCTTCATTATTTTCTCCATCCTCTCTTTATCTCTCTGCCTTTGCATGTTTCGCCTGTCATGCCATCACCTCTTTGCCTCTATCTCCAAAGATTCTTTCTCCACAAGTGGGCCTACTTTGAATTTGTAGCTTTTTAATACCTATGCACTGCCAACAATGTTTCTCTTGCCTTTTCCATGCTCAAGTATGTTATCCCCTACTACTACTGATGATGGTGCTCTCCTAGATGCTACTTCGCTAACAATTCCGCAACTATGCTGACCAATTCATTGAGCCTGGAGAAGTTGTGGCAATATCTCCATGGGTCTTCCTTAGCCCAATGACATGTCCCTTGGATACAAGAAAATTGCACTCTCGCACAATGGTCCCTTACGAGGAAATGCAGGTTGTATGGATTGAAGTGTCTCGAGCCGAAAGTAAATAGTTTGAACTCTTCTGTCTTGGCATCAACATGCTTGAGATTATGTATCTCGTACAACCCAATCGGTAATGGAAGAGTGGATCAGGATGCCTTCTTCTTCTGATGTAGTCTAGCTGACAGTCCTGTCAACATGTGGTATGACACTTCTTGCATGACAAGCTTGTCCATGGAAAAATTTGTTTAAACATGCGGAGGCTTCTTCGTGTTGTACATCCATATGAAGGTGCCAAGAGGTGACGCATACCAATCCTCTATATTGATCAATGCCTCCATTACTACCTGCGACATGCAAGGTGGATCCTACTGTAATATCATCATGTACACTAGGGTGACAAAATAATCTGACAACTATTTGATGACTCTACGAAAGCTGCATTCAAAAAACAGACTACAGTAAATGTGTAATGCCCAACACAAGCCTGGGAATTCTTCAGGGGCACAGATTGCATCCAGAATGTATGCAGATTTGTATATCACTACTTGCTAACCTTTAGGTGGTTGTCAGGCTCCTTCTACATGTTCCTTCATCGTGTGAGCCAACATGTTGGACCAGTTACATGGTTTTCCTTCACTGGCTAGTTGGTCCAACATGATCACCCAACACTATGGGAAGGTCTTAGTGCTCTTTTGGGTGTACAAGCGACACAAAAATATGAGCAAGTACTGATATGCCTTTCCTAGTATCTTTGTCTTGTAACCTGGTTGGTTGTCATCCTGAACTATCTGGATCTTTCACCCAGCTCTTCAAGATATCCCTGGAGTTTGCATTGTTGTTGGGTCTGCTGAAGAGCGTCTTTGAAATCTCTATCCCACTAACACTACTTAGCACCATAATCTCGGGATCAATGTGCGAGACGATCTAATGTATCATGTCCATACATTGAAATGCAGGATAACAAAATACAATCTGATATAAGCCAAACTTGTGAATATTCACATAAACCTTGCAGTCTTCAAGATCTTCACCAAATGTTCCTAAGAATTTATCATTGATATCTTGCCATTTTAACTTGATGTCTTTGTCTACGAGAAACTTGGTGTCTTCATAAATCAGAAAAATCATAGACACTTGCTTAACTGCACCTCCAGTTGCAGTTTCGTCGGTGTCCTTCGACCTTGCTGTCTTGGAGGCCATTGAAACTGAACTGTTAAGAGATGGATGGACAGTTCTATGCATGGAGACATGGTGGAAATCATGGCAAGCTATATTTTAGTTGAAAAGCAAATAAAACTTGAGGACTGACAGGTAACATATGTGGGAGACAAATGGAATGGATTGCACAATTTTCATTGAGGCGCTAGGAGATTGACTACTGAAATTGTGAAAAAGATAATCCAAACTATCTAAAGGTTGGTTGGCTACTGGAATTAGGCAATGCACAATCTAGGCTAACCTATTGGGTGTTGAGATTGGAGAATGCGCAATTTCAGTCAGCAAGACATGCAAGCCCAAGGGCTGCATTGCACAATTTTCCAGCCCACCAAAGCACTGCCTCTATCCTTTGTATTTCATTGTATCTATATTTTACAATAATTACCAAATTCACTTGTATTGGGGCAAAAAAATACGAAAATTCGCCAATTGGTTCTGAGTGCGGAATAATTTGATCCGAAGTATAACGGAGTTAATTTAGCTGGCTGATTCAGAAGTATAACGGAGTTAATTTAGCTGGTTGATTCAGTGGCATAGAACACCACCTTAACACAAGATTAATCAGTTAATGTAATAAATCATATTATTAGAAAATTTATGAATTAGATTAGTTATTACCATCTGAACATAAATAGATAAAAGCGGGCATATATAGAAATAAAGAAGGTAAAAATGAAATTAAAAACTGTATTTTCACTCCTAGAAACTTTGAAACATGGTTGAAGTTTAGAAACGAGGATTTCTCAAAGTGATTGATTGTTTTAGTGGTGAGTTTTTATTTATTTATTGAATAATTATAGATAATACCAAAAAATATAGATAAATCAATTTATGAAATTAGAAAACTTCGTTTTTTCAGTCCTTGAAACTTAGAAACATTCTGGAAACCAGGAAAAGAAAGAATGTCAAAAAGTGATTTATTGGTTATTGGTTTTTATCTATGGAAAAATTATAGATGGTACTCAGAAGTTATAGATAAACTAGTTTTTAATATATGTTTTATTAATGTGTATTTCTTACCTAATAAATTTTTAAATTAAAAAAATATTATATTTGAGTTTTGAAAAAGAGAAGTTTTAGAGAGAAAAGATGAATGGTAAATTTTTTAGATGAATTTTACTTGTAATATTGTTATACTATTCAAAGTTAATAGAAGTTATTTAAACTTAAAAATAAATAAAGAAAAAACTAACAAATCCACCATTCCTTAAGATATCGGAATTCAAATTCCAACTTGGTAACTATGTATTTTACCATTCCATGCCCCTTTTTGAGGCAACCCTCCATGTATTTAATCATCCTGGTCATTAAGTGAGATACCTACACTTCTCAGATTAGCAATATACGCATCCCATTCAAAAACATCCACCCCAGGCAACTAAATATCCCTATCACAAATCCATCATTGTCACTCAATACAGATTTCATCATGTAAGAAAATCTATTTAACAAAGATAATCTCTTTACTATGCAGGAACTGAGAGATTGGGTAAGATAATGAGTGGTTTCCACCAAACCTTTTATAGGCTCCAATTGAATCTTGATTTTGGAACCATCCCCTACCTCCCAACCAACAAATCCCATCAGCCGTTGTATGTTTTTCATCATACTTTTCCATATATATGATGAAATTGTCTTCCTCCTTGCCCCTCAAGAAATTCATGCAGTGAAAAATTGCTCATACATATAGTTGTCTTTAATGACTAGTTAACATATTCCAGTCCCCGTAGTTTCCCTCCACATGTTATTTATGATGAGTGTTATGTTAAAGGAAAAGGGATCAACGATTCCCCATCCACCTTCCTCCATGGGCCTAGCAATGAGAGACCATTTGACCAAAGTTACATCCCGTGAGGTAATGTTCCAACCCAAATAAAATGCCCCATGATGGATTGTAACTTTTTAATTACCTCCCTTGGCAATAGAAAAAGGTGGATTCAATGTACCACTATACTTTTTAGAACAAATTTTAACATGATCATTCTACCTCCCATAGTCAGCCAATGGTGTTTCCAGCAATCTAGCTTCTTGTGGAACCTGTCAACTAACCAAACCCAATACTTGGTGCAATAGTTGTTAAGATTTAGATTCAAACCCAAGTATGGGAGGCCCTCATCAATATGTCTGATACCAACTCCGAATAGTAAACTTATATCCTTAATCATTGTACCTGAAATTCCAATATGAATGAGAATTGACTTCAGTCCATTCATCCATAGACTCGATCCCCTTCTAAAGGATGAAATGGTGTTATGAATAGCAGTCCATTCAAAAATGATAGCATGTCCACTGAAAAGGAGGTCATAAACGAACATCAAGTAGGTGATCTCAATCCATCTAAATACTCTAGAGATTGATCCTTGAACTCTACCATCCCGCACTTTTCTGCTCAGGTTATCGATGACCATGAGAAAAAACATTGGAGATAGAGCACATCCTTGCCTCAAACACATATGGGCCGAGAAGAAATGGGAAAGGAGTACATTCATGATGACAACAAAATTCGTGGTCTTTATGCAAGCCATAATCCAACCAATGTTAGGTGAGGACATACCTACTTTGATTAAAATCAATTGAAGAAATTCCTAGTCAATACAGTCATATGCCTTGGTCAAATCCACCTTGAGAAGGAAAGAATTTAGATTGTTGGATTTAATGGAGTGCATAATCTCTTGAGTAATACCAATTGCATCTTGAATCTATGTACCCTCTATAAACCTGAATTGTTCCTCAGTAATATGCTTAGTCAGAATCTGATTCATCCTTCCAGTTATTAGTTTAGATATCAATTTATACATGGTGTTGCAGAGTGATATCGGCCCAAAATTCGCAAATGATTGGGGACTTCCCATCTTTGTGGTGACATCTTATTGGAAACAAACTGTTACCTCTATTGCACCTGAGTACACTGATTTGGCTCCTATGTCCAACTCGTCTGATAACATGTGCATCATTATCTCGAGTGCATCTAGACCAGCAACATACTGATGCTTAGTGTTTGCGTTGATCACCAAGTCTGTGCTGGTGGCTGTGCACATTAACTTATCAAAGTACGTGTCTAGATCCAATCGGATTTGATTCTTTGTCTTTGCCTTGGTGAGTGTCCGAATAGATGGGATCGAATGCGCACGCACAACAACATCCATGCTTCTGAACACCCATGCATGTGAAGCCTGTAAACTGTTGATGAGATGCGGGAGTTCCTCACAGTTTTGAATCTGACTCCAGATGCATTCCTTCAGCTCTACAACCTTCGGCTTCATCAACTTGGGCAAGTGTAAAGGGGCTCCTTTGTATCTCATTGTCCATGTCTAAATGCGGTCGACGAAAATGTCCAAATCTGAAAAGATGCCTGCTCTCCTAACATAATATTGATGCCAAACATTGAGATGGAGAACTGACTTATGCATGGTGCCAAATATGGAATTCAACGTTTACATGACTGTCTCGAGAGACAATACCTCATTCAGTATTTCTCTCTTCAACTCCACTCTGGAGGATGCTGTAATATGATCTCCTCCCTACTTGGCTATCCGTAACTCCTTAGCCATTCATTTTTTCTCTGCTATCAAAAAGCAAACACTCAAGCTAGTAGCTTCAGCATATGCTCTCATAGCATCAACCAATTCTGCTAGATGCTTGCGCACCTCAGATAAGATCACTCGGTCTTCAGACTCCACAGGAGATGAATGGACATCCTGAATAGTCACTTTGCATGACTGTACAAATCAATGTTGTGACTAGTCGAATGATATAATGTGCATCTCTACTTTTGGATTGTCTTCAAGGATCTGAGTATCTCCTTGATCACTCATGACTTACCTTACTTCTAGATCTAGTGAAGTCGGTGGGTTAACCACTTGGTTATGGTGTGTGAGGTCAATATCTTGTTCTAACTCTGGCTTCTCCATCTCCATATCCATCTGCTCAAGTATCTTTTCAATCTCTCAAGTTAAGTCTTATTCCAACGACCGCTCACCGTGTCTATGTTGTGCCAATTGCTCGAATGAGTCTACAACTTGTATAGGTGTAGTTTCATCAGTTTGTGCATGTTTCACCTCTTGTTGTGTCTATCGCTACTGTGCTTCCTTCTCCTTGCTGCACAACTCTTGTTCTTCCTAGAGTTGCTACTTTAACTCTTGCAATGCCTTCATTGTTTTCTCCATCTTCTGTTTGTCTCTTTGCCTTTGCGTTTTCCTCCTGTCACACTATTGCTTCTTTGCCTCTATCTCCAAAGATGATTTCTCCACAAGTGGGCCTTCTTTGAATTTGCAGCTTTGTTATACCTTTGCACTGTCAACAATGTTTCTCTTGCTTTTGTCATGCTCAAGTATGTTATCCCATGCTGTTGATGATGATGGAGCTCTCCTAGATGCTACTTCACTAACCATTCTACAACTATGTTGACCAATTCATTGAGCCTGAAGAAGCGGTGGCAATATCTCCATGGGTCTTCCTTGGCCCAATGACACGTCCCTTGGATACAAGAAAATTGCACTCTCACACAATGGTCCTTTACGATGAAATGTGGATTGTATGGATTGAAGAGTCTCGGGCCGAAAGTAAATATTTTGAACTCTTCTGCCTTAGCATCAACATGCTTGAGATTATTATCTCATACAACCCGATCTATAATGGAAGAGTGGGTTAGGATGCCTTCTTCTTCCGATGTAGTCTAGCTGACGGTCATGTCAAGATGTGGTACGAAACTTCTTGTAGGACAAGCTTGTCCATGGAAAACTTTGTTGAAACATGCAGAGGCTTCTTCATGTTGTACATCCCTATGAAGGTGCCAAAAGGTGATGCATACCAATCCTCTATATCCATCAATGCCTCCATTACTGCCTGCAACATGCAATGTGGATCCTACTCTAATATCATCTTGTACGCTAGGGTGACAAAATAGTCTAACTACTTTGTGATGACTCTACGGAAGTTGCATTCAGAAAACAGACTGCAGTAAATATGCACAGAGGTTTTCATTGATATCCATGGCTAACAAAAGCCTGGGAATTTTTCAGGGGCACAAATTGCATCCAAAATGTATGCAAACATGTATGTCACTACTTGCAGACCTTTGGGTGGTTGTTGGGCTCCTTTTACATGTTCCTTCGTCGTGTGAGCCAACATGTCAGACCAGTTGCATGGTTTTCCTTCACTAGAAATGCAAAGAGCATTAAGAACTGGATCACGGATTTTACACTTTTAAGTCTTTCCTATATTTTTTAACTGGACGAAGTGTATTAATTTTGAAAGAAAATCTATTGTCTTGAGTGCATCTAGACCAGCAACATATTGATGCATAGTGTTTGTGTTTATCACCAAGTCTGTACTGGTGGCTATGAGCATTAACTTATGAAAGTACGTGTCTAGATCCAGTCAGATTTGATTCCTTTTCTTTGCCTCGGTGAGTGTCCCAATAGATGGGATTGCATTCGCACACACAACAAAATCCATGCTTATGAACACCCACGAATGTGAAGCCTGTAAACTGTTGATGAGCTACGGGAGTTCCTCATAGTTTCGAATCTGACTCCGGATGCATTCGTTTAGCTCTACAGCCTTAGACTTCATCAACATGGGCACGTGTAATGGGGCTCCTTTGTATCTCATTGTCCTTGTCTAAATGCGGTTGACGGTAGTGTCCAAATCTGAAAAGATGCACGCTCCCCTAGCATAACGTTGAAGCCAACCATTGAGATGGAGAACTTACTTATCCATGGTGCCAAATATGGAATACAACACTTGCATGACTGTCTCGAGAGACAATACCTCATTCAATATTTATCTCTTCAACTCTGCTTAGAGGATGCTGTAATATGTTCTCATCCTTGCTTGGTTATCTGCAACTCCTTAGCCATTCACTTGTTCTTTGCTATCAAGAAGTGAACACTCACACTGGTAGCTTCAAAATATGCTCTCGTATCATCAACCAATTCCGCTAGATGCTTGCACACATCAGATAATATCGTTCATTCTTTAGACTACGTGGGAGATGCATGGACATCCCGAGTAGTCACTCTGCGTGATTGTACAACTCAATGTTGTGATTCATCGAATGATATATTATGCATCTCTACTTCTGGATTGTCTTCAAGGATCTTAGTATCTCCTTGATCACTCAGGAATTGCTTTACTTCTGGATCTAGCGAAGTCAATGGGTTGACCGCTTGGTTGTGGGGCGTGAGGTCAATATCTTGTTCTAACTCTGGCTGCTCCATCTCCGTATCCATCTACTCAAGTATCTTTTCGATCTCTCAAGTGAAGTCCTACTCCTACAACTTCTCACCATGTCTGCTTTGTGCCAGTTGCTCAAATGAGTCTACAACCTATATGGGTGTAGTTTCATCAGTCTATGCATGCTTCACGTCTTACTATGTGTATCATTACTATGCTTCCTTCTCCTTGCTGCACAAATATTGTACTTCCCAGAGTTGCTGCTTCAACTCTTGCAACACCTTCATTATCTTCTCCATCCTCTGTTTATCTCTCTGCCTTTGCATGTTTCGCCTGTCATGCCATCACCTCTTTGCCTCTATCTCCAAACATTCTTTCTCCACAAGTGGGCCTACTTTGAATTTGTAGCTTTTTAATACCTTTGCACTGCCAACAATGTTTCTCTTGCCTTTTTCATGCTCAAGTATGTTATCCCCTACTACTACTGATGATGGTGCTCTCTTGGATGCTACTTCGCTAACCATTCCACAGCTATGCTGACGAATTCATTGAGCCTGGAGAAGTTGTGCCAATATCTCCATGGGTCTTCCTTAGCCCAATGACATGTCCCTTGGATACAAGAAAATTGCACTCTCGCACAATGGTCCCTTACAAGGAAATGCAGGTTGTATGGATTGAAGTGTCTCGAGCCGAAAGTAAATATTTTGAACTCTTCTGTCTTGGCACCAAAATGCTTGAGATTATGTATCTCGTACAACCCAATCCGTAATGGAAGAGTGGATCAGGATGCCTTCTTCTTCTAATGTAGTCTAGCTGACAGTCCTATCAAGATGTAGTATGACACTTCTTGCATGACAAGCTTTTCCATGGAAAACTTTGTTTAAACATGCAGAGGCTTCTTCGTTTTGTACATCCATATGAAGGTGCCAAGAGGTGACGCATACCAATCCTCTATATCGACCAATGCCTCCATTACTGCCTGCGACATGCAAGATGGATCCTACTGTAATATCATCTTGTACACTAGGATGAAAAAATAGTCTGACAGCTATGTGATGACTCTACGGAAGCTGCATTCAGAAAATAGACTACAATAAATGTGTAATGCCCAACACAAGCCTAGGAATTCTTCAGGGGCATAGATTGCATCTAGAATGTATGCAGATTTGTATATCACTACTTGCTGACCTTTGGGTGTTTGTCAGGCTCCTTCTACATGTTCCTTCATCGTGTGAGCCAACATGTCGGACCATTTACATGGTTTTCCTTCGCTAGCTAGTTGGTCCAACATGATCACCCAACACTATGGGAAGGTCTTAGTGCTCTTTTGGGCGTACAAGCCACACGCAAATATGAGCAAGTACTGATATGAATTTCCTAGTATCTTCGTCTTGTAACCTGGTTGGGTGTCATCCTGAACTATCTGGATCTTTTACCCAGCTCTTCAAGGTATCCCTTGAGTTTGCATTGTTGTTGGGTCTACTGAAGAGCGTCTCTAATATGATCACCAATTGCGATAAGTGTTACATATGTTGATAGTACTATGCCCTGAAGGTAGAAATCTTTGTCCCACTAACACTTCTTAGCACCATCGTCTCAGGATCAGTGTGCGAGACGATCTAATGTATCATGTCCATGCATGGAAATGCAGGATAACAAAATACAATCTGATATAAGCCAAACTTGTGAATATTCACATAAACCTTGCAGTCTTCAAGATCTTCACCAAATGTTCCTAAGAATTTATCATTGATATCTTGCCATTTTAACTTGATGTATCTGTCTACGAGAAACTTGGTGTCTTCATAACTCAGCAAAATCCTAGACACTTGCTTAACTGCACCTCTAGTTGCAGTTTCGTCGGTGTCCTTCGACCCTGTTGTCTTGGAGGCCATTGAAACTGCACTGTTAAGTGATGGATGAACACGTGCTATGCATGGAGACATGGTGAAAATCATGGAAAACTATATTTTAGTTGAAAAGAAAATAAAACTTGAGGACTGACAGGTAACATACGTGGGAGAGAGATGGAATGGATTGCACAATTTTCAGTGAGGCGCTAGGAGACTGATTACTGAAATTGTGAAAAAGATAATCCAAACTACTTAAAGGTTGGTTGGCTACTGGAATTAGGCAATGCGCGATCTAGGCTAACCTATTGGGGGTTGAGATTGCAAAATGCGTGATTTCAGTCAGCAAGGCATGCAAGCCCAAGGGCTGCATTGCGCAATTTTCCAACCCACCAAAGCACTGCCTCTCAGAGTTCCATAAGGTAAGCCTAGAGTATAGTGTTTGGCGAGTTTTGTGTATTTTTTAGCAGGAAGGTAGAGCCTTCCCTCTTAGAAGTGCACAATTTTGTCTGGGCAAGGAAAAGCCCGGGCGAAGGTTGCCCAGATCCGCTGATAGCTGACTGAAAACATGTGAATCTTCGAATGCATGGAGAAACTAAGTGTAAGAAAGAGTGAATGACCATTCACGCAAACAACAAATTCAAGATTTAGAAAATGGGAAAACATGTATGTGCGTGAGACGGGTTGTCGTATCGACAACCGTCAATGAAAAACAGTCTCATGCATGTGACAACAGTGAGATGAAAATGAAAAGTGAAATGGTTCTTATATAGTCTAACATGCATGCAAAGGAAAAAAACATTCACAGAAGTCAAGCAAAGGACACTCACACAAGACAAAACACAAAAAGTGATAGAAATGTTGCAAAAGACATGTAAAGCGAACTTACCCGAAAATAGTTAAGCAGAATGTGCTAAAGACTCCTAGATGTGTTGTGGGATGTCAGAGCTCCAAGATCAATGTTTAGAATGAGATTTATAATGTTGAATAAATAAGTTTGATGCTCATGACGCGCATGCCAAAATTCTAGGAAAAAGCCACACTTAAAGGGAAGTTTCTAAAACAATCTTTACATGTAACCTATAATTGCTAAAAATAGACCCCTAAAATCTAGTGATGCTTTTTGCATGTTTATTCTTCTATATCAGGAAAATAAACCCAGGCATGCAAATCAAATTTTTTGGGTCTGGGAGGGAACCGTCAACCTAAAAGAACATGCAACAACCTGAACCCTGGAAGGAAAATTTTTGTAGTTTCTGGGCCGAGCTGTGCTGGATGTCCCTGAGGGCTTATGCAATTTCTGGGGTAAACAGGTGACTCTCTCCCAAAATTATGCAATTTCTAGGCTAAGGCCTAGTGCCAGGCCAGATTGCGAAATTTCCTATCAGAAGCCTGTGTGACTGTTCTATACAATTTTGGAGTTCAGTAGGCTGCTCCACATATTTGTGTAATTACTCGAGGGAAGGTTGGTTCCTCTCTAGAATTGCACAATTTTTGTTGCGAAGGTTGGTTCCCCTGTAGAATTTCAAAATTTTCTAGGGGAGCTACTGAGCTAGCAAATAACTTAATTCTAGGATGGAAGCTTATGAAGGGAGTGAAGCAAACTGACACCCATAGGTTTTCAAGCCATTGAAAATTAGCTAAAGCCTATGTACTTGACAGTGAAAGGCATGTTGCTAAGGATGGTTGGTAGGTACGCTCCAAAACGAATCTAAGGAAAAAAATTGGAGGGTAGTTGTAGCCACCTACAATAGTGTTATAAATGTACTAAACTAGATTAATATGAGATATGTGAAATATACCCTTTCGTTATGGTAACTGGGGGAGGCGTTGGAAACATAGTTTTGATCCATTTTGACGAAGATTTATGGATCTAGCTTTGGTTGTTCACCCAAGATCACATTATGACTTGGGAAGTCTCAAGTGTGGGAGAGACATTGGGCCTTCACTTTGAGGTCTTTACTACTATTGTAAGTGTTATTTTTTCCCTTTCTACTCGCTTTTAGAGCATATTATCATTCTTCCTTTGTCACAATCACTTGAATTATGGTCATCACATGCTGGTGACGCGTGATGTTGTTAAATTCAACATGTTTACTTTATTTAATGAGTTATTTGAGCTATATATTTGTTCTTCTATTGTGAGTGTTGAATCATGTAACCTAGAAAATATCTAGTAACCCAAATCATTAGTTTTCATATCTATGCATCCCTAGGATAATATATGCCACATGGTTTTTGTTGCTAGGTGAGTTGATATGGATCAATGTTGGTGTTTCAAGATGTCTCCTAGGTGGCTTGATATGGCTCCCAGGTTAGACAAGGAAGGCACGAACTCACACTCAGTGCTCCGGTGAAATGCAAAGTGCAACTACATACAGCATAGTAACAATTGAATATTTAGCGAACTTCGAGCTTTTGGAAAGTGGCATGCATATTTTTATGCATTCCCTATCATGAAAATATCATATGCCAACATGCAAGTATTTACCCATATCAACGAGGGGTGTATTTGTTAACGGGATACTGCTCTACTCTTTTGATAAACTGTAATTATTTAACAAGTCCATGTCCTTAGGTGCTATTCACGCTTCAATATACCCTCCCCTATATTATATAACCTCTATCAAAATTAAAGGTTAAAGGTCAATATTAGTCAAGGAAACAATCAATCTATGTATTGTAGAGTTGTTCAAATTGTCCAATATGTTGGTGTATATTGTAGTTTAATGACCAAACATATTGCAATTGCCCCAGATATTGCTAAGGAAACGTCGTAAGACATAAATTCGAGAAAACAGAAGATCACTGAATATATTCAAATCTAGTAAATAAAGAGAAATCACTTACATAATGCCAAAATTACAGATTCTATAACACTTCCAGCATAGATTTCCTCTCAATATTCAAATATGCTATTTCAAGTTCAAATGGGAAGAAAAATCATGACAGAAGATCACTGAATATTTTCAAATCTAGTAAATAAAGAGAAATCACTTACATAATGCCAAATTTACAGATTCTATAACATTTCTAGCATAGATTGCCTCTCAATCTTCAAAGATGCTAATTCAAGTTCAAATAGGAAATATTTGATAAAAAAGATGCTCTTTTCAATATTGAACTATCTCACTTGATCAAAATATTACAGTCTTTTACCACTTTCTCTTAAGGTGATTGAATTTTCCTTTTCTTGTGCTTCTTAAAATATTTTGGGAATTTGGATTGGTTTGTGACATATGAAGTTTATTCAAAGATTTTTCCCAATGCTTCAAGAAAATAATTTTCATTTTTTGCTTCACATTGTTCAATTCAGATTCTTTGGAAAAGTTATGAACCTAGACCATGCTTGCTAGGGATCCATCTTGGCTAAGACAAGGGAAATTTATGAGCCTACACCATGACTAATGGGGATCCATCTTGGCTAAGACAAAGGAAAACTATGAGCCTACACCATGTGTAATGTGGATCCATCATGGCTAAGACAAAGGAGTTAATTGTACGAAAAGCCTTTTATGGTCCTTTGCGGTTTTATGATTTGAAAAAACATTCTTTAAACTATTGTTGTATTAGCCAAAATTGGAATATTAAATATTTTTTAAACACCTAATATAAGCATATTAACCCAGATTGACTTCATAACCAAAATATGTACTTGAAGTCATAATCAAGATATGTATGGTTCATAGCTAGAGTGAGATGAATCATTCTACTTATATTGGTGGTTAATATTTTTAAAAACATTTGCAATGTGTTTCCTTTGCTTCCCAATATGATTACTATTAAGTAGTTTTTAAACCCTTAATATAAACATATTAATGATGATAAGTTTAAGTGATTGTGCTTTTTTATATTGCTATAGAATTGACAAATGACATGTAAAAATAATATTATTGATATTACATGGTGTGTAATTCAATTGACTTTAACATATTAAAAATAAATAAATAAATTTACTATGAGTTATAAATAACATAAATCTATATCAAATTTATATAGAGAAAAATAAAATAATTTAAATATTTTTTTTCATATATATATAATTTAAGGTATTATAGAGATTTCTAATTCTTTCAATATATAATACATAATTGCCATGAATCTACTTATATTTCTAGTCAATATATTTAAAAATATTTCAATGTGTTTTTTTAATTCACCATATTATTATTAATAAATATTTTTTAAACTCATAATATAAACATATTAACCATGATAAGTTTAAGTGATTGTGTGAAAAAATACAATAATTTAAATATTTCTTTTTCAAATATTAACTTAATGTATGATAGGTTTTTTATTTCCAAATGATACAAGTAGCATGGGATGAGAGTTTTCAGTGCATTCATTCATAGTTATCCTCCACAATTCATATTTATCCTCCCCAATCCCAAACACAGAATTTTAAAAAACAGATGCAACATATGTGTACCGGAGAAAGCCAACCTATACCTTCATATTAATCACTTTGGCCAAAAGTTTTTTAAAAGCAAATGAAAGTGGAAGAAAAATCCAAAATATATAGAAACCTAAAGCAAAAATGCTAAGTTATATATAGAAATCCCAAAGCAAAATGCGAAAATATATATATATATATATATAGAAACCTCAAGCAGAAATGCGAAATTATAAATACAGAAACCTAAAGCAGAAATATGAAATTATATATATAGAAAACAGAAACATAAAGCAAAATTAAGAAATTATATAGATCCAGTAGAATGCAAAATTGTATATTGACTGTGGGGTAAATATAGTTATATATGGAATTAATATTGGAATGAATACCAAAATAAAACCACATTCCTAAATCTGAGATTCCTTGTGTGCATATTTTAGATAATGTCAGAGATATCTACATAAATGCACATTTTCGGTTCTTTGAGTAACATATAGACATTAAGTATACAGTACCAAAGGCTACATGCACCAAGTGTAGCTATAGTTGCTTCGGCTCTGCCATGGGAGAAAAGGCCAACAAAAAGGTGTTGTCGGAATCTTTGTATTCCAAGTTAAAAAGGCGCACCTTCATATTAATCACTTCGGCCACAAAAATCTAAAAAGCAAATGAAAGTGGATGAAAATTCCAAAATATACAGTAACCTAAAGCAGAAATGCTAGATTATATATAGAAAACCCAAAGCAAAATGCAAAAAATATATATACAGAAACCTCAAGTAGAAATGCGAAATTATAAATATAGAAACCTAAAGCAGAAATGTGAAATTATATATACAGAAAACAGAAACATAAAGAAAAAATAAGAAATTATATAGATCCAGTATAATGTGAAATTGTATATTGACCATGGGGTAAATACAGTTATATATGGAAATAATATTGGAATGAATACCAAAATAAAACCACATTCCTAAATCTGAGATTCCTGGTGTGCATATCTGAGATAATGTGGGAGATATCTACATAAACGTACAATTTCAGTTCTTTGAGTAACACATAAACATTAAGTATATAGTACCAATGGCTGCATGCGACTAAGTATAGCTGTAGTTGCTTCGGCTCTGCCATAGGAACAAGACCAATAGAACGGTGTTATCAGAATTTTTTCATTCCAAGTTAAAAAGGCGCACCTTCATATTAATTACTTTGGCCATAAAAATCTTAAAAGCAAATGAAAGTGGAAGAAAAATCCAAAATAAGTAGAAATGCTAAATTATATATAGAAAACCCAAAGCAAAATACGAAAATATATATACAGAAACCTCAAACAGAAATGCGAAATTATAAATACAGAAACCTAAACTAGAAATGTGAAATTATATATACAGAAAAAAGAAACATAAAGCAAAAATAAGAAATTATATAGATCCAGTAGAATGCAAAATTGTATATTGACCATGGGGTAAATACAGTTATATATGGAATTAATATTGGAATGAATACCAATATAAAACCACATTCCTAAATCTGAGATTCCTCGTGTGCATATTTGAGATAATGTGGGAGATATCTACATAAAATTACATTTTCGGTTCTTTGAGTAACATATATGTTGGGAATTTCTGATAATTCCAAACAAAACTGACCAAAACAGAACAATACTCTATTTTAACACAGCGGAAATAAAAATCGTTTGCGGAATACAGTGTTTCAGCAATGCTGAAACTGGTGTTTCAGCTACACTCTGTTTTGACACCTCGTAACAAAAGAATATTTTCTGATTACGGTGTTTCAGCAACAAACAAAAAAACTTCTATTTATAAACAGTAAACCAACTGATACAAATTTGTCTTCCTCACATAGAGGGATTTTCACAATTGCTATTACAAAACATCTTCCTCTTAACAGAGGGATTCACCAATTTATGCTGAAGAGCATCTTCCTCTTAACAAATGGATTCACCAATGACTATGCTGAAAAACGTCTTTCTCTTGACACAAGGATTCACCAAGGAACGCTTCGGTTCCACACAAATAGCATCCTCCTTCTAATAGAGGGATTCTCCAACATGCCTTCTTCAGAGGCACTTCAATCTGTGTCTTACATTCATTTAGCACATACACGCTGTAGCGTATTGCCTTTTGTTTTCTCAACAGAACAACTGCAAAGATTTCACGCTGCTGTGTTTTCTTTGCATTACATTTCACTTGCGCTACTGTGCATTCCCTTCCTGTTGTTTTCACAATGGACAATAACCAAAACTTCACGTTGTTGCATGCTCCCCTTCATTGATTAAAATCACACTGCTACTGTGTCGCACTTGCATTTCAGATGCAAACAATAAAAATTGTGCTGTTGCGTTTCTACCCTCTCTCACAACAAACAATCACAAAACAAATTACATTCAAATCTGTACTGCTGTGCATTTCACTATTCTGAAAGCATTTTTCTTCACGCTGCTGCGTGCTCTCCTCTGCTCTCTATATCATCTACACTATTGTGTCTACACATATATAGTGCAATAGGGGTCATAATAGTCCATCAACCACTTCAACTCTCTTACAGAGTCTCTGCTGCAATCTACGACTCATAATGAATGAAATCTGATCTTTCTAACATTTTGTTGTGCTTCTTGAGTCGGTTGTGTGGAAACCCATAGCTGATAAATGTTGCGGCCAGCTCAAGGCTGGTTCTTTTCACTTTTGGCCATTCTGCTATTTAATGTGGTTGTTTAGAAGTAATGGCATAGCGGTGGATCTGATCTTCCTCCTTCGGGAACACAAAAACAATTAAAGGGTGAAAAGACATTAACGGCGGTGGCTTAAAAGAACGGGAATAAATGTGGGGTGTCGGATCAGGACAAATAAATAAAGTAGTTGCTGCTGTTCAACTGCTCACTGCAGTTGAAATTATAAATTCAACACTCCCCTTTAATTTCAACTGCTGGGTTATCAGTCATAGCCAGAAACTTCATTAAAAACTCGAAACTTTTCTTCCTTTTTGTATCAGCTTCCTTTCATCGCTTTCACTGTTGTGTTCAGGTGCTCCAATCATGTAATATCTTCTTTCTTTTTGTCTCAAGCAAGAAAATATTTGCATCTCCAAGCTATCTTGCAAACTTTTCTTCTCTGCTTTTATGGCAGATTTAATTTCATATCTTTCCCCTATAAGAAGATCTTCATCAAAGAATAACTGTTAATATAATTCAGCAATAATGATAAAAAATTAAAGGCTCCCCCTAAGTGTATGCATCATCTTCATTCAGCAAAATCTTCTCAAAAGAAACTTAGATTGTTTGGGGAGCTCGAAGGACTTTCGAACTATATTTCCTTCCTTCTCCATACTTGTGTAACTTTCTCCTTTTGCATGGGTCTAGCTTGTGTAAGAGCCCATGTTAAGTTATAATCACGTGCCATATGCCCGATGTTATGACACTTGAAACATTCTACATTGTTCATGAATAAGGTTTCATGATTTCTTTCTGTAAAATTGTTTCTTGGAGGTTGTCGGAGACCATAACATCTATCTCTATGAAATGCTCTACCGTCTTTTGCCATATGACCAAATTTTGAATAAGAATAACAATAACCAAAAAATGAACTTTGGTACCTGGTAGATGGTGGTTTCCTTGATGTACTTCTGAAGCTCTTCTGCCTTGAGATCCTTTGATGATAACCATTGCCTCTTGCCTCTTTGACATCATCAACATTTCTTCTTGGAGCTGGTTTTCTACTTGGAGTAGGATTTCTTCTATTGTAGCCTTGATTTTTCTCCTTGCCTTTGCTGGAACTAGGAGCATCACAATTTCTTTTTGCCTTCTTCACATCTCCTTTTCTTAAATAATTTTCATTCTTGCTTGAGGGTTCACCTACATACCCGAGTCCTGATTTATCAGATGGAGATCTGTGATAGTTGAGCATGTCATCTAAGGCTTGAGAGATCTTCATGATTTTGTTCATCCCTTCAACCTTTTTCTTGAGGAGGACAATCTCTTCTTCCAATCTTTCACACTCATTATTCTTCTTTGTAAGTTGTTCCTTAGTTTCTTCCTTGCTACCAGTAGCTTCAGCTGCTACTATTTTAAGGGAGATGATATCTGACTTCATTTTGGAGATTTCTTCATTCTTTTCTTGATTGCTCTCCATTCTCTTCTCAGCTTCTTGTGTCTGTTTCCCAGCTTCTTGTAATTTAGACTTGAGGGAGGAGACCTCTACCTTGTACTGTCCAATCTCGTCTACAAGTTTGTTCACTCTCGTGTGCCTTTGTTCAAGTTGACTTGACAAGGTATCTTCCTCGTTCTTTGCTTTATTCAATTGATTTGTCATGGATATTACTTCTTCATGATGCTTCATTTTGCCTTGATCAAGTTCCTTCTTAATCTTGGCGAGCTCTTCATCCCTTTCTTGTACTTGAAGCTTGATGAGGTCAACCTTCTCATTTTCAGCTTCTATGATGGGTTCAGAATTTCCTTCTTGACTGATGGTCATGGTCAATGATCCCTTTGTGTGAAGGTCATGAAGTCTGTCCCATATATCCTTTACTGATGAATATTTTCCTAGATTCTGAGAATCAGGCAACCCATCCAAGATTATCTTTGCTGCTTTTTCGTTGTACTCCTTGGATTCTCTATCCTTCTTGCTATCATCAATCATTGATTCTCAGATTTCAATCCCTTGAGACTGTAAGACAGTCCTCATTTTTACTTCCCATATATAAGAGTTCCCATTGAACCTTGAAGCCTCAAATAGAAAGCTTTCAAGTTGATTATCTTTTCTTTTAGTAGTAGAGTGAGACACATTTTTAGGACAATTGGTAACTTTCTTCTTTGACCTCTCCATTTGACTGTGTATTAAAAAATCACTGACTTTCTTGGACAATCTTCACTGTTGAAGACACAAAAGGAACTTGAGAAATACCATGGATTCTTTTGACTGAGTCTTCACTCTGCTGAGGTTCTCCAGCAAGAAATCCTTACTTCAGCTTCTTTGACGTCTTAAAAGAGCCTCGACAAGCTCTGGTACCATGTTGGGAATTTCTGATAATTCCAAACAAAACTAACCAAAACAGAACAATACTCTATTTTAACACAACGGAAATAAAAATCATTTGTGGAATACGGTGTTTAACCAATGATAAAACTGGTGTTTCAGCAACGCTGAAACTGGTGTTTCAAAAACACTCTGTTTTGACGCCTCGTAACAAAAAAAATATTTTTTGATTATGGTGTTTCAGCAACACACCAAAAAAATTCTATTTATAAACAGTAAACCAACTGATAGAAATTCGTCTTCCTCACATAGAGGGATTTTCACAATCGATATTACAAAACATATTCCTCTTAATAGAGGGATTCACCAATTTATGCTGAAGAGCATCTTCCTCTTAATAGATGGATTCCCTAATGACTATGCTGAAAAACATCTTCCTCTTGATAGAGGGATTCACCAAGGAACGCTTCGGTTCCACACAAATAGCATCCTCCTTCTAAAAGAGGGACTCTCCAACATGCCTTCTTCAGAGGCACTTCAATCTGTGTCTTACATTCATTTAGCACATACACGCTACAATGTATTGCCTTTTGTTTTCTCAACATAACAACTGCAAAGATTTCACGCTGCTGTGTCTTCTTTGCATTACATTTCACTTGCGCTATTGTGCATTCCCTTCCTGTTGTTTTCACAATGGACAATAACCAAAACTTGACGCTGCTGCGTGCTCCCCTTCATTGATTAAAATCGCACTTCTACTGTGCCTCACTTGCATTTCAGATGAAAACAATAAAAATTGTGTTGCTGCGTTTCTACCCTCTCTCACAACAAACAATCACAAAACAAATTACATTCAAATCTACACCGCTGTGCATTTCACTATTCTGGAAGCATTTTTCTTCACGCTGCTGCGTGCTCTCCTCTGCTCTCTATATCATCTACACTGTTGTGTCTACACATATATAGTGTAATAGGGGTCATAACAGTCCATCAACTGCTTCAACTCTCTGACAGAGTCTCTGCTGCTCATAATGAACGAAATCTGATCTTTCTGACATTCTGTTGTGCTTCTTGAGACAGTTGTGTTGAAACCCATAGCTGATAAATGCTGCGGTCAGCTCGAGGCTGGTTCTTTTCACTTTTGGCCATTCTGCTCTTTAATGCGGTTGTTTAGAAGTAATGGCATAGCGGTGGATCTGATCTTCCTCCTTCGGGAACACAAAAACAATTAAAGGGTGAAAAGACATTAATGGCAGTAGCTTAAAAGAACGGGAATAAATGTGGGGCGTCGGATCAGGACAAATAAGTAAAGTAGCTGCTGCTGTTCAACTATTCACTGCAGATGAAATTATAATTTCAACAATATAGACATTAAGTATATAGTACCAACGGCTACATGCACCAAGTGTAGCTGTATTTGCTTCGGCTCCGCCATGGAAAAAGGGCCAACAAAACGGTGTTGTCGGAATCTTTGTATTCCAAGTTAAAAAGGCGCACCTTCATATTAATCATATCGGCCATAAAAATCTAAAAAGGAAATGAAAGTGGATGAAAATTCCAAAGTATACAGAAACCTAAAGCAGAAATGCTAAATTATATATAGAAAACCCAAAGCAAAAGGAAAAAATATATATACAAAAACCTCACGCAGAAATGCGAAATTATAAATACAGAAACCTAAAGCAGAAATGTGAAATTATATATACAGAAAACGGAAACATAAAGAAAAAATAAGAAAGTATTATTCCAAGTTAAAAAGGTGCACCTTCAGATTGATCACTTTGGCCATAACAATTTAGAAAGCAAATGAAAGTGGAAGAAAATTCCAAAATATACAGAAACCTAAAGCAGAAATATAAATTATATATAGAAAATCCAGAGCAAAATGCGAAAATTTATATACAGAAACCTCAAGAAGAAATGAAACATTATAAATACAGAAACCTAAAGAAGAAATGTGAAATTATATATACAGAAAATATAAACATAAAGCAAAAATAAGAAATTATATAGATCCAGTAGAATGCGAAATTGTATATTTACCATGGGGTAAATACAACTATATATGGAATTAATACTGGAATGAATACCAAAATAAAACCACATTCCTAAATCTGAGATTCCTGGTCTGCATATCTGAGATAATGTGGGAGATATCAACGTAAACGTAGATTTTCGGTTCTTTGAGTAACATATACACTAAGTATACAATACCGACGGTTGCATGAACCAAGTGTAGCTGTATTTTCTTCGCCTTGGCCATGGGAACAAAGGCCAACAGAATGATGTTGTCAGAATCTTTGTATTCCAAGTTAAAAAGGCGCATAAAGCAAAAAAAGAAGAGAAAGTATTCCAGGCTGATCCCTTCCTCAAACTAAGATGTAAAGATTACCCCAACCGCATTATCAGTGCCAATTCAGAGGAGTTCATAAAGATCATTTCAGTTTCTCAAGATCAAGAATTGAATCCTGTAATTGTTTCATCTCTTGGAAAAGCAATATCCAGTAAGAAATAGCCCGCCAAGAAGAAGAAAAATCCATTAGACTTCGGTGTAGCAGAAATTAAGGTCAAATCGCAATACGCTAAAGATATTTCTGTCAATTCACTCGAATTAGAAACTTGTACTGAAGAGTTAGGTCCAAAGAAGATTTCCGTTGAAGAGAGCAGGTTACAGAGAGAATTTTGAATCATCGGTTGTTGGTTCAAAACTCCACAGCATCTGGGTTCCCAACTGTAAGCAACCATAGGGACTTCGAATTGTAGTACATGAATAACGATTATAACAAAGATAATGGCACCGAACATAATAACTATAGTAACATTTGGAAACTAGTCAAAACCCATGATTGCAGAACTCGAGCATAACGTAGAAACAGTTAAGGTAGTTTCATAGCAAATATATACCATGCCCATTAATTAACTGCGAGACAATTCGTGAGGGCAGATCTTCCATCAAGTCAGAGAAATAGTTATGAAATCATCAAAACAACATAGTAGAAATAGTTAAGGTAGTTTCATAGCAAGTATATACCATGACCGTTAATTAACTGCGAGCCAGTTCACGAGGGAAAATCTTCCATCAAGTCAAAGAAACAATTATGAAATAATCGAAACAGTTACGAAATCATACGATGGCTAAGAATGATTTAATCGTTTAACAACAGACCTCACGATGGAGAATGGTGCAAGGTGTCATTTAACCATGTCTTTTTCAGATGGAATACCTTGCATAATAATAATGTGAATCTATGTATTCTCTTTCTAATATAAATGATGTTATTCCATGTTTTATTTCTTAATAAAGTACTTATACTATAGTTTTCCTTTCTGGTACAAATTAGTAGGTAGGGCCCTCTACTTGGTTTGTGTTGCAAATTCACTTATTTCTTAGTTAGGTTAGCTAATTAGATATATTTGTATTTTTATTAATGTTTTACAAATCAATATTTTAATTCACTATCATTTTAGTTGTTGAACTTTCATATGTCCTTTATTGCAAAAGTGTGGATTCCCTATGGAGGTTACACACTAAAAGGTTGAATAACAATAAGTGGTTTTTAAAGAATTACAAAATTATTTGATGCATTTAATGAAAACAATGTATTATATTCGGAGCTCGTAAATTTCTCTTCTAAACATAAGTAGGTTTACCAACAAACCTTTAGTATTTTATTGTCTTCCTAATTGAACTTTATCTTTTAATTGTAAAGTGTGGATTACCCTACAAAAGTTAGGAATTAAAGGTTGAAGAATGAAAGTGCTTCTTAATGAATCATAGAACCATTTAATATCTCTAATGCTAAACAATGGACTATGATTGAAGTATGCAAACTGCTTTTGAAAACATAATCCTAGTGATAAAAAAAAAATTGTTTGTAGCCTTCTAATTTATAGCATGATTGAGTTTTATTTCCAGTGGGCTATCAAGAAGCAATAGGGATCAAATCTCTTGAGCTGTGAATCTCTTATAGAGTGCAATATAAAAAAATTCATTGTTTAAATTGTATTTTTGAATGCATAAATGGATTCAATGTCTTGAAAACCTTCGTGAACAATTGGCTTGTATAGAATGCACAAGTTAAACTTCCAATTCCAATAAATATTTTCTATATTTCAAATGACTAAAAACTATATCTAAAAAGGGACCAAAATGAGAATAATGAGAGAGTAAGAACTGTAGTTAAAATGTTTATTAATAATTATGTTTATTAATAATTATTTTTATTGATTTTAGTATGATTGAATTTTATTTCAAGAGGGCTACGAAGAGCCAAGAGAGATGAAATCTTTTGAGGTGTGAATCTCTTTTAGAGAGCATTTGGATTGTGTAGAATACAGAAATTAAACTTATAATTCCAATAAATCTTTTCTATATTTGAAATCACTAAAACCTATACCTAAAAACACACCAAAATTAAAATAATGAGAGAGTAAGTGTACTTAAAATGTTTTAATAATGATTTCCTTTTATTGAAATATTCTAATTATAACCAAATTTATAAATTCTTTTCCGATATTACTTTTATATTAAGAATTGAAATAAGTTCAATTATATATATATATATATATATAAATTACATGTAATATGGATTCTATATATATGTATATATATGACCACATTAATATCTACAAATATTATATATGATTGAAAGTAAGAGTCAACCTTTTTATATATATATAGATAGATAAACTAAATAGATATATTTATTTTTGTTTTTAATTATATTTATATGATTTATATTTCATATCTACCACTTTAATTTCAAATAATAATGATATTTCAAAACTCTTAATAAATATACAAGAATTTGATATTTATAATATTTTTTTTCTAAAAAAAAATCTCCACATATAAAACTTAACTTACATATATTATAATAAAGAATTATATAAAAACATTGGACATATTAAATACAAAATATAGGATCATATGTATTTTAATAAATCAAAAGATAAGAAGAATAAGAATAATTCTATGTACTAAAAAAATAAAATATAGCACTTATTAAATAAAAAATATAAGAGAATATATATTTTTAAAATCAAAAGATAAGAATAATTTTATATAAAAAAATATAATAAAAATATGATAAATATAGTATTATAAAGATAAATTTTAATTTTGAATCTACCGAGTGTACATAAAGAGTAAATTTGTGAAAATGTAAATTTTTCATCAAATTTTATACTCAAAAATAAATTTAATCTCTCCAAACACTTCATAAATATTGAATTAAGATAGATCTTTTTAAAAATATTTAAAAATCATATATAATAAAATCATAAATTAAATCTCCTTAAACTATCAAGTAAATAAAAGTGTGTCCAAACTAAATATGTCCATTTTAACTCACATTCAATCTCTCGAGATTTCAATATTAATAAAAGTGTGCAAAACTAAATAAATCCATTTTAACTCACGTTCAATCTCTCAAAATTTAAAAATATTGAATTGAAAACGAATTTACTAAAACTCTCAGATTAAAATAAATTTAGTTTATATTTATATATAAACCAAAAAGAAATTAAAACAATATACCACCCATCTTAGCACTTCAAAATCTCCAAGTGTTATAAGACCAAATATATGGGAAAAATAATCAAAACTAAATGTTATGACATCATGGAGAAATTTATAAATTATCATAAAAATACCAATCCGAAAATTAAACAAGGAAAGGTGTTGAACTTTAATCATGAGAACCTAGGCTTATGGCTAATTCAAGTTACTCACATAGCTAGAACTCATTTTTTCAATGAGTTTTAGGTTATTGACTCATGAACCTGTACTTTGAACTTGTACTTTACTTGAACCTATACTTGAATAGAGAAATTTATAAATTATCATAATCATGTAGATCAAAAAAATTAACAATGTAGGTTTTTTCACTCTAATAATTTGAAACTTATGACTAAAAGTCAAGTCCCTCACCACACAAGATTTGAAAGATTCAAAAAATTCATGGTTTTCAGCTCATGAACCTAACTTGTAGCTTGATGGAGAAATTTATAAATTATCATAAAAGTGCATAAGCGAAGAATAAACAAGGTAGGTTTTTGCAGTCTAATAATTTGAATTGGAAAGTTTAAAATGAAGTTAAATCCCTGAGAAAGCTAAAACTAAAATCTTCAAGTACTTCAAGTTTGTCAACTCATGAACCATTTGAATGTATTTCCATCCCCATCTTATAGTAGCAAGAAGCTTAAATTTATGTATATCGAAATTACCTTTCACACCAGAGTTAGCCAATGAATCTAATGAATTCTACCACCACAGTTTATTGTGCCCCGCCATTCATAGCCAATGAATCTAATGAATTCTACCACCACAATTCATTGTGCCCCGCCATCCTCCTTCCGTAACACCTCTTTGCTTCGTTAAATTATGACATGGGATGGAATCTAGGCACCCACAACATTAACATAAACACACAATTACTCATTGGGTTATAAAGTTATACGACTATGTATGAATCGTAAAAAAAAAATTATGTTGCAATCTTCTCTTGGCTAGGTAGCTGCTGCACTGTTGGCATAGCATCATATTTTTAACTTGAATGCTGATTTTTCTAATATTGACTGATATGGGCGCGTTCAGCTCATATTCATTGGATTACCCAATATTTTGGGAATCGGCAATCTAGATAAGTTCAGAAACACCGAACATAAAAACACAATTACTCATTTCGGTTATTAAATTATACGAGTATGTATGGATCATAGAAAAATGATGGTGCAATCCTCTCCTGGCTAGGAACCTACTGCATTGCTGATAAAAGCTGTGTTCGACTCCGAGGAAAATGACTTTGGAGGCTTTAGAATGCATTTTTCAGCACTACGTTGCATCCTTCAACTTGACAACGGGGAGGTTGCGTGGTCGAAGGTGGCAAAGCAGTAGCATTTGTTACCCCTTCGACAAGCCAAACCTTCAAAAATTTATTGCCTTCACTTTTCACAGAACCTTCCCCCATGCAACTGTCCAAATTGTGTCTTGCCTGAAAGACTCCTGTGATTAATGACTTGAGTAAAATTACAAGCAGCCAGGGGAGGCTCGGACAGAGATGAATACTCCTGAACTATACTAATCCCTCGAGGGCCAGTAATGATCATGGTTGTCGCTGGTACCTCCATGAGAATTTGATTCCATATTCTTAAATGACTTTCTTGACAGACCCAAAACTAAGGTCCGTAAAATACAGACATACTGACGCATTTTCACATGAAGAATTTTTACAAATCCAGCTATCCAAGATTAATTACATTTCCAGATCTCAAATGATTAAATATTAACGTTGTCTGGACAGAACCTCAACAAGTGAGAAAAAAAATAAGAAGGCGACAAGGATAGGCATAGATTCAAGAGCCCTTATGTCGTACTCCCAACTCAACTAACATCAGTTCGAGATAGAGACATGAATCCCAAAAGGGTATAACTTTGAGGAGTTTTGTAAATAAAATATTGGAGATATTGATATTTCCTTTTGTCCAGCAGGGAAAAATTGTCGGTTTTATTATCATGGAGAATAAAACAGTAAATATTTATGAAGTACAGATTGTCCTCGTAAAGTTGGGATATACACAACTTCCATTTGTGCAGTAATCAGCATTATGGTACTTCCTACACATTTGCATTATACATAGAATCAGAAAAGTGGATGGGATTTTTTTCATTTCTGAAGATCTCATACCCAATGGACTTTTTTTTTTTTTTTTATGATTTCTATACAAAATTAGTTACAAAATTATACAAAATTTTAGAAAAAGAGACATGAATATAATATAAACATATCTGCTATAAGGTTCTGCATTTTTTATCCCGTTTCAGTGATCTATCTTGGCACTTTTAGAATTTTTTCTTCTGTCTCTTCAGTTCCTATTTTTATCATGATGTGTATGCCTTCTTCTGTGTCCTGTAGTCCCTCTTTTTCGATAATTCATCCATTGTTCTGTTATGTGCCTAATAGAAGAATTCTAAAACCAACTCCATATACATTTTATAGGACTCAGCCACCTTTGTAATGAAGTTTGTTGATTGTTGTTCTTTCCATTAACATGATTTATTATACATTTAGAATCCCCAAAAATTTATACTTGAAAAGTATTTAAGAAACTAATAAACCTCAGATATTGATATCTTCTGCCCTCACGGCCATGACATTTTTTCTCCAGAAAGTGTTTCAGATTTACTTTATTCTGGAATTTGTCATTTGGCCTCTGCATTTTACGATATTCAAAACTATTGAAGTTTCGTTAGGACGATGGAGACCGGGATAATTGGAGTGTGATAATTTGTATTTCACGGACGTATGTTTCTTAATATATATTAAGAACTAATAATCAAGACTACTCCACAGAGTAGTGTGTATATTTAATTGCATAAACCATCTGCTATTTCCATTTGTGGGATTATAAAACATGGATTATGATCGTAGATTTTAGAATATAAATTAAATTAATTAATTATTCGACTTCGTTAATTTTCATCAAATTTATCTAGTGTTGATTGCACTTTGTGGCCCCGACAATTCGTTGGGTATTAAAATGTGAACAAACTATTTGGTATACAAATCATCTTGCTATGGGTGTTGGTATAGGGGTTGTTTCAACTACTTCTGGGTTGAATGCGTTTCTATAGTTTCAAAATGAAAAAAATAATTATCACAATGCATGTCACAACTAACCATGTCAACAGATAATAAAGCTTCAAAATTTAAAAATGACAATTAATAGCTGATGTGCTTTCTTATCAAACTTGAACTTACTATGTGCAAGCCCACCCTCCAAAAATCTCACACAAATTAATGTTGAAAACATCATGAGACACTTAAATACTTTGAGGTTATTTCATTTATTCCACTAGGGAGGAAACCACAACAATTGATATAAATATTTTCTTAAAAATCAATAAGCTCAATGTAAATCAAGACCAAACTTACTTATTTGGGATTACATATTTTGGAAACAGGGTTAAATTTATCTGCAACAATTGATATAAATTTATTCTTAAAAATTGATAACTTTAATGTAAATGAAGAAAATACTTACTTATTTCGGATTGCATCTTTCATAAACAAGGTTAAATTGATTTTTCTACTCTCCGATAAGTCTATCTATATCCTTGGATTCTTGAATGTTCCACATTCTTGGAATTTCCAAGAAAATACCGTATTAACCATACAAAATTCTCTACCAAATATCTGTCAAAAACGTTTGTCATATTGATTTTCCAAAGCAGCGTCTTCTTCAATTAAATGATATAGTAGAAGAGGTATAAACAACGTCCCAGAGTCATCTTGTTTCCTTTCCCTTAGGCTTAAGTCTTCTAAATCCTTTGAAGGTTTCCCTACCCCAAAATAGAGTGTTAGTCCCTAAGCTCCTCACCCATCGACTGTTTTTTTTCTCCCTTGCAAAGAAAATGTGGACGAAATGTGACGCACAATTTCTTAAACATAATCATCTAGTGATCCTATAACATTAGCCAAATTACTAAGCATAAGAATTTGTAGTGGTTGAGAGTTCCATAAATGTGTTTATATCATGTAGTGCAAGAAAAATATGCCAAAAGTCTTTTTGGAACTTTTGTTTCTAGAAAGCAGAGAATAAAAACTTATTACAATTACAGTCCTCCAGATGTGGATGACATTAGATTGCTGGATCCACCAACAAGCATATGCATAGATTCGTAGCTACGCTTTTGCATTATAGAAAAGGCTCAAAATAGTATCAACAACTTGAAGATCAACATCTTATTATTGTGGAAACTTCTTTCAAATTCAATATTGTCACTCGATTATTGTATATAAAAGCTTAGGTCAATAATGAAGGGAGACATTCAAAAAAGTGGAAAGGATTTCATTTAGAAGTTTACAAAAGAAAGAAAGGATTGCATTTAGAAGTTTACAAAAGGAAGAAAAGGAAGGGGGCGAACCACACCACCAATGTAACAAAAAGGAAACAGTTTCCAACCTTATTAAACGACTTACAAAACAGACACAGAACTACAGAAACACATTTCATGTTATTAGAAAAATTGATGATGACATAAGATACTAAACACAAGTCGATCAGGAATTGAAATGAAAGAAAAACTAAGGGGACATAGGAAAACATACAACACTTGTCCCCATCATATCCCTTCTTTGATAACACTTCAGGGGAAAAAATAAAAACATTTGGGTAACGATATGCACAACAAGATCAGCAGTAGGGCCAATTGAATAAGCATTAAAGCCAAGCTCGATCACATAATCCACATTATAGAGTTCTTTTTTCCCTTAATAGAAGGGGGACATGCCAAATGTTTGAAACATTGTATATAGTCAGAGTCTTTTCGGCATATAATAGTAAGAAAAAATCAAGTCTTGTATATCCAATGACATTCATGGAATCTAAAGATATTTCAATGATCCCTTTTGAAATTGTACGAGTATTACTAACTGGAACATGGAAAAATGTGATATTTTTATCTTAATATTATTTTCCAAGGCCTATTCAAAATAATAGTTATATTTAGTTCAAAAACCTGTTCATATAAAATGGGATTAAACTAAAACAAAAGAAATTAACCTGAGCACTACTACAAGCTATAATATTGGTTGTCAAACCTAATCCTCGAAGTTCATTGTAACACCCTCCTCCCAAGTCTATCCAAGTAATCAGCAAACCTAGGTAAAAATGTGACGAGAAGTTACTATGATATGATTCATCCTCCTAAGTCACATTAAGAAAGGGAAACCAATGGACAAACACTATACAAACCTTCCACATCAATAATAGGACTCGTAGGAAACATCCCAACCTTTTTTGTAACCACCCACTAGGTCCCACTGATATTTTAGACCGCTTAACCCCCAAACGCTCCCATTATATGGGCATGACAACGCCCAAAAGGCTCTGGGTGCTCCCACTTCATGGCATGCCATCGTCTAGGGACTATTTTTATCAGTGTTGTGCCAACATCCCCAGGATTTAGCCACTTTTTTAGGCCCAGAACCTAGGTCACTGCCCAAAATTCAATGAAACCTTCAGGACATAAAGATAACAAAGAAATGACGATACAAATACAATTACTTAAACAAGCCCTTGATCGGACCCCTGCTAACCATGAAAAGAATTTCGTCAATTTTATCACAAATATGTAATATATAGGTGCAAATGAAAAATCTAAGCATAGGGGTCTCATACTCATCAGAGAATCACTAACAAGCATTGAAGCCTTAGCACATTATCTACAGTTTCATCCATTAGGACATAGATGCATTGTTGATTGATTTACAAGTGGAAACATGATGAGAGCCACACATAGCTACTTCCATAATACATGATCATAACCAACATAATAACAACAGAAATAACAAGGAAACAACAATCATATAATCTACATATAAACCAGTATATTACCCATAAAATAAAAAAGTAGAAATAACCTCATATTAATGATGTAAAGGCCAACCAGTTGTGGCACTTCCATGAACCACCTAACCATAGACATGGCTGAGCCAAAGCTGTCTTCAGCCAGTCACCGCCATGCCATATTCGAACATGAATGTCAAATCTCATAAAACACTTTAGTCCAAAATCATCCAGGGCTTCTAGAGGCCAGCCACCTCAACCCATCAAAGATTGATTACAGCTCATGGCCAGACATAACAAAAACATCATCATATTGGTCCTTACCTAATCTTTCTAGGGCTCCAAAGCATTTGTTCCAACCAAGGGCTTCCAAAGAATTTTCCCAACTAAGGCTTCCAAGACTAGTAACTTAATGCAAGTTGTTATAGGGCTTCTGGAGCATTTGTCCAACTAGGGCTTCTTGGAACTAGTAACTCAACTCAGGCTAAACAAAACATGAGAACCAACTAAAAAAAAAGAAATGAACCCATGACACCATGGCTATCCAGGAAATGGCAGGGCTAGGAAAATCCACTTTCAATCTAGGTAATCCTCCATGCTAGTGATAGATCATGACCTATAAACCACATGCATATGCCATGCATTACAAAACTACTAAGGAAAACATACATCTACTGTGGTACTTCCAAGAAAACCTTGTTATAGCTGTTGATCTCGATGTACTCTTGAACTTTGCTTCTCTTCCTTTTCCTTCAAGCGCCAAAACTCCAAGTATGCCACACTCCTCCAAGAAATCTGCAAGAAAACTCTACATGTCCAAGAGTATGAGACAAATAGAAAAGAGAGAGAGAGTTCCAAATATCCAAGTATTCCACACTCCTCCAAGAGTGCTCCAAGAAAAGTCTAAGTGTCCAAGAGTATGAGAGAAAGAGAGAGTTCCAAAACTCCAAGTATTCCACACTACTCCAATAGTGCTCTAAGAAAACTCTAAGTTTCCAAGAGTATGAGAGAGAGAGAGAGAGAGAGTAGAGGAGAGCTCCAAAAAAACCCATAAAAATCTTACGAACTGATCCTTAGAATCCTTTTTATCAATGAGGCCTCTATTTTCTTCATTTTCCATTATTTTCCTTCAATGTCCTACTCACATGAAACCTATGACCTTTCACCCCCCTTTTCTCATAATTTCCATTATTTTTATAAATAAATGTGCCAAAATGCCATTTTTCCTTTCCAAAGATAGCCATTAACTTTTCCAAATTCCTTAGCCATAACAAATCAAATGAACACCCACAAAGATGTTTTTCCCAACATTCAACATGGAATAAGTGTCCCATCAATCATGATTACTATTTTTCCTTTATTGATTTTTATTACATGGAATTTTAACTAAGGTTGTTACAAAACCCTCTCCCTTGGGGGAACACCATCCTCGATGTTCAACAACACCTACAACTAATAATGTTTCTATAAAAAAAACATACTTCCCATGGAGCTTTATGACTTAGCTCGTTGCAATATTTACAATGATCAACTTGCTGAGAAGAAAACCAACATGATGACATAACAAGTATAACATCATAATCACATGACACCCATACCACTTATTGGAGCTTTATAACATAGCACATGGAAGTATTTACATCCATATACATATGTACATATACCAAACATCACCAAAAAATGTACCGAAAATATATACCAAAGACATATTTCAAAACATCTGCTCAACCAACGAATAGAGAAGGATAGATAGCCCGCATATGACCTACCATCTCCCATGTAGTTTCATTGGGCCCAAAATTCTTCTATTTCACTTTAATCTACTCAATTGCTTGATTCCATAGCATGGGAGTCTTTCTATACAATATACACTGAGGCTTTGGCTGGAATTATCCACTTGGCTCCACCTACAATACATTCCAATCAATCACATGATCAACATCTTTAACATACTTCTTAAGTAATGGCACATGGAAAACATCATGGAATTTCATTGTCAGAGGCAGTGTAAGTCAATAGGCAACTAGCCCAATCCTCTCAATAATAATGAAGGGTCTACGAAACTGGGGTGCAAGGTTGGTACATAATCCAATCTGTAAGGGGATCTTCTTTGGTTTGATGCAAAATTAAGCCTGTTCCCCAACCTAGAACTCCTTGAACAACTTATTCCAATCTACATATCTCTTCTTCCTATCACCAAATTCTTCTTGATTACCTGCATTCCCTATTTAATTTCCACCACATGTCTAGTCTAATAAACACCCCATTAATCGGATCATTCCAATTGATGGGAGTAGTGTAACATTTCCCATACAATTCCTCAAATACACTTATCTTAAAGGATTCATGATACCCATTTTTGTAAGCGAACTCCACTAGTATAAGGTAATATTCCCACTTCCACAGCTCATGCATCACATACATCCTCAACATGTCATCCAATATCCTATTAATCCTCTCTATATATCCATATGTCTGTAGATGATAAGTTGTACTGAAGGCCAACGCTGTGTCCAAACTTTCAAACAACTCTTTCCAAATCTTGGAAGTGAATTTCACATCCCTCTCTGACACAATATTCTTCATAACTCCATGCAATTTGACCACGTCACATATGAGACCTTTGCTACATTGCTAGCTAAGAATGTATATAACTAGAATGAAGTGCACAACCTTTTTCAACCTATCCACCACTACCACGACGGAATCATGTTGTCTCACTGGCCTCGGCAACCATGTGATAAAATCCATGGAAGTAACCTCCCATTTCCATTCTGGAATCACAATCTACTGTAGCAGTCCACCTGAATGCTTATAGTCTTCCTTCACCTGCTGAAAATAAAAACACCTAGCCACAAGCTTTGCTACATCCTTCTTCATATTTAGCCAATAATAAAAAAAATTCACTGCAGTTAATCTCTTATGATAGCCTTGGTGACTTGAATATGGTTTTGCATGAAACTCCCTCGGGATCACCTTCTTGAGTTGTCTATTATCTAGCACATATATATTGTCTCTAAATCTAACCAATCCGTCTGTTGTGAGATGATATTCCACATCCTATGCACCTGCATCTATACATGTACCTCTGCCACTACCTGTATCACAACCTGTACCTATACCTATACCACCAAATGTGCCTACACTTTTACTTTCACTACCACCTATACCTGTACCTATGCCACTATTTGAACTCTATTGCAACTTGTGCAAAATATCCATATGCCTAACATCCTATTGACCTACCTTCAAGATCCTATCCTCTAGGTCTGCCCGATAGGATCTCATAGCTGCAAAGCTATTTACTTGTATCCGTCCGCTAAGAGAATCTACCACCCTATTCTATTTACCTTTGATATACCTGATATCAAAATCAAACTCATTGATCGTAGCCAAGCGCCGAGCCTGCCTACCATTCAGATTGGGTTGGTCAAATAGATATCACAAACCACTTTTATCACTAATCAATACAAACCCCCTTCCAAGAAGATAGTGCCTCAAAAACATCAATGCATGTATGATAAGTGCCAACTCAAGATCATGTGTGAGGTACCTCTTATCATTCTCATTTAGTTTTCATGACTCATAGCATACCACCTCTCCATCCTGCATAAGGACTCCACCAAGTATTCTCTTGCAACCATTTGTGCATACTACAAGCTCATTGTCTAGATCTACAGTCTTTAACATTGGTGCATGTGTCAACAACTGCTTGAGCTAGTCAAAACTGGCCCCACACTCCTTTTTCCATTCAAAATTCTTACCTTTCCTTTACAACGATGTAATAAAATAAGAAATATGTGAGAATTTCCTGATGAACCTGTTGTAGTAACCTTCCAATCGCATGAAGGATCTCACGTCAACTACGTTTTTGGGAGCTTTCCACTCCATGATAACTCTTATCTTATTTGGGTCCACTACTATGCCATCCTTGAAAACTACATGTCCCAAGTAGTGTACCCCACTCTGAAAGAAGTTGCACTTGTTGAGCTTAACATACAACTGATGCTATCTCAACAATCTCAACACTAATCCTAATGCTCGACATGCTCTTTTTCATTTTTCGTATATACCAATATATCATCAATGAAGACAATAACAAACTTGTCCAAGTACAGATGCAATACACTATTCATCAAGCACATAAAGATAGCTAGAGAATTAGTTAAACCAAATGGAATGACAACAAACTCATAATGCCCGTATGTGGTCCATAAAGTTGTCTTGTAGATGCCCTTTTCTTTAATTCGTACCTGATGATATCCAAATAAAAGATCAATATTTGAGAACATTGTTGCTCCATTCAACTGATCGAACAAGTCATCAATACTTGGTAACAAATACCTATTCTTAATGGTCACTTTGTTCAACTTCTTGTAGTCAATGAATATCATGAGAGTACCATCTTTCTTCTTCACAAACAATATCAGTGTGCCCCATGGTGATACACTTGTCCTAATGTATCTCTTGTCCAACATTTCTTTCAACTACAGCTTCAAATCTATCAACTCAGACGTAATCATCTTGTAAGGTGCTTTTGATATTGGAGCTGCCCCTACCACAACCTCAATAGAAAAATCTAGTTCCCCATGACATGGAAACTCTGAAATATTTGCGAAAAACACATCTTCAAACTATTTTACAACTGGGTACCTTCTCAGAACATCTTCATCCTCAACTTCCTTACCTTTGTCACTATATATATGTATGAAAAATAACACACACCCTTTTCTACAACTGCACTTTTCCTACATAACTATCACCATACTAACTGATGTCACTTTATTCTTACCTCACAAAACTCTTTATTCCCCATTATCATCCAAGCACTAAATTGTTTTGTCATAACAATCCACCTTGTTTCAATAAAGGCACAACCAATGCATTCCCAACAACATACTGTATGATTCCAATGGTAGTATATTCAAATGTGCTGAGGTAAGCATACCATTCAAATTAAATGCAAAAGCTCTTACCCAATGGTGAACTTGCATTTTTGTACCTGTAGCTAGCTACACTAACGAAGACTCTACATGCATTGCACTTATCCACTAGGTCAAGACTAACATAATTTTAGTTAGATCTAAGGTATATCAAAATAGAAACAACTTAATCAAAATTATTACCATCCATCTCAATGATAGATTCCTAATGGTCCCCATGTTTGTTATCCCGTGATGCATAGATACGAGGAACTCTCTGACCAACATCCCGAATAGTATTTGACTCTTTTGCACTATATATCTGAGGCCTACTAGCCTGATTCTACAGACAATCTCTCTTGTGATGATATTTTCCATAAGTCCAACTCTCTATAGGCTTCCAGCCTACTTCCTTGTTCTGCTCCTCATGTCGAAATCCCTGCCTTCTGTCAGATGCATTGAACTTATTTGATGGCATTGCATTCTCTTTATTACTTGTACCCTAAGGTCTTGATCGCTTCTTGTCCCATTTTCCCTTCCTCTTTTGGCACTATAAATATTTTTATATACATTTCATTTTAGAATGGTAGTGATTTTGATGCTGATTTAAAAAGTGGTAATTCTACACCATGCCATTTTTTTTAAAGTTTTTTTCATTATGTATGAAATGTAAATAATTATTTGGTAAAATTAATAAATTTTGAATTGATCTTCTTCTTCATATTCTTTTTTTGGGTAGTGAGTTTTTTATTGTTTTGCATATTTAAGGAAGAAGGTCGATATTTTGAATTTTCGATATTCTACATATTTATACATCATTAATTAATTTGTTAATCCACATGAAAAAATTGTCTCTAAAAAAAATATTTATAAACAATTGACATAAAAATAACAATTTTTAACATAACTATAACTTAAAATCTACACGTTTTGATAATTTTTTGCTAGAAGTGACATGTCAAAGTCAGAATTTTTATAGGAAATTTTTAACTAAAAATGGATAAATAATAGTTTTTTTTATGAATTTCATGTCAAAAAAATAACAAAAATCAATTTTTTCAAAAAATAATGATTAACTTAAAAATTAATGCAAAAATCACATAATACAAATATTGAACGCATAACAACTTTAATTGAGTGTATATTCTTCTCATAAAATGTCAAAGTCAAAACAAAAAAATTATAACTAATTAATAGTTACAAAAAATAAGCTTGATTTCCAAGCTTTACTTAAATTTAATCAAAAATGTCATGTAATCCAAACTCTTCATCCTCTGGAGTTTCATCATTGTCTTCTTCCACAATATTTTCTACTTCATTTTGCTCATTTTCCTCTTCTAATGCATCTTTGATGTCTGCAAATCTCCCAATGTATGCCTTTGCAATCATTTTGTGTAATGGTAGTTGGGGTTCCTTTGTCTTTTTTGCTACACATGATTCACTAAAGTCCCATTTCTTCAACCCGATTTCTTGCATTGCATCTGGAAGAAATTGAAGAGCATTAATTCTTTGTTGAATGTAATTGCATTGTATTGGATCTTTTTCAATTGCGATGCAATTTCTTTTTTAAAGGCAACATGCTAGTGTTGTACCTAATTATCAAGCACAAAAGAAATAATGAAGTAAATTAGTACAATGACATATTTATTAAGAAATAAGATATTGAAATTCAATTCCATATAATAATACTTACCTGAGCTAGAAAATAAATCTAGAACCTAATCTCCTTCATTTGAACATATGTCTATAAGATAGTTAATCAATAATTGTGGTTTTTTATAAATGTTAACTATCTCCCCTTTCGCTTATTTGTCTTCATATGTTAGTTTTCAAACAATAACATCATAAGTCAGTATTTGGCTATGACTCTTTCCATCTACCTGATCAAAAATCATAGACATATAGCTATCATTTTTTGCCCAATTATCAATATGGATGAACTCACAATCATTTATAAATAGCTGATCTTCATGGTTAAGAAGATTTTACTTTTTCCTGTAACATGAAATAGTAAAAGTTGAATTAATTTGTACATAAATGAATTTTTCAACATTAATCAGATATGCATTTTAAACTTCTTACCATGTAAGTTGCATCCTTGAATTTGTTTTCCCCTTGAAGCTTGACAATAACATTGCCAATTGTCTGTGTGAATGAAATGTCACAAATCTCTATAATGTTGATGACGTGACTTCCAGAAATCCTGCGACCACTTTACTAAGAGCTTGATAAGTATAAAGGTCACTATCATAGTCAATGTTTGGAATATTGAAACCATGGAGAGCATTTGTAATAACTAGGGCATAATCACTTTTAGGTATGAGTTTACCAATGTCTTCACAGTAGCCTTATATTACTTGATATTGAATAGTGTCTAGCCCATTCCAAATGAAATGAGTAAGAGTTGGATAAAGTTCAACATTCTTATTACGTTGCTTATTCAGTCTCTCCATCTTCATTTTTTCAATAAAGGTTCTGAAACTATGTGGTGCTCCATTATCATCCTTCATCTTTTATAAAATAAACAAATATATGTGTAAGTTATAAATTAAAAATAATACACAGATGAATAAAAAAATCAACACACCTTTTTAAATGCAAGATAAAAAAACTTTTAATGTTGATGTAGAACTTGAATCTAGATAGTTGCGTAAAACATCATCCCAACTATCTTCATTCAACAATTTGACCATTTTTTCTTGAATTTTCATGTAAACTTTGTGACTGCATAGATAAATTTAAAAAATTTAATATAATGATATGTATGACAAATACTACCAAGAACAATGTGTTATATTTAAAAGAAAATTATAACCTAGAAATAAAATAAAAAAATTCAACAAACTTACTTTTGAAATTCCTCGGACATTTCCTCCAATGATAATTCCCCTGACATCACACGAGATAATATATCTTTGATAATTTTTTCATCCTTCACTACTTGCAATTCTCTCAAAGGTGTGATAGTCATATCTTCTAGAAGTTGCTTCATTTCAGGACCTGATTTACTGTTGCTACATATCAATCGTTTAGAATTTTTGACCTTATGGTTTTTAATGTCAATGTTTTCTCACATGATAAAAATCTCATTAATCAACTCCCATAGCTCTCCAGTTCTAAATGCCAACTCGAAAATGTTATCAACACCTTCGAATAAATCACTAAATTTTCCGCCATTGCCACTTTTTGAACTCATTTTCTCTTCAATTAGATAGCCTATTTCCGTAAAACATTCCTTTCAGAAATCTACATTAACATTTATCTTATGCCCACAAAATTTTTCTTCAAATTCACTATGAATAAATCTAACTCTTTGGATGAAAGTCATAGACATCCTATATTCATTGTCTAAATTATGATCCAATGCCACTAACTTTTCTTCTGTATTTGATAAACTAGCATAAATGATACATTTCATTGTTTCAAAAGGTGGGCTATTGCGATATTCCTCCATCAATTTTCTTTGAGCTTCTACAGAATGGTTGCCCCCAAGCACATAATAATTGTATTCAAAACATTTTGACTTATCAAATTCTTTTTTGTTGTGAACTTGAACTGGATCAACAAGAAGCACATAACTAACCACATGAGCATATGGATTGTACCTCATCAATGTCTTCAAGTTGTGAACATACAGATGATGTGGCTCTCTGACTTGATATTGACATTGTCGTTCACTTCCCTTATAGATTTTTCTGACATTAAGTTGAAATGTACGACCACCCTCAATTAAGTTTCTCTTTGCCAAATTCTGTCGAATGGTATTTTGTTTTGTTTCGATAATGCCATCCTCAAAATCAGCTCCTGGCATAAGGATTTCTTTGCTTTCTTTTGAAGTTTCACTAGGTTCTTGACTGTTGGTACCGACTACTTCAAAATCTTCAACTTTACGTTTCTTGTTCATAACATTCTCATCATTAAATGTAATAGATTTATTCTTGGGCATTGTTACTTTTGGTCTTTTACGACTCTTCTCAGTTCCAATGTCATCTTCATTGTCAGTTTCAACTTCATCGTCTTTAAAAGTAATTTGTCTACCCTTGCTAGATTTACCCACTAGAGGCATTTTCTTCTGATCCCTTGGATGTAGTTTTGTAGCATCATCAATTACTACATTTTGCTTGTTTGCCATATCATCTTCTAACACTGAGTAGAAACTGCTGAAAACTTTCATAATATCATGCTCTATGAAATGAATGCCTCCCAACATAATTGAACAAATTTCAACAAAATTTTTCCAAACAAAATATCATATGTCAATAAAAAAAAAGTTAAAAAACATATAGTAAGACAGTTACAAGAACTAAAAACACAATTATAAATAAAAATACTTATGATATTTTGTTTCATCTCATTTACGATTTGTTTACACAACTTCGTAGATACCTATCTCATGTCATACAATGAATATGATAACTGGTTTATAATCCTTTCATGTGACTTGGGAGGTTTTGTAAATATGTAAACAACTTCACTGTCTGGTACCGAAAACATGTCTATGATTCTTCCCATCACGTCATAAATTCCATTATCATTCGGTGTATCAATATATACCTATATATTCACATTTTAGCTTTCTCCTTCTTTCACATACCAGATTCTTGATGGATGTTTCACTTCTTTTGATTTCTTCTAGTATGAAATCATCTTCTTATCATTTAAGGCACTTGAAAGATTTGTAACCATTAGCTCAGGTGGAGTTCGTTCACCAATGTTTTTTGAAGATCCACCTTTAAGAGTCTTTGGTCCAGAATGATTCATAAAAATCTTCTTTGATGCCATTTTCCTAAAAAAAGAAACACATGAATCAGTGAATGAAGAAAAAATATTAACTTAAATTAACAACGAAAACAATAAATAATAATTAATTTTATAAATCATAACAATTTTGAAAAAAATAAAATTTCAAAATATATCGCCCTACCACCGTACCATGAAAATTGATCGGGCAACCGAGTGAGCTGTTGGGTCTAGCCCCCTAGCCCACCATAGCGGCCCAACCACTTCCCCCTGCCCAACCCCCCCAAACCCCGTGTGGCGGCCCGCCCGCCCATGGGGTGGCTGGGAAACTCAACAATCACTTGGCCACACCGCGGGCAGGCAGTCCGCTGGGGTGGTGCGGGGTGGGGGGGATGCCGCAATCGTTGGTCACCCTGCGGGCAAGCAGGGCGCCGGGGTGGTGTGGGGGGAGGCTAATGCAGCCCCCCCCTGCACACCACCCCGGCGACCCGCCTTCATGCGGGGTGGCATGGTCCATCCATATTGATTGCCCCTAATCTACAGGCCCATTTGGCAGTCATGAGCTTTACCAGGCTTACCATGCTCATAGCAGATGTAGTGGGTAAATTTGCCCAGCAAAAAGTTTTAATTTAAATACATAAATTCTACTTCATTAAACTTATCCAATATTAAAATTTGCAAGGAAAAAAATTAACTAACATTTAAATTGCGATAATTCTATGTTGAATATGTTGTTGGTAGCAATGTAGCTGCTTCACAAATTCGCTCCAAATCTTTCAGTGAACCTCATAAAACCTTATTGCGATATGAGTAATAGTGAGAGTGGAATTTATTATATGGGTGAAATTATGAAGATTTTTTACTGTAATATTAATGTGGGATTAATTTATTTTTTTAAATGAACATGTTAATTTTTTTATGGCGACACATGAAAATATGATAAAGTGAATATTATGGAATCGTTTTACAGCGGGGTGAATGTGGGATTAATTTGTTTTAGAATGTATTATAAAAATTAAAAAAACATTAAATCTTTTGGTACATATTATATACTTTAACTATTAAAATAATTTAGGTAAAAATTGTAGTTTCCAATTTTAACTTTAAAGATTTACTTCATAAAAAAAATTAGTTTACATCTTTCAATGAATTGTAGAATAAAATAATGAAGGGAAATAAATCTAACATAATTTTTGGAGGGAAATATTTTGGCAAAACTTTTTGGAGGGAAAAGTTCAATCTCTAAGCTATATAATATCTTTAGGAGACTCTACATTTGTATCATTCAACCTATTCTATTTGAAAGGGATGGATTCTCCTGATAGTGAAGTTTCCCTTTGTACAACATCAACATCTTCATCGCGTAAGAAAACTATTCATATTGATGAATATAATGAGAATTCTTCCACTATGAATGGAAAGTCAATTCTTCCACTTAGTCCTAATTCTAAGGACTATGAGAGCAGCAGTGATGAAGAGAATGATGATGAAGTTCAAAAGAATGGAGTGTCATTGTGTCCACTTAGTCCTAATTCTAAGGACTATGAGAGCAACAATGATGAAGAGCGTGATGACGAATTTCGAAACAATGGAATGTCACGATGTCCACTTCGTCCTAATTATAAGGACTATGAGAGAAGCAGTGATGAAGAGCATGATGATGAAGTTGAAAAGAATGGATTGTGACAGTGTCCACTTAGTCCTAATTCTGAGGACTATGAGAGCAAAAATGATGAAGGGCGTGATGAAGAATTTCAAAACAATGGAGTGTCACATTGTCCACTTAGTCCTAGTTCTAAGCACTATGATAGTAGCAATGATGAAGAGCATGATGATGAAGTTCAAAAAAAAGGAGTGCCAAAGTGTGTCCTAATTCTAAGGACTATGAGAGAAGCAGTGATGAAGATCATGATGATGAATTTCAAAATAATGGAGTGTCACAGTGTTCTCTTAGTCCTAATTCTAAGGACTATGAGAGCAGTAGTGATGAAGAGTGTGATGAAATTTTTTGAAAGAATGGAGTGCCACGGTGTCCTCTTAGTCCTATTCCAATGGACTATAAGACCAACAGTGCTAAAGAGCATGATGACAAATTTCAAAAGAATAGAGTGTCATGTTGTCCACTTAGTCCTAATTCTAAGGACTATGAGAGCAACAATGATGAAGAGCGTGATGATGAATTTCAAAATAATGGAGTGTCACCGTGTCCTCTTAGTCCTAATTTTAAGGACTATGAGAGAAGCAACGATGAAGAGCGTGCTAATGAATTTCAAAAGAATGGAATATCACGGTGTTCTCTTAGTCCTAATTCTAAGGACTATTAGAGCAGCAGTGATGAAGGACAAGATGATGCACCTAGTTCTAATTCTAATGACTATAAAGGTAGCAGTGACAAAGGACAAGATGTAGCATTTTTAATATGTAAACAGTCACATTTTCGACGCAGTCCTAATTCTATGGACTATGAGAGCAGCAGTGACAATGCACATGATGAAGGATATCCAATAAACATCGAGTCAAATTTTCCATTCAGTCTAAATCCTAACGACTATGACAGTAGCACTAAAGAAGGAGAAGTTGAAGAATATCCATCAAGTTAGTATTTGAAAAGCATAGCTGATCATAGTGTAGATAACATTCCTCTTAATGATGATGTAAATCCTTATACAAATGATGATCCAATGATGGAGATGTTGCCAAGAAATAGTGTATTGAGGAGTAGGAGCGGACCTTTTCGTATCAATGCAAGATGTTATAGTTATACAAGGGGTGGAGGAGAATATCCAACGAGAAGAAGTTCTATCAGCGCTCTCATTTCAAGTGAATGTTGTCAAAAAGATTGCTTGAAACATATGGATTTCAAATTTGCATTAGAGAGCAGGAAGAGATATTTGTCAACGAATAAAAGCATGCAAAATTCATATTTACTTTTGTGCATGCAGTCTACATTGTCAGGTTATGATTATCTTATAGGGTATTTATTTATTTGTAGAAAGGATTTCAAAATGTTTCATTCAATGGGGAATTTCCGTCTCTCGAGAATTCAAGAAAATTTGGAAAAGGATACCACATTTTATTCAAAAGTACGTCAGAAAAGACAGTTTGGGCCATTATCAAATACTTCAATGTCATGGATTAAAGATTTCTTTTCAAAGCATGGAGAGTGTATGTCAAATAGATAGACAATACATATTCCAAATAATTTTTCAAGACAAGAAATCTACAATTTATACAAAGAATATGCAGAAGGTGCCGAGGGACATGTCCGGTTTATTACATATCAATATTTTTTGAAGGTATGGAAGAAAAAATTCAACAATGTCTATATTCCTAAGAAGACATGGATGGGGATTTGCAGTACATGTGCTTCTCTTAAAGAAAAAAGGGACAAATGTGAAGGTTCAGAAAGAGGTAAGCATTCATAACTTTAAATTTTAAAATTGTATAGTCATCAACCATGAAAAAAAATTCTTAATGTCTTTCTTTTATGTTGTGTAGATTCAATTGTCAAAGAACTTCAGGAGCATCGCAAACAAAAAACAAGTGAAAGGAAAAAGTTGTACAACCATTGAAAGAAGTGTTATGATAATCTGAATAAATATTTGGGTTTGATAATTGATGGTATGGACCAGAAGAAAACACTTTTACCACATTTTGTTCTCACACCCAAAAATTTCCAGGAGGAAAATTTTATTCAGTATCACTTGGTCAGTTGTATGGTCTTCAATGGAAAAATGTTGCTAAGGGTGTACTTCACAGCTCCAAATATTCATAATGATGTAAATAAGACCATAACCATAATTCATAATGTGCTTTCTCATTGGTCTGGTAATCTTCCTGAAGTGTTGTATCTACAATTGTACAACACTTGCCGTGGAAACAAAAATTAGGTTGTTTTTAGATATCTAAACATGATTGTTGAATTGAGAATTTTTCATAAGGTAAGGTTGGTTTCCTTCTTGTTCAACAAACTCATAACCATATTGATCAGATGTTCAGTCCTTTTTCAGTCACATCGAGGAGGAAGGAAGTTGGGAGCTTGCCATCATTAATTGAATGTATTAAGAAATCATACATGCTAGAGCCTACCTTTGATGTGTTGGAAGAAACTATTGACATGCGAAGGTTTATTCTGGGATCGCATGGTGAGGGGAAATGGGTTGAACAACTTAATGACATTAGCTTCCAACATCAATTTCATATCAAAAAAATTGATGGGAAAACACTAATATGGGGCAAGAAGTATTCAACTACTACAAAATGGGCACCATCATCAGGTTTGGAATTTTTGAAGTTCATTCTAGGTCACCCAATATTTGCATCAAAAATATTGTTATTACAATCAGTTGGTGAAGTTCATAATGCACGTAGATAGATATAAATTATTCTGATTTCGTAGAAGAAATTAAAAAGTGTATTAGATATACATATGAGTACTTGGACATTGTTGTTTCTCTTTGGTGGGAGTCATTTCTCAATAATCAAAGTGATATCATTTCAACAACAACAAATGAGTATATTCCTTTGAAAAATCCATTTATTTGGCCACGAAATGTGTCAAATGAACATGAGGAAATAAACATTGTTGAACAAAAACAATCTCAACATATTATTAATTCTTTACAGGCAGAGGAACGAGATATGTATATTGGTTCCAGAAGATCTCATGCACAACGTGAAGCCATGGAAGACCTTTATAGGGGTTCATTACAGGATATTAAGGTGGGTTGCGTGATCACAGTGCTAGAATATGGAGATTCCAATGGCTATCCATTCGGGGTTGCTAAAGTTATAAAGGTATTTACAGAAAATGAGGATGTTACAGGTGTTGAATTACATTGGTATGCCACAAATACACACCAATTCAATGGTGTGTATAGACAAAAATGGTAGTTGACAAAAAGAATGGCGGAAAGAGAAAAATAAAGGGTACAAATATGAATCACCGCCGCACAGACATATTAAAATTGGAGGCTGTTGACATACTTGTTTATGACTTCAATTTAACAAAGAGAGGAACTCTTCGCTTCAAGATGATAGAGATTCTAAAATGGTTGTTACCAGAAGGAATAGTGTTGAGATGGGAGTCTACTGAAACGAATTGTAGATCTAGAAGAATTTTGAAACCTGAAATGGTGGGCATGCATGTGGACTTAGATGGGGCACTAGTTGATGAAAGAAAAGAATATGGAACATCTTCGTCAGCATCTAGTCAATCATCTAAAGATGTGAATTCTGATGGTGTGAAAGAAAATATGAGTGATTTTGAATAATTGTATAAGAAATTTTATATAACTAATGTTTGCATCGTATCTAGAAATAAAAATTTTTATTTCCATATGGTGTTAAATGAGAAGTTATGAGTCATTTTTATGTTGTTGGATTATATGTATTAATTATGATAATTTTTATTATTTAGAATATCTACAATGCAACATTAAATTAGAGATATAATGTATGCTTCATTCAATATACAAATAATGACATTTGAATTCATTTAGTCATGTAATTTTTTCACAATGTCATGGTCTTTTACTTTTATGGTTGAAAAAATTCCAATTTCTTTTGTATCTAGCATGTTATGGTTGAAAACATGTTGAATTTATGCTTAGGAAAGAAAAATGTTATTCTACCAAGAACATTAGTGTGTTTTTTTCCTCATAAACAATTTTTTTTGTCACATAAAAATTCAGTTTTACTAGCATTTTTTAAAAATGTTGAAAAGTGACCCTAAAAAAAAAATCATCATTCCAGTATCATTACTTTTCGTTTTCAAGGTGTTTTTTGCACTAAAATTTCATTTTCACTGCCATTTTTCAAACATGTTCAAAATTGACCATAAAAAAAAAACCATCCTTCCAGTATACTCACTTTTCGTTTTTAGCACTGTTTTTGATGTTTTTTCGGGGTTTGGCCAGAGTTCCCGTTTTGATTTTATAGTTCCCGTTTCAAAGTTTACATTGTTTTCCCCAAACTTAGTGCAGAAACATGTTTCACCTGGACTTCCTTCCTTTTCTTATGAGTAGGAAAAGTCCAAGTCTATGATTTTCAATCAGCATAACCTCATCGCAGAAGGGAGCAATAATTGTTAATATCCATTCAATAAATCCTTCCCCAATATCATGTCAAAATCATTCATCTCCATCACCGTGAAGTCAAACCAACCTTGTTAGTATTTAATCTGCACAGGCACTTCGTGTGACAAACCCACCACTTTAGCTCTTGACTTCACTGCCTTGACATCAACATTTGATGGGAAAATATTCAATCCAACTTCTCTTGCTAATCACGTCATCATGAAGTTACGTGTGGCCCCCATGTCCACCAGCGCTTGGATGGTCTTGCCACGAACCACCAAGTCTACGAAACCCAGACTATGAATCCATTATTTCTCCATAGCTTCAGACTGCATACTTTCTTGTTCTCTCCAATCAGCTCTAATACCACTTGTCACACCCCCAATTCTTTTTTTGTAAATTGGCTTTCGTCTGGCATTGACCAAACACTTAACTTTTTCACTCCTTAACATGTTTTCCAAACTATGCCTAATATTCACTTCATTAGCCATATTAAACATTTAATGTGTGGAATACATTAAATAACATTCACTAGCAAAAGACACTTAAAACATATGCAAGTAAAATTTTTATTATCAAATCTGTTTTTACATTCACCGGGAGGAAAACCTTCAACTGGAATTATACAGGTTTTCACCATTCAGCTGTCGTGCAACTTGGCCTCTGATCGCTACACTGTTCATATTTAATTGAACACCTTCATTTACACCTTGAACGTTACATTCGTTCAAGCCTGCAAGACTCACCGTGCAGCCTCACCTGTCGCAACACTTCATCATGTCAAACCTTCGTCCGGCGGGCCCTCGCTCCACGAGTCACCTTGACCGCACCTCCCAACGATCTTTCAAACGTTGGGCGCCCACCCCCTACCGTGGCCTCACGCGACTGTTCAACTGGAGTGTGCCCGAACACCCTACCGCGACTTCAAATGACTTCTCACAACCATGACCTCACTCGGAAAGCGCACATGCTTGTGTTGCCCTACCCGCGACTCATCTCCACATTCAGCCTTTAGTCCTTCCCATCGTGCAGGCTCATCCGCCAACCAACCCTTTTCCACCATGGAGCTAGTATATGTGGAGCTCACCTTACTTGTTGTCTCCATATCCAGCTATCGACCGAGTTCTTATATGCTTTGTCGGATGTGTGGGGGCATTTGGCCGACCGACCAAACTGACATAGCTCGCATCGGTTCTCCTATGTAACATGTCAGCTCACCTGTTTTGTTAAGTCGGCTCGTGGGTGCGACATGCCATCGCAGGACCGCTCAACCACTATAGGTTTGCTCGCCAGCTCGTCATCCACACCTTGCTCCACCAACTCGCCGAGTCGCTCTCAGCTCATTACCCACATCCATGTCTCACCCTCGCTCGCTCGGTGGGCATGCCCATGCCACCCAACCGTCATAACAACCTACGGCGTTACACCCCCTCTCTCTCTCTCTCTCTCTCTCTCTCTCTCTCCTTTTCCATCACTTAAATTTGATCCCATTGTATTGTGTTTAAAAAAGTATCTAAATTTAAAGAACTCATTTGGTTTTAAAATATGAAACCTATATTTTGGATCAATCATGTCAAAAAAATACAAATATGAAAAAATTAAAAGAATCATGCACTATATTTCTTCTATTATTGTTAGTCACCTTGCTTTCTCTCATCACTTGGATCCTTAGTTAAGATTGATTAATGATGTTTCTTAATAATATTATTTATATTATATAAATTTCACTTCATTATATAGTACCATAAATCCATCTTAAAGACAGATCTAACATAAGCAGAGAGAGATCCAATTTCTTCACCTGCATTTTTTTTTATGAGTTTGACATTATTTAAATGTTTTGAGCCTCTCAACTCAACAAAAGTATTCTTATTATTTATTTTAGTAAACATTGATTTAATCTCTATGGGAATATTTTTAGTATTCTCATTCTTAATTTTATTAAGACCTTGATTTAATTTCTATGGGAATATTTTTAGTAGTGGTGAAGATAGATAGTTTGATATATATCAAAGGTAATTATAACCTTTTTGCTTATAGATTTAATTAAAAAACGTTATAAAAATTAATTAAAGTAAAATATTTATAAAATATTTTGATTGTGAAATAATTTATCGTTATTGGACATGTGGTTGATAAGCCATGTTATTGTGACAATGTCTATTTTCAATTTAATAATATCCATGGTAAAGTGGGGGTGAAAATCCACAGCTAAGAATCTTGTCATATTGTTATAAAATATTTTGATTTTAAAATAAGTTATGTTTTTTGTGCATGTGGTTTAGATGATCCATGGGATTGGCCCATTGTATTATAATAAACGCTATTTACAAGTTAATATTTGAGTTGTTTTTAGTGTGACCTTTTGGATTTTTAGTGCCGATAAACGCTATTTACAAGTTAATATTGGAGTTGTCTTTAGTGCGACCTTTTAGAGTTTCGAGTGCCTAAATCCAGTGGAAAAATCGTAGAGCAATTCTATTGTGCAGGGGTTACCCATCAAACTTGTGATTTGAATGCATTCGTGCAGAATTTTAGTGAAGTTAGACTAGAAAATCCACAGGAAAAAAAAAGTCTATATTCGGACACAAGGGTCTATATTGCTTTTAACATTTTATTTATTACTTTTTTTTATTACCTTTAACTTTTTACTAGTAATTGAGAAAAAATTTAAATATTTACACTCATCCCCAATATCACTTTTAAATTTTAACTTTTATTATTTTTTAATTGAGTAGACATTTAAAATGGTTTAAAAGCACTTATATTACACTTACACAGGTACCCTATAATAACTAGAATGCTATTTAACCCAATAAAATTTAAATATAAAAAAAAAAATAGGTCATTAATAATTAAAATTTATATTAAATCTAAATATATAATTAAATTTACTTAATATTTTTCTCAAAAAGGGCTCTATCCAACATTATCCTCCTCTTAAACAACAAATTTTAAAATGCCAATGGCGTTGGACCCACTTTCATTATAATTCACAAAGTTAATTGTATATATAACCCTCACCCGGAAGACATCCACGCATTCTTTGTTAACATCACTAGAGAATCTGTCGGTGAAGGAACCATACAGTACGAAATTACGTGTCTTAGTGTCACACCCTTACACCTGCGATAGTCTTTCGACCGCCTATAGCGAGGTGCGACACCACCGAATACTTTCTTTTCACCAATACTTATGTTCATCGACTACGCCTAACATTCCACTTATCCTACTTAGTTTGTGTTTTGCAACCAAGTATTATTAATGTGTTCCTTTATACCAATGGATACCCATACACATTAATTATTAACAACATTATACAAGAGAAATGCACAACAGTATAAAGGGAGGGGCAACTCCCTGCAATATGAGTCTGCCCGAATCAATATATTATACAATCTTCACTTTTACAATGTACAAGCTAAATCTTGGGAAACCCCAAATTTACACTTAGTCAATTTTCACAACTTCGGCAAACTTGGTTGCCCAGCTTGTCAGCACCTCCGCACGGTCGCCGCACGACTCACCAACCCTTCGTTCACCTTGTCACACGATCGTGTTGTTTGCCCAACTTGGGCGCGCCTCTAAGTCGCCACACATGGGCGCCTCCAATCGAGACACACTTCCGTTCACAACCCAACACACCAACAAGTCTTCGTGAACACTTGCACGCTGGGTGGGTGCTCACCCGAGTCGCCAAGACACCCATGCCAAGTCCTTGCACAAAACGGGCGCTCCTCCGTTTCACCGTCGGGCACCTTCGCACATATCGGGCGCCACCCCCGTGTATGCCCCAACCGACCGTCGGGCGCCACACACCTTCGTGCACGCCTTCCACCCAACTACCGGGCACACCTTCACCCACAACCAAGTTCAGCGTGTCTCCACCGTGCAACTAGCCCAAGAATGGGCGCATCCAAATCTGCGCCTTCTCCTTAGCAATGCACACTTAGATCTGCGCTTAACTCCTTAGAGCGAAGATGTTCATGCGTTGGATGATTGTTGAAATGCCATCTACGCACTCCCAATATATACACAAGGTTGGAGCGAAGTCTGGCTGCCCAGCCGACTTGCCCAACATACTTCGCACACCCCTACTTCATCATAAATGCATCGTCGGCTTCTCCAAGCAAGGGTCGGCTTCCATAAGTTAAAACATATGCCACCACGCATATAAACATGTCCAGCTCCCTTCCCTTATGCGCATTGTATCATCGCACAGTCAAGGAACTCGCATATCGTTCAAACCGCAGCTTCGCACATTGTTCGTTCATCGATCAACCGCGCGCGCACCTTGTCTATCCGTGGTCACACTTCGGGCGGTCATGCCAAGGACCGTAGGTCCTTACATCCTCCTCCACCTGAAGTCATTGTCATCCTCGACAACATAACATCCTGGTAGCCATCCACCAAGATCATCAATATCCATGGTGTCAACTCCTCCACATACTGCAAACATCTCTGCAACATATGTAGAACCACTGTCTCCATCATGTCTCGTCCCGACAACCATCTGTCACCAAGATCACCATACCAAGGTATACACCTCATCGGTATGTCATACATCAGAGATCATCTCAATCCATGATCATCGATCACCCTGTCACAATCTCCACATGCTGCTCCTCATCGTGGAAGGCTGATCCCTCCATCTCAAGCTACATGCTTCCCGCAACATCTCGTGTCGACCTCATCATGTGTTGTCCTCATGTGAACTACTGCCATGATACTCCAACACAATGCTAACACATCTTTGTACACTTCCCGACCCCATGTCTGAACTAGTTGTATGGCTAGTCCAACTGTCACGCTCAAACCATGAGAATGCACATCCTCATGTCACCATTAGTTGTTTCTCAAAACATCCTGTCATATCTTCAACTCAATCAAGAATCCATCTCCATATAAGTGTAAGCCATGCTCAGGTCCATGAATTAGTCCTCATCTCATCTACAACATGTTGTCCATGATGTTTGGTGTCAATGTGTTGCATGAAATCAGCCACATCAATCCTAACATCATCCATATATGTATCTCCTCCGTATGAAGAGATCATCTCATCAATCTCCAACTCTCGGTGTGCCACATCCAAGTCCATGAAGCAACCTCCATCATATCTGCAATGTGTCATCCCGAAACTCTGCCATAGAAACAAGTATACACCTGTCTCATCTATCCATGTGCTGCCCATGATCATAGATCAATCAGCTCCAATGTGTAAAAAGTGGTTGAGTCTCGGCTCAACCCATGCTCAAGTGTTACTACCATGGCATCATCATCATTGTAACTCCATTGCTCCAAAGTGTCCCCAAGTCCACCATATACGAATTCCCCAAAATTCACAACAATCTCATGTCATCATGAGCTCCATAAGTCATCCCCAACCAATATCCTAGCAAGCATACAAGTCTTGGCCCAAAGGTCTCTGCAAGATGCCTCAGCTCTCCATGTTGTAGGAATGCTCCATATTCTGCTCACAAATCCATCCAAATCCATGGCCTTGTTGTCCAAGAGTGTACAACCTCTCCATCGGCTCATAAGTAATAAGTCTCCATGTCACACTAGCAAATCCATCTGCACAACATCCCTGCCTTGACACTCCTCATTGGATGCTCATAAGTGACACCTCTATAAGTGCTCCTGCACAATGTCCCTACATAGGACTTCCATGCTCCATGTCTCCAACCTGATGTCCATGACTAAGCTACCCATGTAGTCCAACCAGGTAGACTCATCACAACAATCGGTCATCCTCATCCAAGTCTGCAATCTTCGGTCTAGTGAACTCGGTCACCCAACCATATCATCATGATCACATCACGAGTCCCTTCCATCATGGCTCCTCCGTTGAAGGTTCCACCAAGAGTTGCTCTTGGTCTTGGCCATGAGAAGTCCACCCAAGCATCATCGTACCCCAAGTGTGTACCCTTCAACCTGTCCATGAGTCATGTCGGGCACTTAGCCAATTCTGCATGTGGCTAAAGCATGACCCAATCCTCCACAATGATCATCATGTTCCTCCCTTGTCAGATGCCTTTGTACCTTCTACCATAAGCTCACAAACAACCCCAACAAGTCCTGCAACAGTCAACAATCCTTGCTTCTCCATACAAGGTCTCATCATAGACATCCATGGTAAGATGCTCCCCTCGATCGGAAAACTGACTTTGCTCTTCCCTGCATATAGTTCATCTACCAAATGCTCAAGTGAAAGACAAGTATCAATAGTACTTACATCATCATGATGAGGTTCCTCCATATGAGTATCCTCATCCATCCATGTCTGCAAACTGCACGATCCTGGTCCAAATTGATCAATCTCAAGTTCATCCTCCATCGTTGTCACATCTCCAACATCCTTGGTCATCACGGCTTCCTCTTCCTTGATAGCACAATCTACAACTTCACCTTGCCCCTTTTTCTAACCAAGTTGAAGAAGTTCTTCTTCAACATTCTTTTCCAAGACTTCAAGTTCCTTTCGAATTCGGGGATTCTCTTCTTTCAACCGCTTCAACCTGTATAAGGTAAGCAAGAGCTTCCCTTCGCATTCTTCCGAACCTGCCACGTCTTGCCGTTAAGATTGGTGCAAGCACGATGCTTCGCCTCTGCTAAACATGTTTCACCATTCACCAGCTCACCAAGTTCCCTACAACCGTGAACTAGCCCTTGTTCTACTTGTACGTGAAACCAACTTCCTTCACCTGCAAGTACTTGCTTCCACTATCACTTCGTCACGAGCAACCTTGCTCACCAGCTCCAACCGAGCTCTGATACCAACTATCACGCCCCTACACCTGCAGTAGTCTTTCAACCGCTTATAGCGAGGTGCAGCACCACCGAACACTTTCTTTTCACCAATACTTATGTTCGTGGACTACGCCTAGCATTCCACTTATCATACTTAGTTTGTGTTTCGCAACCAAGTATTATTAATGTGTTCCTTTATACCAATGAATACCCATACACATTCATTATCAACAACATTATACAAGAGCAATGCACAACAATATAAAGGGATGGGCAACTCCCTGCAATATGAGTCTTCTCGAATCAATATATTATACAATCTTCACTTTTACAATGTACAAGTTAAATCTTGGGAAACCCCAAATTTACACTTAGTCAATTTTCAAAACTTCGGCAAACTCGGTTGCCCAGCTTGTTGACACCTTCGCACGGTCACCGCATGACTCACCAACCCTTCGTTCACCTTGTCACAGATCGTGTTGTTTGCGCAACTTGGGCGCGCCTCCAAGTCACCACACTGGTGCCTCCAACCGAGACACACTTCCGTTGAAAACCCAACACACCAACAAGTCTTCGTGCACACTTTCATGATGGGCGGGTGCTCACCCGAGTTGCCAAGACACCCATGCCAAGTCATGCACAAAATGGGCACTCCTCTGTTTCACCGTCGAGCACCTTCACACATATTGGGCGCCACCCCCGTGTATGCCCCAACTGACCGTCGGGCGCCACACACCTCTGTGCATGCCTTCCACCCAACTACAGTTGAAACTAATTATATTATTTTGTATTAATGGAGAAAATGGTTACATAGTTGTAACATATCTCCCTAGTTTAGGACTAGTTCCTAGAGTTTAGTGGTTTGGTTGCAACTTCCTAATTCCTAGTGTTGTACTTAAATGATGTAATCTTTCATTCATTAATACTTGAGTGTACAAGAGTGATCTATCTGTTCAGAGTGTAGTCTCTAGGTGTAGGCCTCACCTGTGAGCTATATCTGCTTCTTTTTCAATTCTGTTCACATTTTATCTTGGTATCAGAGCTCAGAGTGGGTGAACCTGATCTTGTATCACCTCTTGTGACTGAAGTGCCTTTGTGGCCAGCTTGCCTTGTGGCAGAATTTCCTGTGTGGTTTGAGGTGCCTCTATGGCCGCGTGTACACAAAGAGCTTTGTGCTCAATTGAGCAGGTGGACTACAGAACACCTGGCTCGGACTCAGATTTTTTTTTCTCTGAGTAGAAAAGAATTGGCGCGCTTTTCGCATTGACAGTAGTGCCAAGAAGCTGAATTGGCACGACTGTTCATTTATTAATCGCGACAGAGTGCCAAAATACCCGATTGGCGCGGAATTTCATGGATTAATCACGCCAATTCGCTCGGGAACACGCCAATCTGCTTGGGGATGTGCCAATCTACCTTCAAGGAGATCTGCGGGAAGCCTCATCTTCATTTGGTGATTTGTGAACAAGCTAATCGGAGAAGTTGCAGATCTATCCGGAAGAGGCAGATCGGATCAGTTTTGATGAGATAGATTTTTGCGCTGTATTGAAAAATGACGAATTTGCTTATCGGAGCGGAATTGATCTTGTTGAGTTGTGAGATATTGTCGTATCTGAATCAATGAGTAGATCATGAGATCAGTAGATTGGAGTAGCTCGGTGGTGGTGTATTGGAGTTCCTAATCTGTTCGGTGGCAGCAGATCAGACTTGCCCGGTGGTGGTGCATCGGAGTTCTGGATCTGTTCAGTGGTAGCAGATCGGACTTGCCCGGTGGTGGCTCATTGAAGACTGATTCATTAGAGGATCAGAAATTTATCAGTCCAATATGAATAACAGTGATGAGTACTCTCTTAAGCCAGAAAAGATGTGGTCTATTATCAAGCCAATAGATTATTTGCTTAGGGAGCAACGGTTGCTGTTAATTTTGATAGGAATCGCTATCGCATCGACTTTCTTTATCCTTTAGCCTGATTTTTTGGCTTCTAATGTTAATGAAAATGGAAGGTTTGTGCCCAAAAAACCTCATCGGGTTGTTTATGAGACGCCTGTTTCTCGGTGTGCTCAGTATCATTCGGGTTCGATGGTGAATTCGGGGGCTAAAGTGCTCCTAGGTTTGAAGAGAAAGTCCCTGCAAGTTTTCGTGACGGGTGGAGCTGGCTTTGTTGGCAGTCATTTACTTGACAGGCTCATGGCAAGAGGTGACATTGTTATTGCTATCGACAATTTCTTCACAGGAAGGAAGGAGAATGCTCAGGTGCGGATTGCTCGAATTTTCAATACATACGGTTCGCGAATGTGCCATGATGATGGTCGCGTTGCAAGTAATTTTGTTACTCAAGCTTTGCGCAAGGAGCCTTTGATAGTCTATGGAAATGGGAAATAGACACGGGGCTTCCAATTTGTTTCTGATCAAGTTGAAGGCCTTATGCGACTCATGGAGGGCGAACACGTTGGTCCTTTCAATCTTGGGAATCCTGGGTTATTTACAATGTCAGAACTAGAACAGATTGAAGAAGGAAAGGATGACTCTAACAGTGATTGGCACATTCCATTGCTAATGGGAGAAAACAATAAGGAAGATGAAGAGCAGGAGTAGAAACAAGAAGAGCAGAAAGAAGAACAGGAAAAAGGTGATAAAGCAAGCCCATTTAGAGCTGACAAATTTGAGGTAAGTCCCCTACCAAGGAGATTTGGTAGGAAGACTCAATTACCATTAAAATTGAAAGACTATGCATTAATGTCAAAGTTTTTAAACATTGTAGAAGCTGCAAATTTTGAGGAAGCAAGTAAATCTGATGTATGGAGGGCTGCAACATATGAAGAAATAGAATCTATAAATAGAAACCATACTTGGGATTTGGTTGAATTGCCTGAAGGTAAAACCCCCATAGGATGCAAATGGCTGTATAAACTAAAAGTAAATGTAGATGGGAGTATAGAGAAACTTAAAGCTAGACTGGTAGCAAAGGGTTACTCACAGAAAGAGGGAATAGATTTCGGTGACACCTTTGCTCCTATAGCCAAATCAAACACCATTAGAATGCTAATTTCCTTAGCAACAAAACACAAATGGAAGCTACACGAGATAGATGGTAACTCTGCATTTTTGAATGATGACTTGAAGGAGGAAATTTATTTAGTACAGCCTGAAGGTTTTGTGAAAAAGGGGCAGGAACATCTTGTGTGTAAATTGAAAAAGGTACTTTATGGTTTAAAACAGGCACCCAGGTCGTGGTATAAGAAAACTAACTCATTTTTTGTACAACATGGCTTTCATAGGAGCTTGAATGATCTAAATATGTATACCAAGTTAATAAACAGAGGCAAATTAGTTTGATTTCTTTGTATGTAGATGATATGATTGTAACAAGGAATGCTAACAATCTGGTCAAAGAAATCAGATGTCACAAGTGTATGAGATGGAAAGACTCTGGACAAACCTTCCTTACTCAAGGGAAGTATGCCAGCAGTGTACTGGAAAGGTTCGAAATGGTTATTCTACCAGGTTTTTGAGATTCTGGATCCATCAATCACTTGATGGCTTTATATGATTTTGTATGACTGGAGTTGAGGATTATGAATATATATTTGTCTCAGATATAATATAGATGATAGTAGAAAGATACTAATTGCTATATACTCAAAATCTGAAAACAGATGACTTTATTTGGAAAACTTTAATGAATGTATTCTTTTATTATTAATGAAAAGAAATCTTTTTTAGATTGCAACTCTAATGATTACCTGGTCAACTATGTATATTTGGTTCCCCACTTTTAAAATCATGGAGCTACGTCATTATTTCCTTTGTCAACTATATATTTTTGGTCCCCCACTTTTGAAAATATGCAGTTACGTCCTGGTTCGTCACTGCTTTGTTTTTTTTAATGCTTCTATATTATGTATATAAAATGGATAGTACAATTGGCGTGGTTTTTCAGTCTGTCTTGCAAAAATAAAATAAAAAACATTCTTTATCTTCTTTTCCTTACAACAGTATTGCCATATTTTCTATTTTCTAAACTTCCATAATCTAAGATCTATTAGCTACAGTCCAATACAAAAAAACAATAAAAAAAAATTGATTCTTTACAATTTATGTTCCTTGCATTTCCAAATAATACCCAGCATTATGTTTTCTAGCTCTTTGAAAATTTTATCCTGCCCTACATTTGTCATAGCTCCTTGCTCATATACCGAAAAGAGAAATTGATCAGGTGCCTTTCTATTTTTTTGATAATAAATCTACAGTCTAGTTCTGCTCCCTATATATGTGATTGAAATAGATGTGGTAGAATGTGTTTAGAAACATCATTATGTGCTTCATCCAATTAGTTCATATAGGAGGATTGAAACTGTTATGTCATTTGACCCAGTCTATGGTTCGTTTTCAACACCATAGATCTGTATGTGCTCAATTCCCAACCATTTCGCTGCCATCAATACTCCACATAGTGCAACAATCTCTACTTTTCTATTTGTGCCTTGGCCCGCTTCCCACAAAAAGTGATAGTATTTACTAGGATTTATAGCTATGTATTCACTGCAATCACATTTCCTCCTACAGCTTGCACCATTGAAGAAACCCACAAAATATTTTTGCCAATGTCTGTTATGATAATTTTGGGTTTACTACCATTTTTTGCTAGTCCAAACTCCTTAAAGTATGCAGCAGTTTTAATGACATCCTTGCTTACTGTTGGATATTTATTCTTAAATATAAGTGCATTCCTTCTATGCCAGAGGGACAGAATAAGATACAATGGAAGAAATTTGTATCTAACATGAGTTTTGAACCACTTCCTAAAACAACACCTCAATGATGAGAAATGTTGTAGTCGAAATATTCCAAGAGTGTCCATAACCCCCTCCCAAACCGCTTCCGCATAAGCGAAATGTAAAAGTAACTGAACATTATCCTCGGCACTACTATTGCAGAAGAGACAGATCAACCGGCCTGTGTACCATCTACTCTATACGACCCATACCCATAACAATGAACCAGTACAAACATTTAATTTTATTATGAATGTTCCCTTGCCATATAATCTGAATCCATGAAGGAAACTGGTTCCCTTCTCTATCCTTTGTATTCCGTTGTATATATATTTTACCATAATTACCAAATTCGCTTCTATTGGGGCAAAAAATACGGAAATTCGCCAATTGGTTCTGAGTGCGGAATAATTCGATCCCAAGCATAACGGAGTTAATTTAGCTGGTTGATTCAGTGGCATAGAACACCTTCTTAACACAACATTAATCGGCTAAAGTAATAAATCATATTATTAGAAAATTTATGACTTACATTAGTTATTACCGTCTGAACCGAAATAGATAAAAGCGGGCATATATAGAATGAAAGAAGGTAAAAATGAAATTAGAAAACTGTATTTCCAGTCCTAGCAACTTTGAAACGTGGTTGAAATTTAGAAACGATGTCCCAAAGTGATTGATTGTTTTATTGGTGACTTTTATTTTATTTATGGAAAAATTATAGATAAATCAGTTTAAGAAATTAGAAAACTTTGTTTTTTATTGGTTTTTATATATTGGTTTTTATATATGGAAAAATTATAGATGGTGCTTAGAAGTTATAGATAAACTAGTTTTTAGTATATGTTTTATTAATGTGTATTTCTTACCTAATAAATTTTTAAATTTAAAAAATAGTATATTTGAGTTTTGAAAAAGAGAATTTTTAGAAGGAGATGAATGGTAAATTTTTTAGATGAATTTTACTTGTAATATTGTTATACTATTAAGAGTTAATAAAAGTTATTTAAACTTAAAAAAGAATAAAAAATAAAACTAACAAATACACCATTCTTTAGGATATATATTATTGATTTTTTATCCAATTCAATTTTTTGTTTCAAATTTTTATTGTAATTTGAATCCGAAATCAAATTCCAACTTGGTAACTATGTATTTTACCATTCGGTGCCCCTTTTTCAAGAAACCCTCCATGTCATTTAATCCTCCTGGTCATTAAATGCGATACCTACACTTGTCAGATTAGCAATATATGCATCCCATTCAAAAACATCCACCCCAGGCAACTAAATATCCCTAGCACAAATCCATGACCTTTGGTCAATACAAAGTTCATCATGTAAGAAAATGTATTTAAGAAAGATAATCTCTTTATTATGCGGGAATTGAGAGATTGGGTAAGATAATGAGTGGTTTCCACCAAACCTTTTATAGCGTCCAATGGAATATTGATGTTGGAACCATCCCCTACTTCCCAACGGATAAATGCCATCAGCCATTGTATGTTTTTCATCATACTTTTCCATATATATGATGAAATTGTCTTCCTCTTTGCCCCTCGCGAAATTCATGCAGTGAAAGATTTCCCATACATATAGTTGTCTTTAAGGACTAGCGAACATATTCCAGTCCCCGTAGCTACCCTCCACATGTTCTTTATGGTTAGTGCTATGTTAAAGGATAAAAGATCAACGATTCCCCATCCAGCTTCCTCCATGGGCCTAGCAAGACCTCCACATGTTCTTTATGGTTAGTGTTATGTTAAAGGAAAAAGGATCAACGATTCCGCGTCCACCTTCCTCCATTGGCCTAGCAATGAGAGACCATTTGACGAAAGGTATTTCCTGTGAGGTAATGTTCAAACCCAAATAAAATTCCCCATGATGGATTGTAACTTTTTACTTACCTCCCTTCGCAATAGAAAAGGGTGGATTCAGTATACCGCTATATTTTATAGAACAAATTTTAACATGATCATTCTACCTCCCATAGTCAGCTAACAATTCTTCCAACAATCTAGCTTCTTGTGGAACCTATCAACTAACCAATCCCAATATTTGGTGCAATAGTTGTTAGGCTTTCGATTGAAACCCAGGTATCAGAGACCCTCATCAATATGTCTGATACCAACTCTAGATAGTAAATTGATGTCCTTAACAACTGTACCTACAATTCAATTAAGAATGAGAATTGACTTCGGTCCATTCATCCATAGACTCGATGCCCTTCCAAAGGATCAAATGGTGTTATGAATAGTAGTCCATTCAAAAATGATAGCAAGTCCACTAAAAAGGAGATCATCAATGAACATCAAGTAGGTGATCTCAATCCATCTAAATACTCTAGAGATTGATCCCTGAACTCTAACATCCCACACTTTTCTGCTCAGGTTATCACTAACCACGAGCAACAACATTGGAGATAGAGCACATCCCTGCTTCAAACCCCAATGGGCCGAGAAGAAATGGGAAAGGAGTCCATTCATGATGAAATCAAAATTCGTGGTCTTTATGCAAGCCATAATCCAACCAATGTTAGGTGAGGACATACCTGCTTTGATCAAAATCAATTTAAGAAATTCCTAGTCAATACAGTCATATGCCTTGGTCAAATCCACCTTGAGAAGGAAAGACTTTAGATTCTTGGATTTAATTGAGTGCATAATCTCCTGAGTAATACCAATTGCATCTTGAATCTATCTACCCTCTATAAACCTGAATTGTTCCTCAGTAATATGCTTAGTCAGAATCAGATTCATCCTTCTAGTTATTAGTTTAGATATCAATTTATACATGGTATTGCAGAGTGATATCGCCCTTAAATTTGCAAATGGTTTGGGAATTTCCATCTTTGTGGTGTCATCTTATTGGAAACGAAATTTTACCTCTGTTGCACCCAGGTACACTGATTTGGCTCTTCTGTCCAACTCGTCTAATAACATGTACATCATTGTCTTCAGTGTATCTAGACTAGCAACATATTGATGCATAGTGTTTGTGCTAATCACCAAGTTTGTGTTGGTGGCTATGTGCATCAACTTATCAAAGTATGTGTCTAGATCCAGTCGGATTTGATTCTTTGTCTTTGCCTCAGTGAGTGTCCCAATAGATGGGATCAAATGCGCACACAAAACAACATCCATGCTTCTGAACACCCATGCATATGAAGCCTGTAAACTGTTGATGAGCTAAGGGAGTTCCTCATAGTTTCGAATCTAACTCGGGATGCATGCCTTCAACTCTGTAGCCTTGGGCTTCATCAACTTGGGCAAGTGTAATGGGGCTCCTTTGTATCTCATTGTCCATGTCTACATGTGGTCGACAATAGTGTCCAAATCTGAAAATATGCATGCTCTCCTAGCATAATGTTGTTGCCAACTATTGAGATCGAGAACTAACTTATGCATGGTGCCAAATATGGAATACAACATTCAGATGATTTTCTCGAGAGAAAATACCTCATTCATTATTTATCTCTTCAACTCTACTCTGGAGGATGTTGTAACATGTTCTCCTCCCTACTTAGCTGTTCGTAACTCCTTATCCATTCACTTGTTCTCTGCTATCATGAAGCAAACAATCAAGCTAGTAGCTTAGGCATATGCTCTGGTAGCATTAGCCAATGCTGCTAGATGCTTATAGACATCAGATAAGGTCACCGATTCTTAAGACTACGTCGGAGATGCGTGGACATCCGGAGTAGTCACTCTGCATGATTGTACAACTCAATGTTGTGACTCATCGAATGATATAGTGTGCATCTCTATGTCTAGATTGTCTTTGAGGATCTTAGTATCTCCTTGATCGCTCAGGACTTGCTTTACTTCCGGATCTAGTGAAGTCGGTGGGTTGAGCGCTTGGTTGTGGGGCATGAGGTCAATATGTTTTTCTAACTCTGGCTGCTCCATCTTTGTATCCATCTGCTCAAGTATCTTTTCAATCTCTTAAGTGAAGTCCTACTCCTATGACTTCTCACTGTGTCTGCTTTGTGCCAGTTGCTCGAATGAGTCTACACCCTGTATGGGTGTAGTTTCATCACTCTGTGCATGCTTCACCTCTTGTTGTGTCTGTCGCTATTGTGCTTCCTTCTCCTTTCTGCACAACTCTTATTCTTCCCAGAGTTGTTTCTTCAACTCTTGCAATGCCTTCATTGTTTCCTCCATCCTCTATTTATCTCTCAGCCTTTGCATGTTCCTCCTATCACGCTATCGCCTCTTCGCCTCTATCTCCAAAGATGCTTTCTCCACAAGTGGGCCTACTTTGAATTTGCAGCTTTGTTATACCTCTACACTATCAACAATGTTTCTCTTACCTTTGTCATGCTCAAGTATGTTTTCCCCTGCTGCTACTGATGATAGTGCTCTCCTAGATGCTACTTCACTAACCATTCCACAGCTATGCTGACCAATTCATTGAGCATGGAGAAGTTGTGGCAATATCTTCATGGGTCTTTCTCAGCTCAATGACACATCCCTTTGATACAAGAAAATTGCACTCTCTCACAATGGTCCTTTATGAAGAAATGTGGGTTGAATGGATTGAAGAGTCTCGGGCCAAAAGTAAATCTTTTGAACTCTTCTATATTCACATCAGCATGCTTGAGATTATGTATCTCGTAAAACCTAATCTGTAATGGAAGAGCGGGCTAGGATGCCTTCTTCTTCCGATGCAGTCAAGCTGATATTCCTGTCAAGATGTGGTACGACACTTCTTGCATGACAAGCTTGTCCATGGAAAACTTTGGTTAAACATGCAAAGGCTTCTTCGCATTGTACATCTGTATGAAGGTGTCAAGACGTGACGCATACCAATCCTCTACATCGATCAGTTCCTCCATTACTGCCTGCGACATGCAAGGTGGATCCTACTCTAATATCATCTTGTGCACTAGGGTAAGAAAATAGTTTGACAATTGTGTGATGACTCTGCGGAAGTTGCATTCGGAAACAAATTGCAGTAAATGTGTACAAAGCTTTCCATTGATTTTCATGCCCAACACCAGCCTGGGAATTGTTTAGTGGCACAGATTGCATCCAAAATATATGCATACATGTATATCACTACTTGTTGACCTTTGGGTGGTTGTCAGGCTCCTGTTACATGTTCCTTCATCATGTGAGCCAACATGTTGGACTAGTTGCATGGTTTTCCTTCACTGGCCAGTTGGTCCAACACGATCACCCATCACTACGGGAAGGTCTTAGTGCTCTTTTGGGCATACAAGCAGCATGCAAAGATGAGAAAGTACTAATATGCCTTTTGTAGTATCTTTGTCTTGTAAACCTGTTTGGGTGTCATCATAAACTATCTGGATCTTTCACCCGCTCTTCAAGATATCCCTGGAGTTTTCATTGTTATTGGGTTTGCTGAAGAGCGTCTCTATTATGATCACCAATTGCGATAAGTGTTACATCTGATGATAGTCCTGTGCCCTGAAGGTAGAAATATCTGTCCCACTTACACTACTTAACACCATCATCATAGGATCAGTGAGCAAGATGATCCAATGTATCATGTCCATGCATGGAAATGCATGATCACAACATACAATCTGATATAAGCCAGACTTGTGAAATTACACATAAACCCTGCAGTCTTCAAGATCTTCTGCAAATGTTCCTAAGAATGTATCATTGATATCTTTCCATTTTAGCTTGATGTGTTTTCCTACGAGTAACTTGGTGTCTTCGTAAATCAAAAAAATCATAGACACTTGCTCAACTGCATCTCCAATTTCACTTCCGTCGGAGTCCTTCAACCCTACTCTCTTGGAGGCCATTGAACCTGAACTGCTAAGAGATGGATGAACATGTACTATGCACGGAGGCATGTGACATTCATGGCAAGCTATATTTTAGTTGAAAACCAAATAAAACTTGAGGACTGATAGGCAACATACGTGGGAGACAGATGGAATGGATTGCGTAATTTTCACCGGGACGCTAGGAGATTGACTATTGAAACTGTGAAAAAGATAGTCCAAACTATCTGAAGGCTGGTTGGCTACTGGAATTAGGCAATGCACAATATAGGCTAACCTGTTGGGGGCTGAGATTGCAGAATGCACAATTTTAGTCAGCAAGGCATGCAAGCCCAAGGCTTGCATTGTGCAATTTTATGGCCCACCAAAGCACTGCCTCTCAGAATTCCATAGGGCAAGCCTAGAGTACAGTTTCTAGCCATTTTTTCATATTTTCTAGGAGGAAGGTAGAGCCTTCCCTCTTAGAAATGCACAATGTTGTCCAGGCAAGGAAAGGCTCGGGCCAAGGTTGCTCAGACCCACTAATAGGCGACTGAAAACATGTGAATCTTCGAATGCATGGAGAAACTAAGTGTAAGAAAGTGTGAATGATCATTCATAAAAAAAAAATGCAAGATTCAGAAAATGGGAATACATTTATGTGTGTGAGACGTGTCGTTGTATCAACAACCGTCAGTGCAAAACAGTGTCACGCATGTGGCAACAGTGAGATGCAAACGAAAATTCAAATGGTGCTTATACAGTCTAACATGCATGAAAAGGACAACAAATGTTCACAGAAGTCAAGTAGACAACACTCACACAAGACAAAACACAAAAAGTTATAGAAATGTTGCAAACGAGATGTGAAGTGAACTTACCTAGAAATAGTTAAGTAGAATGTGCCAAAGACTCCTAGATGTGTTGTGGGATGTCAGAGCTCCAATATCAATGTGTAGAATGAGCTCTACAATGTCGCATAAATGAATTTGAGGCTCATGACGTGCATGCCAAAAATCTAGGAAAAAGCGACACTTGGAGGGAAGTTTCTGAAACGATCTTTGCATGTAACCTACAACTGCTAAAAATAGACCCCTAAAATCTAGGAATGTTTTTTGCATGTTTCTTTTTTCTATTCGGGAAAAGAAACCCATGCATGCAAATCAAGTTTTTCGGGTCTGTGAGGGAACTGTCAACCTGAAAGAACATGCAACAGCCTGAACCCTCGAAGGAAAATTTTGGTAGTTTCTGGGCCGAGCTGGGCTGGATGTCCCTGAGGGATTGTGCAATTTCTAGGGTTAGCAGGTGACTGTCTCCCAAAATTACATAATTTCTAGGCTGAGGCCTAGAGCTGGGCCAGATTGCACAATTTCCTATGGGAAGCCTGTGTGACTGTTCTTTGTAATTTTGGAGCTCAATGGTTTGCTCAACAGATTTTTGTAATTATTGGAGGGAAGGTTGGTACCCCTCTAGATTTGTGCAATTTTTTTTGGGAAGGTTGGTTCCCTTATAGAATTGTGAAATCTTCTGGGGTAGCTACTGAGCTAGAAAATAACCTAATTCTGGGATGGAAACCTAAGAAGGGAGTGAAGCAAACTGACATGCACAGGCTATCAAGCCATTGAAAATCAGCTAAAGCCTATGTACTTGACAGTGAAAGGCATGCTGCTAAGGATGGTTGGTAGGGAGGCTACAAAACGAATCTAAGGAAAAAATTTGGAGGGTAGTTGTAGCCACTACAATAGTGTTATAAATGTATGAAACTAGATTAATATGAGATATGTGAAATATACCCTTGCATTATGATAAATTAGGAAGGCATTGGAAACACAATTTTGATCCATTTTGAGGAAGATTTATGTATCTAGCTTTGGTTTTTCACCCAAGATTGCATGATGACTTGTGAAGTCTCAAGCGTGGGAGAGACATTGGGCCTTCATTTTGAGGTCTTTACTACTCTCACAAGTGTGATTTTTTCCCTTTCTACTTGCTCTTAGAGCATATTATCATTCTTATTTTGTGATAATCACTTGCATTATGGTCATCACATGCTGATGAGGCGTGATGTTAAATTCAACATGTTTACTTTATTTTTAATGAGTTATTTGAGTTATATCTTTGTTCTTTTATTCTCAGTGTTGAATCATGTAACCTAGAGAATATCTAATAACCCAAATCATTAGTTGTCATATCTATGCACCCCTAGGGTGACATATGCCACATGGTTTTTATTGCTAGGTGAGTTGAGATGGATCAATGTTGGTGTTTCAAGATGTCTCCTAGGTGGCTTGAGATGGCTCCGAGGTTAGACAAGGAAGGCGCCAACTCACACTCAGTGCTCCAGTCAAATGAAAAGTGCAATTGCGTACAACATAGTAAGAATTGAATATTCAGCCAACTTGAGGATTTGGAAAGAGGCATGCATATTTTTATGCATGCCCTATCATGAAAATATCATATGCCAACATACAAGTATTTACCCATGTCAGCTAGAGTTGTATTTGTTAATGGGATTATGCTCTACTCTTTTGATGGACTGTAATTAGTTAACAAGTCCATGTCCTTAGAAGCTATTCATGCTTCAATACACCCTCCCGTATATTATATAACCTCTATCAAAATTAAATGTTAAAGGTCAATATTAGTCAAGGAAACAATCAATCTATGTATTGTAGAGTTGTTAAAATCATCCAATATGTTGGTGTATATTGTAGTTTGATGACCAAACATATGTTGATCCATGTTGTTGAATGTGTTTATAATTATAATGTGAATCTATGTATTCCCTTTTTAATATAAATGATGTTATTCTATGTTTTATTTCTTAGTAAAGTACTTATACTATAGTTTTCCTTTGTAGCACAAATGACTAGGTAGGTCCCTCTACTTGGTTTGTGTTGCAAATTCAATTATTTCTTAGTTAGGTTAGCTAATTAGACATATTTTTATTTTTATTAATGTTCTACAAATCAATATTTTAATTCACTACCATTTTAGTTGTTGAACTTTCATATGTCCTTGATTGCAAAAGTGTGGATTCCCTATGTAGGTTAGGCACTAAATGTTGAATAACAATAAGTGATTTTTAAAGAATTAAAAAATTATTTGATGCATTTAATGAAAACAATGTTTTATATTCGGAGCTCGTAAATTTCTCTTCTAAACATAAGTAGGGTTAACAACAAACCTTTAGCATTTTACTGTCTTCCTAATTGAACTTTATCTTTCAATTGTAAAGTGTGGGTTACCCTACAAAAGTTAGGAATTAAAGGTTGAAGAATGAAAGTGCTTCTTAAGGAATCATAGAACCATTTAATATCTCTAATGCTAAACAATGGACAATGGTTGAAGCCTGCAAAGCGCTTTTGGAAACATAATCCTAGTGATAAAAAAAGACATTTGTAGACTTTTAATTTATAGTATGATTGAGTTTTACTTCCAGTGGGCTATCAAGAAGTGATAGAGATCAAATCTCTTGAGTTGTGAATCTATTTTAGGGAGCAATATAAACAATTCATTGTTTAAATTGCATTTTTGAATGCATAAATGGATTCAATGTCTTGGAAACCTTCGTGAGCAATTGGCTTGTATAGAATGCACAACTTAAACTTCCAATTCCAATAAATATTTTCTTTATTTCAAATGACTAAAAGCTATACCTAAAAAGGGACCAAAATGAGAATAATGAGAGAGTAAGAACTGTAGTTAAAATGTTTATTAATAATTATTTTATTGATTTTAGTATGATTGAATTTTACTTCAAGAGGGCTATGAATAACCAAGGGAGATCAAATCTTTTGAGGTGTGAATCTCTTTTAGAGAGCACTTGGATTGTGTAGAATACAAAACTTAAACTTATAATTCCAATAAATCTTTTCTAGATTTGTTTATGACTAAAAACTATACCTAAAAACACACCAAAATTAAAATAATGAGAAAGTAAACATACTTAAAATGTTTTAATAATAACTTCCTTTTATTGAAATATCTTAATTAAAATCAAATTTATATTTTTGTGTGAGGTATTAATTTTATATTAAAAATCGAAATAATTACACATTTTCTTTATTTTCAATTATATATATATATATATAGGTATTACAATATAGGTAAATTACATATAATACGGATATTTAAATGTTATATATATATATATATGTACTACGGATATTTAAATGTTATATATATATATATATATATATATATATATATATATATATGTGTGTACTATATATAATTGATAACAAGAATAAACCTTTTTTTATAGTTTTTAATTAAAATTAATTAGATGAATATATTTATTTTTTTTAATGATATTTATATGATTTGAATTTGATATATGTGGCTTTAACTTCAAATAATAATAATACCATATAATAATGATACAAAATTCTTAAACAAGAATTTCATATTTATAATATTTTTTTTTCTAAACAAATTCCATATATAGGAAACTTAACTTACATATATTATAATAAAGAATTATATAAAAACATAGAACATATTAAATACAAAATATATAGGATCATATGTATTTTAATAAATCAAAAGATAAAAAGAATATGAATAATTCTATATACTAGAAAATAAAAAATAAAATATAGAACTTATTAAATAAAAAATCCAAGAGCATATATATAGTTAAAATCAAAAGATAAAAATAAATATATATTAAAAAAAATATAATAAAAATAGTATTATAAAGCAACATTTTAATTTTGAATCTACCTAGTGTAAATAAAGAGTAAATTTATGGAAATGTAAATTTTTCATCAAATTTTATACTCAAAAGTAAATTTAATCTTTCTAGACACTTCATAAATATTGAATTAAGATAGATCTTTATGAAAATCTTTAAAAATCATATATAATAAAATCATAAATTAACTCTCTTTAAAAAAAACTATCAAGTAAATAAAAGTGTGTCAAAACAAAATAAATCCATTTTAACTCACGTTCAATCTCTCAAGATTTAAAAATATTGAATTGAAAATGAATTTAGTAAAACTCTCAAATTAAAATGAACTTAGATTATATTTATATATAAACCAAAAAGAAATTAAAACAATATACAACCTATCTTAGCACTTCAAAATTTCCAGGTGTTATAAGACCAAATATATGGGGAAAATAATCAAAACTGAATGTTATGACATCACGGAGAAATTTATAAATTAACCGGAAAATTAAACAATGAAAAGTGTTGAACTCTAATCATGAGAAACTAAGCTTATGACTAATTTAAGTTACTCAAAAATCTAAAACTAATTTTTTCAATAACTTTTAGGTTATTAACTCATGAATCTGTACTTTGAACTTGTACTTTACTTAAACCTATACTTGAATAGGGAAATTTATAAATTATCATAATCATGTAGATCAAAAAGTAAACAATGTAGGTTTTTTCAAGTTAATAATTTGAAACTTATGACCAAAAGTCAAGTCCCTCACAAAACTAGATTGAAATGTTCGAGGAATTCATGGTTTTCAGCTCATGAACCTAACTTGTAGCTTCATGGAGAAATTTATAAATTATCATAACAGTTTATAAATTATCCTAAAAGTGCATAGGCGAACAATAAACAAAGTGAACAATAAACGAGGTAGGTTTTTGCAATCTAATAATTTGAATTAGAAAGTTTAAAATGAAGTTAAACCACTGAGAAAACTAAAACTAAAATATTCAAGTAGTTCAAGTTATATGAACCATTTGAATGTATTTCCATCCCCATCTTATAGTAGCAAGAAGCTTAAATTTAGGTATATCGAAATTACCTTTCCCACCAGAGTTAGCCAATGAATCTAATGAATTCTACCACCACAGTTCATTGTGCCCCGCCATCCTCTTTCCGTAAATTCTCTTTGCTTCGTCAAATTATGACATGGCATGGAATCTAGCCATCCACAACATTAACATAAACGCACAATTACTCATTTGGGTTATAAAATTATACAAGTATGTATGAATCATTAAAAAATGAAGGTGCAATTTCTCTTGGCTAGGTAGCTGCTGCACTGTTGGCATAGCATCATATTTTTAAGTTGATTGCTGATTTTTCGAATATTAATTGATATAGGCGCGTTCAGCTCATATTCATCTGATTACTAATTATTTTGGGAATCTCATGTTCATCTGATCACCCAATATTTTGGGAATCGGCAATCTAGATAAGTTCAGAAACACATAACATAAACACACAATTACTCATTTCGGTTATCAAATTATACGAGTATGTATGGATCATAGAAAAATGATGGTGCAATCCTCTACTGGCTAGGTACCTGCTGCACTGCTGATAAAAGCTGTGTTCGATCCGAGGAAAATGACTTTGGCGGCTTTGGAATGAATTTTTCAACACTACGTTGCATCCTTCAACTTGACAACGGGGAGGTTGCGTGGTCGAAGCTCGCAAAGCAGTAGCATTTGTTACCCCTTCGACAAGCCAAACCTTAAAAAATTTATTGCCTTCACTTTTCACAGTACCTTCCCCATGCAACTCTCATGAATCTTGGCCTCTATAGATCCAAATTGTGTCTTGCCTGAAAGACTCCTGCGATTAATGACTTCATACAAGCAGCCACGGGAGGCTCGGACAGAGATGAAGACTCATGAACCATACTAATCCCTCGACGGCTAGTAATGATCATGGTTGTTGCTGGTACCTCCATCAGAATTTGATTCCATATTCTTAAATGACTTTCTTGACAGACCCAAAACTAAGCTCGGTAAAATACAGACATCCTGACGCATTTTCACATGAAGAATTTTTACAAATCCAGCTATCCAAGATTAATTACATTTCCAAATCTCAATTAAATATTAACGTTGTCTGGACAAAACCTCAACACGTGAGAAAAAAAATGAGAAGGCGACAAGGATAGGCATAGATTCAAGAGCCCTTCTCTTGTATTCCCAACTCAACTAACATCTGTTCGAGATAGAGGCATGAATCCCAAAATTGTATATCTTTGAGGAGTTTTGTAAATAAAATATTGGGATATATATATATATATATATATATATATATATATATATATATATATATATATATATATATATATATATATCAGAAAGATTGTCTGCTTTGTTATTATGGAATGAAATAGTACACATTTATGAACGACAGATTGTCTTCATAAACCTGGAATATACACAGCTTTTATTTGTGCAGTAATTTAAAGGATAGAATATTATGGCACTTCTTCCATATTTGCATTATACATAAAATCTGAAAAGTGGATCAGATCCTTCTCATTTCTAAAGATCTCATACCTAATGGATTCCTTTTTGGCCATCACTTTTCTCAATATTAGTCAAGGAAACAATCAATCTATGGAAAAAAAAAGAAGGCGACAAGGATAGGCATAGATTCAAGAGCACTTCTCTTGTATTCCCAACTCTACTAATTCGAGAAAGAGGCATGAATCCAAAAAGTGTATATCTTTGAGGAGTTTTGTAAATAAAATATTGGGGATATAAATATTTTTTTTTTACTTCCAGCAGTGAAAAATTGTCTATTTTTTTATTATGGAATGAAACAGTAGATATTTATGAAGGACAGATTGTATTCATAAACATGGGATATACACAACGTTCATTTGTGCGGTAATTTAAAGGATACAACATTATGGTACTTCCTCCATATTTGCACTATACATAGAATCTGAATGGTGGATCAGATCTTTTTCATTTCTGAAGATCTCATACCTATTGGAACTACTACACACCTACATGCGGACTCTTAGTTAGAGCATTGGACTACATATAAGATTCCTTCTGCATGATTTACTCTTTGAGTTTCTCCTTCTTTAACTCCGCAACTGGTTAGTTCTTCTGCATGATTTATTCCCTGATTTTCTCCTTCTTTCACTCCGCAACTGGCCAGTTCTCTCCTTCTTTCACTCCACAACTGGCCAGTTCTCTCCAGAACTTGTTGTAGGTGTTGAGTCTTCTCATTGATCAGCACTATGGTGCATTACCTTGGGAACTTCAACCAGTAATGCTATATCATGAGCATTGTAACCTATTTTATAATGAATCATTGTTTTGTTCTTTCGATTTTCTTTTAGTGTTTTTGCTTTGCAAAGCTGTGTGTTCAACCTTTACTAGCCAGACTCATCCGTGCAGGTTTTCTAACACATTTACATAGTATCAGAGCCCATAGGTTGCTAGATAAAAGGCACACCAGTACTTTATTTTGTAGGTATTATAGCTTGGAGATCGAAGATCAATAGAAAAATGGAGTTTCCCAAAGCATCGATCCTAACACCGTACAACTATCATGAATGGAAGGACCAAATGGCTCGATACCTTCGTCATAAAGGCTTGTACATGATTACCATGGCTATAGAAGTGGAACCCACTTCATCCATAGAGAAATGCAGGTACCTCAACCGTATGGATGAGGCCCACATATCCATATGCATGTGCATCTCTCCAAAGTTGCAGTTTCATCTATCTGCCTGCAATACTCCCAATGAGATTTGGAAAAAGGTTGAAGATCTCTACGGGAAACAGGACGAGATGAAAGGACATCTGCTCGAAGTGGAGCTGTTGTCATTGAATCCACGGAATTATGACAGAATTCAAGACTTCCTCACCAAATATAATGATCTATTGCTGCAACTCAAGGGTTGTGGAATTGACAAATCCAAGGAGGAGATTCGCTAAGTTCTCCCTATTATGTCAAAGATCGAACTAGAATACTCCATATTTGTGTCTACATTTCATTCAGTAAGGCTCGCAACAGGTAAATCCTACACTATGCCTTCTCTCAAAGAATTTATGGAGTCCCTTATTTTTGAGCAAGATAAACTCATTGCTATGGGGAAAATCAAACCTCCAAAAGCGCATGCACTTGTTGTGCATGATGGCAGCCACAATAAAAATCATAGATCTGATTCAAATCTGAAAAATCAACAGCAAAAAGATAACGAAAAAGCGGATTCCCATCTAAAGAAGGAAGCGTACACCAAGCCCTTAAATGACTCCTCTGGGTCGAGAAATGAGAAAGGGAAGAAAGGAAATAGAGGCACCTACTGTCAAAGAGGATTCCATCCAGAATCCTCTTGCATGAAGAAACAAATTTACCAAATGGCAGAAATCCTTCAGAAACACAACCTTGGGGACCACATCCCTCAGGGTGCCAAGAAGAAAACTAAGGATCCACCACACGGGAAAGGTAACAATTTCCATGCTTTAGTTGCAATTAATTCTTCTCCTGATGCATGGATTATAGATTCTCGTGCATCACATCATATGGTTGTTGCAAAGGAAGTCTATTCCTCTTTGGATGCATGCAAAGCACCTCCCATCCTCATGGGAGATGAATCACCTATTGATGTCAACGGAAAAGGTAGAGTGGAACTTTTACATGGAAGCTTTGAAGATGTGCTTCATGTTCCAAAACTTTTGGTAAAATTGCTTTCAGTTTATCAGATCACTCATTCTAGCACCGGAAAGAGAGTGGAATTCACACCAAATGTTGTGAACATATATGACCTGCACATCAGCTCAAAAATTGCAACTGGTGTGGTAAACAATGGAGCAAGATTGTATACATTTTCTAAATTTATTGAATATGAATCCTCCTTATTGCTTACACATGCTGACGATAGTAGTAGGCTTTGGCACAAGAGGTTTGGTCACTTAAATTACAGATATATGCAGCAGCTAAGAAAGAATGAGATGGTGGAAGGCTTGCTAAATATCAGTTTCTCCAAAGGAGTTTTTGAAGGGTGTGTCCTTGGCAAACATCCTAGAGAAAAGTTTGACACCGGCAAGACTCACAGAGCATGCTCTCCTCTAGATCTGATCCATAGTGATCTCATGGGGCCTTTTCCTCATCCTTCCATCAACAAAGAAAGGTATGTGCTTACATTTATTGATGATTATTCATGGTATACTTGGGTGTATCTTCTCAGGGCCAAATCTGATTTTTTTGTGCACTTTGAAGATTTCAAAGCACTAGTTGAGACACAGTCAGAGAGAAAGATCAAAGCCCTCCTTATAGACAATGGGGGGGAATATGTTAACATAGCACTTCGAAACCTTTGCCTTCAATCTGGCATACAGTTGTAATACACAGTTCCATACACTTCGCAGCAGAACAGAGTTGCTGAGAGAAAGAACCGATCTCTTAAAGAGATGGCTTCCTGCATGTTGCATGTTAAGTCACCGCCTCATAAGCTATGGGCTGAAGCACCTAATTGTGCTAACTACATCAAAAATAGATCTCCTCATAGATCTATCAAGGATGAGACCCCCTTTGAGGCTTTGAGCGACACTAAACTAGAGGTCACCCACTTCCATGTTTTCGGCTCCCGAGCATGGGCCAGGATCCCCTCTGAAAAGAGGAAAGCTCTTGATCCACAGAGCATTGAGTGCATCTTTGTTCGATACCCTAATGGTGTAAAGGGATACTGACTCCTGATTCCCTCTATAGACAAGCTCATCATTGAGCGAAGTGTCAAATTTGAGGAAAGTCTCTCGCATGCACCTCAATCGCCGCATGCAGACACCTTTTGTCTACCTCATGTCCGAGATGATGACTTAGTACACTCAAATGTAGATATAGAGCATGTAGATGCTGAGGTAGAGCATGCAGATGCAGAGACAGAGTCTTCAGATACAAATCTAGTGCATGCATATGATGATACACATCCAAGCCCAGATCGGGCTTCCAGCAGTGAATCATATTCCCCTGTCATAAGTCAGAGAACAAGGACCTTACGTGAGATATATGCACAAGACCACCTAGCTGCTAGAAATGGTCTTACGGGGGATAATTCTGATCTGCAGAGGACCAGCTCAAAGTTTATTTAGCCCCCTTTTGACCTCACTGCCACTGAACCATCACCATCCTGGAATTGTCATTTGGTTCATTCTTTTGATCCACAATCTTATGCTGAGGCTGCTGGGCATCCATCTTGGGAGTCCGCCATGGAGTAGGAGTATAACTCCTTACTCGAGAACCATACTTGGGATCTGGTCCCCCTTCCTTCAAGAAGGAAACTTGTCCAATGCAAATGGGTCTACAGGACCAAGACTACTGCAAATGGTAAAATCACCAAACAAAAAGCAAGGCTAGTAGCCAAAGGCTTCCAACAAGTGCATGGCATTGATTATGATGAGACCTTTGCTCTAGTAGCAAAGATGGATTCCATACACCTTACACTTGCCATTGCAGCTGCCCAGGGGTGGGAAGTAGAGTACATGAATGTGAAGAATGCCTTTCTTCATGGAGACCTATTTGAGGAGATCTACATGGAGTAGCCACATGTTTTCATTCAAGATTCATCTTTGATCTGCAGACTCAAGAAATCTCTCTACGGCCTTAACCACGCCCCGAGAACTTGGTATGCGAAGATGGATTCTTTTCTCTTATCACAAAACTTTGAAAGATGTAAGTCTAATCTGAATGTTTACATGCTTAGGACAAATGATTCTCTTCTTATCTTATTTTTGTATGTGGATGATCTTCTAATCACTGGCAGCTCGGCTTCAGCCATTGCTACAGTCAAGAGGGCCTTGCATGATAAAATCTTGATGATGGACATGGGTCTGTTACACTTCTTTCTTGGTCTTGAGATCATCCAAGATGCAACAGGCATCAAACTCTCTCAGGCTAAGTATGCACGGGATCTCCTCGAGAGATTTTGCATGACTGACTGCAAGTTAGAACCAACTCCTTTTCTGTCTGGGGTCCACCTTGAGGATGGAGGTGACACTCCATTAGTTGACAGCACTCTCTACCAACAGCTAGTGGGGAGCTTATTGTACCTCACCCACTCCAGACCAGATCTCTCATATGTAGTAGGGGTAGTTTCCAGATACATGCAGGATCTGCATGAGCTACACTAGAATGTTACCGAGTGCATCCTCCGATATGTGCAAGGCACCATCACCTTCGGGATTCACTATGCAGCAGGCACTGCATTGAATCTCCTTGGTTTCATACATTCTGATTGGGCTGGAGACATCATTGATCACAAGTCCACCTCTGGATATTCACTTACTCTAGGATCTGGCCCTATCTGTTGGTCGAGCAAGAAGCAGGATGTTATTGCTCTCTCTTCAGCTGAGGCAGAGTACAAAGGAGTATTCAACATCACCATTCAAAATCTATGGCTACAACACTTCCTCACTAAGTTAGGCATCCAGATCCACCAGCCCATTGTCATCTGGTGTGACAACCAGAGCACTCTAAAATTTTGCAGGGATTCAATACAACAGTAGCGGACGAAGCACATAGAGATCCATATGCACTACATTAGAGACTTAGTACATGATCGGGTCATTGATTTGCAGTTCTATCCTTCAGAAGAACAGACTGTAGATATATTCACCAAGACATTCACTGAGCATAAGTTTTTCTCTTTGCACAATCGTCTTGGAGTGAAGGACACAGTTGTTTGAGGAGGGTTTTTCCCGTGAGGTTTTCCCTCTTTCCTCAATTTTAGTACAAGTTGCACTGTATTTTGGGTGACCTTTGGCCCTAGTTGTTGGGCCCATCTTTTGTTTTTCCCAGTAGTGGTGTTCAGGGGGGTTGTTGGAACTACTACACACCTACATGCAGACTCTTAGTTAGAGCATGGGACTACATGCAAGATCCCTTCTGCATGATTTACTCCTTGATTTTCTCCTTCTTTAACTCTGCAACTGTTTAGTTCTTCTGCATGATTTACTCCCTGATTTGCTCCTTCTTTCACTCCGTAGCTCGCTAGTTTTCTTCGAAAGTTGTTGTAGGTGTTGAGTCTTCTCATTGATCACCACTATGGTGCATTACCTCGGGATATTCACCCAGTAATGCTATATCATGAGCATTCTAACCTATTTTCTAATGAATCATTCTTTGGTTCTTTCGATATTCTTTTAGTGTTTTTGCTCTGCAAAGTTGTGTGTTCAACCTTTACTAGCTAGATTCATCTGTGCAGGTTTTCCAACACATTTACAGTACCTAATGGATTCCTCATGGCCATGACTTTTCTCTGGAAATTGTTTTAGATTTACTTTATTCTGCAATTTGTCATTTGGCCTCTGCATTTTACGATATTCAATTGATATTTAAAACTATTGAAGTTTCATTAGCTCGATGGACACCGGGATAATTGGAGTGTGTCACTTTATCAATTAATTATATATTTTTTATTTCATGAACGTATGTTTCTTAATATATGTTAAGAACTAATAATCAAGACTACTACACAGAGTGGTGTGTATATTTAAATTCATAAACCATCTGCTATTTCCATTTGTGGGATTATAAAATCTGGATTATGATCAAAATCAATATAATAAAAATTATATTAATTTGATCGTAGATTTTAGAATATAAAGTAAATTAATTAATTATTCGACTTCGTTAATTTTCATCAAATTTATGTAGTGTTGATTTCACTTTGTGGCCCGAAAAATTCGTTGGGAATTAAAATGTTAAAAGTATTGATTTGCTTCTATAGAGAGAACATTTAAAAGGAGACTGAGTTGGGCAAGGTAGGAACCGGAGCCGATCGAAGATTCATCGTGCCGAATATCAAATGGGCATTCTTATTTCTAAATCCATGTTATTTTAGGCAACATCATTATTATATAATACATTACATAAATTTAGACTTGAGAGCCATCAGAATGAATCTTCTTTCCTTGATCAGATCATTAAAATTTAAAGACGCCAAAAAGTCCATGGATTTTGTGAATTGGACTAAATATGAAACAAGGGGATTTGTGAAACAACAAGTTCCTGCTAATGTCAATTGAAAAAAAAAAAGTCTACAACTAATGTCTAAGTCAATGTCATCCAACACACCAAACATTTTTCAAACTACCTGTAAATGAGAACACGCTCTCATGTGAACAAACTACTTGGTATACAGAACAACTTGCCATGGGTGTTGGTATAGGGATTGTTTCAACTACCTTTTTTCAAACTACTTGTAAACGAGCGCACACTCTCATGTGAACAAACTACTTGGTATACAGAACATCTTGCCATGGGTGTTGGTATAGGGGTTGTTTCAACTACTTGTTGGTTGAATGTGTTCCTATAGTTTAAAATGGAAAAAAATAATTATCACAACTGACCATGTCAAGAGATAATAAAGCTTGAAAATTTTAAAATGAGAATCAATTGCTCATGCAATTTCTTATCAAACTTGAACTTACTATGTGCAATCCCACCCTGCACAGAATCTCACACAAATGAATGTTGAAAACACCATGACACACTTAAATACTTTGAGCTTATTTCATTTATTCGACTAGGTAGGAAACCACAACAATTGATATAATTTTTTTCTTAAAAATCGATAAGCTCAATTTAAACCAAGACCAAACTTATTTATTTGGGATCACATATTTTGGAAACAAGGTTAAATTCATTTTTATACTCTCCACTAAGTCTATCTATATCTGTTGACACCTAATCCTTGTGATTGGGTGAATTTATGTAAATAGATAAATTAGAAATATGAACAGTCATCAGGAGATGAACTGAACAGTCTCTCCCTCATGTATATAATGAAGACCTACTTGACAGAATAAGACATACGAATCATTTTTTTCCTTATGGAGTTACTACCTTGCCTGACATGGTATCAGAGCCAAATCCTTTTTTAGCTCTTATGTCCCTTCTAACTCCCTAGTCTGCTTTCCATATAGTTGCGTTGCTCCTCCATATAATTAGTTGCGCCCTCTATCTGCCATATTCCATATATTCAGACCTGCCCTCTCCACAGTCACTGCCAGGTCTAAATGCTGCATTACCTGTGCTCTTTGGACTGTCCACATAACGTTTTATACCATAACGTGGGACATCAACTGTCCAATTATTCCAGTGCTCAAACATATGTGAGTCCTAATCGATCTGTAGGATTTTTAATGTGGATCATAAAAATCTCTGTCCGACTATCCTAGTGTGGCCATTGATGGGATCCCTAGAATTATCTTTTACATCCATGCCCATCTCTATCCCAAAATAAAATCCTTAGTCATTTTCAATAGTGCTCAAAGGTTAATGAGTCAAGGGGGGCCACAGTAATCCCCACAACAGAAATGGCACTGTTTTGAGGAATTCGACGCCTGCTCCGAGGGACATCGACTGTTGGTGGTCTCCCAATTCTGAGAACTGGTGCCTCCACGCACTTGTATGATATATAACATTGGCATATAACGCTAGTATTTACGTTGGCATTGTGGTATATTAAAGCTGCTATCATTGTATGCATAGAATTTCATGGCATTATATTAATGATAGTATTATTGATCATTGTAGTCTTTTGACATAAAACGTTGGTAAAGTTGGTATTTAACGCTAAAGTTTTCTTGGCATAAAACATTGGTAACGTTGGTACTGAATGCTGAAGTTTTCTTGACATAAAATGTTGGTAACATTGGTATTGAAAGCTGAAATTTTTTGGCCATACGTTGAATTGTTTTTTTGGCCAAGCATGGTATACAAGAAACTATTCATTGGTTTATGAAGATCAGGCGTTGAAGCCATGCGTTGAATATATATGGTATTTTGAACTATTTTTTGGTAGGTTGTCCTATAACGTATATGTGAGTTGAGCCCTGATTTGTGCATGTTTTAAAATCACCATAGTGTGTTAAAACGTTTTGAACGGGTGCATTAGGTGATCTATGTGAAAAGAAACAAATAAAAGGGGTCAGATATATATATCTTGGGTATTGACATTTGTTGTCAAGTTTAGTATGTTGTCCCATCATATCAGATGTATATTGTTTCCCATTAAGAGTAAAATTTTGCGGCAATTTTTTTTTGTTATAGAATGCATTCAATCATATCCATGGTGGGAATAGTTCTCACTGGCAAGGAGAACTATCCTAAATGGTCCTGGATGATAAAACACACCCTCATTTTCGATGGGTTGTTGAAAGGAGTGTGTGTCGGAGACGGAGACAATGAACCAATACAACCCACCTCAGACAAAGAGCTCATCATTTGGGAAAACAAGAACAACAAAGCTTACGTATTAATCACAACATCTGTAAATGAAGAGGTGAGTCACCATATTTCATCATATTCGACTGCCTTTGAAGCCTAACAAAAGCTGAAATAACTCTATGACTCACATTCTGCACTTGAAGTTGTTCAACTCAGGATTAAACTCTTCACTCTTGCAGTACAAAATAATGATCCTCTTGCTCTTGCATCTGAAGTAATTTCTATAATGCATGATATCAAATAAACTAAGGTTGAATTGGATATTCCTCTTATCGCTTTTCTCAAGGCACTTTATCCTACTTACTCCAATTATCTTGAGTCATTGCAAGCAAATGGAAATCTCAAAGATATAACCTTTGACTCTCTTGTGAAAGATTTTGTTGAAAGAGAGAAAGATTTTGGAAAGAAGACAAGCCCTGAATCTTTTGAAGAGTTTGTGTGCCTTGCTCATAAAGAAAAGCATCCTGCTCAAGCTTCTACAAGAGGAAGAGGTGGTCGAAGAGGAAGAGGAAGATATTTCAGAGGCAAGGGGGTCAGACATTCTCAAGGAGAAAAGTTAGATTTGCACTGCATATCCTGCAAGAGAAATGGATCACATGATGCCTCTACGTGCAAGCTACCACGGGAAAAAATTGAGCAGAAAAGAAACCAAGGGAAAGGTAAAACTGATGATACAGACAAAGGTAAAGAACCTAAATCTGCTCACTATGTTGTGGCACAATGTAACATTGGAGTAGATGAAGATTTATTTAATGCTTCACTTGCTTCTTGGGAAAATGATAGGTTGCTTGATTCAGGAGAAACCTGCCACATGAATCATAGAAAAGATTTTTTTGAATATTTCACTGACAATGTTGATGGAGCAGTATACTTTTCAGACCAATCAAAAATCGAGCCATCAGGGTTTGGCATAATCAGGCTTAAACTGCCTGGTCCTCCAGACTTTCTTTTGCATCATATTCTATATCTCCCACAACTCAAGACAAACTTGTTGTCCTTGGTCCACATCTACTAGCAAGGACACTCCATTCATATGTTTGATGGCAAGCTTGAGGAAAGAAAATCATCTAACCACTCACTTGTCATGAGGGGAATCGAAGAAGAAAGGCTTCTCAAGCTACAAGGAACCTCTGCTCGTGCACAACATTTCTCATACAATTCTTATCATGAAGAAGGTACACTTCCATCAAGTTTATTATGTCATGCTAGATTTGGACATTTGAACTATGATAGTCTCCACTTGTTGAAGAAAAATGGTGTTGTTGGTTTGCCTACAATTCCTAGGAAACTTAAGCAATGTGATGCTTGCATTCTAGGAAAGCATAGCAAATAGTCCTTTCATGATTCACATTAAGGAGCACATAGAAAACTTGAAATCATTCATTCAGATTTATGTGGTCCAATGCTTGTTCCTTCTGCAAATGGAAATAAATATATCGTGACATTTATTGATGACTACACCAGAATGTGTTGGGTTTATTTATTGAAGAACAAATCTGATGCTTTTCAAACATTCAAGAATTTTCATAAATGGATTGAAAATGATACACAATTTCATATTAGGTCTATTTGCACTGATAATGGAAAATAATACACATCAAATGAATTTGAAAACTATCTTCGCCAACATGAGATCAAACATGAAACAATTGTGCCTTATAATCCACAACAGAATGGTGTAGTTGAAAGAATGAGTAGAACAATCTTAAATATGGTACAATCCATGCTCTTCTTCAAAAATGTAAATATAATTTTTTGGGTTGATGCTATTCTATGTGTTGCATATATAAAGAATAGATGTCCATCTAACGCTATAAGAAACAATACTCCATATGAAATGTGGTATTGACATGTTCCTTCAATAAAGCATCTCAACGTCTTTGGTTCCACCTATTATGCCTTGATACCAAAGGTACATAGAAACAAACTTGGTGCTAGAAGTCGTAAGTGTATTTTTTTGGGGTATTCAAACACCTCCAAAGCATAGCGCCTCTATGATGAAGTAAATAAAAAGTTTTTTGTATCTAGAGATGTAATTTTTCTTGAATCATCCAAAATTGACAATGTTGTTGAGCGGCAACTTGATCGCTTGGATAGATTCACAAAAGCAAAATCATTTCAAGAATTTGATAATCAGATTCCACATCTTGAAGGGGCGGTTCCTATACTAGATCAACATGTGGAATCTTCTTCTGAGGAACATTCTCCACCAGATGAAACTCCAACAATAGATGATGCTTTAAGTGATTTTATTGATAGAGTTGGGAGACTCAATCTTGATTCAGTCCATAATCAATCAACGGAGCAGCCTGGACCATCTGAGAAAGGTCCCCCAAAGTTGCTAACAAAGACACTTGAAAGTGTTCATGCTGATGAAGTTGGAAGGACATGAACCAGGAATTCAAACAGACAAAATGGAGGTGATGTAGATGACTCTATTTCACCTCTTGATATGGATGTTTCCTATGATTTTGAGTTGAACTTTTCTACAGATTTTGAACCAACTTCCTTCAAAGAAGTTGTTGTTGATGATGAATGGAAAGAAGTGATGCAAAAGGAGTATGATTCCCTCATAAAGAACGACACTTGGAAGATGGTTGACCCTCCATTAGGAATCAAACCAATTGGCTGCAAGTGGGTCTACAAGAATAAGTATAAAGCTAATGGCTCACTTGACAAGCACAAAGCTAGGCCTGTGGCAAAAGGTTTTTCACAGAAGGAAGGGGTCGATTATGAGGATACTTTCCCCCCCACAGCAAAATGGGCTACCATCTGGACACTCTTTGCACTAGCAGCTCAGAACGGTTGGAAAGACCATAAAATGGATGTAAAAACTAATTTCTTGAATGGAGATCTAAAAGAGAATGTTTTTATATCCCAGCCTTAAGGATTTGCTGTGAAAGGGCATGAACATAAAGTATGCAAACTTGTGAATTCCTTGTATGGCCTCAAACAAGCACCGCGAGCTTGGTATGAAAAACTAACTAAGCATCTTCTGAAACTCAATTTCAAACATTTTGATCTTGATGATCCAACTTTATTTGTCAAGAAAGTTGGAAAAATAGTTATATATCTTGTGGTATATGTAGATGATCTTTTGATGACAGGGAACAATGAAAGCTACATTTCATCCATAAAGAAGGAATTGGGGAAAGGTTTTTAAATGACTAATTCGGGCTATGTTCATTACTATCTTGGCATTGAAATAACCCAACATCCAAATTCCATATTTCTTTCTCAAAAGAAATACAATGGAGATCTGTTGAACAGGTTTGGCACGACAACGTGAAATCCTCTTACTACTCCAATGGAACAAAACTTAAATCTCACATCTATTGAAGGAAAAGAATTTGAGGATGCAACAAAGTATAGACAGCTTGTAGGAAGTCTCAACTACCTAACTACTACCAGACCAGACATTTCGTCTGCTATTGGAATCCTCTCGAGGTTTATGCAAAAGCCTTGTGAGGGACATTGGTCTCCTACAAAAAGAATTCTAAGGTACTTAAAGGGAACTCAAGACTTTGGAATCAAGTATACACAGGTGGACAAATTCAGCTTGAATGGATACACTGATTCAGACTTCAATGGAGACAAAGAAACTAGGGTATCAACAGTAGGATATGCTATGAGTCTTGGATCAGGAGATGTCTCCTAGAGATCACACAAATAATCAGTTCCAACAGATTCCACGACAGAAGCATAATACGTGGCAGCAGCTGAAGCAACAAAAGAAATTGTGTAGCTCAAGAAAATTCTTGAAGATCTGCAGGTAAAATAAGTACAGTCAACTCCACTCATGATTGACAATTTACCTCTACAATAAAGTTGGCCAAGAACCCAAAGTTCCACGATCGAATGAAGCACACCAATACTAAATATCATCTGATTCGACATCATGTTGAGGCGAAAACAATCCATCTCCATCATTGTTCCACAAATGAGCAAATTGCAGACAACTTCACCAAAGCGCTTGGAAGAGAAAAGCTTGAATGATTTAGAATGATGCTTGGACTCACCAACATTCCTTCATATTAAGAGGGGGAATGTTGACGCCTAATCCTTTTGATTGGGTGAATTTATGTAAATAGATAAATTAGAAATATGAGTAGTCATTGGGAGATGAACTGAACACTCTCTCCCTCATGTATATATTGAAGAAAAAACCTGATGGAAGAAGACACACGAATCATTTTTTGCCTTATGGAGTTACTTCCTAGCCTAAAAATATCCTTGGATTCTTGAATGTTCCACATTCTTGGTATTTCCAAGAAAATACCATATTAACCATACAAAATTTTGTACCAAATATCTGTCAAAAATGTCTTCCATATTAATTTTCCAAAGTAGCATCTTCTTCAACTAAATGATATAGTTGAAGAGGTATAAAAAACATCCCAACGTCATTTTTTTTCCTCTCCCTTAGCGTTAAGTCTTCTATATCATTTTAAGGTTGTCCTACCTGAAAATAGAGTGTTAGTCCCTAAGCTCCTCACCCATCAACTGGTTGTTTTCTCCCTTGCAAAGCAAATGTGGACGAAATGTGATGCATAATTTCTTAAACATAATCATCTAGTCATTCTATAACATTAGTCAAATTACTAAGAATAAGAAGTTGCAGTGGTTGACGGTTCCATAAATGTGTTTATATCATGTAGTGCAAGAAAAATATCCCAAAAGTCTTTTTGGAACTTTTGTTTCTAGAAAGCATATAATAAAAACTTATTACAATTACAGTCCTTAAGATGTCGATGACATTAGATTGTTGGATCCACCAACAAACATATGCAGATATTTTTAGCTACACTTTATCATTATAGAAAACACTCAAAATAGTATCGACAACTTCAAGATCAATATCTTATTATTGTGGAAACTTCTTTCAAATTCAATATTTTTGCTGGATTATTGTGTATAAAATCCTAGGCCAATAATGAAGGGAGACATTCAAAAAAGTGGAAAGGATTTCATTTAGAAGTTTATGAAATAAAAAATGATTGCATTTAGAAGCTTACAAAAGGAAGAAAAGGAAGTAAGGGGGCGAACCACACCACCAATGTAAAAAAAAGGAAACTGTTTCCAACCTTATCAAACAACCTACAAAATAGACAAAGAACTACACAAACACATTCCATGTTATTAGAAAAATTGATGATGACATAAAATACTAAACAGAAGTCGATCATGAATTGAAATGGAAGAAAAACTAAGGGAACATAGGAAAACATACAACACTTGTCCCCATAATATCCCTTCTTTGATAACACCTCACGGGAAAAAATAAAAACCTTTGGGTAATCATATGCACAACAAGATCAGTAGTAGGGCCAATTGAATAATCCACATTATAGAGCTCTTTTTTCCCTTAATAGAAGGGGGACATGCCAAATGTTTGAAACATCGTATAGAGTGAGAATGTTTTCGGCCTATAATAGTACAAAAAAATCAAGTCTTGCATATCCAACGACATTCATGGAATCTAAATATATTTCAATGATCCCTTTTGAAACTGTACAAGTATTACTTACGAGAACATGGAAAAAATGTGATATTTTTTCCTTAATATTATTTTCCAAGGCCTAGTCAAAATAATAGTTATATTCAGTTCCAAAAATTTTTCATATCAAATGGGCTTAAAGCTTAGCACAAATAAAACTAAAATAGAAGAAATTGACCTGAGCACTACTACAAGCTATAATATTGGTTGCCATACCTAATCCTCGAAGTTCATTGTAACACCCTCCTCCCAAGTCTACCTAAGTAATCAGTTAACCTGGGTAAAAATGTGACGAGAAGTTACTATGATATGATTCATCCTCTTAAGTCACATTAAGAAAGGGAAACTGATGGACACACACCATTCAAACCTTCCACATCAACAATAGGACTCCTAGGAAACATCCCAACCCTTTTTGTAACCACCTACTAGGTCCCATTGAGATTTTATACCACTTAACCCCCAAACTCTCCCATTATATGGGCATCACAATGTCCAAAAGGCTTTGGGTGCTCCCACTTCATGGCATGCCATCATCTATGGACTATCTTTATCCGTGTTGTGCCAGCGTCCCCAGGATTTCAGCCACTTTTTTAGGCCTATAACCCAGGTCACTGCCCAAAATTCAATGAAACCTTCAAAATAGAAAGATAACAAAGAAATGATGATACAAATACAACTACTTAAACAAACCCTTGATTGGACCCCTACTAGCCATGACAATAATTTCATCAATCATATCACAAATATGTAATATATAGGTGTAAATGACAAATCTAAGCGTAGAGGTATCATACTCATCCGAGGATCACTGACTAGCATTAAATCCTTAGCACATTATCTATAGTTTCTGTTATGAAACCAGCTCAAGAAAAGATAGAAAAGAAAGATCAACGCCTTAGAATTCAGCCTCTTCGAGGGGGAAACCTCCTTTACATTCCATAAATGAACAATTCTTGGATGATACAAATGACAAAACCTCCTTTCTATATATAGGAGTCTAAGGAGTCACAACATAGTCTAGCCGACCTAACAATAATAATATAAAGCCACAAAAATAACAATAGAGGGATTCTATGGGGCACAGATGTAACAATATGGGGGTAATAAGGGCACAAAAATATAAATAAGGGGTATAAATACAATATTAATGGGGTAATCACTAGTAGTATAGGGGCCTAACATGCCCCTCTCCTTCAAAAAGCGTTGTCCTCAATGCTTGAGTAGTTCTTGATGCTTCTGTATAAAATTCTTGTCCTCGCATGTGGAATCTTCAGTGGGTAAGTTCTTCCACTTGATGAGATACTCTGAAATTGATCGATTCCGTAGCTGTTGGGTTCTTGTTTTTGTGACTGCTCCAGGTTCCAATATGATTTTTCCTTCCTTTTCAATATCTGGCAATATTGTTTGAATTGGGATCTTTTGCAAGTTTTGAATAAGTGGCCATACTTCTTTGTCCTTCTTCCATTCATCCCTTGCTTCGTTTATCCAATCTGGTTGGATAATAGAAATAGCACAAAACAATGCTTCCACATGCTCATCCTTGAAGAGTCTTCCCATTCGGTAAGGTCGCCATTTTTTTAGTGCATGTAGTATTGCCAACGTTTACTTCTCATAAATAACTTGCTTTAGATGTAGCAGTAAAAATACCCAATCGCTTACATCAAAACATTTTTCACTGTGATGTTGATCTACCTATTGTTTCATTTGATTTTGCACCGAAGTGGCGCTATCCTTTAAAAGTTGGCGAACTTGTTGTTGATGCTCGATGTGATCTTTCACTGCTTGAACCTTTTTCTTCTTGATATGTCCTTCTATCTTTAGATTTTTAGGACTGGTAATTTCTTCCAATCCTTTACAAGATATGGTCAGATTCATTTCTTGACGCTCGATGTGATCTTTCACTTCTTGAACATATTTCTTCTTGATATGTCCTTCTGTCTCGCTAGTTTGAGGAGTGGTAATTCCGACCAGTGAATTACAAGATATGGTTGGATTCATTTCTTCTTTCTTGATGTGATATTTCACTTCTTGCACCTTTTTCTTCTTGATATTTCCTTCTATCTTGAGAGTTTGAGGAGTGGTCATTCTTGCCAATAGTTTACAAGATATCTTCTGATTCATTTCTTCTTTCTCTCGGGTCGGGTCCTGGCATATATCCTCTTCTTTTGATGTTTCTTGATCCTTTTCTTCCTCCTCTTCATACTCTATGTAAAATAATTTCTTCTCAGCACACTTATGACCTTTAGTGCATTTGTTATCACAATTGTAACAAAGCCTTTTTCTCTTTTTTCTTCCAATTGTTGTGGTGTAACCCTTGTAGGTTGTGGAAGGATAGGAGGAACAACACGTCCATCTTTATAGTTGTGAGGGGTAGACTTCCTTGTTGCCATAATTTTACTTTCAAATATGTCACAAAGCCCTTTTACTCTTTCCAATTGTTGTGGTGTTGCTCTAAAGAAGGTGTTGCTCTTTGTATCCTCATAATGTGCTATCATTTCCTCCGTGAGAATTGACCATGTAACAAGCTTTTTACGAGAACAAAGCCCTTTATACAATAAAAACTGATCCGGTTCTAAATATGAAGATGCAATACATACCTTTTGTAACAGTTGTACACCATGTAGATAAAAATATTGCTCCATCTGAAGTATCCAATTTACCGGATCTTTGCCATCAAACTTCCTCATCTTCCTTTTTCTTGATTTTAGGACCTCGAACTTGAAATGACTGTAACTCTGTACTTACAGATATTTAAGTTCTGAAATTGCTACCTGTAGTATCCCTCTGTATCCTCTTTCCAATGCCACCAGTCTGATCCAAATTGGATTCCCCAAAAAAGAGTTATGCACAATCTCCCGCAGTGACCTTCTTACGAAATTTCAATCCGATGCACAGAAAGAAAGTTATGACGATTTTCCCCAGGTCACCTGTTTTGAGTGTAATTCAGGAGTCTGTTTGGAGCAGCGAACCCCTAGAATCCAAAGCTCTGATACCAAATGTTATGAAACCATATCAAGAAAAGATAGAAAAGAAAGATCAACGCCTTAGAATTCAGCCTCTTCGAGGGGGAAACCTCCTTTACATTCCATAAATGAACAATTCTTGGATGATACAAATGACAAAACCTCCTTTCTATATATAGGAGTCTAAGGAGTCACAATATAGTCTAGCTGACCTAACAATAATAATATAAAGCCACAAAAATAACAATAGAGGGATTCTATGGGGCACAAAAGTAACAATATGGGGGTAATAGGGGCACAACAATATAAATGAGGGGTATAACTACAATATTAATGGGGTAATGACTAGTAGTATAGGGGCCTAACGGCTTCATCCATTAGGACATAAATGCATTGTTCATTCATTTACAAGTGAAAACAATAACATGATGAGAGCCACACATAGCTACTTCCACAATGCATTATCATAACCAACATAATAAAAGCAAAAATAACAAGAAAACAACAACCATATAATCTACATATAAACCAATACATTACCCATAAAATAAAAAAGGATAAATAACCTCATATTAATGATGCAAAGGCAAAGCAATTGTGGCACTTACATGAACCACCTGACCATAGATATCGCTGAGCCAAAACTCTCTCCAGCCAGTCACCCCCATGCCATATTCCAACATGAATGTCCAATCTCCTAAAACAATTGAGTCCAAAATCATTCAGGGCTTCTACATTCTAGCCACCTCAACCCATCAAACATTGATTACACCTCACAGCCAGACATCACAAAACCATCATCATATTGGTTCTTACCTAATCCTTTCAGGGCTGCAAAGCATTTTTTCCAACCAAGGCTTCTGTTGAGCTAAGTTGTGACTAAATTAAAACAAGTATTTAATTATCAATCCGGGTTTGTAAAACTTGGAGGCAAATCCACTGTAAATGGACATCAAATATAATCAGATTTAGAAGATAAAATTTGAAGAATTAAGGAATTACATATTACAAATATAAACCTATTTTAACAATTTCTAATTCATTTATGTAATATATGAGGGAAGAGGCTCCTAATGTAGGAGAACCAGGTTGTCCTTCCCTACAATACTACTTTCATGAAGATAAATCTAAGAGCACTAATTAACAATGGCTTATGATGCAGAAGATGTAAAATAAGGGGCTCCTAACTAAGGAGGTCTAGATTGTCCTTCATCACAATACTACTATATCACAATCACCATTGCTTCAAACCAGAAATGCAGAAATAACTTCAAATGAGAAATGGAGAATGAAATTCAGTTTTAGCTCAAGATCAAATAGAAGGGGAATTTAACTTAAATTCCTTTGTGTTCCTTCATATGTAGATTAGAATTAAACCAATATTCATTCAGCAATCATCACACATCTAAATACATTTGAAACAAAAACTAGTCTTTGAAAACTATGAAAATTGAACCATGAAGTGTACTTAGCTTGGTGTGGGGGCCCTCCACCCTTGCCTTGCACACTTGAAGAAATATCAGATACAAAAACTTCAGTAAATCAACCAAGAATGAACAACAAATTGGAATGAAACAAGTTCTTCAAATTAGCTCCCAACTCCAATTATACAAATGTTACATACCAATTGCATTACAAAAGCCATCAAAGTCTTGGATTTAAATAGAGGTTTAATGAAAAAAACTGATCTATATTATCTCTAACACTAATATCTACTCATATCCACCTATATAATTCGAACTCATCCAATTCATCCCAAGAAATATGGTCAATCCCATAACATCTCAAAATTGCCCTATTTCCTAGGGATTTTCTGGTGACTAGTCATGTTTGACAAGCCTTGACCAGGCCTAATAAAGCTTGTTCTCCCTGAACCAAGAGGAGTTAGCTTATTCCTAGTTCCCAAGCTGTCCATACATGCATCAAACTCGAGCCCAAGTGTCCTGCAAACATGTCATCCACATAGCTATTACAGGAATTTCTGATTCAGTCCAAAATTGCACTTGAAACTCAATTTTCATAAAAACATATAGAAATTGCAAAATTAAAACTAAACACCTGAATATGCATAAAATACATCAAAATGAGATGGATGTGATGGAAAATGGATGGAAAATATAAGTATTAAGTAGGTTTCCCTCAGCAAAAATAGACCAAAACTGAGGGCCAACATCTCCCTCTTGTTGATCTTCAGGCATGTCCTCATGCTTATCTTTGTCTCATTGATCTTCTTCCTATGTATGGTGACCTCCCTTGCTATTCTACCAATGGCTCTGTCCCTTGAAGATGAAGCGTTCTCTTGAGCTACCTGTAAAAAGATATCTATGCTTTCATGTACTTCTTCTCTTTTCTTGTGGATGACTTTCTTTACCAATATATCATTCTGGATGAGCAACTTCAGACAACAAATAAAACTTGAATTTTGCAATACATTCTGACACAGGATTCATGTCCCTCTCAAATCAACAATTTTACTCAAAGCATCCAATATCTAGTTGCCCTTACATCTAATTAAAAGAAGCAATTTTTTTATGTCTAGGCATTCACATTCAATTTAGCCACTAGTTTACCCATGCAATCTGCAAAATATGGGTCAAAATAACCATAAAAACATCTCAAATAGAAATTAATTTGAGAAAATTATTCGCAACGAGTCTAGTTAGGATCGTTCTGAAGAAAACCCATGTTTTCGTTTTTCAAATTTCATTTTCATTTGCCCATAAAAAGCAATGAAAAATAGTAGCTTCTCAAAATTGAAATGCATTCCTGAGATTGAATGATCATTCAATTTGCAATCAATTTTTTCTCTTCAATTTTTTTTTCTCCAGTATCCTACTTACCTCGTTTCTAATGCTCTTTTTAAAACAATTGAATTGCAAGCTTGTTTGATTTCTGTCTCACAACAACAATAAGTCACTTTTTTTTAAAGCATTACCCTTTGTAGAAAAAAAGCAAACACCTCTTGTAAAATAACTGAACTCTGCTTTGAAATGGAAATACATAAGAAAAATATCTTAATGTAATCTCAAGATATTGTTCTTCTGCTCCGTGTATAATTCACCATGCAAGCCAATATTCAATAACTAATCTTCAGCACTGTTCTAATCATCATAAAGAAACTTGCTGCTCATTGTTGAATGGTTTGTATTAACCGCTGCACTGTTTAAAAAACTAAAGGATTTTCATCGTTAATAGCTCTTCAAACAATCAGCACATTTCCTACAAAAACTTAAATGACTTGGCCCTTTAACAACCTCTACTATACAATGCACAATATATGACCAATCCCCCGCAGCAACCAAAATTCACAATATACATTTTTGCTACACATTACAGTCCCCTTTTAATCAAAATCATGCAATATATATCCGTGTGTAACAATGGGAAAAAAACATATCGGCCATGCAAATCCTATGTCATGAAACAACACTCAAAAAATGCATCCTCGGCTCTAAATAATAACACTTTGTCTCCTCTGCTATACAAGGTCATTTTTATACAAAAGCTTTGTTTCGACTTTCCAAAATACGCATATGATCCCAAAGATATTTGAATGACGTGTTTTGCATGCAAAATATGGTTGGATTGCCGCATTGTTTTGGATAGTTCTCGTGCTTTACTCAACACCTGAACCTATGAATAAATCTTGCTACATAATCATTCACTTCATTAATGCATTGTTGTTGTCTAATCCTTATATTCATTGTCTTCTGGAATCAAGGTGTAGTTTTGGCGTTTACCTGGCGACTGGCGAACCCTGAGGACTGTTTAATGGAACGCCACATTACCCATATCTTCTCAATCTTCGCTTCAATGCATTAGCGTGTTGGCTGGTGGCATAAATGAATTTTAAATAAATGACAGACGGTTCTTAACAAAAATCTCAACAATCATGATCCCAATTTTACCTCTGCGATCTGAAGCAAATCAAATCTAGTCTTATCTGAAGTTCCCATGAGATTCTAGGCAACCAATTGGCACTATTTACCCATGGACTCAGCTATTTTTCCTTACCTCCTCTGTCAAAACGTTTTTAACGCTCTTAATCCTCGGCTTCTATTTTATGGCAAAAAAAATTCATGATTCTGAGCTGAAACAATGGCAGAGCTCTTCTTTGTTGAACGTACAGGGTTTATTTCTTCTTGTTTCAAAACGTTTTTACCATTTTACTATTTGGTCGATGTCCTCTTGACCAAAACAGAACATGGCTTATTTCTCTGTTTTTTTGAAAAACGTTTTGAACATTTACTTTTGACTGGTATGTCGTGCATAACCATTGAACTGCTGAATGGAGTGTGTTTAATTATTTTCATTGTGCTGTTGACACCATCCGGCATTCATACTTGCTATTATAAATTTAGCACATGTTATATTTGATTTATTTGAAGTCGTCCTTCCATTCTATCATGTCTTGACCTTCTGCATAACGACTTATTATGCCGTGACTGCCGATATACCTTATGATTCATGGTTGTCCTCCAATCCATTGGCTTATCCTTTGACTGTCATATATATTTCTTTGCTCCTATACCGATTGCTTCCATCGTGGCTGCATGAACCATGGTTTTGTTTTTCACATTCGCCACTACCCACGACTGTTTATATTCATCAGTCTTTGAACCCTGCTGTCAGCACCATACTATGAAATCATATTGTTGCAAGCCTGTTTTATAATTATATGAAATCATTTCCTTGATTGCGACTTTGGTTATGCACAAAAATATTGTGTTTAATACATTTCAAAATGCGAATATAATGTTTAAGACATGTCTTTGTTGTATGCAAATGTTTTATTGCGCATATATTTTCTTATGAAATATTGCATTTCTTATTTCCTTTGCACATGTATTGCCTTTTTGAAATATTTCTCATAATTTTAAAATGACCATTTTTAGGTCATGTTTAAAATTGTTTCCGTGGGACTAATGCTTGCTTTGTTTGTGTAGGTTCAACTTTTTAAATCCTCACTTTGATCCCTTTTGCTTTATGGAAAAATACTTAGGGTTATGGTTCTGAAATGAATATGGAATATATGAAGGGAATGTAGGATGTACGTATGTAAATGTAGAATGTTTTTAAGGTTATGGGATGTTAGGGTTATGGAATGAATAGAATATAGGACTAGGTATAAGATAATGGATATAGGATGAGGAAAATGTATAAAATATGCATTTAGGTATTAACTCAATTTTAACAAAGTCTAAAAATTTCTACAAAAATTTGAATTTACAAGAGCAAAATTGTGCACTTACTATTCTTGTACTTCTCTATAGTATTGGATGACTGTTGTTGTTCTTTAACAATATTGGATAAAGTTGTCTTGATCGAATATCGTAGATAGATAGAAACATAGAGCTTATTTATGCTTTATATTCTAGCATCCTTCTTTGATTTTGGTCCATTGATTGTTGATGTCATTCAGGTCCCTCTGCAATTGATTTCAAAAATATTTCAGGTCGCAACTACCAACAATACAAGTTTCGTCGTCAATTTAGCTGCACAACTAAGTTTCTTTTTGTGAACCTTCCCCCTTGTTGATGAGAAGACTTGTCCTCAAGTCTTGTTTATTTTGGAGGTTGATTCCTGCAAACTCAAACTGAAGAAATGGTAAAACAAAATAGAGAATTCATATTGGCCAAACAAGATGGTTTTCCTATATGAATTCGAGTTTGTATTGTGCCACTTTCATGGATTTTCACAACCAAACACCTTTATTATTTTTTATCTTTTTCTATTTTTTTCTTTTCTGATGGAGGTGGGGTGTAATGGAGTTGGGAAATATGAAAAGCTTATGGAAATAGATTATATCGAAGTCATGATATAGAAGTAAATCTGCACTTCAACATGCATGGTCGTGGAGCTTAACATATAGTATGTATGATCGATCAAATCATGAACAATATGAATTCAATATGAAAGGCTTATTTGAAGATTGATGTGACTTGACATGGTACTGAACTTGATTGCTTCTTCTAATGATTAGCTTCATGTCTTTTTTCCTTGATATCGATCATGTTGTAGGGTTTGTTGATGTTGGTGGTCAGCATCTAAGAGCAAGATTCAAGAATTTGAGTTTCATTGAATGAACTCAACATCAGGTGAATTTTCACTTTGCTTTGACTTGAACATTTGTATTCATATTCTAGAATATGAATTTGACTTTGAAAATTACTTCATCCATGGAGTTCACTCCTTCATTCTTCCTATGACCTGCAAAAACATAGCACTTGCCTGTAATACAACATTATATGATGGAGGAAGAGAGGTGTACAATATCTCTTCTTCCAATAAACTTGTAAATCATTATAAGCATTTCTTAGAAAACAAGTTCAAATATGATAGACAAACATAATTCATTTATTTACCCCTTTGAGGAATGGTGGCCAGCCTAAACATCCTAGCGGTATTTTGTTTACAAAATATTCGTTTGATATCCCATAAGAGTGATTCCAAAGCCAAGTTGAAGTGAATTCATATGGCTACCTCTAGTATAAATAGGTTTTCAAAATTGTTTAAAATGATATGGTAAATATTATAAGGAGTGCCATGTTTGATAGAGCTGCTTGTTAATTTTTAACTAAACCAATAGTTATTATTTGAAGCGTAACTTCTTTGAGAAAGATCATATCAATGTGATTCAACTTGGATATCAAATTAGATTCATTTTTGTATTTCTAGTAGAAATAGGTTTTAAAAATTCTTAAGCTTGATATCACAAAATTGGTGATGAACAGGCCTAGGAGGCAGAGTTTTACTATATTGTTTTGAAGACATGCAGTCACTAAATGTGGCATAGATTTTTCATTTCACCTCCAAATGGGATTATTCAAATTTTGTCTTAAACTATATGTGAATATATATCTCCCATATAAACAGGTTTTGAAAAGAATATAATTTGTTATTTCAAATATGCCAATGAACAGTCAAGACCTAGAATTGTCACCATGCAGATTTTTCGACAAGCAATTATTATTTCAAGAATAACTCTTTTATATGATACCTAATTGAAGTGATTCAAATTGATTTGTAAACTAGATTCCAAGGGATATCTTCCCTATGAATTTCAGATAAATTTTTTTCCATTAGGCACTTCAAATATAGGTTGTACTAACTCTATCCTCAACATTTCACTTGAGACCTAGTTTTGATTTTGATCACATTTTTATTTGTGATATAAATTGGGAACTTCAAAATGGATTCTAAAACTAGAGTTCAAAACATGATTTCATAATGATCCTATATGGTTACCGAAAATAGGCTTGTTCTTACTGCATTTTTCCATGTAGTCCTTTCAAATAAATATTGAACAATGATTTGAAGAAATTGTTTGAAACAAACTTATTATGGAAGTCTTATTGTGAATTCATTCTACCTGTTTATTTATTCTATTTTATCCTATTCTATTTTAGAAAAATAATTCATTCTCTCAAGTATAAGAGAATTTCCAGTGCATCCATTTTTGTAACATGATCATAAGTAAACTCATATCCAAATTTGAAAAATATACTTTAATGAATGTTTGGACATGAAAATTTATTTGATCATAAAGATTTGATGAGAAAGAATGTTTAAGAATGTAGTAGTGTTGTAGCCTATTCTTTAACATCATCTTTCAGATCTTGTTGTTGAAAATGGATTTTGTAGTTATTTTTTTGATTTTATGTGTTTGTTGGGGGGCTTTGTTTTGGAAACCTAATTTAGGATCTCTATTTCTAGGCATAAAGAAACATAACTAAGATAAATGTATCTTAACTAAATTTTTAGTGTTTTTGTTTATCTTCTATTTGACTATGTTGATAATTTCCCCCCCCCCCCGGCAAGGGCGCCAAAATGTTGAGCTAATTTATTGACTAAATTAACACAAGTATTTAATTATCAATCAGGGTTTGTAAAACTTGTAGGCAAATCCACTGTATATGGTCATCAGATATAATCAAGTTTAGAAGATAAAATTTGAAGAATTAAGGAAGTACATATTACAAATATAAACCTGTTTTAACCATTTCTAATTCATTTATGTAATATATGAGGAAAGAGGCTCCTAACATAGGAGAATCGGGTTGTCCTTCCCTACAGTACTACTTTCATGAAGATAAATCTAAGAGCACTAATTAACAATGGCTTATGATGCAGAAGATGTAAAAGAAGAGGCTCCTAACTAAGGAGGTCCAGATTGTCCTTCATCACAATCCCACTATATAACAATCTCCACTGCTTCAAACCAGAAATGCAGAAATAACTTCAAATGAGAAATGGAGAATGAAATTTAGTTTTAGTTCAATATCAAATAGAAGGGGAATTTAACATAAATTCCTTTGTTTCCCTTCATATGTAGATTAGAATTAAACCAATATTCATTCAGCAATCATCACACATCTAAATACATTTGAAACAAAAACTAGTCTATGAAAACTATGAAAATTGATCCAAGAAGTGTACTTAGCTTAGTGTGGGGGCCCTCCACCCTTGCCTTGCACACTTGAAGAAATCTCAACTACAACAAATTTTGTAAATCAACTAAGCATGAACAACAAATTGGAATGAAGTTGTAATAAGGAAACATGATTCGGTGTAGTTGCATAAATCGACGACGCCAAAATGTTGAGCTAATTTATTGACTAAATTAACACAAGTATTTAATTATCAATCCAGGTTGGTAAAACTTCGAGGAAAATCCATTGTATATGGATATCAGATATATTCAAGTTTAGAAGATAAAATTTTAAGAATTAAGGAAGTACATATTACAAATATAAACCTATTTTAACAATTTCTAATTCATCTATGTAATATATGAGGGAAGAGGCTCCTAACTTAGGAGAAACAGGTAGATAAATCTAAGAGCACTAATTAATAATGACTTATGATGCAAAAGATGTAAAAGAAGAGGCTCATAACTAAGGAGGTCCATATTTTCCTTCATCACAATCCTACTATATCATAATCACCATTGCTTCAAACCAGAAATACATAAATAACTTCAAATGAGAAATGGAGAATGAAATTCAGTTTTTGTTCAAGATCAAATAGAAGGGGAATTTAACTTAAATTCATTTGTGTCCCTTCATATGTAGATTAGAATTAAACCGATATTCATTCAACAATCATTGGACATCTAAATCCATTTGAAACAAAAACTAGTCTATGAAAACTATGAAAATTGAACTAAGAAGTGTACTTAGCTTAGTGTGGGGGCCCTCCACCCTTCCCTTGCACACTTGTAGAAATCTTAGCTACAAAAACTTCATTAAATCAACCAAGCATGAACAACAAATTGGAATGAAACAAGTCCTTCAAATTAGCTCCCGACTTCAATTATACAAAAGTTACATACCAATTCCATTACAAAAGCCATCAAAGTCTTGACTTTAAAAAGAGGTTTAATGAAACAAACTGATATATATTATCTCTAACACTCATATCTACTCATATCCACCTATCTGAGTTGAACTCATCTAATTAATCTCAAGAAATATGGTCAATCCCATAAAATCTCAATACTGCCCTATTTCCTCGAGATTTTCTGGCGACTAGTCATGTTCGACCAGACTTGACTGGGCCTAATAAAGCTTGTTCTAGCTGAAACAAGTGGAGTTAGCTTAGTCCTAGTTCCCAAAATGTCCATCCATGCATCAAACTTGAGCCCAAGTGTCCTACAAACATGTCATCCACATAGCTATTATGGGAATTTCTAATTCAGTCCAAAATTGCACTTGAAACTCAATTTTCATAAAAACTTCTAGAAATTGCAAAATTAAAATTAACCACCTGAATATGCGTAAAATACATCAAAATGAGATGGATGTGATGGAGAATGGATGGAAAATATAAGGATTAAGTAGGTTTCCCCAAGCAAAAGTAGACCAAAACTGAGGGCCAACATCTCCCCCTTGCTGATCTTCAAGCATGTCCTCATGCTTGTCTTTGTCTCATTGATCTTCTGCCTTTGTATGCTAACCTCTCTTGATGTTTTATCGATGGCTCTGTCCCTTGAAGATGAAGATTTCTCTTGAGCTACCTATAAAAGGATATCTATGCTTTCATGTACTTCTTCTCTTTTCTTGTGGATGACTTTCTTTACCAATATATCATTCTCGATGAGCAGCTTCAGACAACAAATAAAGCTTGAATTTTGCAATACATTCTGACACAGGATTCATGTCCCTCTCAAATCAACAATTTTACTCAAATCATCCAATATCCAGTTCCCATAACATCTCATTAAAAGAAGCAAGTTTTTTATGTCTAGGCATTCACTTTCAATTTAGCCACTAGTTTACCCATGCAATCTGCGAAATATGGGTCAAAAGAACCATAACAATATCTCAAATAGAAATGAATTTGAGAAAATTGTTCACATCGAGTCTAGTTAGGCTCGTTCTGAAGAAAACCCATGTTTTCGTTTTTCAAATTTCATTTTCATTTGCCCAGAAAAAGCAATGAAATATAGTAGCTTCTCAAAATTGAAATGCATTCCTGAGATTGAATGATCATTCAATTCACAATCAATTTTTTCTCTTCAAATTTTTTTTTCCAGTATCCTGCTTACCTCGTTTCTGATGCTCTTTTAAAACAATTGAATTGCAATCTTGTTTGATTTCTGTCTCACGACAACAATAAGTCACTATTTTTTTAAATCATTACCCTTTGTAGAAAAAAAACAAACACCTCTTGTAAAATAACCGAGCTCTGCTTTGAAATGAAAATACATAAGAAAAATATCTTAATGTAATCTCAAGATATTGTTCTTCTACTCCTTGTATAATTCACCATGCAAGCCAAGATTCAATAACTAATCTTCAAGACTGTGCTAATCATCATAAAGAAATTTGTTGCTCATTGTTCAATGGTTTGTATCAACCCCTCCACTGTTTAAAAAACTAAAGGATTTTCATCGTTAATAGCTCTTCAAAAAATCAACGCATTTCCTACAAAAACTCAGACGACTCGACCCTTTGACAAACTCTGCTATACAATGCACAATATACGACCAATCCCCTGCAGCAACCAAAATTCAAAATATACATTTTTGTTACACATTACAGTCCCCTTTTAATCAAAATCATGCAATATATATCCTTGTGTAACAACGGGAGAAAAACGTATCGGCCATGCAAATCCTATGTCATGAAACAGCACTCAAAAGATTCATCCCCAGCTCTAAATAATAACACTCTGTCTCCTCTACTATAAAAGGTTGTTTTTATACAAAAGCTCTGTTTCGACTTTGCAAAATATGCATATGATCCCAAAGATATTTGAATGACGTGTTTTGCATGCAAAATATGGTTGGATTGCCACATTGTTTTGCATGATTCTCGTGCTTTACTCAGCATCTACACCTATGAACAAATCTTGCTACATAATCGTTCACTTCATTAATGCAATGCTGTTATCTAATCCTTATATTTATTGTCTTCTGGAATAAAGGTGTAGTTTTGGCGTTTACCTGGCAATTGGCGAACCCTGAAGATTGTTTAATGGCATGCCACATTACCCATATCTTCTCAATCTTCGCTTCAATTCCTTAGCGTGTTGGCTAGTGGCATAAATGCATTTTAAATAAATGACAGACAGTTCTTAACAAAAATTTCGGCAATCATGATCTCGATTTTACCTTTGCGATCTGAAGCAAATCAAATCTAGTCTTATCTAAATTTTCCAGAAGATTTTGGGCAACCAACTGGTGAAATTTACCCACGAACTCAGCTATTTTTCCTTAACTCCGCTATCAAAACATTTTTAACGCTCTTAATCCTCCAGCTGCTATTCTCTGGCAAAAAGCTGCAACAATGGCAGAGTTATTTTTTGCTGAACATACAAGATTTATTTCTGCTTGTTTCAAAATGCTTTTACCATTTAAATGTTTAGTTGTTGTCCTCTTGACCAAAATAGAACGTGGCTTATTTCTCTGTTTTTTTTTTTTAAACGTTTTGACCATTTACTTTTGACTGGTATGCCATGCATAACCATTGAATTGTTGAGTGGAGTTGCACTTAATTATTTTCATTGTGCTATTGACACCATCTGGCATTCATACTTGTTATTATGACTTTAGCGCATGTTATATTTGATTTATTTGAATTCATCCTTCCATTATGTCATGGCTTGACCTTCTGCATACCGACTTATTATGCCATGACCGCCGATATACCTTATGATTCATGGCTTTCCTCCAATCCATTGGCTTATCGCTTGAGTGTCATATATATTGCTTCGCTGCTATGCCAATTGCTTCCATCGTGGCTGCATGAACCATGGTTTTGTTTTTCACATTCGCCACTACCCACGGCTGTTTATATTCATCAGTCTTTGAACCCTGCTATCAGCGCCATACTATGAAATCATATTGTTGCAATCCTATTTTATAATTATATGAAATCATTTCCTTGTTTGCGACTTTGGTTATGCGCAAAAATATTGTGTTTAATACATTTCAAAATGTGTATATAATGTTTAAGACGTGCCTTTATTGTATGCAAATGTTTTATTCCGCATATATTTCCTTATGAAATATTGCATTTCTTATTTCCTTTGCACATGTATTGCCTTTTTGAAATATTTCTCATAATTTTAAAATGACCATTTTTAGGTCATGTTTAAAACTGTTTCCATAGGACTAATGCTTGCTTTGTTTGTGAAGGTTCAAATTTTTAAATCCTCACTTTGATCCCTTTTGCTTTATAGAAAAATACTTAGGGTTAGGGTTATGAAATGAATATGGAATATATGAAGGGAATGTAGGATGTACATAGGTAAATGTACAATGTTTTTAAGGTTATGGAATGTTAGGGTTATGGAATGAATAGAATATAAGATTAGGTATAAGATAATGGATATAGGATGAGGAAAATGTATAAAATATGCATTTAGGTATTAACTCAATTTTAACAAAGTCTAAAAATTTCTACAAAAATTTGAATTTACAAGAGCAAAATTGTGCACTTACTATTCTTGTACTTCCCTGTAGTATTGGATTAATGTTGTTGTTCTTTAACAATATTGGATGAAGTTGTCTTGATCGAATATCATAGATAGATAGAAACATAGAGCTTATTTATGCATTTTGTTCTAGCATCCTTCATTGATTTTGGTCCATTGATTGTTGATGTCGTTCAGGTCCCTCTGCAATTGATTTCAAAAATATTTCAGGTCCCAACTGCCAACAATACAAGTTCTGTCGTTAATTCATTTGCACAACTAAGTTTCTTTTTGTGAACCTTCCCCCTTGCTGATGGGAAGACTTGTCCTCAAGTCTTTTTTTTTTGGAGGATGATTCCTGCAAACTCAAACTGAAGAAATGGTAAAACAAAATAGAGAATTCATATTGGCCAAAAAAAATGGTTTTCCTATATGAATTCGAGTTTGTATTGTGCCACTTTCATGGATTTTCACAACCAAACTCCTTTACTATTTTTGATATTTTTCTATTTTTTTCTTTTCTGATGGAGGTGGGGTGTAATGGGGTTGGGAAATGTGAAAATCTTATGGAAATAGATTATATCGAAGTCATGATATAGTAGTAAATCTGCACTTCAACATGCATGGTCATGGAGCTTAACATACAGTATGGATGATGGATCAGATCATAAAGAATTTGAATTCAATATGAAAGGCTTATTTGAAGATTGATGTGACTCGACATGGTACTGAACTTGATTGCTTCTTCTAATGATTAGCTTCCTGTTTTTTTGCCTTGATCTCGATCATGTTGTAGGGTTTGTTGATGTTGGTGGTCAACATCTAAGAGCAAGCTTAAATAGTTTGAGTTTCATTGAATGAACTCAACATCAGGTGAATTTTCACTTTGCTTTGACTTGAACATTTGTATTCATATTCTAGAATATGAATTTGACTTTGAAAATTACTTCATCCATGGAGTTCACTCCTTCATTCTTCCTATGACCTGCAAAAACATAGCACTTGCCTACAATACAACATTAGATGATGGAGGAAGAGAGGTGTACAATATCTCTTCTTCCAATAAACATGTAAATCATCACAAGAATTGCTTATAAAACAATTCCAAATATGATAGACAAACATAATGCATTTATTTATCCCTTTGAGGAATGGTGGCCAGCCTAGACCTCCTAGTGGTATTTTGTTTACAAAATATTCATTTGATATCCTATTAGAGTGATTCCAAAGTCAAGTTGAAGTGAATTCATATGGATACCTCTAGTATAAACAGGTTTTCTAAATTGTTTAAAATGATATGGTAAATATTATAAGGAGTGTCATGTTTGATAGAGCTGCTTGTTAATTTTTAACTAAACGAATAGTCACTATTTAAAGCATAACTTCATTGATAAATATCATATCAATGTGATTCCACTTGGATATTAAAGTAGATTCATTTTTGTATTTCTAGTAGAAATAGGTTTTAAAAATTCTTAGGATTGATATCACAAAATTGGTGATGAACAGGCCTAGGAGGAAAAGTTTTACTATATTGTTTTGAAGACATGCAGTCACTAAATGTGGCATAACGTTTTCATTTCACCTCGAAATGGGATGATTCAAATTGAGTATTAAACTATACTTGAATATATATCTCCCATATAAACAGGTTTTGAAAAGAAGATGATTTGGTATTTCAAATATGCCAATGAACAGTCAAGACCTAGAATTGTCACCATGCAGATTTTTCGACAAGTAATTAGTATTTCAAGAATAAATTTTTCATATGATAACTGATTGAAGTGATTCAAATTTATTTGGAAACTAGATTTCAAGGGCTATCTTCCATATGAATTTCAGATAAAAATGTTTCAATTAGACACTTCAAATATAAGCTGTACTAACTCTGTCCTCAACATTTCACTTGAGACCTAGTTTTGATTTTGATCACATTTTTATTTGTGATATAAATTGAGAACTTCAAAATGGATTCCAAAACTAGATTTCAAAACATGATTTCAAAATGATCCTATATGGTTACCCAAAATAGGCTTGTTCTTACTGCATTTTTCCATGTAGTCCTTTCAAATAAATATTGAACAATGATTTGAAGAAATTGTTTGAAACAAATTTATTATGGAAGTCTTATTGTGAATTCATTCTACCTGTTTATTTATTCTATTCTATCCTATTCTATTTTAGAAAAATAATTCATTCTCTCAAGTATAAGATAATTTCCAGTGCATCCATTTTCGTAACAATATCATAAGTAAACTCATATCCAAATTTGAAAAATATACTTTAATGAATGTTTGGACATGAAAATTTATTTGATCATAAAGATTTGATGAGAAAGAATGTTGAAGAATGGAGTAGTGTTGTAGCCTATTCTTTAACATCATCTTTTAGATCTTGTTGTTGAAAATGGATTTTGTAGTTATTTTTTTGATTTTATGTTTTTGTTGGGGGGTTTTGTTTTGGAAACATAATTTTAGGATCTCTATTTCTAGGCATCAAGTAACATAACAGAGAGAAATGTAACTTAACTAAATTTTTAGTTTTTTTGTTTATCTTCTATTTGGCTATGCTGATAATTGCCTCCCCGACAACGACACCAAAATGTTGAGCTAATTTATTGACAAAATTAACAAAAGTATTTGATTATCAATCCGGGTTTGTAAAACTTGGAGGCAAATCCACTGTATATGGACATCATATATAATCAAGTTTAGAAGATAAAATTTGTAGAATTAAGGAAGTACATGTTACAAATATAAACCTATTTTAACAATTTCTAATTCATTTATGTAATATATGAGGGAAGAATCTCCTAACTTAGGAGAACCAGGTTGTCCTTCCCTACAATACTACTTTCATGAAGATAAATCTAAGAGCACTAATTAACAATGGCTTATGATGTAGAAGATGTAAAAGAAAAGGCTCCTAACTAAGGAGGTCTAGATTGTCCTTCATCACAATCCTACTATATCACAATCAACATTGCTTCAAACCAGAAATGCAGAAATAACTTCAAATGAGAAGTGGAGAATGAAATTCAGTTTTAGTTCAAGATCAAATAGAAGGGGAATTTAACTTAAATTCCTTTGTGTCCCTTCATATGTAGATTAGAATCAAACCAATATTCATTCAACAATCATCACACATCTAAATACATTTGAAACAAAAACTATTCTATGAAAACTATGAAAATTAAACCAAGAAGTGTAGTTATCTTGGTGTGGGGGCCCTCCACCCTTGCCTTACACACTTGAAGAAATATCAGCTACAACAACTTCAATAAATCAACAAACATGAACAACAAATTGGAATGAAGTTGTAATAAGGAAACACAATTCGGTGTAGTTGCATAAATCGACGGCACCAAAATGTTGAGCTAATTTATTGACTAAATTAACACAAGTATTTAATTATCAATCCAAGTTTGTAAAACTTGAAGGCAAATCCACTGTATATGGATATCAGATATAATCAAGTTTAGAAGATAAAATTTGAAGAATTAAGGAATTACATATTACAAATATAAACCTATTTTAACAATTTCTAATTCATTTATGTAATATATGAGGGAAGAGGCTCCTAACTTAGGAGAACCAGGTTGTCCTTCCCTACAATACTACTTTCATGAAGATAAATCTAAGAGCACTAATTAACAATGGCTTATGATGCAGAAGATGTAAAATAAAAGGCTCCTAACTAAGGAGGTCTAGATTGTCCTTCATCACAATCCTACTATATCGCAATCACCATTGCTTCAAACCAGAAATGCAGAAATAACTTCAAATGAGAAATGGAGAATGAAATTCAATTTTAGCTCAAGATCAAATAGAAGTGGAATTTAACTTAAATTCCTTTGTGTTCCTTCATATGTACATTAGAATTAAACCAATATTCATTCAGCAATCATCACACATCTAAATACATTTGAAACAAAAACTAGTCTATGAAAACTATGAAAATTGAACCAAGAAGTGCACTTAGCTTTGTGTGGGGGCCCTCCTCCCTTGCCTTGCACACTTGAAGAAATCTCATCTATAACAACTTCAGTAAATCAACCAAGCATGAACAACAAATTGGAATGAAACAAGTTCTTCAAATTAGCTCCCAACTCCAATTATACAAAAGTTACATACCAATTCCATTACAAAAGCCATCAAAGTCTTGGCTTTAAATAGAGGTTTAATGAAACAAACTGATCTATATTATCTCTAACACTCATATCCGCCTATCTAAGTCGAACTCATCCAATTCATCCCAAGAAATATGGTCAATCCCATAAAATCTAAAAACTACCCTATTTCCTAGGGATTTTCTGGTGACTAGTCATGTTTGACTAGCCTTGACCGAGCCTAATAAAGCTTGTTTTGGCCGAACCAAGTGGAGTTAGCATAGTACTAGTTCCCAAGTTTTCCATCCATGCATCAAACTCAAGCCCCAGTGTCCTGTAAACATGTCATCCACATAGCTATTACGGGAATTTCTGATTCAGTCCAAAATTGCACTTGAAACTCAATTTTCATAAAAACTTCTAGAAATTGCAAAAGTAAAATTAGACTCCTGAATGTGCATAAAATACATCAAAATGAGATGGCTGTGATGGAAAATGGATGGAAAATATAAGGATTAAGTAGGTTTCCCTAAGCAAAAATATACCAAAACTGAGGGCCAACAGCTTCCAAGACTAGTAACTCAACCCAACAAGGGCTTCCAAAGAATTTTCCCAACTAAGGCTTCCAAGACTGGTAACTCAATCCAAGTTGTCATAAGGCTTCGAGAGCGTTTGTCCAACCATGGCTTCTTGGAACTAGTAACTCAACTCAGACTAAACGAAACATGAGAACAAGCTAAAAAAAAGAAATGAACCCATGACACCGTGGCTATCCAGGAAATGGCAGGTCTAGGAAAATCCACTTTCAATCTAGGTAATCCTCCATGCTAGTGATAGATCATGACCTATAAACCACATGCATATGCCATGCATTCCAAAACTAGTGAGGAAAACATACATGCAACTTGGTACTTCCAAGAAAACCTCGTTATAACTATTGATCTCAATGTCCTCTTGAACTTTACTTCTCTTCCTTTTCCTTCTAGCTCCAAAACTCCAAGTATGCTACACTCCTCCAAGAGTTCTCCAAGAAGACATTTTCGTATCCAAGAGTATGAGACAGAGACAAAAGAGAGAGAGTTCCAAATATCCAAGTATGTCACACTCGTCCAAGAGTGCTCCAAGAAAACTCTAAGTTGCCAAGAGTATGAGAGAGAGAGTAGAGAGTGAGTTCCAAAACTCTAATTATGGTACACTCATCCAATAGTGCTCTAAGAAAACTCTAAGTGTCCAAAAGTATGAGAGAGAGCGAGAGAATAGTGAGAGCTCCACAAAAACCCATAAAAATCTTACGAATTGATCCTTAGAATCCTTTTTATCAATGAGGCCTCTATTTTCTTCATTTTCTATTATTTTCCTTCAATTTCGTACTCACATGCAACCTGTGACCTTTCACCTCCCTTTTCTCCTAATGTCCATTACTTTCATAAATAAACGTGCCAAAATGCCATTACCTTTCCAAAGATCGACATTACCTTTTCCAATTTCCTTAGCCATAACAAACCAAATGAAACCCACTAAGATGTTTTTCCCAACATTTAGGTTGGAATAAGTGTCCCATCAATCATGATTACTATTTTTCCTTTATTAACTTTTATTACGTGGAATTTTAACCAATGGTGTTACAAAACCCTCCACCTTGGGGGAACACCATCCTCGATGTTCAAAAACACCTACAACTAACAAGGTTTCTATAAAAAGACATACTTCCCATGGAGCTTTATGACTTAGCTCGTTGCAATATTTATAATGATCAACTTGCTAAGAAGAAAACCAACACGATGACATAACAAGTATAACATCATAATGAAATGACACCCATACCACTTATTGGAGCTTTATAACATAGCACATGGAAGTATTTAGATCCATATACATATGTACATATACCAAACATCACCAAAAAATTTACCGAAAATATCCGCTCAACCAACGAATAAGGAAGGGTAGATAGCCCGCATATGACCTACCATTTCCCATGTAGTTTCATTGGGCCCAATATTCTTCTATTACACTTTAAACTACTCAATTGCTCGGTTCCATAGCATGAGAGCCTTTCTCTACAATATACACCGAGGCTTCAGCTGGAATTCTCCACCTAGCTACACCTGCAATAAAGACCAATCAATCACATGATAAACATCTTTAACATACTACTTAAGTAATGACACATGGAAAACATGATGGAATTTCATTATCAGAGGCAATGCAAGTCAATAGGCTACTTGCCCAATCCTCTCAATAATAATGAAGGGTGTATGAAACTGGGGTGCAAGGTTGGTACATAATCCAATCCGTAAGGGGATCTTCTTTGTTTTGATACAAAATTACACCTGTTCCCCAACATAGAACTCCTTGAACAACTTGTTCCAATCTACATATCTCTTCTTGCTATTATCAAATTTTTCTTAATTACCTGCATTTCTTGTTCCATTTCCGCCAACACGTCTATTCCAATAAACACTGTATTAACCAGATCGTTCCAATTGATGGGAGTATTGTAACATTTCCCATAAAATTCCTCAAATAGACTCATCTTCAGAGATTCATGATACCAATTGTTGTAAGCAAACTCTACCAGTATAAGGTAATATTCCCACTTCCACAGCTCATGCGTCACATACATCGTCAACATGTCATCCAATATCTTATTGACCCTCTCTATCTGTCAATATGTCTGCAGATGATAATTTGTATTGAAGGCCAACGCTATGTCCAAACCTACAAACAACTCCTTCCAAAACTTGGAAGTGAATTTCACATCCCCGTCTAACACAATATCCTTCATAGCGCCATGCAATTTGACCACGTCCCATATGACACCTTTGCTACATTGCTAGCTAAGAATGTATACATAATTGGAATGAAGTGCGCAACCTTTTTCAACCTATCCACCACTACCATGACAGAATCATGTTGTCTCACTGGCCTCATCAAACCTGTCATAAAATCCATGGAAGTAACCTCCCATTTCCATTCCGAAATCACAATATGTTATAGTAGTCCACCTAGATGCTTATAGTCTTCCTTCACCCACTGAAAATAAAAACACCTAACCACAAGCTTTGTTACATCCTTCTTCATATACAGCCAATATTAAAAAAATTTCACTCCAGTTAATGTCTTATGATAGCCTCGGTGACCTGAATATGGTTTCGCATGAAACTCCCTCTCGATGACCTTCTTGAGTTGTATATTATTTGGCACATATATCTTGTCTCTAAATCTAACCAATCCATCTACTGTGAGATGATAGTCCACATCCTGTGCACCTGCATCTATACCTATACCTCTGCCACTACCTATATCATAACCTGTACCTGTACCTATACCACCAAATGTACCTACACCTGTACTTGTACTACCACCTATACTTGTACCTATGTAACTATTTGAACTCTATTGTAACTGGTGCAAAATATCCATATGCCTAACATCATATTAACCTACCTTTAAGATCCTATCCTCTAGGTCTGCCTGATAGGATCTCATAGCTGCTAAGTTATTTACCTGTATCCGTCTGCTAAGAGAATCTACCACCCTATTCTATTTACCTTTGATATACCTGATATCAAAATCAAACTCATTGATCGTGGCCAACCATCAAGCCTACCTACCATTCAGATACGGTTGGTCAAATAGATATCAAAAGCCACTCTAATCGCTCATCAATACAAACCTCTTGCCAAGAAGATAGTTCCTCAAAAACTTCAATGCATGTATGATAAGTGCCAACTTGAGATCATGTGTGAGGTAGTTCTGATCGTTCTCATATAGTTTTCATGAGTCATAGCATACCACCTCTCCATCCTGCATAAGGACTTCACCAATTATTCTCTTGTAATCATTTGTGCATACTACAAACTCTTTGCCAAGATTTAAAATCTTTAACACTAGTCCATGTGTCAACAACTGCTTGAGCTAGTTAAAATTGGCCCCAAAATCCTTTGTCCATTCAAACTTGTTACCTTTCCTTTACAATGATGTAATAAAATAAGAGATCCGTGAGAATTTCCTGATGAACTTCTTGTAGTAACCTTCGAATCCCATGAATGATCTCACCTTAACTACATTTTTGGGAGCTTTCCACTCCATGATAACTCTTATCTTCTCTGGGTCCACTACTATACAATCCTTAGAAACTACATGTCCCAAGTAGTGTACCCCAGTCTGAAAGAAGTTGCACTTGTTGAGCTTAACATACAACTGATGCTCTCTCAGCAATCTCAACACTACTCCTAATGCTCGGCATGCTCTTTTTCAATTTTTGTATATACCAATATATCATCAATGAACACAATGAGAAACTTGTCCAAGTATAGATGCAATACACTATTCATCAAGCAAATAAAGGTAGCTAGAGAAGTAGTTAAACCAAATGGAATGACAACAAGCTCATAATGCCCATATGTGGTTGAGAAAGTTGTCTTGTAGATGTCCTTTTCTTTAATGCGTACCTAATGATACCCAAATCAAAGATCAATATTCAAGAACATTGTTGCTCCATTCAACTGATCGAACAAGCCATTAATACTTGGTAACAAATACCTATTATTGATGGTCACTTCGTTCAACTTCTTGTATTCAATGAATATCACGAGAATACCATCTTTCTTCTTCACAAACAATATCGATGTGCCCCATGGTGATAGACTTGTCCTAATGTATCCCTTGTCCAACATTTCCTTCAACTATAGCTTCAACTCTATCAACTCAGGTCTAATCATATTGTAAGGTGATTTTGATGTTGGAGCTGCCCTTGACACAACCTCAATAGAAAAATCGAGTTCCCTGTGATGTGGAAACTCTGACGTATTTGCGAGAAACACATCTTCAAACTATTGTAGAGTTGGGTACCTTCTCAGAACATCTTCATCCTCAACTTCCTTACCTTTGTCACTACATATATGTACAGAAAATAACACGCACCCTTTTCTACAACTGCACCTTTCCTACATAAATGTCACCATACTAACTGATGTCACTTTATTCTTACCTCACAAAACTCTTTGTTCCCCATTGTCTCCATGTTTTTTATCCCGTGATGCATAGATACGAGGAACTCTTTGAACAACATCCCAAATAGTATTTGACTCTTTTGCACTATATATCTGAGGCCTACCAGCCTGATTCTATAGACAATCTCTCTTGCGATGATATTTTCCATAAGTATAACACTCTATAGGCTTCCAGCCTGCATCCTTGTTCTGCTCGTCATGTCAAAATCCCTGCCCTTTGTTAGACGCATTGAACTTATTCGACGGCGTTGCATTCTCTTTATTATTTGTACCCTAAGTTCTTGGTCACTTCTTGTCCTATTTGCCCTTCCTCTTTTGGCACTATAATTTTTTTATGTACATTGCATTTTAGAGTGGTAGTGATTTTGATGCTGACTTAGAAAGTGGTAATTCTACACCATGCCATTTTTTTTTAAAGTTTTTATTTTATTTTATTTTGTAATGTATGAAATGTAAATAATTATTTGGTAAATTTAATAATTTTTGAAGTGGTATTCTTCTTAATATTTTCTTGTTTTTATTTTTATTTTATTTTTTTTGTAGTGAGGTTTTTACTGTTTTGCATATTTAAAGAAGAAAGTCGATATTTTGAATTTTCGATATTCTACATATTTATACATCGTTAATTAATTTTTTAATCCACATGAAATAATTGTCTCTAAAAAACAATATTTATTAACAATTGACATAAAAATCACTATTTTTAACATAAATATAACTAAAAATCTACACATTTTGATAATTTTTTTGCTAGAAATGACATGTCAAAATCACAATTTTTATAGGAAATTTTTAACTAAAAATGGATAAATAATAGTTTTTTTTAATGAATTTCATGTCAAAAAAATAATAATAATCATATTTTTTTTCAAAAAATTACGATTAACTTAAAAATTAATGCGAAAATCACATAATACAAATATTGAACACATAACAACCTTAATTAAGTGTATATTCTTCTCATAAAATGTCAAAGTCAAAACATTTCAAGTATAACTAATTAATAGTTACAAAAAATAAGCTTGATTTCCAGGCTTAAATTTAATCAACAATGTCATGTAATCCAAACTCTTCATCCTCTAGAGTTTCATCATTGTCTTCTTCCACAATATTTTATGCTTCGTTTTTCTCATTTTCCTCTTCTAATGCACCTTTCATGTCTGCAAATCTCCCAATGTATGCTTTTACAATCATTCCGTGTAATCGTGGTTGTGGTTCCTTTGCCTTTTTTTCCACACGTGATTCACTAAAGTCCCATTTCTTCAACCCAATTTCTTGCATTACATCTGGAAGAAATTCAAGAGCATTAATTCTTTGCTGAATGTAATTGCATTATATTGTATCCTTTTCAATTGTGATGCAATTTCTTCCTTTTTGAAGGCAAGATGCTAGTGTTGTACCTAATTACGAAGCACAAAAGAATTAATGAAGTGAACTAGTACAATGACATATTTATTAAGAAATAACATATTGAAATTCAATTCCATATAATAAAACTTGCCTGAGCCAGAAAATAAATCCGGAACCCAATCTCCTTCACTTCAACATATGTCTATAAAATAGTTAATCAATAGCTGTGGTTTTTTATAAATGTTAACTATTTATCCTTTTGCTTCTCTGTCTTCATATGTTAGTTCTCTCACAATAGCATCATAAGTCAGTATTTGGCTATGACTCTTTCCATCTACTTGATTAAAAATCATAGACATATAGCTATCATCTTTTGCCCAATTGTCAATATGGATGAACTCACAATCATTTATAAATAGTTGATCTTAAGAATTAAGAAAATTTGAATTTTGCCTGTAACATGAAATAGTAAAATTTCAATTAATTTCCACATAAATGAATTTTTCAACATTAATCAAATATACATTTTAAATGTCTTACCATGTAAGTTGCATCCTTGAATTTGTTTTCCCCTTGAAGCTTGACAATAACATCGCCAATTGTGTGTGTGAATGAAATGTCACAAATCTCCATAATGGTGATGACGTGACTTCTAGAAATCCCACAACCACTTTACTAAGAGCTTGATAAGTATAAGGGTCACTATCATAGTCAATGTTTGGAATATTGAAACCATGGAGAGTATCTGCAATAACTAGGGCATAATCTGTTATGAAACCATCTCAGAAAAAGATAGAAAATATATATCAATGCCTTATAATTCAACCTCTTTGAGGGGGCAACCTACTTTACATTAAACAAATGAACAATTCGTTGATGATACAAATGAAAAGACCTCCTTTCTATATATAGGAGTCTAAAGGGTTATAATATAATCAGAGCCGACTTAACAATAATAATGTAAGGGCACAATAATAACAATACTGGGCTTCTATGTGGCACAATAGTAACAAAATGGGCACTACATGGGTACATCAATATAATAAGCGGGTTGTACTAATAACAATAAGGGGTTACACTAGTATTATAGAGGCCTAACATGCTCCTCTCCTTCAAAAAGTGTTGTCCTCAACGCTTGAGTAGTTCTTGATGCTTTTGTATAGAAATCTTGTCCTCCCATGTGGAATCTTCAGCGGGTAAGTTCTTTCACTCGATGAGATACTCTGAAATTGATTGATTTCATAGTTGTTGGGTTCTTGTTTCTCTGATTGCTCCAGGTTCCAATATGATTTTCCTTCCTCTTCAAGTTTTGACAAAATTGTTTGAATAGGGATCTTCTAGAACTTTTGATTGAGTGGCCATACTTCTTTTTCCTTCCTTCATTCATCCCTTGCTTTGTTTATCCAATATGGTTGGATAATAGAAATAGCACAAAACAATGCTTCTACATCATCATCCTTTCCTGAGAGTGCATCTGCAACATAATTTTACTTCCCTTTTATATAGATGATGTCAAAGTCATAACTCAACACATTTGTCACCCATTTTTCTTGTTCTTCTAAAGATAATAGCTGTTCTAAAAAGTATTTAAGACTATCATGATCCATTTTTACCTTGAAGTGTTTTCCCATTTGGTAAGGTTGCCATTTATTAAGTGCATATAGTATTGCCAACATTTCATTCTCATAAATAGCTTACTTGAGACGTAGCAATAAAAATACCCAATCACGTACATCAAAACATTTTTCACTACGATGTTTATCTACTTGTTGTTTCATTCGATTTTGCACCAAAGTGGCGTTATCCTTTAATAGTTGGAGAACTTGTTGTTGATGCTCGATGTGATCTTTCATTTCTTGAACCTTTTTCTTCTTGATATGTCCTTCTATATTTAGAGTTTGAGGAGTGGTAATTTCTTCCAATCCTTTACAAGATATGGTTGGATTCATTTCTTGATGCTTGATGTGATCTTTCACTTCTTGAAGCTTTTTCTTTTTGATATGCCCTTCTATCTTGATAGTTTGAGGAGTGGTAATTCTGACCAATGAATTACAAGATATGGTTGGATTCATATCTTCTTTCTCGATGATATCTTTCACTTCCTGCACCTTTTTCTTCTTGATATGTCCTTTTACCTTAAGAGTTTGAGGAGTGGTAATTCTTGCCAATGATTTACAAGCTATGGTTTGATTCATTTCTTCTTTCTCTGGGGTGGGTCGTGGTGTATATCCTCTTTCTTTTATGTTTCTTGATCATTTTCTTCCTCCTCTTCATACTCTATGTAAAATAATTTCTTCTTAGCATAATTATGAATTTAGTGCATTTGCTATCACAATTGTAACAAAGCCCTTTTTCTCTTTTTTCTTCCAATTGTTGTGGTGTAATCGTTGTAGGTTATGGAAGGCTAGGAGAAACAACACTTCCATATTTATAGTTGTGAGGGGTAGACTTCCTTCTTGCCATAATTTTAATTTACACTATGTAAAAAATCCCTTTTACTCTTTCCAATTGTTGTGGTGTTGCTCTAAAGAAGGTTTCTCTTTGTATCCTCATAATGTGGTATCATTTCCTCTGTGAAAATTGACCACGTAACAAGTTGTTTTCGAGAACAAAGGCCTTTATACCATAAAAATTGATCTGGTTTTAAATATGAAGATTTAATACATACCTTTTTTAATAGTGGTACACCATGTAGATCAAAATATTACTCCATCTGAGGTATCCAATTTACTGGATCCTTGGCATCAAACTTCCTCATCTTGTTTTTTCTTGATTTTAGGAGCTTGACCTTGAAACGACTATAACTCTGTACTTTCATATCTTTAAGTTCTGAAATTGCGACCTGTAGTAGCCCTCTACATCCTCTTTCGAATGCCACTAGTTTGATCCAAATTGGATTCTCCAAGGAGGAGTTATGCCAAATCTCCCACAGTGACCTGATTATAGACTAGTTTAGTAGAGCGAACTTGTACGACACGACACGTGACACGTGTCACTTTTTCAACCTTTAGATCTAAAAAATGTACACAAGAAACTAAAGTTTGTCCTCTTTCTGTAATTTCTTACGAAATTTCAATGATGCTCAGAGAGAAAGTTATAACGATTTTCCCCAGGTCACATGTTTGGAATGTAATTCGAGGGTCTGCAAAAATCCTAACTTCCTCAGACTATATCTCCAAAAATATAGTGATACAGGATCTAAAATTCGGATATAAGATTTAGACCCATTTCTTCTCAAATGAGTTTTTTTCTTAGCTTCTGAAACTTCGTAGAAATACGTTATAGAAAAAATGCCACGATGACCTATTTGGAGCATCGAAACCCTAGAATCCAAAGCTTTGATACCAAATATTATGAACCAGCTCACAAAAAGATAGAAAAGACAGATCAACACCTTATAATTCAGCCTCTTCAAGGGGGAAACCTCCTTTACATTACACAAATGAACAATTCATTGATGATACAAATGAAATACCTCCTTCCTATATATAGGAGTCTAAGGGGTCATAATATAATCAGAGCCAGCATAACATTAATAATGTAAGGGCACAATAATAACAATATTTGGCTTCTATGGGGCACAATAGTAACAATATGGGGACTACATGGGTACACCAATATAATAAGGGGGTTGTACTAATAACAATAAGGGGTTACACTAGTAGTATAGGGGCCTAACATAATGCTTTTTAGGTATGAGTTTAGTAATGTCTTCACAATCACCTTGTATTACTTGATATTGAATAGTGTCTAAACCATTCCAAATGAAATGAGTAAGAGTTGGATCAAGTTCAACATTATTATTATGTTGCTTATTCAGTATTTCCATCATTATTTTTTCAATAAAGGTTCTTGTTGGGTACACTCATGACCATATTGATCAGATGTTCAGTCGTTTTTCAGTCACATTGAGGAGGAAGGAAGTTGGGTGCTTACCATCATTAGTTGAATGTATTAAGAAATCATACATGCTAGAGTGTACTTTTGATGTGTTGGAAGAAACTGTTGACATGCGAAGGTTTATTCTGGGATCGCATGGTGAGGGGAAATGCATTGAACAACTTAATGACATTAGCTTCCAACATCAATTTCATATCAAAAAATTTGATGGGAAAAAACTAATATGGGGAAAGAAGTATTCAACTACTGTAGAAAGGGCACCGCCATCAAGTTTGGAATTTTTGAAGTTCATTCCAAGTCATCCAATACTTGCATCAAAAATATTGTTATTGCAATCAGTTGGTGAAGTTCATAATGCATGTAGATAGAATAGAGATATAAATTATTTTGATTGCATAGAAGAAATTAAAAAATGTGTTATATATACATACGAGTACTTTGACATTGCTGACTTAGTTTGGTGGGAGTATTTTCTCAACAATAAAAGTGATATCATTTCAACAAAAACAAATGAATATATACCTTTAAAAAATCCATTTATTTGGCCATAAAATGTGTCGAATGAACATGAAGAAATAAACATTGTTGAACAACAATAATCTCAACATATCATTAATTCTTTATAGGCAGAGGAACGAGAGATGTATATTGGTTCCAGAAGATCTCATCCACAATGTGAAGCCATGGAAGACCTTTACAGGGGTTCATTACAGGATATTAAGGAAGGTTGCATGATCACAATGCTAGCAGATGGAGATCCCAATGGCTATCCATTCTGGGTTGCTAAAGTTATAAAGGTCTTTGCAGAAAATGAGGATGTTACAAGTGTTGAAGTACATTGGTATGCCACAAATACACACCCATTAAATGGTTTGTATAATCCAGAGGTGGTAGTTGAAAAAAATAATGGCAGAAAGAGAAAAAGAAAGGGTACAAATATGAATCGCCACCACATAGACATATTAAAATTGGAGGATGTTGACATACTTTTTTATGACTTCAATTTCATAGAAACACTTTAGATTTAATATGGCCTCCTCCAATGATCTAGGCTCATCAAACTCAATCCTGTCTTTGAATTCCATTGGTAGCCCATTAGTGAATCTCTGAATGTTGGCCTTCTCCTCCTTAATGTAAGTAAGATGCCTTAGTAGCGCCAAGAACTTGCTAGTGTACTCCTCATCTGTCATTGATCCCATCTTTTGCTCATAGAATGATTTTTCCCTGTCATAGAAGTATCTCTTTGATAAGTACTGATTCTTGAATAGTCACTCAAACTCATTCTGATTCAAGTCCTCGTCATATATACCTCTAAAATTCTTCACATAATCCCACCAAATGTCTGTGTTACCTCTGAGACTGAATTAAATATTATGGTTTTAATGTTCTATGAATAATCATGCAACCTAAAGAACTTATTCATATTGTTGAAGAATCAAAGGAAGTTATGTATAGTAGGATTCCTCTAGACTCTATAACAATCTATGAAGAAATTTTACAAACTATATTTGTTAGCTTGATATTCTTCTTATTATAAGTGTGTGTGTTTAATTCATCAAACTTCTACAAAAACACAAGAAACAAGAACATAAGATGTTGGCTCTCTGCTAGGGACAAAACCTCTCTCTCTTAGAGAGGGAAACCATTTTGTATGTTTCTCTTATTGAAGCTTCTATTGACCAATTCCAAACCCTAGACCCGAGACAAGAATTTCCTCCAAGCACAAGTCAAGTCCTTCCTTTCCTCACTTCATTCTGTGGCACTTTGTTCTCCTTCCTGCATCACTTCGTTCACATTCTTCCGGCAGATCGTTCTTCTTACAACTTGTTGGTAGTATTTTTTTTACTTTCCCTAGAAGAGCCACTTATCCTTGGTCTCTAGTAAGGGTCTTTACTAAATAGGATTTCTTCCTTCTTCTTGACCAACCAAGCTCCTTCTTCAATATGTAGGTGTAGACTTGATATGGCAGTCCTGAAGCCCTAAATTCTCTCATGTGTGGAAGGTTTCATGGTGTATTTGGTTCCTTTCTCCTTCATATGAGAGAGTCTCTTCTTTGCTCTAGTGGGAGGCCATATAGGCCTAAGTTTCAAGCCCAAATAATGAGGAGTATGAGACTGTTGTCTTGCTTCTTGTTATGAACACAGTAAGCCCTCCTTTTCTTAAACGTGTGACTTTGTTTCTCCTTACAAACAATCCTACAAACTTAGCTTAGACTTCCTTCTCCTTTGCTGCACTAGAGGCTCCTTATCTTTGCCCTATTTCATTCTTTTCTCGGCTTCTTGTCTTCGCTGATTTTAGAGATGCTTTCTTGTCATTATGAGGGAGTGGACATCCTCTATATATAGAGGATTATCCATCCTTTAGGTCAAATTGAGGCCGACTTTATGCATTTAGGATGACTTGGATATTCTTCACTATTTTTTATCCTTTGATGATGTCATTGCATGGATAGGACTTGACTTTTCTTGGAGAGATTTCTTTTGACTTTTATACAAGTATATACATGGTGCAACATGCCCTTAAGGGTCTTCAATAAATATATTAACTCTTTGACTTCCTAGAAGCACTTAAATATGTGTTTGACCTACTTCAATGAGAAAGAAACTCATTTATAAATATAATAAAATAATTTTCTTTTTCTTGAATAAATACAAATATAAAAAGTACATTTATGAAGACTGAACCTCATTACACTTTCTTCAACACATACCAAGCAACTGCAACTTTTCGTCATGTGATTCCTTCGTCTATCCATCAAATTTAGGTGGTTTTTCTTTCTTAAAATCTCTAGGCAAATATACCTTGTCTCTCCTCCTGTAAGGATGATAATGACGTATATCCCCATTCCTATCAGAACCAGGACTAGAATAGTACGTGTGTCTGTCACCTCTCATATCCAAAGTATCCAACAATCTACCATCTCTGATTGTGTCATCTTTGTATGACTTGTCACACCGTGAGACCTACTACCATATGCCCCATTAGTTTGTTCATCCTTCTCATGGCTTATCTGAAGTGGTCCCTATCACTTCAATTATGATAATCTCTTAAGCATCATTGCATTTACCTCTGCTAGTTTCTCTTATGCATATATGATTCTGCCATTATCTATCTTACAACTCTTTATTTCTTCCTTTAAGCTTCTCAGTGTGTCTTCCAAATTAGAAGAGTTCCCAACACCACATTACTCATATAATCAATAGGGAGAGTCTCTGGAACTTTAGTCTACCATCTTTCTTTTCATCCTTGATATTCTTCCTGCAAGGTATATCATGTCATCTAAACCAAATCACAATAAACCAACATACCCTATCATAGTTCAGGTAGGATATCTCATCTGCAAGATAAAAAAAAGTGTAATACATGTATAACCTAATCATGACAACAGATATAAATATAACTCCTAAGCATATAATCATGTAACCACCATTCCAGCTAAACTTTAGTCATCAATGCATGAACATTTCAACTAAACATATCATTACCTCATGCATGACATCAACAACCATACCAATTTACACAAATGGTATGAAAGCATAAAAAATCATGTAACCATTCATACACTCATGAGGACACACTTCACAACAACAACATCTTATTTTTCACAGCGACACCACTACAACCATGATCGTTACCATGCATGTGCGACAATCATATATACCACAATGATGATTATCACATATGAAAATGACATGAATGCATCACTGACACACACCTCCCATCATGTAACCATTCATACACTCATGAGGACACACTTCACAACAACAACATCTTATTTTGCATGGTGACACCACTACAACCATGATCGATACCATGCATGTGCAACAAGCATATATACCACAATGATGATTAGCACATGTGAAAATGACATGAATGCATCACCGACACACACCTCCCATCTAATTTGAGGGGTGAATTATGCTCTTATACCACTCTATAACACCCTCCCCCTAAATCTACCCAAGTAACCAGCCGACCAGGGTAAATATGTGAGAAGAATTTACTATGATGTGATTCGACATCCTAATTCACATTTAGGAAGTGGAACCGATGGAAACGCATAATAAAGACCTTCCACATCAACAGTAAGACTCCTAGGAATCATCCCAACCTTTTTGGTAACCAACATGTTGGTCCCACTGATATTTTAGACCACTTAAACCTCGAACGATCCCATGATATGGGAATGACAACATTGAGAAGACACTAGACACTCCCACAACATGGCATGCCGTCATCCAACGTCTATTTTTCTCAGTGTTGTGCCAGCATCCTCAAGATTTGAGCCACTTTTTTAGGCCCAAAGCCCAGGTCAATACGCAAAATTCAATAAACATTCAGTGCAAAAAGATAAAAAAGAAATGATGATACAAATTCAATTACTTGAACAAGCCCTTGACTAAACCCTACAAGCCCATACAATAATTTCATCAAACATATCACAAATATGTAATCTACAAGCGTAAATGACAGATCTAAGCATCGGGGTATCATACTCATTTGAGAATCACTAAGAAGCAGTGATGCCTCAACACATTAGTTGTAGATTCATCCATTAGGCCATAGATACATTGTTCATTCATTTATAAGTGAAAACATGATGAGAGCCACACATATCTATTGCTTTAATACATGATCATAACCAACATAATAAAAACAAAAATACCAAGGAAACAACAACCATACAATCTACATATGAACCAATACATTACCAATAAAATAAAAAGGAGAAATAACCTCATATTAATGATGCAAAGGCCAACCAGTTGTGGGACATCCATGAACTGCCTAACTGTAGAAATGGCTAAGCCAAAAATCTCTTCAGCTAGTCACCCATATGCAATATTCCAAGCATGATTGTGGGATCTCATATAACACATCAATCTTAACCATCCGAGGATTCTAGAGGCCAACCACCTCAACCCATCAAACAATGTTTCCAAATCAAATTCAGACATCACAAAACCATCATTAAATTGCTCTCTACCCAAGCCTTCTGGGGATTAAGAGTGTTTTTTCCAAACAAGGCTTCTAGGACTAGTAACTCAACCCATAGGTTAGTCTGGTCTTCCATAGCATTTTTCCAACTAGAGCTTGTAGGACAAGTAACTAAACCCACAAAGGGCTTCCAAACCATTTCTACAACCAATTTTTCTAGGATTAGTAACTCAACCCAAGCTATTACAGGCCTTCTAGAGTGTGTATCCAACCATGGCTTCAAGGAACTATTAACTCAACCCAAGCTAAAGGAAACCGAGAACCAACCAAAAAAACAAAGAAATGAACATGCAACGCCATGGTTATCTAGGAAATGGAAAGGCTAGGAAAATATACTATCAATCCAGGAAATCCTCCATGCCAATGACATACATGACTAATAACCCACATGGATATGTCATGCATGCTAGAACTAGTGAGGAAAACATACATGAAACTTGGTACCTGCAAGAAAAACATGTCGTAGTTGTTGATCCTAATGTCCTCTTGTGGTTTCCTACTCTTCCTTTGCATTATTTCTCCAAAACTCCAAGTATGCCACACTCCTCCAAGAGTGCTCCAAGAAAACTCTAAGTGTCGAAGAGTATGAGAGAGAGAAAATAGAGAGAGAGTTCCAAAACTCCAAGTATGCTAGACTCCTTGAAAAGTGCTCCAATAAAACTCTAAGTGTCCAACAGTTCGAGAGAGAGAGAGAGAGAGTAGAAGAGAGCTCCAAGAAAACCTGCCAAAATCTTACCAAATGATACTTAGAAGCCCTTTTATTAATGAGGCCTCTATTTTCTTCACTGTCCATTATTTTCCTTCAATTTCCTCCTGACATGAAACCTATGATCTTTCGCCTCCCTTTTCTCATATTTTCCATTATTTTCATAAATAAATGTGCCAAAATTCCATTTTGCCTTCCCAAAGCCTTAAACATTGCCTTTACCAATCTACTTAGACACAATAAACCAAATGAACACTGACGAGGATGTTTTTCCCAACATTTAGTTCATAATAAGTGTCCCATAAAGTGTGGTTATTATTTTTCTTTTATTAAGTTTCATTACATTGAATTTTCACCAGGGTTGTTACATTCGTGGACACTAGGTTGTGTTGGATTAGTTTTCTATAGTGACCAAAATACAGAAGTAGTACATCATATTTAGTAGGAAACTAATAAGAAATATCTTTTTGGTAGGAAACATTTTTCTTGCATGAAAAAATTATTTTGCAAGTTTTCAAAAAGTGCGAAGTAAAATAACAAGCCTTTCTTACATGTACCATGTAAACAAATCCTAGGCCTCAAATTCCATAAGTGAAAAATGTAGTTAGTCTGATACTAAATTAACTGTCATGGAAAATAAATTTTAACCAATGGTATAAATGAATTAAAACTCAAAAGAAGGGAATGTGTCAAAAAAAACAAACCAACATGATAGGAGAGTTGATGCAAATCCTCAATAAATGAGATTGATTCAATATCCCCTAAATACAAAAGGTATATCGGTTTGCATATGTTATAAACTTCATGGGATATAATAACTACCTATACTAAAGTAAAATGAACATAGATCCTAAAAAGTAGAAGTACTGTGACCTTCATAAAATGAAAGAAGGAATGGCTTCAACCATAATCTAATAGTGGGTATGGAAAGCTGGAAAATGTAGTAGAAACCAATACTACAAACCAACAAACAAGGTTTCCCTTACCTATTGTTCCCCCCAATCCAATGACACAAACATCTGCAGGTTTTCCACTTCCATCCATAGAAATAAGCAAAACACATTAAATCCACTCTTGAATGGCATATGCGATATCAGAAACTACCTATGTCCAACATTAAAACAATTCAATGCATAAGGAACTAGTTGAAACCATATTATTTCAAATGATAGAATAGATCTTGCAGTATATAACATTAGCACACAAAATGATACAATACCATTCATCTTTAAGGAGCCATTTGAAGGTGATTCAAAATCAAACTCAACAAGTATGCACTAAAAATGTAGATTGGTGATAGGATAGTAACAGTCTTAGAAATTGGAAGTCAAGCTTGCGTCTAGTATATTAAAGTAAAATTATTACATATGAAAAAGATAAGATATATATGTCAATATTAAATAAATCTTAGTAAAATATGTAACATCTCCTACCTTGAATGTATTTCCCAAGAAATCTCCCATTTTTTATGTATAGTATCTGGCAGGTAATGGAACCATGAATTAGGCTCATTCACAGACCAGAAACCTAGCCAAGAAAGTGAGGCACTAGAGTGAGTGGTGCAGGGATTAAATCGATTCCCTGGTATAGAAGATGAAGTAAACACGTAGGCTCTATAGAAGCCATGTTCATAGATGGCATGATTTTTTTTAAATAATATATATATATATATATATATATATATATCTGTGTGTGTGATTTTATATAATTTTGTAATAAATTCAGAAAGCAAAGCATATCTAAACATACCAAAATATTAAAATTAGAACCAACAATTTACAAACTAGTTAGAAAGTTTGTCACAAAGACATGTTGGATGCATGCATCTCACCCGTCTCAACTACAAAAAAGTGAGTTATGTGTGTTAATACTTTGTTCACATAAGTAGGTTCATGTTTTCTGAGGTGCACATAGGATATGTATGAAGCATCCATTTGTCTTCCTCCTACCCATTATTCTTTGTTGAGAATGGAAGAGGAAAATTGTTTAGTCTTCTATATTGTCCTTCTCATACCTATTTTATGGTCCTTCTCATACTTAGTTTCAACCCCTTCCAGACCTATGTTTTGCCTTTCATTCCTTCATTGTACAGATAAAAGAAGGGTCAAACAATTTAATCGATTGAAACAATTGGGTTTGATCCATCTTTCCTGCTTGCTACAGATAACATAAGGGGTGAACGGGTTAATCAACTAAAACAATTGGGTCATGCTCTAGGGACTAGCTTGGATGCTAATGTTTGTGATGCTGCTGATGGAGGTGATTTTATTTCTTTTCTTACTACTGCACACTATTTTGGACACATCCTCTGACCCTGCATGAATTGATTCTCCTCCATATAAATGCATATGGCTCCACTTATGAGCTTGGGGAGAGACCAAGCAGAGCTGGCTTGTGATTTGTAGCACAAAAGAGAAAAAAAGTAGATGGGTGGATGGATGCAACAAAGAGTAAACTTCTGTTATTTAGGGTCTCTGTTTGCATAGGGAACATTTGACTCAAATTGAAATAAGTTAGTGCCCTTTTTTAAAGTAAGCCATCCATTAAAATTAGAATCTTGTTAAAACTGGGATCCTATTTCTTCAAAAACACATGGTTGCTAGATATTTGAAATATTTGTCGGTTTTTTTTTTTTTTTTTTTATTATTATTATTATTATTATTATTATTATTATTATTATTGAATTGGGATTTTATTCTCTCATAAATTGTCATAGGTGATTTTCTAGCAAATTTTGGTGGAGAATAAAGGTATTTTTCATGCTTTACTATCACTTTTCCTCTTGCATTAGAGTGTCATTCCCTTGAGTGTTAGTATCGCTACAAAAATGCAAATATATTATAGAAGTGTAATAAATCATAAAATATGAGCTAAAAATGCCTTGACACCTATAGAAAATTCGAAAATTGAAAGTATCGACAGTGAATAATTCTCCCAAAGCATCGAATATTAGCTCCCATATTAAGATTATCTTTATGTTTTATTTCATTTATGTTCCTTGTAAAGAAAAACATTTTTTTAGGTTAACTCTGTGTTTTATTTCATTTCTCTTTCCTTGTAAACGAAAAATATTTATTAAAATTAACTTGTTTTGTTTCATGTTTGTTCCTCGTCAAGGATTTTTTTGTTAGGAATAACATTCTATTTTGTTTCATTTTTTTCCTTATTGGAAAAGAAATTATATGCGGGGCCATTAAATATCAACTAATGGAAATTGATACCTGTGGCAGGAAGGTGTGCACAAATAGGATGGTTTATAAGAGATTGTATTCAAGCACCAATAAATGATCCCATCTCAGATTGCACATTAAAGTGCAATTTCTATTCACATTGAGTTGCTAGAAATAACAAGCTCTTTGAAAGTTATATCTTAGAATAGGGTCTCTAAGTAGATGACACAAAGGCAGACTATTCCCACGTAGCACATGTCCATAATATGGACATAGCCATGTGGTGTCGCGGTATGTGCTATGGCTTCCAGCCATGTGGTCTGACGACATGTTTTGTGACATGTGTGTACCCTACACATGTATCGTATTACTTGATAATGGATTATAAAAACAAAACACAAAAAAACATTCGCAAACCAAATACGCCAAACATTTAATGCCAAACGAACTAATGTTCGCATTAGTTTCTATTCGCATTAGTTCTTATTTCAAAAATATTAATAAAAAAGAAAATTAACTAAAAACATGAACAATATAACCTCTCTGCCTCAAAAAGAGACCAAATAAAATCATCAAAATCATTATGTATATGTCATAGGTTGAGGGACAATATAACCAAGCACATTCCATGAAAAGGGACCCAAAACTTTAGGTTAATTCACAGACGGATTAACGTGAGGTACTAAATTCGATTACTATAGTCTTGTGCCAGAAAGGGACTAATAACAATTACAATGTTTTGATACGTCCATATTTTAATATTTTCTGAAGTTTTAAAAAAAATTCATTGCTTTTGAATGAAAATGATTTCATAAAAGATGCATTATCGTTTAAATGGAAAAATATGATTCTTTTTAATGGGAAAACCTGAAAAGAGATATAGTGAATCCTTTTTAATATTTTAAATTGTTAAAGGTTATTTCACTTTTAGCTATAATCTTTTTATATTAAAAAGAACTTTCCACATATATGTGGACTAATAATTTCATATTTTCTACATTAAAAAAGATGTATGTTTTATAAAAATGGAGATGTTTTACATGCAATGGATTGTTATTTTATCTTATTTAATTATATATATATATATATATATATATATATATATATATATATATATTTATTTATTCTTAAAACATAATTTTAAATATAATAAATTTAATTTATATTTTATTTAAATATTTATATATAAAATAAATTAATAAATATATACTATAATTTTTTTAATAATTTTAGATTAAAATGTTTACAGTGAAAAAATAGAAATGTGGTTTTAAATGGAACAAATTTTCATTTTTACCCCTCCTGTAATAATCTTGTTATAAAAGGTAGTAATCTTCTATGAAAGAATATAGTTGGACATATAATAATAACTTTCATAGTTGATGGACATATAAAAATGACTTTTTCTGGTTTTAAATGGAATAAATTTTCATTTTACCTTTCCTATAATAATCTTGTTATAAAAGGTAGTAATCTTCTATGAAAGAATATAGTTGGACATATAATAATAACTTTCATAGTTGATGGACATATAAAAATAAATTTTTCAATTATTATTGATTAAATCAGAGTGGACATTACAATTTTAAGTTCATATGTGTTTTTTTTTTTTAATTAAGAGAAGGTCTTCTAAATTTTATAGAAATTTTAATTTAAATATAAAAGTAATTTTTTAAATATAAAATTCCATTATAATTTTATATTAATAAAAATGCAAAAAAATATGAAGCCAGACATATTTTAGGCTACATAAATGAGATATTTAATTATTTTGATAAAGTATAAATAAATTAAAACCTAATAAACTATTTTTTTATTATAATTTTTCCTCTATAGTGTTACAAATATTCCACCATGCACTTTCATATGAATGTATTGTTGACTTTCATTAAAATAGAAATAAAATAAAAAATACCATAATTAATGGTGCTAAGCATATTCTTTTGAATATATATACTCTAACATTAATACGCTAGTTAATATAAAATAATTAATATATGTCATATCATGCATACCATAACCACCACAAAAATACAACATCACTATTGAAAATATTTGTATATGACACATGCATGACATTATTATACATCCACATTTCCATGTTGATATAATAAATAATTGAAACCATAACCTTATACATAGTATTGTAGTATAGAATTCGAATGTTTGTGAGAAAAAATCATATATGATATGTATCTATCTAAGCTATGTTATGCAAAATTATATGGTTCACCACACAATTTAATAAAAAAGATATAGAAAGACACAATGAATGGAATCTACATCCTCCTCGGTAGCTAACCTAGGGTTATATTGGTCCCATTGAAACTCGACCTGTTCAAACTCACGGTTCCTAAGCTGATGGACTTGGTTGTCCAATATACAAAATGGTTCAACCTGAAGGGAGCCCTCAGATCCCTGCATATTTTTAAATTTCAATGCATGGGATGGGTCAAGTACATATTTCCTAAGCATAGGAATATGAAACACATTATGCATCCCTTTTCTAGTGGTTAGGAGCTCAAGATGATAGGAAACTGGTCTAATCCTCTTTAGGATCTTAAATGGTCGGATAAATATAGGGGATAAATTTTTTCCTTTACCAAATATGAAGGAACTCCTAGAGGGTCTGACTTTAATAAAAACTCAATTTCCTTCCTCAAAGTCTTTTTCAATTCTCTTTGCATCAAAATAAATTTTCTGTTAGTCTCGGACTTCCTTATCCTTTGCTTAAGTGTAGCCATCTATTTTTCCATTTCTTGGAGAATGTTAGGTGCCAAAAAGACTCAATCCTCTAATCAATCCCAACTTAATGGAGTACGAAATGATCTTCCCCATAGGAATTTGAATGGGCTGCCTAAATTGAACTATGATAGCTACCATTATATGCAAATTCCACTAAGGGAAGATATTTCTCCCATTGATTATGTTGATCCATGACATACATTCTTAGCATGTCATCTTGCATTTGGTTTACTCTCTTTTATTTCATTCTATCTTTGGATGATATGCAATATTAAAGTAGAATTATGTTCTAATAGAGTGTAAAAGACTCTTCCAAAGTATAGAGGTAAAATGTGAATCTATATCGGATATAATTTTCAGCAGTACCCCATGAAGGAGAATTATTTATTTAAGGAATACTTGAGCAATGGCTAGCACTCCAAAGGTGCTCTTAAATGGAATGAGGTGAGCATTCTTAGTTAATTTATCAAGAATGACCATGATACAATCATGGCTCTCGGGGGTCATATTTAAGCCTCCTACAAAATCCATCGAAACAAATTCCCAATTAGTTTTTGGTATATCATAAGGTTTTAGAAGCCCTATAAGGTTATGATGACCAGCTTTAAGCTATTGGCATTCCAAACATCGGGGAACATGATTTGTTATATCATTTTTCATTCTAGTCTAGAAAAGGTAGCCTTTTCAAGTTCACATAAATTTTCTTTACTCCCGTATGTGCCACATATGGAGTTTTTTGTGCTTCCTTCATCATAAGCTTCTAAAGTTCATCATCAATTGGTGCATATATTACCCTTATATCACAACAATCCACCACTCTTTAAGGTATATTCATCCCACTTGCATGCAACTGGTGTTACTCCTTGCAAGGAAAACTTTATTTGTTGATATTGTAGGTCCCCTATCAGGTGGTTTAGAATTCAGGTTCTGAGGTCCATTTCCAGTGTTAGTATTGAATGAACATTGTTTCTCCTTCTTAGAGCATCTAAAACCTTATTTTTATTTCCTTTTATGTAATATACCCTGAAATCATATTCACTAAATAGCTCGCTCCAATGTCATTTTTGAGCATTAAGGTCCTTTTGGGTGAAGATATGCTTAAGGATTTTGTCATCTGTTCTTACTGAAAATTGACGTCCCCCTAAATAATGTCTCCATAGTTTCGAGGCCATCACAACTACCACTAAATCTAGATCATGTGTGGCATAATTTATTTCATGAGTCTTGAGTTTATGTGAAGAATAAGAAATAATGCCTCCGTCGTGTATCAAGGCTACACCTATTTCTTCTCGTAATGCATATGTTCATACACAAAATTCCTTGTCCATGTTAGGGACCCTTAAGATTGGGGCAATTTTCAATATATGTGTTAACTCAATAAATGCTATCTCACACTTTATTTTCCATTAAAACTTGACCCCTTTCATTTGGAGATTTGAGATGGGATTGTATATTCATGAGAAACATTCTACAAATCTTCTATAATATCCTACCAACCCCATAAAATTGGGTACTTCTTTAACATTCTTATGATTTGGCCAATTGATCATAATTTCAATCTTGCTATAATCTAATAAAATGCCCTTCCTACTAATGGTATGATCCAAATATTAAATGTCTTTCTCAAAGAAAGAGCATTTGGGAAGTTTCCCCATATAGCTTATGTTGTTTGAGGCATTGAAGTACCAACCTCAAGTGATCTAGATGTTCCCTTTCATTGCGAGAGTAAATGAGGATGTCATCCATGAATATTTCAACAAAATCGCACAAATATTTGCAGAAAATACTATTCATGAAGTTCATGAATGTCATTGGATCATTAGTCATACCAAATGGCACCACAATAAACTCATAGTGTTGATATCGTGTCCTTAATGTTGTCTTTGGTATGTCCTCTTCTTAAATTCTTAGCAATTGATATCTCTACAGTAAGTCTATTGTGGAGAATACTGAAGCAACTTTTAGTTGGTTAAAGAGGTCATGAATGGGAGGAATTGGATACTTATTTAAGATGGTCAAACTATTTAGATCCTAATATTCAATACATAACCTAACAGTTTCGTCATTCTGCTTCACAAAGATCGTTGGTGCACTGCAAGGCGATACAGTAGGTCGAATGAATCCTCGATCAAGTAGCTTATTAAGATTTATACTCAACTCATTAATATAAGGAATAGTCATACAATAGGTTTTTTTGACATGGGATATGTTCAAGGTTTCAAGGAAATTGAGAAAACAATTTATCATACAAGGGAAAACCCTAAGAGCTTTGGAGGAAATACATATGTAAATTCTGTAAGTAGTAAGTGCAAGCTTTCAAAGGATTTTTCCTCGACATCAACCATTTTTATTTCATACATTATGCAACATTTCCTCATGCACTTATTGAAATTGCTAGTTTAAATGGGACGTAAGGTAACATCTCATCTAACTCCTTTGATTAATGAGGGTTCTCCCTGGTCATTTTAGAAAAGAAATGTCTTCTTATAACAATACATTATAGCCTGATGAGATTTAAGCAAATCCATTCCTACAATTAAATCACAAGTTCCTAGATACAAATTCATATTGGTGTCACATCCCCCTATGCTGAAAATGCAATCCTTCACCAGTGTTCCTATTGATTGTTGAGAGCCGAATTCCATTTCTACCATCCTAAAGTCACTTCGATTATGAGTTATCAATTCAAATATAAGTAGTATTGAAGGAGAAATGAAATATCAGTGGATTCTAAATCAATTAACACAAGCATAAGATTTTTCTTTATCATACCTTCAGACTCCAAAATTGTTGTTTTTTGTTTAGCCTAGTGATGGTTTACAACAACATGGATTTGCTATTTGGTTTGTGTTTTTTTTTATTTTTCCATAGGTTTTCATTGTTTAAGTTGATCTTGGTACCTTGGACAATTCATTATGTAATTTGGACCATTTTTTTTTAACACGGTCGAATACTTTTATATTATAAAAAAATGCTTATAGCAAGCGTTGTTACATAGATTGGCGAAAGTAGAAGAGAGGAAGTCCAAAATGGGTGCGCGGACCCTAACTTCTTGAAATTAAACTTGAAAAAGATAAATTGAAATAAGTAGCGACTGTATTTCCGAACAAAGAGACCAGCGAGAAGAACAAATTTATTGGACATATGGCTGATTACCAGAACTGGTTGACCGAGTCTTCCACCTGTGGTTCCTTTTTGATGCTTGCTTTGGTTGATGCCTCAGCTTGCATGCTCTGCGCAATTTTCTTGATGTGGGATAAGGCCTCCTCCATATGATTGCATCTTTCTTTAAGGCTCTCGATCTTAGGTCTTTGCTTTTTTGAGTTTTTTCCTCTTGGACTGGTTGTCTGCTTGGAAGTCTTCTTTAAGTTCATTAGAATGCTTAATGAACCTTGCAATCATGAAACAATGTTGTTTGCAAAGGGTGTAAGTGTTTTTGCCCAGCACACGGTCCAACGGGTTCTCCGGCTGCTCTTGGCCCTCCTGATTCTCATTATGCCTTATGTTCTCTAAGTTCTTTGCCATTGCTAGGAGGAAAGCCTTGAGGGAGAAGAGAGTCAGCAATAAAAGAGCCTGTAAATAACACAATTTATACCTGAGTACAGTAAAAGGAGAGCAATCTTCGAAGTTGCTTTGGGGGCTGCCTCGCTTGTTGCTGGGCTGCTGGATCCAAATGTAAGATGGAGGATGCTTGGGGGAGCAAGACCGCTGGCTGCTTCTACTGCTGAGAGCTTATAGGGGCTTCTCTGATCTCACTGCATCTCTAATCGGCTTTTGAAATATCGAAGGCATTCTGAGTCGGGCGAGGAGAGGAGGGGAGATATAAAGCACCAAGGGAGGCTGGGCATGATGGGAGGTCGGGATATTTTCTTGGATTTGGGCAGGATCCGGATCATGCATAAGATCCTTGATCAATTTGGACCATTTCTACCATCCTAAAGTCACTTTGATTATGAGTTATCAATTCAAATATAAGTAGTACTGAAGGAGAAATAAACTATTAGTGGATTCTAAATCAATTAACACAAGCATAAGACTTTTCTTTATCATACCTTCAGACTCCAAAATTGTTGCTTGGTGTGTAGCCTAGTGATGGTTTACAACAACATGATTTTGATATTTGATTTGTGTTTTTTTTCATTTTTCCACGGGTCTTCATTGTTTAAGTTGATCTTGGTGCCTTGGACAAATACTTATGTAATTTGGACCTCCACATTCCCAACATTGTTTATGACCTTGATTCTCACTGCATCCCTAACCTTGGCCACCAACTCATCTACCTCTATCATTAGTTCCTCTAAAATTGGGGTGACCCTTATGTCCTCCAAAATTTGTGATATCAATCCTAGAAATAGTTTTTCATTCTTCTTAGAGAATATAAGGGTACGTCCTTTGTTTACTTACCCCTACCTTGGGGGTTTCCTTCTCTGCATTTTCACCTACATCCATTCTTTTTTATATTTCTCATCCTCTAGACTTGTTTCGCCACACTAGTGTTTGTTTCCATAGCAGTGGGTCTCCACATGGCAACTTCTACTCAAACCAAAGGGTCAATCCCATGTAGTAATATTTCATATTAACGTTTATCATCTACTATATAGTCCACATGATGGATTGTCTAGTCAATTTAGTGTCCTAAATTGCTCTAAATAAATTATCAATCCGAGTATTGTAAACTGATGAAGCGTGGTGCACTATATGTGCTTAGTTAACCTTTTTCATACTTCGTTGTTTTATAGTTTATGTTGTTTTCGGGGTTTTTTTTTTATGCTTAAGGAAATTAATCTAAGAAAGAAAAGTTATGCTTCTAGATGAAAATTTCTAAATGTTAATGGACAACTAAATCTAATGACTTTAAATGTTAAAATCTAATTTCTAAAGAAAGGGAGAAAAGGAAATTAACATTAGATAAAAACAAATCAAAACTTTGAATAGTTAGATTAATCTAAGCCGACAAATTGTCTATGAAATGAAAGAAAAAAATGATAACAGCTAAATGAAGTGTTTTATCACTTTTCTATAAATTTTGGGAGAACTACCTCCTTGTGATAGCATTTTGAGGGACTCCATACTTCGTTGTTCTAAAACTGAAAATGAAATTTAAATGAAAGACTAAGACTGTAAGTGAAATTGCAACTAATTTACTATAACAACTAAATGAAGTGTTTTATCACTCTACTATACAATTTTGGGAGAACTACCTCCTTGTGATAGCATTTGGAGGGATTCAATACTTAATTGTTCTAAAACTAAAAAATAAATTGCAACAAAATTAAATACAAAACATGTAAAGGAAAACTAATCTATTGTGTGCTCTAATACTCCAGCACCAATTGGAAATTACTTAATTCGACTATTTTGCTAAGCATAGACTACACAGTTAGATAAATCTACAATCAACCGGTTGAACACACTTGCATGAATGGAAAATCTAAACTATTAAATTTGAAAACAATAAAATGACATACTTGAATGAAATCAAAGTAAAACTACAAAATAAAATCTACTCTACCTTACATTCTAATATGCTCCATGGCATCTACTTCATATCTCCTTCCATGTTGGGAACCTCACAGCTTTATTCAAATTCTTCAAAATTACAAAGTACAATGAGTTGAGCTAACAAATTTTACAAAGCTTTCAAAATGAAGGGGAGAGATCTCCTATCTATAGAAAAAGATGAGAAGTCATCTTGTTAATGAGAGTCCATGAATCTCTCCCTATACCTCTGGGGTTATAATCAAAATAGGAAATGATAAGACACATGTTTTCTTAGAGTTTCAATACAAATAGGAAATGTGACACATATCCTCATGATCCTATGATCCTCTCCACTCAAATTCGAATTTGGCCTTAGGAGGATGCCATATAAAGGTCTTCTAGAAGCTTCCTTTTGACCTACACATGTCAACAATATCATCCGGCCTTTTATGTATAAGCATATGCACATTATTTTCTAATTTTTAACCACAATTTGACTTAAAAATACTAAGAATTAATAAAGTTTGGCAAAACATAGATGTGACCCAATAATTATGAAAGTGAGATGAATGTAGTAACATGGTAGTGAAATAAAGATGAAATGGAGTTGATATAATGGACATGATAGTGAAAGTGTAATGGAAGTGAATTACAATTTCAAGACCCAAAATACCCCCCAACTAAAGCTATTGCATGTCCTCATGCAATATATATTACATTAATTCTTTTGATCCTTGATCTTTGGCTTAACTTTACATGATATCATTTGATAACGTCATAGTTTTGCAAAGTGTTTTACTTGAATTGCAACATTGTTGGTTCCTGTGTTACAACCATATCTCGTTGTTGCATTCTATTTTGATCTTTGAACTTTGCATAATAATAATTTGATTATTGTTGCAAAGTATATGCTTATTGGATTGCATCATGGTTGGTTCCTGTCTGACAACCATGATTGTGTTTGTATCCAATTATCCTTTAAGAAATTTTTGAAAAGCAATTGTATGCTCATAATAATAATGTAATAGTTAATATATTTTGGAATTATGTGGGCTTCTGAATATTATATGAACATAGCAAGATATGAATATGAATGTATCCCCCCCAAAAAAAACTGATGTTATTCGCAATTTTATGAAATGAAGAGAAATGTTTTTCCAACAATTATCATTCTAGGTCTTTATGGAATTTTATGGTAAAAAGTTAGAAAATGATGTACCTTAACTTACCCTTTGGAAATGGATGACTTGAATGTGTGGTGACTACAAAATTTTGATCATAATCTTCTTCAAGTGGCTAGACAAAAAGATTCATGGATAAAAGAGTCAAGATGAATTTTTATTGCTTCTACTAAAACTTGTTGAATCTACTCCAAAATGCGGAAAATAATAGTCTTCATGTCTTCAAAACTCATTAGCACAATTCCTACTATGTGAATAGATGTTTTGATGTCAAACAAAGTAGGAAATTATTGAATTAATGGCCATTAATGGATGCCACTAATCAACACGCGAACTCTCACCATTGATGACAATGAGAGTCAAGATGCCCAAACACATCTTGGTAGGTACGAATAAATTTTTCTGATGTCAAGTTGCCTAGAAGATTTGATGAATAAAGGACATTAACGTATTCCCATTGTTCATCGGCATGAGGACTTGCCATTAAGCCATGCAAGCCTCAAGGTGCTTTTTCAAGGAATTTAGACTCAAAGGACTATGGACTCAATAATTTGCATTGAAGCATGGTTTATTTGCAATTAAAAATGATAGGAAAGGGAAAATGAAAATGGAAGATGGAAATGGAAAGTAGTAATGGCAAAGCATAATAAGCATGTAACTGAGCCTCTTGCTTTTATGTGTGGGTTAGGAGTGGACAAAAAATAATGGAAAGTGTATGTGAATGTAAATGGAAAATATGAAGGGAAATGAGGTGAATGGTTTATTATGAAGTATGGATGTAATGGAGACAATAGTATCTGAAAGTTTTGCAAGTGCTTGGATCTAATTTTTCATTAGCATGTGATCATGCATTAATGTTTTCTTAATTGTTGATGATCATCCTCTTATGAAACGAATTGGTCTCTTAAGAGAGACACTATTCACTTGTAGTCATTTGTCCTTCCTCCTGGAACCTGGAAAAAAACTAATACTTCTTCTGCAATGGAATGTAAAACTATCAAAAGAGAAAGGTGATAAATCTCTCTAGTTATGATATTTTGCACACAAAACTAAGAATTTGTATTAATGAAACAAGTTCATGAAGGAAAACCAAAATAATTTACACCTACTTCAAAATTAGTGCCTCGGGATAATTGTTATATCTTTTGAGAAATTTCTTCATTCTTGACAATTTCTGTAGCTAAAAATCTTGAACAGAAAGCTAGCTATCCATTTTTTATCATGAATCCAAAATTAATCAATACCTTCCAGAAAAGAGAGCAAATAATCTACTCATTTCATTGATTCAATATATCTATATATATATATATATATATAATACCTTTGAACCTTTTGTTTTATTTTTCATTTTTCTCCCTGAAGTTAGGAAGAACATGCAATGACATAGTGATAACACACACCTCAAAATTCATGCCCTGATGTTTTCCAAGCTACCCATGTAATAATTTTTCCCTCTAGACAATTGGAACCGACAAAAGTGTGAAAGTAGCTACGGAACAACCGATTAGCTACGGAATGTGGTTGTGTTCCATAGCTAAAATACAACCAAGACATCAACTTTCTGATTTAATTTTTTGGAAAAGAAATTTTATGTAGACACGTACCAGGAAGAAAGTCCAAGACCACAGCTGGTGCACAAAACCAATCATTCATGAGCCTCTATTCTCTGTTATTCTTCAAAATTCCCTTCACTGTTTGAGAAATGAGTGACTGCGTAAAGAAGACTGTGTATATGATAGTGGAACAACTGGTATATGGAAGCAACGATAGCTAAGGATATGGGGATGAAATGACAAAGACTATGAGCATAAAATAAAAACGGTTGTACATATACAAAAATAGAGAAGCTCTATGCATGAAATATGTGAAAACAGAGTGTGCAGAAATATATGAAATGGAGTGGTTGCATATGTAAACTGTGTGGAAAACAAGGTGACTGTTATACACAGAGAATCGAAGACAAAATGAATGACCGTGTGTTTAATGTATCAAAGTGTTTGTATACACAAGAAGGCTGGGGAAGTATAAGAGAGAAACTCGGTGTAATAAATGAACAATACGGTTTTGAAGAGTCGTATTAAATTGGGTTATGTCATGTATCTAGTCGTTTAATAGGTTTGCTTGGAGAAGTACAGTGAAGTACGAGTCATTGAATTTAAAACAGAGATTACATAAACCCAGTTGGATTCTTAGATGCCATATGGATTGAATTCCACATCATGAATTTGTTTTCAAATTGGATTTCCCTTCCTCAAGTGTGCCATGTTCAAACAATGTTCTGTACATTTAAAATTCATTTTTCATCACATGACATGCCAAATGGGGCTTAAGAGAACCGAAAAATTCTCCCAAACCATTGCAAAATTCTCCAAACTGTTTCTAGGTTATCTAATTGACCCTGTTCCCAAAAAACCCCATTTTTTTTCTGAATTTGTTTTCATTTGGCCAGAATTTTCATTTAAAGTTTGACGTTTTTCTTTTTTAGTTCTGCGTTTTCTGGAAAATGCATCTTCTGTAAAAAATTCAATTTAGAACTTTCTTCAGATGCAATTACAACATAGACAATAGCAAATGAACCAGTGAGTGGTTGTTTTTAATTCAAATTTGTACCATGGATATTTAAAACAATAATTTAAATTTTTTTATTTTTATTGTTGAAGCAAGCAGCTTAGGTTGTTTTCATTGCAGGTTTTATTTTTTTTGCAAGCAGTAGAAATATGAGTGGCAATGAACTCGTAACTCGTAGAGTTCAGTTTTCAATTTGAAAAAAATGGCAAGACCCCCTCAATGGAGTCAGCGTGGACCTACAAATTTGCATTCACCTCTATTCTTGAGCTAGAAAAGGAGCCCTCACAAATGCTACTGAAATCCTCATACAGAAATGCATATAATCCTTTAGTTCTGAACTTTGATCTTCCTAAAATCTCGTGGACTTGGCTTTGGTTTTTCTTTTTTTTTATGAAATTGTGAATTCTTATAAAAATGATTAATGGTTCTCAATTTCAGGAAACTAAGGCTGCAAAGTGAATGTTCTAGACCCTAAAAACAAGACTTTGACTATGGTCTTAAGCTAGCGTTTTTTATCTATCTAGGCTGGGTGACTAGGATAGATTCCATGTCGAGACGATTCCAGAGATGTCCATGTGGTCATTTTCTTCATTTGACACATGTAACCTGCTGAAACTTAAAAGTAGCTATGGAACACACAGTTAGTTGTAGAACAGGGTTGCATTCCGTACCTAATTTGAAAAATCTTATAAAATAGGACACAAAGTTTTAAGGGTCACGACAAACCATAACCAGTCAATTTAGACAGCTGAACCTATCAAAGCCGTTGTATTTTTTATTGTCTTTTTTCATCCAATCAAATGAAATGATGTTTTTTTTTTAACATAAAAATTCTTTTTTTCATCCTCTAGATCACAGAAAGTGTAGGAGGAAAACATAGTCGAGAAATTATTAATTTTTTTTAGATGTAAGAACTAAGGTCTCCTAATTACATTTCCCTGGCAACACACCAAAATGTCTAGTTAATTCAGTGTCCTAAATTCCTCTACATAAATTATCAATCCGGGTATCGTAGACTGATGAAGTGTGGTGCACTATATGCGCTTAGTTAACATTTTTCTTCCATTGTTGTTTTATTGTTTATTTCGTTTTTGGGGGTTTTGGTTCTTTTGATTAAGGAAATTAATCTAAGAAAGAAAAGTTATGCTGCTAGATGAAAATCTCTAAATGTTAATGGATAACTAAATCTAATGACTTTTAATGTTAAAATCTAATTTCTAAGGAAGGGAGAGAAGGAAATGAACATTAAATAAAACAAATCAAAACTTTGAATAGTTAGATTAATCTAAGCCGGAAAAATGTCTATGAAATGAAAGAAAAATGATAACAACTAAATGAAGTGTTTTATCACTTTTCTATGCAATTTATGGAGAACTATCTCCTTGTGATAGCATTTTGAGGGACTCTATACTTCATTGTTCTAAAACTGAAAATGAAATTTAAATGAAATACTAAAACTGAAAGTGAAATTGCAACTAATCTACTATAACATATAAAACATTTGTTTTATCACTCCGTTATACAATTTTGGGAGAACTACCTCCTTGTAATAGCATTTGGCGGGATTCAGTACTTCATTGTTCTAAAATTGAAAATGAAATTGCAACAAAATTAAATACAAAACATGTAAATGAAAAATAATCTACTGTGTGCTCTAATGCTCTAAGCATCTATTTGAAAATAATTTCTTCGACAATTTTGCTAATCATAGATTACAGAGTTAGATAAATCTACAATCAACCGGTTGAACACACTTGCATTATTTAAACTTGCATGAATGGAAAATCTAAACTATTAAACTTGAAAACAATAAAATGACATACTTGAATAAAATCAAAGCGAAACTACAAAATAAAATCTACTCTACCTTCCATTCTAATATGCTCCATGACATCTCATTCCATGTTGGGAACCTCAAAGCTTTATTCAAATTCTTCAAAATTACAAAGTAAAACAAGTTGAGCTAACAAAGTTTACAAAGCTTCCAAAATGAAGGAGAGAGATCTCCTATTTATAGAAAAAGATGAGAAGCCATCTCGTTAATGAGAGTCCATGAATTTATCCCTGCACCTCTAGAGTTATAATCAAAATAGGAAATTATAAGACAAATGTCTTCTTAGAATTTCAATACAAATAGGAAATGTAACACATATCCTCATGATCCCATGATCCTCTCCACTCAAATTCGAATTTAGCCTTAGGATGCCACATAAAGGTCTTCCAAAAGCTTCCTTTTGACCTACACATGTCAACAATCTCATCCCACTTGTTAGGTATAAGCATATGCACATTATTTTCTAAGTTTTAACCACAAATTGACTTAAAAGTGCTAAAAACTAATAAAGTTTGGAAAATCATAGATGTGACCCAATAATGATGAAAGTGAGATGAATGTAGTGACATGGTAGTAAAATGAAGGTGAAACGGAGGTGATATAATGGAGATGATAGTGAAAGTGTAATGGAATTGAATGAAAATTTCAAGACCCAACATACCCCCCAACTGAAGCTAATACATATCCTCGTGCAGTATATATTACCTTAATTCTTTTGATCCCTAAGCTTTGGCTTAACTTTGCATGATATCATTTCATAACTTTATACTTCTACAAAGTGTTTTACTTCAATTGCAACGTGATTAGTTCTTTTGTTACAACCATATTTTGTTGTTGTATTCTATTTTAATCTTTGAACTTTGCATAATAATAATTTGATTATTGTTGCAAATTATACCTTTATTGGATTGCATCATGGTTGGCTCTTGTGTGACAACCATGATTGTGTTTGTATCCAATTATCCTTTAAGCAATTTTTGAAAAGCAATTGTATGCTCATAATAATAATGTAATAGTTAATATATTTTGGAAGTATGTTGGCTTCTGAATATGATATGAACATGGCAAGATATGAATTTGAATGTATTCCCCCCCACCCCATCTAATGGTATTGGAAATTTTATGAAATGAGGAAGAGAGTTGATTTTCCAACAATTATCATTCTATCTTTTTATGGAATTTATGGTAAAAATTTAGGAAATGATGTACCTTAACTTACCCTTTAGAAATGGATGAGTTGTATGTGTGGTGACTACAAAATTCTGATCATAATCTTCTTCAAGTTGTTGGACAAAAAGAGTCATGGATAAAAGAGTCAAGATGACTTTTTATTGCTTCTACTAAAACTTGTTGAATCTGCTCTAAAATGATGAAAATAATAGTCTTCATATCTTCAAAACTCATTGGCACAATTCCTACTATGTCAATAGATTTTCTAGTGTCAAAGAAAGCAAGAAATTATTGACGTAGTGGCCATTAATGGATTCCACTAGTCAACACGAGAACTCTCACCATTGATGACAATGAGATTCAAAATGCTCAAACACATCTTGCTCGGTAAGAATAAATTTTATCGATGTCGAGTCACCTAGAAGATCTGATGAACAAGGGACATTAATGTATTCCCATTGTTCATCAGCACAAGAACTTGCCATTAAGGCATGCAAGCCTCAAGGTGTTCTTGCAAGGAATTTAGACTCAAAGGACTATGGACTCAATAATTTGCATTGAAGTAGGGTTTATTTGCGACTGAATATGATAGCAAAGGGAAAATGAAAATGGAAGATGGAAATGGAAAGTAGTAAAGGAAATGAGCAATAAGCATGTAACTGAGCCTCTTGCTTTTATTTGTGGGTTAGGAGTGGACAAAAAGTAATGGAAAGTGTATGTGAATGTAACTGGAAAATATGAAGGGAAATGAGGTGAATGGTTTATTATGAAGTATGGATGTAATGGAGACAATAGGATCTGAAAGTTTTGCAAGTGCTTGGATCTGATTTTGCATTAGCATGTGCTCGTGCATTGATGTTTTCTTCTTTTTTGCTAGTCATTTGTCCTTCCTCTTGGAACTTGAAAAAAAACTAATACTTCTTCTGTAATGGAATGTAAGACTATCAAAACATAGAGGTGATCAATCTCTCTAGTTATGATATTTACACACAAAACTAAGAATTTGTATTAATGAAACAAGTCCATGAAGGAAAGCCAAAAGAATTTATATCTACTTCGGAATTAGTGCCTCAAGTTAATTATTATATCTTTTGAGAAATTTCTTCAGTCTTGACAGTTTCTGTAGCTAAAAATCTTGAATAGAAAGTTAGCTATCCATTTCTCATCATCAGTGCAAAATTAATCAATACCTTCTAGAAAAGTGAGAAAATAATCTACTCATTTCATTGATTCTATATATATATATATATATATATATTATACCTATGAACCTTTTGTTTTGTTTTTCATTTTTTTCCCTAAAGTTAGAAAGAACATGCAGCGAAATAGTGATAATACACAACTCAAAATTCCTGCCCTAATGTTTTCCAAGCTACCCATGTAGTCATTTTTCCCACTTGACACTTGGAACCTGAAAAATCATGAAAGTCGCTGTGGAACAACAGATTAGCTGTGGAATGTGGCTACATTGCATAGCTAAAAGACATCCAAGAAATCAACTTTCTGATTTAAGTTATTGGAAAAGAAATCTTATGCAGCCAAGTACTAGGAAGAAAGTCCAAGACTACAGCTGGTTCACATAACCAATCATTCATTAGCCTCTGTTCTCTGCTATTCTTCAAAATTCCCTTCACTGTTTGAGAAATGAATGGCTGCATAAAGAAGACTATGTATACGACAGTGGAACAACTAGTATATGGAAGCACGATAGTTATGGATATGGGGATGAAATCACAGAGATTATGAGCATAAAATAAAAAAGAGTGTACTTATATGAAAACAGAGAAGCTGTATGCATGAAATATGTGAAAACAGAATGTGCAGAAAATATATGAAATGGAGTGGCTGCATACGTAAACTGTGTGGAAAACAAAGTGACTGCTATACACAGAGAATCGAAAACATAATGAATGACTGTGTGCTCAATGTATCAGAGTGTTTGTATACACAAGAAGGTCGTGGAAGTATAAGAGAGAAACTCGGTGTAATAAATGAACAATAGGGTTTTGAAGAGCAATATTCAATTGGGTTATGTCATGTATCTAATCGTTTAACACGTGTGCTTGGAGAATTATAGTGAAGTACGAGTTATTGAATTTAAAACAGAGATTACATGAACTGAGTTGGATTCTTAGACACCATATGGATTGAATGCCACATCATGAATTTTTTTTTAAATTGGATTTCCCTTCCTTTAGCATCTCGCATTCAAATAGTGTTTTGTACATTTAAAATTCATTTTTTCTCACGCGGCATGCCAAATGGGGCATCAAAGAACCAAAAAATTCTCCCAAAACATTGTGAAATTCTCCAAACTATTTGTAGGTTATCTAATTGACCCTATTCCTGAAAAACCCATGTTTTTTTTCCTAATTTTTTTTCATTTGGCCAGAATTTGCGTTTAAAGCTTGATGTTTTTTTTTTCAGTTCTGCATTTTCTGGAAAATGCATCTTCTGTAAAAAAAATCAATTTAGAACTTTCCTCAGATGCAATTACAACATAGACAATAGAAAATGAACCAGCCAATGGTTGTTTTTAAATCAAATTTGTACCTTGGATATTTAAAACAACAATTTAAAATTTTTATTTTTTTATTTTTTGCTAAAGCTCGCAGCTTAGATTGTTTTCATTGCAGTTTTTATTTTTTTTTGTAGGCAGTGGAAATCTGAGTGGCAATTAACTCGTAACTCGTAGAGTTCAATTTTCAATTTGAAAAAAATGTAGAGGCCCCCTCAATGGAGTCAGCGTGGACCTACAAATTTTCATTCACCTCCATTCTTGAGCCAGAAAAGGAGCCCTCACAAATTCCACTGAAATCCTCATACAAAAATGCATAGAACCCTTCGGTTCTGAACTCTGATCTTCCTGAAATCTCGTGGACTCGGCTTTGGTTTTCTTTTTTTTTTCATGAAATTGTGAATTTTTATAAAAATGATTAATGGTTCTCAATTTCAGGCAACTAAGGCTTCAAGTGAATGTTCTAGACCCTAAAAACAAGACTTTGACTATGGTCTTAAGCTAGTTTTTTATCGATCTGGGCTAGGTGACTAGGATAGAATCCATGTCGAGATGATTCCAGAGGTGCCCATGTGGTCTATTTCTTCGTTTGATGCCTGTAACCTGCTAAACCTTCGAAGTAGCTATGGAACACATAATTAGTTGCAAAACAAGGCCGCATTCGGTAGCTAATTTGCAAAATCTTATAAAATAGGCCACAATGTTTTGAGGGTCACTACAAACTATAACTAGTTAATTTGGACAGTTGAACCTATCAAAGAAGTTGGATTTTTTATTGTTTTTTTTTTCATTCAATCAAATGAAATGATGATTTTTATTTTTATTTTTAAATATAAAAATTCTTTTTTTGATCCTCCAGATCACACAAAGTGCAGGAAGAGAGCATACTCGAAAAACTACTAATTTTTTTTAGATGTAAGAAATAAGGTCTCCTAATTACACTTCCCTGGCAATGGAGCCAAAATGTCTAGTCAATTTAGTGTTCTAAATTTCTCTACATAAATTATCAATCTGGGTATCGTAAACTGATGAAGTGTGGTGCACTATATGTGCTTAGTTAACCTTTTTCTTACTTCATTCTTTTATAGTTTATGTTGTTTTTGGGGGTTTTGTTTCTTATGCTTAACTAAATTAATCTAAGAAAGAAAAGTTATGCTTCTAGATGAAAATATCTAAATGTTAATGGACAACTAAATCTAATGACTTTTAATGTTAAAATCTAATTTCTAAAGAAGGGAGAAAATGAAATGAACATTAGATAAAAACAAATCAAAACTTTGAATAGTTAGATTAATCTAAGCCGGAAAAATGTCTATGAAATGAAAGCAAAAATGATAACAACTAAATGAAGTGTTTTATCACTTTGCTATACAATTTTGGGAGAGCTACCTCCTTGTGATAGCATTTTGAGGGACTCCATACTTCATTGTTCTAAAACTGAAAATGAAATTTAAATGCAAGACTGAGACGGAAAGTGAAATTGCAACTAATCTACTATAACAGCTAAATGAAGTGTTTTATCACTCCGCTATACAATTTTGGGAGAACTACCTCCTTATGATAGCATTTGGAAGGATTCAATACTTCGTTGCTCTAAAACTAAAAATGAAATTGCAACAAAATTATATACAAAACATGTAAATGAAAACTAATCTACTGTGTGCTCTAATGCTCTAAGCACCAATTGGAAAATACTTTCTTCGACTATTTTTCTAAGCACGGATTACACAGCTAGATAAATCTACAATCAACCGGTTGAACACACTTGCATGAATTAAACTTGCATGAATAGAAAATATAAACTATTAAACTTGAAAACAATAAAATGACATACTTGAATGAAATAAAAGCCAAAATACAAAATAAAATCTACTCTACCTTACATTCTATTATTCTCTGTGATATCTACTTCACACCTCCTTCCATGCTGGGAACCTCAAAGGCTTATTCAAATTATTTAAAATTAGAAAGTACAACAAGTTGAGCTAAAAAAGTTTATAAAGCTTCCAAAATGAAGGGGAGAGATCTTCTATTTATACAAAAAGATGAGAAGTGATATCATTAATGAGAATCCATGAATCTCTCCCTATACCTCTAGAGTTATAATCAGAATAAGAAATGATTAGACACGTCTTCTTAGAGTTTCAACACAAATAGGAAATGTGACACATATCCTCATGATCCCATGATCCTCTCCACTCAAATTCGAATTTGGTCTTAGGATGCCACATAATGGTCTTCTAGAAGCTTCCTTTTGAACTACACATGTCAAAAATCTCATCCCACTTGTTAGTTATAAGCATATCCACATTGTTTTCTAACCTTTAACCACAAACTCACTTAAAGATGCTAAAAATTAATAAAGTTTGGAAAAACATAGATGTGACCCAATAATGATGAAAGTGAGATGAATGTAGTGACATGGTAGTCAAATGAAGGTGAAATGGAGGTGATATAATGGACATGATAGTGAAAGTGTAATGAAAGTGAATGACAATTTCAAGAGCCAACATGGACCATGCCTAAAACTCAACTTCATTATGTTTAATTGATCTAGAATTTGTTACACTACATGGAAAACCCATATTTATTGGTGTTTGCATTTCTTTGATAGGTACCTAATTCTCAAGAATTCTTCAAACATCTCCCAGCTATCTCGCAATGGGGTGACTTACATCTTAGATTCTTCATTTAACCAGCAGAATAAACCTTCTCCCTTTAGAATATTCATTACTATCTTAGCCTTTTCCCCTGAAGAGTATGCCTTAAAACATAGTTCCCTCTTAACACTAATCACCGAAGATTCTTCTATGCAACCCCCATCTTGTCCTGTGAATTCCGGCAATTTGGATTTTTGGACTTCTTTCATAATATTGAGGTTTGTTAGTTTATCCTTAGCATTGAATTAAAGACTTGAATCTTGTTCCTTCTTTTGCTCCAACTCTCTTCCTTGACTTTGATCATATTTTTGACCTTAACCTTGGCGAGTGATCCAATCCTTTAAGATTTTTGTCATTTCTCCTAAGGAACATAATATAGCTTGCTCGGCCTAGGTTCCAATCTCAAGAGTGGCTTGAGGTGGGGTTTCCACCTTAGGGGTAACTTTGGATTTTCTTTGACGCTTAAGAACCATGATCTCCCCCGTGGGGAAAAAATATTTAGTTCACTTCTCATTATACAAGCATAAGTATGAAAACGCTAAGGAGATGTCTAGATTTATAAATTTATGTTCAAACATATCATTTTCTTCACATTCAAATAAATCTATCATATATTTTCCCTTTAAAAAGAGGAATTTATTATTTCACTAAAATAAACCAAACTTCAATATGTTATAAACGCCAAATAGAAATAATAGTTTCAATTTAATTTCTAAGAAAAAAGGTCTAATATTTTAGATGCACTGTAAAATCTATGAGTAGAAATATTTGAAGCATTAATTTTATGGAGTGACATCAAAAAATGTATATCTTGTGTTTTAAGTCAACCTTAGAAAAATCATTTTCTTCATTTTAAAATGATGATTTGATCCTAAAAGGATTACTCTAGGAAGTCAGAAGCTTTGTTCCAATATTTTTATGTTGTATAAAAGGTTTTTCGTCAAGAATAATCAAGTCTGATTACTTGCATAATAAAGTGGATCGTTGTGAAATATATATATATAATTAAGGATTTAATTATCCTAAAATTAAAATTCCTCGAAATAAACACGACATGAAGAAATACTTAAACTAAACAGAGTTTAACATCCTTGTGCTAGCAATGGGAAATATTACATAAAATCTACAAAATAGAAGACATAAATGAAATAAAAATAAATAAAATACATTGTAACTCACCTTGTTAGGGCCTCGAGGTTGTGAGTGCCCATGGCTATCAACTAAGTCAAAGAGAGTCAAAAAACCAAAGGCGATTCAAGGGGGTGCACTTAATCAAACAGAGTTGAGGGACATGTGCTCGTGTTACAAGTGTACAATATGTGACAAGTCATAGTAGTGGGTGGACCCATAGTGGTGGGCACCCACCCAACTTGTGTAAATTTCAAAGTGTAGTGGGTTCTCACCCAACCTGTGGAAAGTGCGACGTGTAGCAGGTGCGTGAACGATGTGCAAACAATGGGAGAATGACCAACAAGACTGCGGGAAAGGTGATGGCGAGCGGGCATGTGAACTCAGTAAGGGGTTCTCACCCGAATGGATGATGGTTCAGCTCATGAAAATGGGTGTTTAATGGGTGGACGAGTTACCTACTCCAGGTCGGCTTAACCAATGAAAGCATGCAACGATTGGAAAATTTGCAGGGGACAAATGTGTGTATATAAAACATGAGAAACTTCTTCTAAAGGAAAAAATCGACAAAAATATAAGTGTTACACAGTAATTTGTCACTCTCTCCCTGTCAGTCTCCCTACTATGTCATGAATTCAAATCAATCATGCTCATGCTCTCTATTCTGGCCAAATGACCCACTTTGCCAAAGCTTTTTCTATCAGCGCGACTTTTGGCCAAATAACCGCGCTGATGGGCGCTCCATAACAGACCGAATGCGCTGTCAGCGCGGAAGCACACGTGTTTTCCGCGCTGATCGAATTTCATGAGCCAGCGCATCTGTTATTCATATCTGATCGCGCTGACATGGCCTTCTTTGTTATTCAGCTGCGATGTCAGCGCTCCAGTGCAGTTATGGACCCGCGCTGATCCTGTTTGGGCGAATTCGTTTTAACAGCCAACCTTCTAGATGACTCCAGACCTGGTTGTTGGCCTTGTGGGTATCACCCTCCCTTCTATGGCATGTTTGTTCGTCATTTGAGCCACTTTCCTTGGAGATAATCTTATCCTCCCACCATTTGTGGAGACTCCTTCTCCTATTTATACCTCTACCATTGCCATGAGCAGCTAGTTAGCTAGTTGTAGTTTTGAATAGCTTGGATTGTGTAGAGCTTATAGTGCTCAGATTGCTGCTACTATAGATAGTTGGTGTGATAAGTGTGGAAGTGCATGATAGCTTAGGGAAGGTTGTGTTGTGTTGCTTGTGTGAGAGAGAGAGTTTCTTGTCTTGGGAGAATTATTCCCAAAGGTGAATGCTTGAGACACTTGCTGACTGGCCCCTCCTGAGAAGGATACCGACGTCAGAACATTTGGTTGTACTCTTCTCTGCTTGATTAATAATAGATGACTACTATCATTGTTCCATTCTCATTTGTCTATGCAATGGTTAATGTGAATTACATCCTTTCTGACTGATGTATGGTTGCTTTTATTAGATTTCACGCTTGTGTTTGTTTCCTCTTCGTGTGTGCAGGTGTCTATTCACGGAGATCGCGAAGGATCGTGACCGGCCAGGGCGAAGGAGCGAAGATGGCATCTCTTCATCAAACAACAGCGCTGGAATCCAAGTAGGTGCTCTTTGCCTATCTTTTAATTGCAATTAGGAACTTGCGTAGTAGCATTGACCGATTGTTGCTAGACCCACTCTGGGCTAGTAGGGATCGCCTCTATCCGTAGAGGGGATTTACCTCTCCAACAATTTGGCGACTCCGCTGGGGAGTTGGCCTTTGTCCTTTTTCATTCATCCTTGTTTTGAGTTTGTTTGATTGCTCTCTTTTTGAAATTTTGGGGATTAATTATCAGTCTTTTGCGTTTCCTAGGTTGATATGGGAAATGCCCCTGTTTGATTGAAAGATTGGTTGTTTTGGTTTGGGAGTTTTGATTTGCCTGTCACTATTTTTGAGCTCCATCGCGGAAAGGGACATCGCGCTCACCCTTTTGCAACATCATGTTCATCGCTTAATTACGCCTAACAGTCGCGACGATCCTGGAAATCTAATCAGCGCGGAAAAGACGTGTACAGTCGCGACGTCAGCGCCACTTGCTAGCTTTTTACCCGCGCTGACCTTGGGTTGCTAGCTTAATTCCCGCGACGACTGTGTTTTTCTTAGATCAGCTCGGTTTTTTGGGCAAAAGTCGCGCTGACAGCGCGGGTGGCCTGTGTAAAAGTTGCGCTGACCCTTGATCATCTTGGTTTCTCAGTGTAAAAATTGCGCTGATTCCTAAAAAGTTGTTTTTATAACTTTATCTCTTGAATTCATCAATCTTTCTTATCCCCTGTTGTTTCTTGTCCCTCATTAGCTTGTTTTGATTGCTTTTGTTTAAGGGACGCTCTCTCTTTGATTTCATTCGAGTGAGTCTTGTGTTTTTAGACCATGTGACCTAGCCCTTTAGAAGTTTCATCGAGAAACCATTTGCTTGGGTTACTTGTTTATTCAAGGTTCATCCACAACCTTCTTATTGATTTGCTTGAGGCTTTTTCACTGCTTGTTGCTGGTTGATTTTTAGTGTCGATTATTGAACCACCTTTTTATGTTGATTCGATTTCTTCACTACCAAGCATAAATCACGATTGTTTGGATCGATCAGTTCAAACTTGCTTCCTTCTTGCTTGAATTCCTTTTTGCCTTGTTGGGCTTAGATCACATAGCTCGTACAAGCCTTTGTTTTTCCTTTGATTTGGAGAAACTGTTTTGGTGTCTTGGGAACTTTGTTGAGTTTCCATTGAGTGATCTTGCTTTTGTTTGCTCGGTGTTGCTGTCTCTCAAAATTCATTTCAAAGTGCATAAGTGCCATAGGGAAAGAAATCAAACTAGTATCTTTTGCGTTCAATAGTTAATGAAAGGAAGAGCATCTCATTGATTTGTGTTCCTAAAAGAAAAAATTTCATTTCTTTGTCATTAGCTGCATTAGATTGTTTGATTGTTTGATTTCATTTTGTTTGATTGAAAGCTCTTAACCTTCTCATAGTTAGAATTCATCGAACAAAATGGTAGTCTTTGGCATGTAGTTTGCATCTAGGAAATTTTGAGAGATCATACGATAAGGCCTGAAACTGAAACTAAATTCAAGATCAACCATAAAATAAACCGAATGAATCTAAAAACGCATTGGAACTAAACGCAAACATCTAGAGGTCTAGGTTAGAGACGTGTTCCGGCGTCTTTAAACATAGTCACTATTGTTTCACATTACGGTTGGGTGATTCCTCCTTCTGTGACTCGATAGTGGTCTAACACGAACTGTGCTCCCACGTACCATCGTGTATATAGGGGAGACCCCACTAGGTTATTATCCTTGATCCATAGGAAGCCGAGTCTGCCACCCTGCGAACCGTAATGCACCGAACACAGCATTCGGGAAGATTGACTGCAGTACGGAAAGTCCTTGGTTCTCATACGATTGCCAAGGTGTATAAGCAGTTTTACGGATTGCTTGGTAAACCCTTTACCTAGAGTCTCCAGAGCAGTCACTTTTGATCCTTTTCGGACTCCCTAAATGAAAAGGTGCCAGTGAGCTTCTTGTCACTTCGTGCTCATTAAACATTCGAAGGAGACTAGAGTCATCTTTTCGTCCTTTTCTCGACTCTTGAAACATGAAAAGGTCAAGTTCAGTTCCTGTGTCTTAAAAAAATTTATTCGGCCGCGATAAAATTACCTGGTTAGATCTTGTGTGCGTTAGCTCGAGTAGGTTTCTTTTTGTTTGCCATGGCAACTTTTCTGGGGTTCACCAACCCAAGTTCCCCTCCTGACGGGAATCTTGGTCATTTCCCTCCTCTCGGGAATGTTGGTGCTCCTTATATGGCAACGTTATCCCTTCCGGGGTTAACTGTCGGGTTGCCTGTTTGGTTGTTTTCAACCTCTTTGGTCCCTACCGTATCAGCTGCTAGTCCATCAGTCCCTCCACCCGAACAACAGCATGTCGATCCTAAGGTGGATCTCTCCCCTTCGACGCCTACTTCTACGTCTCCCTCTTGTACTTCGCCTGCTGAAAGTCTCGATTCGAATAACCAGGTGGCTAAGAAGAAGACCAAGAAGAAGAAGTCTCCTAAGGGAGAGTCTAGAAGTACAGCTCTTACTCTGAGTACACCTGAAGTCGGGCCACCTTCTGCTCCTCCGCGGAAGGTTAAGTTTCCTTGTCGATTATGCAAGGAGGACCATCTTCTTCGCGATTTTCCTGGCATTCCCAGGGTACTAGAAGTATGGTCTTGCGATCTGGCCCACCCCTCATCGTCCTCTGAAGCTCACGACGATGCTACCTTATCAGTTGGGAATGGTAAGGGAAAAGGGAAGATTCGAATCCCTTGTAGACTTTGTGAAGGCAATCATCCCCTTCACCTTTGTCCACTCATGGATAAAGCCTCCAGTGTCTTGGAAAGTCTCCCAGCTCCCTCACCCACACTTCCCGTTGGATATCAACTTCTTTCTGTAGCTGCAGATCATCCGCCTCCCGACAAAGAGATTGCTTCAAATTCTCTTGTCCAGACTCCTCTTCCCGAACCTGGCTGTGCTCAGCCTATTCCAGACCCACCATTGGTCGGAAAGAGTGTCGACTCGAGTTCACTACCCGTCGATAACTCTGTTTCGGAAGAGCATGACGCCCATGTTCTTCTCGTCTCTTCAGATTCTCCTGAGTCCCGAAATGACTCTCCTAACCCAGCTGCTCCCGAAGGTTCTCCTTTGGTTCCTTTAGCACATGGGGGCAATCATACGATTCCCCCACCAAGTAGTCTGGTTGCTTCCTTTGATTGGAATCTCCTGATCACTGGTCGCCTTCCATCCCATGTGCCCTTCCAGGTTACAGTACTTGCCTGTGGTAAGGCAGTACCTGGCACTCTTTTGGATGAAGGTGCGTCGGTCAGTCTTATGCCGTACACTACTTGGCACGCTTTAGGTTCCCCGCAGCTCGGGCCGGTTACACAGAATCTGTTGGCCTTCAACGGAGGAGCTTGTCCATCTCTAGGAGTTCTCCCGAAGTTCCCTATTACTTTGGGAGGAAAAAACGTCTATATAGACGTCTTGGTTACCCAAGGTGTTTTAGACTTTAGTCTTCTCCTTGGTCGTGACTATGTTTACGCCATGGGGGAACTTATTTCGTCGCTTTTCCATGTGGTTTGCTTTCCACACGATGGAAGAATTGTGACTATCGATCAATTGTCGTTCGTTAGTCCCCCGATGCCTCCTGCGCAGTTGTCGCCCCCTCCTAGTTTTTATCCACCAGTTGTATCTGCCCCGCCATAGATCAACTACGTGGCCACCTACCCTGTGCCTGTATCCAGTGATGACACCGTCGTGCATAGTGTCCTGGGGGCATTAGGTCCTGACTTCCAAGATGTGATCCTTCCATCAGGAATCACACTCTTGGAAGCGCCGACTTCCTATTCATTATGAAGCAGTCTGGTCGGAGCATAGTTCACTTTCCTATGTCAAGCTCCCTAAAAAATGAAATTGGGTCTCAGCGGAGCATAGTTCCTTGTCTTGTGTCAAGCTTGTTAAAAAATGAAACAAGGGTTATGAGGATAGTTCTTTTACTGTGTCAACCTCATTAAAAAATGAAACACCTCCATTTCCAAATCGAGTCTTTTAGTTAAGATCTCGTAAAATACAAGTCGAGTCTTTCCTAGATCTCGAGAGTGAACCATCATTCCATCCACTTTGTTGAATGCAATGAAGCTTGGGGGTCATGTACCTTGATTTGAGTTATTATGCTGGAGGCATGCGAACTTATGACAAGCATAGTTTTTCATTTCAAGCTTGTGTAAACATGAAACCGAATCCAAGCAGAGTTCTCCATGGTTCAAGCTTGTGTAAAAATGAACCCATACCCGATTTACATCTTGTGATTGCCATTTTTATCTGCTGACTTCTGCTAGATGAGCCTTGGTTGTTTCATTCCATTGCTATCATCTCTTTGGCCGATCATATGCTCTCACTTGGTTGTTTATCCTTTCCTGAGGAACCGCAACGATGAGTGGTTTTATTAGCCATCCTCTTGACCATTACATGTTTTGAGCAGTCCCACCATTGCCGAAACCAATTGCTACCCTTTATACCACTCATTCCTCTAGGACGAGTCGCCTTTAAGCTCTTTTCTGACTCGTAAAATATGAAAAGATTGCCGAGTATTTTTCCCTTTTTGACTCGTTAAAGAGAATAAAAATGGAGGTCTGCTTTCAGCTCTTTTCTGACCGTTTAAAGATGAAAAGATTACCGAGTCCCCCTCTCGACTCGTTAAAGAAATGAGAGGTGGTCGCCTTTAAAGCTCTTTTTTCGACCGTTTAAACTAAAAAAGATTGCCGGGTTTTTGTCGTTTCGAACTCGTAATTGGCTCCAAAATGACGTACTTCTGACCGCTTTTCTACTTTTTCGGGTCGAAGTCACTACTTACGAAAAGTACTCCTCGATCATACTGGTCGAGCGGTTCTTTCGAGCATTGTTTTATACTTTTTCGGGCTCGAGAGACACAACTTTACGAAAAAGGACCCCCCTGGAGTTTTCTTTTCCGCTGTCTTTTCAGACTCTCTAAACAAGAAAATACGTCGAGTTCTTCCTTTGTTAGACTCGTTAAAACTTAATGACATCGGACACCGTCGAACTGACGCTTTCCAAGCATATGCTATCCCCGTCAAGCTTGTCGTCCAAAAATAATCGGGGTACCTGCCAGAAATGGTGGGGACAATGGAACTGTAATAATTGTCGCGTTGGTAGTATGTCGCTCTTGAACATGGCACTAGTCTGCATTCGTGTCTAGGTGGGGATTTCTCATCTTGTCTTACACTAGCCTCCGTGGGTTTGGGTTATCCTCTTTTGACCTCTCATCTGCCCATTGCCTTGTCACCATGACCTCTGCTCATTTGATGTCAGATACTGCCAAATCCGCTTTTGTGCCGCCGATATGTTCAAGAGAAGTTGGCCTCTGCAAGATTACCACCTCCCTCTGATGTCTCACACAAAATCTTTTATCCTTCTTTGTCTTGTGTCGATGATGTGGGAAACATCATGGCTCACCTTCGATCAAGGTTACTTCCTGTCGACTTCAGCTCATTATCCAGGAAGGTGACCTAGAGACTCCCTTAGGTGCCTTAGAGCCTACATGCCTCAATGGCAGGTTCTTCGTATTTGACGTCAGGTTTTCATCATTGGCCTCCGATCGGATGATTCTGCGGGTGTTCGACACCAGCTCATTGATTCACACACCGCAGATTGTACCTATAAGTAACTTGAGGACCATTGTCATTGTTGGTGGTCCCTCTCGCGTCTGTTAACGGTTTTCATCATTGGCTAGTAATCAGACGATGTTCACGCATGTTCGACTTCAGCTCATGTATTCACATGCTTGAACTTGTACTTTGTTCGGGTTGGGATGGAGCGCAAGACCCTGGTTTTTGTCTGTTGTGAACCAAGTTGCGATTTTGTGGATTGTTATTACATGACTCATTGATGGATGGCTGCACCCATACCTGAGTCTTTGGGATGGCTGCGACCATACCCTCTTATCTTTATGGTCTCTTTAGCTGGATGGCTGCGTCCATACCACAAACCTTCTTCATATGCCTTTTGGATGGCTGCGCCCATGCCTAGATTACATGTGATCGAGATATCAGTTGTACATTTATGCAGGTCCTTCCTGGTGGTGTTCGAGTTCAACAGTTTTGTAAAGCATTTCACCCCTCCCACTCTCTCGGGCTTCATGCTTTAGGGGGCATCTGTTACACAGTAATTTGTCACTGTCTCCCTGTCAGTCTCCCTACTATGTCATGAATTCAAATCAATCATGCTCATGCTCTCTATTCTGGCCAAATGACCCACTTTGCGAAAGTTTTTTCTATCAGCGCGACTTTTGGCCAAATAACCGCGCTGATGGGCGCTCCATAACAGACCGAATGCGCTGTCAGCGTGGAAGCACACGTGTCTTCTGCGCTGATCGAATTTCATGAGCCAGCGCATCTGTTATTCATATCTGATCGCGCTGACATGGCCTTCTTTGTTATTCAGCTGCGATGTCAGCGCTCCAGTGCAGTTATGGACCCACGCTGATCCTGTTTGGGCGAATTCGTTTTAACAGCCAACCTTCCAGATGACTCCAGACCTGGTTGTTGGCCTTGTGGGTATCGCCCTCCCTTCTATGGCATGTCTGTTCGTCATTTGAGCCACTTTCCTTGGAGATAAGCTTATCCTCCCACCATTTGTGGAGACTCCTTCTCCTATTTATACCTCTACCATTGCCATGAGCAGCTAGTTAGCTAGTTGTAGTTTTGAATAGCTTGGATTGTGTAGAGCTTATAGTGCTCAGATTGCTGCTCCTATAGATAGTTGGTGTGATAAGTGTGGAAGTGCATGATAGCTTAGGGAAGGTTGTGTTGTGTTGCTTGTGTGAGAGAGAGAGTTTCTTGTCTTGGGAGAATCATTCCCAAAGGTGAATGCTTGAGACACTTGCTGACTGGCCCCTCCTGAGAAGGATACCGACGTCAGAACATTTGGTTGTACTCTTCTCTGCTTGATTAATAATAGATGACTACTATCATTGTTCCATTCTCATTTGTCTATGCAATCGTTAATGTGAATTACATCCTTTCTGACTGATGTATGGTTGCTTTTATTAGATTTCACGCTTGTGTTTGTTTCCTCTTCGTGTGTGCAGGTGTCTATTCGCGGAGATCGCGAAGGATCGTGACCGGCCAGGGCGAAGGAGCGAAGGTGGCATCTCTTCATCAAACAACAGCGCTGGAATCCAAGTAGGTGCTCTTTGCCTATCTTTTAATTGCAATTAGGAACTTGCGTAGTAGCATTGACCGATTGTTGCTAGACCCACTCTGGGCTAGTAGGGATCGCCTCTATCCGTAGAGGGGATTTACCTCTCCAACAATAAGTTCACATATCACAGAGGCAATGCAGAGGTTGGGCAGAGGCACGTTCAGGGAAGGAAGAGGGGAAGTATAGATGGATGGGAAAAGTGGGGCTCACTTAACAAGCCATGGAACTGAGGGTTGAACTAAGTCTTGTTTCTGGAAAATAATTCAGGGTTTCCTATGACAGATTGAAGGAAGGTTGTAGAGTTTAGGAGATTGGGTGGGAAGATTTTGCACGATATGACAACACGCAAGCAGACTGCATGGTTTAGGAGAACGTTTGGGAAGATTTTGCACAATATGGCAAGACACAGGAAGACTACACAATTCATAGAACAAGTGGTCAAAGTCTACACAATTTCACAAGGCATGGGTAGTGTCTCCATGCTTCAGCAAAACTGTGGGTAGACTGCATGAATTGGGAAAAATCAATTGGATGAGCTATTGTTAAACTAAAAAATGTCACCATGGCTATTTACAGTTAGTACGGCTCCATCAATAGTCATGCTATCCTCCTGGGCAAGTCTCATGCCTCTGCTCTCCATGTCAAAACTCCAAAAAGAGAGAAAGTCTTTGTAAATGTGTTTATCTCTGGGTACGCAGATTCTCTCGGCCTTACCTGCGGGTACGCACCTAATGTTCACAAAAGCTGCGTACTTGTACGCTCTGTATGTAAAGGGGCAGGTGCGTACCCCTGTAAAGGTCAAAATGCGCAAGTTTCATCTTTAAAAAGTTACTTGTGGTCATTTCTAGAGGCTTCTAGAAGTATGTTTGACGTGTATGAAGCGCCTCTAGATGGTTCATGTACCCCTACCAAAGAGGAACTTATCCCATCAATAAGGGAGCTATCCCATCCAAAGAGGGGATTATCCCATTGATGGTGGACCTGATTAACTTCCTCTTGAGCACTATAAATACAAGCATTGGGCCAGAAGGAGATGAGGTTGAAAGCTAAACATTTCTAAGGGTAAATGCTGCTGGAATTAGGACTCCCATTTAGAAGCTTGTGAGGAGAGATTGTCATCTTTGCTTGTTCTATTTGGAAGTGGGTGAGCTTTGTCAAAGTAAAGGAGAACTCTTGATGGACCCTGGGAGGGACTTGCACAACACCAAGGCTCAGGTTGTAATTGTTCCTTTTGTTTCCTATTAATGCAAATGAGTCCATTCTTCTCAATAACTTGTTATTTATGAGTTGTTTCATGCACTCCTTGGTCTATGTGTTAAATATGTTTTATTTTATGAGATTATCAAGTGCTATTTAATCGTTTGATTGTTAGTGAATGCAGGTTTCGAAGTGAAGGAGGAGCTCATCCGGATCAGCGAGGCTGGACTGCTACAACGGCGTTGGACTACAGGTAGGATCTAAGCACTTGATTTCTCGTATAGTAAATGCATGTTTAGAGAAGGATTGCTCTTGTTTGTCTTGTTTGTCACTAGAGAGTCTTAGGCTCCTAGGGAGGTTGGTTGTGTCTGCACTATCGACTCTTTCCGCCTGACAAAATGGCGACTCCGCTGGGGACTCCATTGATGTGAAAGTTTTTTCCTTTGTATGCAACTTTGATTTGAGAAAAGTCGTTTATTTTCTGGTTTTTGGCTCTGTGACTTTGTATTTGGGTGGGTTAGCTTAGGGTTAAATTGAATTTAGGTTTTCTTGGTTTTTTCAGTAGTACGCACCCTCTGAGTATTGCATAGTGCGTACTTGTACGCACTGTTGCCGTGTGCACAGAGTGGGCCCGCACCTCGCTTAACAGGTCGCCTGCGTACTTTGCTAAAAATTAAGAAATTTCCATTTTTTACATTTTTCCTCTTAGATTTTGCTTTTTCTTAGTTTTTACTGCCCAGATCCATTAGTCTCTTGTCAAATATCTTCACCTGAACTTGTTTCAATAGCATTGAGTGTTTTAGTGGATTTCATAGAAGTTTAAGCCCTAGTGTTTGATTTTTGAGTAGGTCCTGTAGTGACTTTGGCGGTAGAAGTTGTCAAGCCTTAGATCTCTCTGGTTTTGTCAGCCTTCTTAGAAGTCGGACCTGTCATAAAGTCTACCTGTGAGAGCAACTTACCTTTGAGTTGTCTCTTTGGCAAATTTCGAAGTGCTTGTTGATTAAGTATTGAATTCCATTTTACAAAAGAACAAAAAGATTTGAGTTTTGTTTTGACTGGTCTTTTGATTCTGCATTAGCTGGTCCTTGGCCTGATTGTGGTCAAGTAAAACAACCTAGAATCATCTTTGTAGGCTTTTGCCTCGTTAGGTTTGCTTTAGAGTAAATTTCTTTTTGATTTGCTTGTGAGTCAATTTTTCATAGATTTTATAGCTTTTGAGATTGATTTTCGTTAAAATAGATTTATATGCTTTATTAAATAAGAGAAAATACAAAAACATTTCCTTTGAAAAGTTTTGTTTCAAGTAGCTTTGAGGCATTTTGAAAGAAAAAGAATTTTTCGTGCACATAAGGAGTGGTCATGTTTGTATGCTTGGAAAGATAAAGAGAATTGTTTCTTTGATTGTCTTTACTAAGAAAGTTGTTTTCTATAACATTTTCATTTCTCAACTCTCTTAGTTAGGAGTTTCATTAAAAGAGAAAAGTAGCGTAAATCATCTTAGGTGCATCTTTGTAGTGGTTTGAGTCGAGTCTACACACCATTGGTTTCATTTCCGCTACCTTTTTTCTTTAAGAAAAACCATAAAATTAACGCTTAAAGTAAAATCAATTTAGTAACTTTTATTTACTAGGGCTCTGAAACACCAATTTAGATCAGGCTAGTGTCTTGGAGTAGGAGAGTAATTAACTCTCCAAGACAACAAAACCAAACAAGTAGCTTATCTTGTGATAGAATAAATCCAATTGTCTCATTTGTACTCTGGGAAAGCTCCTCTTAAAGGAGAAGCACGAGCTCGTGTCCGAACCAGTGAGGGGATCAATCCTCCCTCGTTGGGAACGATGCCAGACACGCACGTATTACAAACGGTAAACCTCGGATTAACCATTGTCGAGGAGCCAGGGGTCACTTGTCGGTAAACCTTGGATTATTGTCAAGGAACCGGCAAGGGGATTGAGCTTGATACTCTGCCCTTGCGTGTTGTCGGAGTGTAGACTGTTCCCCCAGGTGCATTTGTTGCGGTTGGTAACCTTAGTGGCCATTATCTTTAGGATTCTACCGAGGTGACGGTGGAGGGAAGATCCCACTGTACCTGGAGCAGACGTCGGCTAGACTCACTTGGATTTTCTGGGGGGTTCACTTCACTCGAGACGGTTAAAGTGGAGGAACTTGTGCCGGTCTATTCATTAAGCAGGTTGTCGGGGTAACTGTTCCACCCGCCACTTCTGTACTGAATCTGGCGATGTTGGGTTTCATCTCCAACTAGCGTTTTCGGTCTGGAAGGCTACTGTTTGTGCTTGGTTTGACGCCCTAGATTCTTTAGGCGTGTGATTCAAATTTGTTTGGTTCTTTAGCGACTTTAGGTGGTTTGATTTGAGATTTTACTTTGTTTTCATGTGTAGTAGTTAAAAGTTTTTAGCTGTGGCGGAATTACCGAGACAGTCCCGTAGACTTCAGGGCAAGTCACCTGAGATTGTCACCGGAACTGATTTGTTGAGGAAACTCCGTAGATCACGGGGTGGATCTCCTGAAAACGTCCCGGGTCAGTACGAAGGATTGAAGGTCCTTGTAACTCCTCCTAGTGGCAGTAAAGTAGGTTCACCTGAAGAAGGAGAATCTTCCTTGGTAGTCCATCCAGATTACCAAAGTCTAGAGACAGGTTATAATCCCGAAGCTGTTACAGTTTCTGAGCTTGCTGGTAGTTTTTTGTCTACTAGTGATACAGGCGAAGAACCTGAAATATCTGAACCTGTTACTCCGACTTCTAGTGTTCTAGATTCACCAAGAGTAGAACGAGTTATCACCGAAAATCTTCCTACTGGTCTGATTGCTATTGAAGAACTTGCTCCAGAGGAAGAAATAGGCGTCTCTAACCTTGAAGATCAACTTACTATTGAGCTCAGGGAGCGTGAATCTATCTTTTACAGTCCTCCTAGAAGTACTACTTGGTACCTTTCGTTAACCAATTATTTAGACAACTCAGGGATAGGTTTTTCTACACCTCGTACTCCTTTTCCACCTGGAGGTATTTATACTCCTGTAAATATGTCTGGTCAGTCGTCCGTGTTTACTCAAACTCCTGAATCTTTCTTACACGGCGGTCCTTCTGTTCCCACCGGGTATCAATCACTTTCTGGTACCTTTGCGGGGGCATCTCCTCAACCCATTGATCATGGGTTATTAGCTGGAAACAATGGTAATATACCGTTGGGTGTAGGAGACATTTACATGATGTCAGGTTCAGTTCCCGTTTCTCAACCTCAAGGTGGCCAATTACCGCCTGGGGGGCAGCCTCAAATAACCCCTGGGGGGCAACCTCAAGGTACACAAATTGTGTCTGGGGGGCAACCTCAAGGTCAGTATGTACCTATGGTGCAATACATGCCTCAAGGTCAACCTCAGTATCAATATTTACCTCAAGGGTATCAACCCCAAGGGTATCAACCCCAAGGGTATCAACCTCAAGGGTATCAACCTCAAGGTCAAGGTCAACCCCAGTATCAGTATTTACCCCAAGGTTATCAACCTCAAGGTCAATACTCAAGTCAAGGTTATCAACCACCTCAAGGTCAGTCATATGTTCAAGGTATGGGAACTGTACCTTTCAGTTATCAATCCTATCCTCAATCCGGTTATGGATCTCAGTATTCTCAACCTGTTACGGGTCAATTCCCTGGAATGATGGTGTGGGATCCATCACAGGGTCAACAGGTGTTGCAGCCAAGTATACAGTTGGTACCTCAAGCTGGACAACCCGTAGTTTCTGGTCCACCCCAGCAACCGCAACCTGTCCAGTCAAATGTTCAAACTTCTGTAACTTCGGTAGTTACTCAGCCGCCAATTGCACCTAGTACTCCATCTCAAACGGCTGCTGCAACTACCGCTACATCTGCCGCACTTACTTCTGGAGTATCGACAGCTCCGGTTTCTACTGTCTCTGCAACCACTCCTCAGACATCTTTACCGTTGTCTGGATCTACGATTCAAACCACGGTCCAGATGCCTATAGGTCAGCCTGGTATAAGTACGGTTGTCACTACTCAACCTCAATTTGTTCATCAACCGTACCAGGGACAGTACCAACCTGGGCAAGCTGTCCAGCAGCCGGTTTACCAGTATCAACCGTATCCTGGGTACACTTATCAACAACCTCAACAACCCCAGTACGGTCCGGTTAATCCTGGTTTTCCAGGAGGATATAATATCCCTAATGCGATTCCTTTTCCTAGTTATCCTGGATATCCTCCTCCTGGGACTGGTCTTGTGACCCAGAGTTTTAGAGATCCTAACCGGCAATTACCGTTTATCGCAACTTTGGATTTACCAGACTTGACGCGCCTAACGAACGATCCAATTCAATATCTTTCGTTCTGGCCGCCAATGCCAAATAAGTTGCCCAGTGATATACCCAAGTTCGAAGGTAAGTCTGGAGAGGATCCGTCCAATCATGTGATGACTTACCACCTCTGGTGTGCTTCAAATTCTATCTCGGATGATTCGATCCGCTTACGTCTTTTCCAGCGTACACTCATTGGTCTCGCGGCCAAGTGGTACATTGAGTTACCACGGGCCTCTTTTTACAATTTCAGCCAGTTAGCTACCTCGTTCTTAACTCACTTTCAGTTGCCGGTCAGATACGATAACGGCACGGAGTTATTAACTTCACTAAAACAATCAACGTCCACGTATATTTCTGATCACATTCATGAGTGGAGACGTCGAAGAAGGTTAGTGAAAGTTTTTATTCCGGACCAAATCTTAGCTGAATGGTTTGTTAAATCATTATTACCGAAGATTACTGAAGATGTAGCTAAGGCCGGAGTAGTTACTGAGGAGCAAGTCATTGCTCAGGCGCAGTACCTTGACTTAGTTTATACTCAGTCAGGTACGTTACACGAGAAGATTCCAGATCTTCCAAAATCGAATCAAATCGCTGCTGCTCCTTCGGGATCTCATGCCGCTGATGGTATGATTGGCATCGTGAATACAAAGAGCAAGAAGAAATCTTCCAAGACTTCTACTACTCCTATAATCACCTTGCCTGATTCCCCGACAGGAGAGTCTTCTCCTGAACTTTCCGCCGATATTCACGCTGTAGAGTCATCTACGGCCAAATCAAAAAACGGTGGAAAGAAGAAAGGAAAGAAGAAGGCTAAAGCAGACAAGGCTCCGAAGGAGAAAACAGAAAAGTCGGAAACCAATGACGAAAAGCGCAAACCTCGATATCCTTGTCTTATTTGTGAAGAGGATCATTTTACAAGAGATTGCCCTCATCGGGCCGAGGTTGTGAAAATAGTCAAAGGTTCTCCCACTCCTGCTGTGTTAACAAATCCATTTCCAAAGCAGGAGAGTAAGATGATAGGTTCTTCCTCGACTGCCAGTGAAGAACCCATTTTGATGATGTCTCATGTGAGGATTGCGACTCGGTCGCAAGATTATGGTAGTAAGAATCCTGTTGATGGTAAGGAAGCAGAATCTTCTCATTCTAATCCATCAACCTCAGCTCCTGGTTTCGATCCACTACAGATCGAAAAACCTAACCCGGACTTAGTAATCAAACCGCCCGCCAAGGGTGTACTTCGAAGGTCTGCTTTCAATCCACATGCGAGAGCGGCCCAGAATTACAACATTGTTGAGGACTTAGCTGTTTCACCCTCAGCAATGTCGGCTTTAGAAGTGCTGCAATCATGCCCAGCACAACGAAAATTACTTTTGTCGGCTATCGGAGCTGTTGATGTTCAGGACCCGAATCTGATAATCTTCGATCTAGAAAATAGTACACCGCGTCTACCCCATCAAATGGCTTTCCAAATTCCAGTGATAGTCAAAAACAGGCCTATTCATCGGACTGTGATTGATGAGGGAGCTTCTACGTGTATTATGTCGATTCAATGTTGGAGATCGCTTGGTTCTCCTTCGCTGAACCAATCCCCGACCATCCTTAAGGCCTTTGATGGCCGTGGGTTCCGTCCGTTTGGTATTCTACAGGAATTGCCTATAGGGGTAGAAGGTAAAACCGTTAGTCTGGATGTGGAGGTGGTTGATGCCCCTCTAGACTACAACCTTCTTTTGGGTCGAAGTTGGTCATATGCTATGACAGCGGTCGTTTCATCGGTCTTCAGAGTAATAAAGTTTCCACATAACGGTAAGATCGTGACCATTGATCAGCTGACATACTTTTCATCCGACCCAGCCTCTTCAGAGAGTATCCAGCATGTCGGTAAGACGACAATCCCTTATAGGGACGTTGGCGTAGGTTTAGTTAAAGATTCCGGTTTACTGGGAACTTTTCCTTTCCCTCCAATCAACGCAGACCCTTCATTTGCATCAATTCATATGATTACATCAGACACCATTATTTACGACGATCCTTGGATTGTCCCATCTGAATCTGAGATAGACTCATTCGGTGATGCTATGCCTTTGAGTCCATATGAAATTGCTTATGAAGCCGTCATGTCTTTTACCGACTCGCGTTCAACCCAAATCGACCAAATGAATGTGGTCAGTGAAGAATCACTTTTCACATCAACCTTAGAACGGATAGCGTTTCCCGAAGTCGTGTCATCTGACGAGCAACTTCGCGAAATCCTAAGTGTAGACGATCTACCATGGGAAGATCTCCATCATAGATCTTCGTTTTTACCTAAGGATGATGCTTTTGAAAATGATTTTTCATCTATCTTTACCGCTGAATATGTCAAAGACGCTCAGAATCCAACGAAACATTCTGATTCAGAGTTGAATTTAGGGAATATTTCTCGCACTATTCCCATTGACATTTCAGTGAAGCCCGGAATTGAGGAAAACATTCATATAGGTGCCTCATGTACAGAAGATGAAATTCAAACTTACAAGGCCCTATTCCAAGAATTCCGCGATGTGTTTGCCTGGTCTTACGAGGAAATGCCAGGAATCGACCCTGCCATTGTTGTTCATGAAATAAAGACCTACCCGGACGCTAAACCCGTCCGGCAACGGTTGCGTCAGATTCACCCTCGGAAAGCGGCTGCGATTAAAGCAGAAGTCGAGAAGCTGTTGAAAGCAGGTTTCATTTATCCAATCCCGTTAACGGATTGGGTATCGAATATTGTTCCGGTTAACAAGAAACAAGGAACAATAAGAATCTGTATCGACTATAGGGATATAAATCGAGCTTGTCCAAAAGACAACTATCCTACGCCTTATATCGATCAAATTATTGATGATTGTGCCGGAAGTGAAATGTTTTCCTTTATGGATGGTTTTTCGGGCTATAATCAAATCAATATTCTACCTGCCGATCAACCAAAAACGGCATTCATTTGTCCATGGGGGACATTTGCTTATTGCAAATTACCTTTTGGGCTTAAGAATGCCGGAGCCACTTTTCAACGGGCGATGTCTTACGCATTTCATGACATCAAGCACATTGTGCAACCGTACCTCGATGATTTGCCTGCTCATTCTTTACATCGAGCTGATCACCTTGTCCACTTACGAGCAATCTTTATGAGGTGTAGGCATTATCGAATTCGGTTGAATCCCCACAAGTGTGTATTCTGTATAGAGACGGGTCGATTGCTGGGATTTGTTGTTTCAAAAGCCGGCATTCGCGTCGATCCCTCGAAGGTCGAAGCTATCATCAAATTGCCTCCTCCTTCGAGTTTGCGCCAACTCCAAAGTTTGCAAGGGAAAGCAAACTTTTTACGCCGATTCATTCCAAACTACGCCGAGGTCACTAAAGGTTTTACACGGTTGTTGAAACAGAACGCTCAATTCTTTTGGGATGAGATTGCCCAACAATCTTTTGATGCACTTAAGCACGCGTTGACCCATGCACCGTTGTTGCATCCTCCCAACTACAACCAGGACTACTTCTTATACCTCGCAGCTTCGCATTCCACTATTGGAATGGTGTTAGTTCAAGAAGATGAATTCGGAGCGGAACATGTGATATATTATCTTAGTAGGACATTAAACCCCACTGAGCTAAAATATTCGCATGTGGAGAAATTGGCCCTGGCAGCCGTTCAAGCTGTCCAGCGTTTTCGTCACTACATTCTTCTCCGTAAAACTACAGTTATTTCGGATTGCAACCCTATGATTTATATTTTGACAAAACAACTGCTAGGGGGCAAGTACTCTAAATGGATCGTTATCCTGCAAGAGTTCGACTTGGAGTTTGAGAAGTCCAAGTCTAAGAAATCCTTAGTTTTTGCGGAATTGATGTGTGATTTCCCGCGTGCTGACACAGAAACTGTGGCAGAGGAGTCCATTGCGGACGAATCTTTGTTTCTTATCAGTACTTTAGATCCGTGGTACGGGGATATAATCATCTATCTCCAAACCCAAACCTTTCGGCCTGAAGCTTCAAAGTCGGAACGTCGAAAAATTCGGTTTCAATCCCAGCAATACAGGATTATTGGAGATACACTTTATCGCCGGGGGCAGACTTAGTTTTTCGACGTTGTTTAACTCACGAAGAGGCTGAGAGGGTTTTGAATGATTGTCACTCTGGAGCATGTGGCGGTCATATGTCTGGGTATGCCACAGCTCAAAGGTGTTGCGCGCTGGCTATTTTGGCCGTCCATGTTTAAAGATTGTATCATTGCGGTCCGAAAGTGCCACAACTGTCAAGTGTTTGATCGCAAGATGCGCGCACCACCTGCTCCTCTCCACCCTATAATTGCCGTTGGTCCTTTCGCCAAATGGGGTATCGATTTTATTACTTGTAACCCTCACTCGGCCGGGGGGCATGCGTATATCATCCTCGCGGTTGATTATTTTACTAAATGGGCCGAGGCGATGCCTACATTCGACGCAAGCGGAAAAACAGCTGCAGTTTTCGTATTCAATCACATTATAACTAGGTTTGGTGTCCCACAAGCAATCATTACTGACCATGGGAGCCATTTTCGAAACATCATGATGACTGAGCTTACAAGCCAGCTTGGTTTGCGCCACGATAGCTCTACTCCTTATTATCCGCAAGCCAACGGTTTGGTTGAGTCTATCAACAAAGTTCTGGTTATCATGATCCGACGAATCATTGGTATTCATTGGTCGAATTGGCACAACATGTTATTTTCAGCGCTATGGGCATACCGAACTTCAGTGAAAACTTCAACAGGGTTCACTCCTTTCCAGCTAGTTTATGGCTTGGAAGCTGTGTTACCCATTGAATGCGAAATCCCATCACTTCAAATGGCTGTCGAATTACTCCAAGCTACTTCCGAAGAGGAGAAACGTTTATTATACTTAGCTCAATTAGATGAGACTCGACGTGATGCTGCATTGGCAATCGAGACTCACGCGAAGCGAATGAAAGCTCAGTATGATAGAAATGTGACCCCTCGGAGTTTTTCGGAGGGAGACCTAGTGCTGTTATATGATCAAGCTAACGATAAACTAGGTGCTGGAAAATTCGTTCCTATGTGGCATGGACCCTACATTGTAAAGCGAAAGCTAGCAAAAGGGGCTTATGAGCTGGTAGATTTTGATGGGGACTCTTTGGGTAAACCCAGAAATGGACTTTACCTAAAGAGGTATTATGCTTAAATGGTGGGTATGGAGATTTTTTAGTTAGGTTAGGTTTTCTTTCTAGCTAGTATGTTTGTTAGTTTAGATAGTGTGCTTAGCTTAGAAAGTGTGTTTTTCGTCGTTATTCTGGCTTATCTTGGTTTTACTCTTGATATTGCAGATGTCGACGCCTCTCCAAACGTACATTGGATTTGCTGATGGTGCTTGTCGTAGTACACGGAATATCTCTTCCGCAGCTTGGGTTATCTATTCGCCCTCTGACGAGTTAGTTTCTATGCATGGGGTGAGCCTCGGTCAAACGACGAACAACATTGCAGAATACAGTGCAGTGGTTGAATTATTGTCTGAATCTATTTCATTTGGAATTCGACGTTTGATAGTGAGGTTAGATTCTGAACTCGTTGTATTACAACTTAATAGAGTATATGCCATTAGAAATCCTGTGTTATTAAGGTTGTTTTTGAGAGTGCGTCTCTTGGAACGTGAATTTGATTACATTGAATATCAACATATTCCAAGGTCTTTAAATACATTAGCAGATGCAATTGCTTCTCGAATGTTGGACAGACATTTACGATAATCATGCAAGTAAATTTAAAAAACATTTCATCACATATGTTAAACAAAATGAGCCGGTAATAATGATATATATATAGATAGGAGTGTGTCAAAAATATACATCGTCTTCGATCATAGGTTGAAAAACACCTTATGATCGGCAAAAATGATAAGTACAAAAAGCCAAAAATGTCATGTGTGTTACAAAAGTGACTAGTCAATCACTGGTGGTGCTCTCTATACGAGACCACTGCCCGCGCTACCATACACAAGAACCTCCTAAAAGGTCCTGGGACTGCGACCACATAGCGCTGAAGTCGAATGGGAATGTCATCTATGGTGGTCTCTGGTATATCCGCCGTCAGACGCTCTAGATCCTGTTCCAGCTCGGCTAAGGTCTCTGCGGCTGCATCCTGTGGGGCTGGTGCTGGTACAGCTGGTGCTCTCCTCTCAAAAGCCCGAAGGTTGGCTGGACGCCGTGGACCTACATCTGCATTTTGAAAATTTGTGCTATCAGTTTTGAGGCGATATATAAAAAAAAAAAAAAAAATATGCATAATTTAAAAACTCGTGAAAAATGAAATACCTCTGTCATCCCACTGTTCTCCCTGTGGAAGAACCATGTCCAGATCATTCCAAAAATCCATTCCGGCATAAGGAAAGTCCTGAATAGCAAAGACCTGGCTCTCTAGCCAGTGAAAGTAACCATCAGGAAATCGAACAACTGCTGCGCCCTCATCAGGATGCTGGGCCATTACCGCAACCCATCTCGTCAACTTAGGCTCCCGAGGCGCCCCAACTGGAACTGTAAGATGCTGGGGGACCAGCATTGGAACTCTCTCTAGGGCAAAGCTCACGACTAAAGGCCCATATCCAAAGGTCTTCAGTTGTCCTCTCTTTGCCCTGGTTAGTTGGCCCTTCAAATTAGCCAACACAACATCACACCAGTTGAAAATGGTGTCGTGGAAGCAGTCTATAGCCATCCGCATTTGGGACCCGGTGGCTTGGTGCAAAGCGGCCGCGCCGCAAAGTCTGGTAACAGTAAAGGCTATCACCATAAGTTCAGGTCGGGATATGTACTTGATTTCTATCCCCTTCTCATGGTTTTGGTTGTTGCACCACTCTAGCCGAAGACTAGCAAGGGATTGGCCACCTGGCCTAGTCCCGAATAGAGAAAGTTTCTTGCCCCTGTTAGGCAAGCCAGTGAGAAAATATATGTCGGAGGGCTCTATCTCGAGCTAGTGCTCTCGATGTAGAAACATTGCTCCTGAATGTTCCACCTTTCAACCAGCCACTCAAGGAATGGCACTTGGCCCCTCATGCCAGGTATGGCCCAGTATTTGTACAGTCCGCATGCTTTTAATGCATCAATGGAAGGTTGATGACCTATCGCGGCCAAATCAACGTCCTCGTGCTCTCTTTCACGCCAATCAAGCATTGTGTGCTCCCTGCACATCATAAAGCATCAGTTAGGATCCATAAAATTTTAAAATTTTGGTCTATTTTGAAGGGCCAAGGGTTTCAATTTGTGTTTTGCAGGGTACGCACCCCGGCCTTTAGGGACAGAGCGCCCGGACGCAGCTTCCCTTAAGGCCGGGTGCGTACACCCCGTAATTTTCCCATTGGGAAAATATCGGGGTACGCAGGTCAGCAGTGCATGACCTGCGTACCCCGAAGTGCACATCTGGAAACCCCAAGACCCCAAAAAAATCAAATAAAAGCTAAAAAAATGAATTCTAAACGGATGAAAATCAATAGAGGGGTGTTGTAGAATACCTGGTGAAACGGCGTTCGATTCTGACGGTCGGATTCTCCGCAATCTCCACGGGAAGTTTCTTGTCAAAAGCCCTTTTCTCAACCTCAACAGTAAAATGGTAAAAATGACATGGTAAAAAGTCTTTTTATAGGTTTTTTGGATGAATGAATGCTAAGTTTGTTTATTTTTCACCATGAAAGGACATTTTTCAATGTATTTTTACCCATCTTAAACAGGTATGAGTAATGTGTCGTTTTTGTGCAGGACAAAAGGACTTTAGAGTAAATCATCATTTTTCATGAACCAAAACATCAGAGTCATCTTTTAAGCTCTTTTCTGACTCCTAAAACATGAAAAGATCGCCAAGCGTTTCTTTTACACTCGTTAAAATGGAATTAAAAGACGGTCCCCTTATAGCTCTTTTCTGACCGTAAAAACAGGAAAAGATTGCCGGGTTTTTGTCGTTTCAAACTCGATATGGAAATAAAACGACGTGTCCTTGATCACTTTTTACTTTTCAGGTCAGAGACACTAATCATGAAAGTACTCCTTGGTCGCAAGATCAAGCGGTTCTCCCAAGTATTATTTTATACTTTTTCGGGCTTGGGGGACACAAATTTACGAAAAAGATCAACCTGGAGTCTTCTTAAGTTTTTCAGACTCTCTAAAATTGAAAAATGCCAAGTTTCTCCTATACTGGGCTCGTTAAAATTTCACAGTAAAGGACCTGTTCAATTACAAACAGGAACGAACCATTCCTTCCTAGGGTTCGAATCAAAACTAGGTTGGACTCATCCGAAGGATGAGCTTATAATCAAGCATATGTTATCCTCCTCAAGCTTGTTAAAAATAAAGAGGTACTTGCCGGAAATGGTGGGGGAAAAGAGAGAAGAATGAGCCTATTTGTTATCTTTTGTCTCAGAAGAAACTTTATTACCACTCTTGGACACGACACTTTTCATTCACCTGGGTTGGGAAATCCTTTACCTCACAGTTGATCAAACCACTTTGAAAGTCTTCAGCCAGGTTCCGGGGATTAACTTTGAGTCATTCATCACCAAGCCATCTGTTGTGTTGTTATGTGTTCAAGAGGTCTGCAAGCAAAACTTTCATCTGCAAAATACTTGTCGTTTATTTGACCATCCCTGAGTCAGTCCTTACAGCAACATTTCTTCAACTTGAACAATGATTTCGTGTTGTGGGCTTGCCTGCAACGGGTCGCTTTCTATCGACATCAGCACATTATCTAGAGAGATGACTTAGAAATCGTCAGTACCTTGAAGTCTGCATGCATCAATGGCAGGTTTCTCGCCTTTGACGTTAGTTTACATCATTGACTTTCGATCGAAGGATTCCGTGAAATGTTCGACATCAACTCATTCATTCACATCTCATGGATTGTACTGGGTACTTTGAGAACCATTGACATTACTGGTGGTCTCTCTCACACTTGTTAACAGTTTACATCATCGACTGGTAATCAAGTGGTTTCTACCATGTTCGACATCAACTCATTTATTCGCATGGCTAGAATCGTACCAATTCGGGAAGTAGAAATGAAGACCCTGGATCTAGTTTCCACCATCCAGGCTGCGAGGAGTTTTGTATTCATTATCTAAGTAGACTAATCATAAACAGATGGCTGCGCCCATACTGTGTCTACAAAATTCTATGATTATGATGTACTGCAAGATCATTCCTGTATCAGAGTAGTTAGTCTGTTAGTTAAAGTTTTGATCTGAGTATGGGAATGCCTACCTCAGCGATGATATAATCTTATACATGTATTTTGTGTTGAAAATTGCAAGTTTTGACCAGGCTCTCCACGAGATAATCCTTGAAATGATAAAATGCTTCACCCTTCCTAGATAATACAAAACCCTAATCTACTACAGGCTTCGCACTTTAGGGGGCAATCTGTTACACTAAAAAATGTCACCATGGCTACTTACAGTTAGTATGGCTCCATCAACAGTCATGATATCCTCCTGGGCAAGTCTCATGCCTCTGCTCTCCATGTCAAAACTCCAAAAAGAGAGAAAGTCTTTGTAAATGTGTTTATCTCTGGGTACGCAGATTCTCTCGGCCTTACCTGCAGGTACGCACCTAATGTTCACAAAAGCTGCGTACTTATACGCTCTGTATGTAAAGGGGCAGGTGCGTACCCCTGTAAAGGTCAAAATGCGCAAGTTTCATCTTTAAAAAGTTACTTGTGGTCATTTCTAGAGGCTTCTAGAAGTATGTTTGACGTGTATGAAGCGCCTCCAGATGGTTCATGTACCCCTACCAAAGAGGAACTTATCCCATCAATAAGGGAGCTATCCCATCCAAAGAGGGGATTATCCCATTGATGGTGGACCTGATTAACTTCCTCTTGAGCACTATAAATACAGGCATTGGGCCAGAAGGAGATGAGGTTGAAAGCTAAACATTTCTAAGGGTAAATGCTGCTGGAATTAGGACTCCCATTTAGAAGCTTGTGAGGAGAGATTGTCATCTTTGCTTGTTCTATTTGGAAGTGGGTGAGCTTTGTCAAAGTAAAGGAGAACTCTTGATGGACCCTGGGAGGGACTTGCACAACACCAAGGCTCAGGTTGTAATTGTTCCTTTTGTTTCCTATTAATGCAAATGAGTCCATTCTTCTCAATAACTTGTTATTTATGAGTTGTTTCATGTACTCCTTGGTCTATGTGTTAAATATGTTTTATTTTATGAGATTATCAAGTGCTATTTAATCGTTTGATTGTTAGTGAATGCAGGTTTCGAAGTGAAGGAGGAGCTCATCTGGATCAGTGAGGCTAGACTGCTACAACGGCGTTGGACTATAGGTAGGATCTAAACACTTGATTTCTCGTATAGTAAATGCATGTTTAGAGAAGGATTGCTCTTGTTTGTCTTGTTTGTCACTAGAGAGTCTTAGGCTCCTAGGGAGGTTGGTTGTGTCCGCACTATCGACTCTTTCCGCCTGACAGCTATTGGCTAACCAAGAAACTACCAAAATAATTTTAAGCTTAAGAATTAAAATTGTATTATATTTTTATAGTTGAGGCAAACATATTTGGTGACTTGTCGCCTCCCTTCATAATCTTGTTTATAGTTTTTTATTGACGTTTATTGGATCACAAATGTTATGAATCTAATGTTAATGAAGATAAATGAACTTGAGTAAATGTTATTCCGCTACATAATTAAAGAACGCTTGAGTATAAAATAAACTAAGTGTTGGTAAGGTGTAGTTTGAAAGCTTTAGTAGTGGTAAAATGAAAGATTTGTTCAGTGCTACACCACGCCCACAATGGACTTAGAGTCACCACTAGTATGGGGATATCAAGGGTGGTATCAGAGCTTGGTTCAGGTAAGATTGAGTTGATTTGTGATTGCACAACGACATAATATTGTTACATAGTTTGGTAGGGGGAAGGCAACAAGTGAGGTCCGATATGGATGACAAAATGATGGAAACGTGGCTACAGTGTCATGAGAAACTTGTGAAAACCTTGTACATGTTAAAATGCATGAATGAAGAGAAACAAAGGATTCATGTTGAACTTAAAGTTTTGGAGAATGAAGTTAAAGGATAATTTCTTCAACTTGCATGTGCAGTAGATTAGGATGAAGCTACCAATTGGGATGAAGAGGAACCTATGATATGTGAAAAAAATGTCTTACAGAAATGCCAATGGACGAGGAGGAACTTGGTGTGACTAAACTAGCCCAAGTTGGACCAGATTCATGCACAATGAAGCCAGTGAAGGAAGGAGGCACTCACATGGAGAGACATAATGGATGTTGTTACTTGTGTTTTGTTGGACTTTTGGAATATGGGCCATATGTAGAAATAGGCAACGAAAGTATTTGTTCACCGACGAAATGGATGAACTTTCGATGGATTATTGGGATGACACCTTGTGTATTTGGGACGCAAGGAACGTTTCTTGTTGCAGAACTTATCTAGGCATTATGAGACCTTAGAGAAGAAGGTGTGGATACCTGTGACAATGGTGGACCATAATGAACTTTGTGATTAGTGATTCATGCTTAGACGAATAGAGAATTGGCTAAGTTCCTGCCATGACTGATGGACAAAACGAAGTAAGGGAACAATGAACCGAGGTGAAGGTGGCTTTATACACATGATTTGGGTGGACTTCATCCTTAGAGCTTCGTTTGGGCTAAGGGGAAGTCTTTGAAAAACCTTCAGTGGGGGAGGCAACAATGAAGGAAGGGACCTGCAATGTGATATGAGGCTAAGGTGACCCAGAGCGTCAACTTGAATGAAGAAAAGAATGTGTTGACCGAATTTGTGTCGGGTCTACCAGAGTGGATGAGTTGGGCAACCAAAGTCATGGGCATCGGGTTGAAGAAGAGATGGGCACGTGGGAGACTTAGTTCAAAGGCATCAAGCAAGAGAACTTGTAGAGAGGTTGTATATTGAAATCAAGGAGAAGTTTCAAGAAAATGATTCAAAAAAGATGGACTTACCAATGTGATATGAGGACAATTTGCAAATGAACCGATGGGTATGTTGGAAACATTCAAACAACAAGGTGATGGCTAGTTTTGTAGTAAGATATGAGAAGCCTATGAGAGCATTCATATGATGAAGAGGGCAGAGGTAACTTGTGATGGAATTTGTGACCAAGACAAGTGTGCCTACCAAAGTGTTGGATGAGGATGATTTGTGGGATATCATGATGACTTGAGAGAGTTGTAGCCAGTGAATACTTCATACTACGAGGGTTTTGGATTATCTAGTACATTGAGGAGTTGAGGTCGGTTTGACAGTTGACTTTTATATGATATGGGACGCGTATTTTGGAAATAGTATGGGATATTTTCATGAGGAGTCACTTGATGGATGCAATAGAGATGAGATAATTTAGAGTTCGATGGACTTGTAGTGATGGAGAGGCCTTGATTTGAGCACTTAGGGATGGGTTGAGTTTATTAGACTTTTCCACTTTTGTTGAACATGAAGGTTCTTGGTTAATTATCATGGGCAGCACATGGATGAGATAATGAGCTAGGTGTAGACTTCCCCCTTCGACAACATGGATGGGAAGCATATCACAGATGAGATGGAGATTTATTCATGGACCTGGATATGACACATTGAGCGTTGGAGATGGGAAGAGTTCTTGATCGAGTCGAAGATATGATAGAATGTTAGAAAAATGACCAACGAAGGCATGAGGAGGTGCATTCTCATGGATTTGGATGATGGTTGGATTGGCGATCCAATTAGTTTGATTCATGGGGCATCCAAGTACATATATTCATGGTAGATTTGAGTTGGAGTATCATAGCAGTAGTTCACATCATGACGATACATGGTGCATTAGCATGATATGAGTTGTGATTGTAGCATATAGCCGAGTTAGAGGGAGAAACCTTCCATGAGATGGAATATTATGAAAGAATGTGATGAGTTATCGCTGATGATTGTGGATTAAGGAGTATTTGCCACATAGATTCATGGGCCTTGATGGAGGTTTGTGTGATGGAGGGAGAGAGTTCATGTGGCTAGAATGATTGATGTTGGAGTTGGTGACACTTTGTGACATTTCGACTTAGAGATGGAGTCTGTCGGGATGGAGATATCAAGGGTGCCAACCTTTCTAAAGTGGGAGAGGATGTCAGGGACTTGAGTTGGAAAGTGGATATGACCACCCACTAACTCAGAGAGAGTCTAAAAGCTGAAGACGAGTCGAGTGGAGGTGTTTAACAAAACAGAGTTGAGGAGTACATGCCCATGTTGCAAGTGTGCAACTTGCGACGAGTCATAATAGTAGGCACGCCCATCGCAATGGGTGCCATCCAAACTTTTGGAAAGTGTGGTGTGTACCAAGAACCTGTAGAACATGTAGACGATGGGAGACAGACCAACAAGACGTGCGCAGAATGTGTGGACAAGCGGGCGTGTGGACCTGGAAATGACTTCTCACCTGAAAGCATGATGGGTTAGCTCATGCAAAGGGGCGTTTGACAAGTGAATGAGTCGGATATGTTCAAGTTGACTCAACCAACGAAAGGAATCAATGATTGGAAAATTATGAAGGAGCGAACGCATATATATAAGACATGGGAAGCTTGTACAAATGGTAGAACTTGACCAACACAGAAGGTCGCATATCACAGAGGTAGTGTGAAGGTTGGGAAGAGGCATGTTCATGGTAGGAAGAGGCAAAGTATAGACAAAAAGAAAAGTGGGGTTTACCTATCGAAGCACAAAACTGAGGGTCGAACTAAGTCTTGTTTCTGGGAAAATAATTCAGGGTTTCCTGTGACGATCGTAGGCAGGTTACACGGTCTAGAAGAATAGGGGGGTAGAGTCTTCATGATAGAGAAATGTGCAAGAAGACTGCATGGTTTAGCATAACGGGTGGGAAGAGACTACACAATATGACAAGGTGTAGGAAGACTGAATGGTTCAACAATACAGGAAGACAGACTCCGTACGATTCAATAAGCTATGCCAGAGTTTGCATCGTTCAATAGGACCGTGGGAAAGTTACACGACTTGGGAAAAATTAGGTGGATCAGTTGTTTGGAAATCATGACACTACCACAAGAGTTATAAACTTAGGAATTACATTTGTATTATATTTTTACAGTTGGGGAAGACATATTTGGGGAGTTCCCCCCTCCTTACATAATCTTGTGTATAGTTGTTATTGATGTTTATTGAATCACACATGTTATGAAGTAAATGTTAATGAAGATAAATGAACTTGAGTAAATGTTATTCCACGGCATAATTGAAGAACGCTTGAGTAGAAAATAAACTAAGTGTTGGGATGGCGTATTCTGAAAGCTTTAGCTATGGCTAAATTAAAGAGCTGGTCAATGCCGCGCCGCACCCATAGCAGACTTAGAGTCGCCACTAACGTGGGGCTGTTACACACCTACTCTCATAATAATAACAAAGTTTAATAATAAAAGAAGATGAATGAAAAGGAAAGATGAAACAATAGAACAATGTAAATAAAAACATGTTGCATAACAAACATAAGAAGAATTGTATAATATAACTTACATATGAAAAATATGTTCTACATAACAATAATATAAATAAAATACAATAAAAAGGATATATATAATTTAACAAATATTATATATAGAATAGTGTATTACATAATATAGGTGGTGGAGAGAAAATGCAAAGAGTTAATGATTCAACTAATAAGAGCCACATCCAAAGAGATAAAGAAATTAAGATACAATTATAAAGTAAGAGTGATACGTATGAACATAGAATAAAGAGAAGTAAATAGAAAATTTTCATGTGTGCTCCAATCTTCTATTTCTTTTAGCTTTACCTTCCAATATGTCAGGATTGACTATCTCTCTGATAATTTTTTTGCATTTCTATTAACATTACTTTTTATTATTATCGATCTATATAACTTTTTTTCTTTTGAATTTATGGTATTTTATTATTAACCTTGTTCTATTGCATTTTATTATTATTTTTTATTTCTATTAACATTACCTTTTATTATTATCAATCTATATATTTTTTTCCCTTTTCAATTTATTATTGCATTTTATTTTTTCAGACATTACTTTTTGTTATTATCAATCCATATGTCTTTTTCCTTTCAATTTATTATATTTTATTATTATCCTTATTGCTAGACAAAAATAAAGCATTGGGTTTTAGGATGATTGATTATTATTCACGCAAATATATGAAATAATTTTTTTATTTTACAAAGTATAACTTTATATATTTAAAAACAATTTTATTTGTTATCTAATTGGCTATTTATTTGTTGATGTTATTTCCAAATATCTGTTTGGTGAACCGTTTGCAAGAGTCCGATGAGAAAACGTTGACACACGGTTAAGCCATACCATCAATAAATTTGCGTTATATTTCATTGGAGCTGGTTTTATACATTTTATTTTTTTACTCATCTTACACAATCCTTGTGTTCATCGTAACATACCCTACCTTGTCTATTGCATTGTAAAGTCCAGCGAAAATAGAAAATTAATTACGGGACCCATCACAATAAAAAAGAAAATTCATTTTTGGCTATTGTTAAAAAAAATTCTTGCTATTGTTAAAAAATCATTTTTTTGATTTTACGGCCTGTTAGGTTGAAAACACTTATTAGTGTGTTCTTATTTTTTTGTAATTTGTTTTCATGAGAAGAGTGCTTCTCTTATTTTTTATATATACGAAAATCTACATTGAGTAAATTGCTCAAATAAGTAAGTACAACTAGATTCAAGAAGTTTAAAAGAAATTTGATTAATTTGTGCTTTGTATAGAAGTTTTTAGACTTAAATAAGATATATCATATAATATATATTTTAGTATATATTTTAATTTATATAGCAATTAATATAAGTTTATTGAGTCTATATTGCTTCTCATAACAAATTTGGATTTTTAAAATAAAATGATAATTAAATTTTATGAATATTAAATTGTGATAAATTATTTTTGGTTTTTTTATATAATTTATATTAATAATTATATAATAGTTAATTCAATTATTTTAACTATTTTTAATATTAATATTTTAATTTTACTTTTTATTTTTTAAATAATAAAATATTATTATTTTGTTATTAAAAAATTAATTTAAATAAAATTTTGTAATATAGTAATAATTTTCCTAAATAAATTTTGATAAAAATATTAACATTCTATATTATTGGTTAAAACTTTATAATTAATAAAAATTTATTCAAATTTTCGTACATTATTAATATGTTGAGGCAACAACTTTCTCTGAAGGAAGAGGAGCTAGGATGCATATAGAATTTGTAGATATAATGGGTGTGATAATTGATCATTGCTTTTTACCTTGCTGGGCTAATAACAGATCACACCAAATCGGAATACTTTGCCGCTTATCTTTCCTCTAAAATAAAGGAATTAATAACCGATATATCTATACTTGAAGAGCAAGTCACCAATTTATGAGCAGCACATTCTTCCAAATGCAAATGTGTTATTATCAATGCATAACCAGATCTTTTCATAAGGAATTTAGAAGCATATACAGTTCCCATTGTTTATTCAGCCGAAGAACCAGAGCTCCTAGTCCCATTTCCAGAAGCTACTCGGTTCTATCATTTGGAAATAGAAATACCCTTAATATTTAAAAATACCACAGTAATAGACTCAACTTTCAAAAGGTTCTTGGGATTGCTCAGTTGAGAATGATTTCCGCCCGTACAGTCAACAAATCCACTAGTTCAACAAATAGTGCTGCAATTGAATTATCTACCGACATGTTTTATTTCAATCTCATCAAAAAAATTTAAAACAAACAGCAATTAAAATATTATAATTTCTTATTAAGCTATCATTCAATGTGACCGAGACACATATATAAAGGTAATAAATTATATATAATAAAAATCATAACCAATATTGTTGAATTGAAGCTTATGTGATCCATATCAGGTTTATGAGAAATTCTTCGGCGTAAATCACAGGATAAATCATTTGTCGACGCGTTTCGAACCAACAAGTGTGGTTCATCGTCAGGACAAGTTGAAGAAACAGATCCAGCTTAGCATGTTAAATAAGCTGGATCTGTTTCTTCAACTGTTTCTTCAACTTGTCCTGACGATGAACCACACTTGTTGGTTCGAAACGCGTCGACAAATGATTTATCCTGTGATTTACGCCGAAGAATTTCTCATAAACATAACCAACATTTTCATTGAGAATTAAAATATTACAAGCCATAACCAACATTTTCATTGAGAATTAAAATAGTAAAAGCCGTAAGTAATATTCTCAATAACTCATTAAGTTTTTTATTGTCAAAATTTGTTACGGGAAAAGCATTGAGACCTATAGTTTGATGAAATGTAAGAGTCTGTATATACAACATTTTCCTAATTATATTGGGATTGAGTTTATGATATACATTAGAATTATATTGGGATTGAATTTACTCTTTTTTTGTTGAAGCAAGAGTAGTTCCTTCTATTTCATAAAATCAATAATAAAATTACAGAATGTGAAAGAACCTGAACACCAAGAGGTTACAGCAAAACAAAGGGCATGAAGCCAAAGGAAAGCATCACCCCGCTACAACAAATAGCAAAATCTTACATTACAAACTTTTGGTTGAACCAAACAAACTAAAGGCCTGATCTCTGGCAAACAAACATCCAAGAAACCAAGCAAAAAGCCCACCAGGCCACGTGACCCCATAAAAAGGCACCCACCGAATTGACGGAAAACACAGCCCCTCGCAAACGGATGACACCCTAAACCATCGCACCACCAAAACTGCTCGTGGGACCTCACCAAATAGTATGTTTAATCCTGAGCATTGAATTGGCAAACGTGATCGGACGGCTGAGCCGGAAATCGCGCGCGCGAAGCCAACAGTCTTTAGGGTGCGGGGAGGGTGGTATAAGGGTTGGGCCCTCGGCCACATGTAAAGCGCTCTATGGCATCGCTGCCAATGAAAAAAAAACCACTCTTCATAAAAAAGCGGTGTGATAGCAGCGAAACCGCCAACCCCACCAAACCCGCGGGCCCTACCAACCTTCTCGATGGATCCGGAGCGTTGATTCATCTTGCACCATCGGATGGCAAAGTAGAAAATCGCACGTCCGATGTGAACGATCTTTAAGGCACGGGGAAAGTGGTTTACATACCGGGCCCTCCACCACGTGGCGTGATTTCTATGGCATCGCTGCCAAAAATCCGAAACCACTTTTAACCTGTGAGCGATGCAATCTCTGTGAAACCGCCCGAAGGCGGTTTTGACTACCATCACTGATTAGGATGACATGGAAGTTTCTGATGCTGCTTACTGTGGTCCAGGAAGCTCTGATGTCCGTCACTTAGAGTTGTCCTGAACTTGGTCCATTTTACCTCCACCCTTATCTTATATGTCATTGAGCACCTTTTTGTCCAACTTGGTAAAACCCTCCAACCACTGACCCTTGCTAATTGTGATCTATCATTTTGCATCTGTACACTTCTTGGTCTTCCTCTGCCTGGTTATGGAAGAGTTTTTGTAGGTTACTCTGCACCATTGTATTCCACCTCCTTAAGATTGTGTTGTCCTTTCTACTAGCACCCTGGTTGGCAAGAATGTCAGCCAGTTTGTTGGCCTTTCTCCTTACATGAATAAATCTGAGAGTAAGAAGTTCCTGTAGATGCACTTGCATTCTCTGAAGGACTCTTGCTAACCTCTAGTCTTTTGTAACCTTTTCCAGCCTTTTCCCATTACTGATTCGTTTTGCAGCGTTTATGACTAACTCTGAATCCGCTTTTATTATGACATTTTGGAAATTACTCTGTATCAAAAATTCTAAGCATTGTTCCAACGCCATTAGTTCTGCCATGTTGTTACTGTCTTTTCCTAAGTGAACATGGGAGGGGGAGATACTGCTACCTGTGTCATCCCTTAGAACTCCCCCAAAACCAACATCTCCCGAGTTGCCTTTGGAAGCTCCATCAATGTTGCGCTTTAGAAAACCTTCAGTGGGGGATGCCGCAATTTCTCCCCCTTGTCTCTCATGCTTGTTGTCATGTCTAGCCCTTGAGGGATAATCCCCTACAAGTCTAATAGCTGGAGGATTCTAAACTCTCCAACTGAGGGAGGATTTTTGGGGAGATTGCTAACCATGGTGCCCACTGTCTCCTTTAGTTGTTTTACTATCAGCTCCACCAGCCTAAGAGAGGCGGACTTCTCCTCTTTGAATATTCTTTTATTCCTTTCCTTCCACACATTCCAAATGATGAAGCTCGGCAGAAGATTCCAAGCACAGTTGAGAATTTCATTATCTAAAAAATTATTGCTCCAGTTGTTTAGAGTGTTGGCAATACTTTCTTTGTCTCTATCAAACTGTTTGAAGATGTTGGTAAAAAATTCCCATATCCTATCAGTGAAAATGCAACTGTTGAGGAGATGCTCTATAGTCTCCTCCTAAATCTCACAGAGTTGACATCTGGAGGGTCCCGACATGCCCCTTTTTTTGAGGTTGTCCCAGGTTAAAAAAAAATTGTGGTGAACTAACCACATGAAAGGTTTGATTTTCATCCAACCTTTGTGCTTCCAAAGCTTCTGCCAAGTTTTATTAGAAGCTTGGGGTTCTGTATCGAGGAGAAAACCTTTAGCTTCCTTGATGTTAAAGTTGCCCTCTTTGTTGTTACCCCATCTCAGTTGATCTTCTCCTTCCATTACTAAAATTATTCTTTGATCCAACAGTCTCTTGAGGGATTCTACTTTACTGTTGAGGGTTATGTCCTCTCTGCCCTCAATTTTTTTCCAGATTCTCCACTTTCCCACATTATGTGAGTTCTCCCAAAAGTCTTTCACCTTTACTACTCCTTGCTTGTTAGTCTCTTTCTTGAGGCCCAAAAGTTCTTCCTTTAGAAAATTTGGTTCCTGCTGCCATATGTCTTCCCAGAAAAGTGCTTGATCTCCCTCTCCGATTTCCCAAAAACTATTTTTTTGCACCACTTCTCTGTTCTCCCAGGCCTTGTTCCATATGGGGGAGCCTTTCACTGTTCCTGTCATACATATGATGTCGGAATCTGGCCAGGCATTAGCATATTTTTCCTTCGAGATGCTTGCCCATTGAGCTTTAGGATCCTTAACCCACCTCCACCAAAGTTTGGCTCCTAGAGCCTTATTGAGAATCTCTGGTTTGTCTAAACCCAGGCCTCCTTGGTTCATGGGTTTGCAAACCTTTTCCCAAGAGACTAAAGCCCACTTTTTCCTAGTATCCTCTTTGCCCCATAGGAAGTCTCATTGAATATTTTGAAATTGTTGCAAGACTCTTAATGGAGCTGGGAGGGCTGATAGCATGAAGATAGGGATAGCTTGGAGAACTGCTTTAATAAGAACCAGTCTACCAGTTAGGTTTATAGATCTGTTTGTCCATTTCTTGACCTTGTCTTGCATTTTCGTTATTACTGAATCCCATGTACTCTTGTGTCAGGGTTTAGTTGTAAGAGGACCTCCCAAATACTTGGAGGGAAGATATTCTCTTTGAAAGCCTAAAATTCAGGAGACATTTCTCTAGATGGCAATATCAATGTTGAAGAAAAATACTTTGATTTGGTAAATTTAACTTCCATACCTGAGGCTTTCGCAAAGTCATCTAAAATCTGTTTGTAAACAAGTGCTTCTTTGACTGTAGGAATTCCCTGTAACATGGTATCATCTACAAACTGTTGATGAGTTAGAACTTGGCCATTCTCCATAAGTTGGTGACCAAAAATTCTTCCCGTTACTCTTGCATGCTTGATGGACCGCCCCAACCCTTCCATCATGAGGATGAAGACAAAGGGAGAGAGTGGATCTCCCTGTCTTAGACCCCTGGAAGGAAAAAAAAGCTCAGAAGGAGAGCCATTCACTAAAATTGAAAAGTTGGACGAAGTTACAAGGGCCATGACCCATCTGACCTAATTATGATGAAAACCAAACACTGTGAGCACTTTTTTGATGTATAACCAATTCACTTTGTCATATGCTTTCGCTATATCCAGTTGCATGATCATTCCCACTCTCTTGTTTGCAGTTAACGAGTGAACCACCTCGTGAGCTTGTATTATGTTGTCTAGAATTTGTTTTCCTTCAACATACCCTATTTGTTCCCTGGAGATAAGCGTGGGAAGTAGGGGTTGAGTCCGTTGGCCACCACCTTGGAGATTATTTTGCAGACAACATTGCATAAGGCTATGGGCCTAAATTTCTCTAGAGTTTGAGCATTATCCTGTTTTGGAATAAGGGCAATAAACGAAGTATTGAGAGTTTTCAAGATGGTGTTGTTTCTCCTGGAGTATTCTACTATCTCTACAATATCCCTTTTAACAATATTCCAGCAGGCTTTGAAGAAATCCACATTAAATCCATCCGAGCCCGGTGCCTTGCCATCTTGCATTTCCTTGAGACTTCACTGATCTCCTTTTCAGTTATAGGTCTCTTGAGGTTACGAGTGTCCGCTCTGGATACCAATTTAGGTATGTGTTTAATTAAATTCTTAATGAAAGGTTCTCTTCCTAAAAAGTTTTCCTTGGCAATGTCCCAAAAATGCTTTACTAACACTGCTTCTATCTCCTCATGGGCTTGATGAATTTGGCCATTCTCGTCCTTGATCGAAGAGATTCTGATGTGAGTTTTGTTCGCAATGGTAGATCTGTGGAAAAATTTAGTATTGCATTCTCCCTCTTTTAGCCATAGAACTCTAGATTTTTGTTTCCAAAAAATATCTTCTTGTTTGCACAACATTTCCCATTCCTAGTGGTATTTCTCTGCTTGACTATTTTTGTCTTTGTCAAAGCCATTCTTGATCAAATATTGATTGAGCTCTAGGATTTTGGTTTCCACAATCTTTTTACTTGTGAAAATATTTCCAAATTCCTTCTGGTTCCATTCCTTTAGCTTCTGGTTGATGTTTTTTAATCTTTTATGTAGCAGGAACATAGATTATCCTTGAATCTGCAGGTCTTCAGCCCACCATTTTCCAATGTTGCTTATGAAATCCGGGTGTGAAAGCCACATATTTTCAAATCTGAATGGTTTGTTTCTTGGGATGACAATGCCCTTGATCTCCATTTGAATAGGCTAGTGATCTGAGCCTCCGAAAGGAAGAATATCCACTATTATTTTCTTGTCTAGAAGTAGGAGCTTTTCAGAGATCATGAATCTGTCTAGCTTGGAAGCTACTTGGGAATCCCCTCCTCTTTTGTTGTTCCAAGTGCACAGACCATTGCTTGTCTCAATGTCCACTAGCTTCATGTTTTCTGAAAAACAATGGAAAGCTAAGGAAACTTTGTATAGTGCTCTTGTCCCTCCTTTTTTCTCCAAGAGAGATCTGATCATGTTGAAATATCCTCCTATAACCCACGGTATCCTTGCGAATCTGCTCCAGAGGTCCACTAAGGAATCAATAAACTTGATTTTGTCATCTAACCTTTGAGGGCCATAAACATTCGTTACAAGATATTTGTCCCTGTCTCCTACAGGTTGTATAACAATAGATAATTAATTTGTTGATGCCTCTGCATCAATAATACCTATCTTTTGGAGGTTCCAGAGGATGAGGATACCCCCTACTGTATTTTCTGCTTTGACTTCTATAAACTCATATCTGCTGAGCTACCTACTATGGATTTGTCTTATCTTTTGCACAAAGAATTTTGTTTCTTGGACAAAAATTTTGTTCGGAGCTACCTATTTGATTCTATTATTCAGCATTCTCTCTTTCCTTTTGCTTCCTAGACCTCTTACGTTCCAAGTTGTGAACTTCATAATTACATATTGGTGAAGGAGTAACTGGTTAGATCTTTCATCTTACCTGATTCTATCATGAGCTTTCCACTTTCCATTAAAAGCTCGTTCTGCATTTTTCTGCCTCTTTTTTTCCTCGGGTTTCTTGGAGCTAATTCTAGGGTTGATTTTACTGCTTTTCTTCCATGATTACCCGGTCTTTCAACACTGTTATTTTCTTCCAATCTCTTTGCCTGTGTTTTCCATAAGAATAACTGCTTTATTCAATTGCATTCTTCTTGTGGTAGAGATACTACTCCACCTGTTGTTCCCTTACTCAAGAACCCTTCTAGATCTAGGTTTTCCGTGTCAAGAATATCTTGTAACTCATTGTCTTCCCGTTCCATCTCGCTCTGAGTCATTTCCTAATCCATATCCATTTCTGATTCACTCATCACTATCCCTGTCTGTTTTTCCTTTACCTGTTCTTGATCCTGTTCTTCTTCCTTTTCCTGCTTATCATTTCCCTCCTTCATTCCTTGATTTTCACCTACTGTATCTTCCTCCTCTTCGAGAACATGGAACTGATTCAGCCTCCCTTTTTGGTCATCTCTTGGGTGTTGATTTGGCCCTTTGTTTCCATTTTTTTGTTTATGAGCTACCTTGTGAAATCCATCTGTTTCTTTCATTGTGTTAGGTTTTCTTTTGTTCTCTACCTTGCTGAGAGGGCAGTCTCTAAGAAGGTGTCTGTGTTCATGACATTTTCAACAAATAAATGGAATATGCTTGTAGTCGACACTCTGTACCCATTCCTCATCATGAACCTCCAAAATGACCTCTTCCGAAAGTGCTCTAGATAGGTCCATCTCTACGCAGATCTTGGCAAAGGAGGTGTATTTGCCACTTCTTGTAGCTTCAGAAGTTTTAACATACCTTCCTAGTTTATTGCCTATGGCTATTAGTGATTCTATTTTCCAGTAATCCAAAGGTAGCGAATAGAGTCTCACCCAAACTAGGACTGAGGTAATGTTTTCCCGCTCCAGCACGAAGTTCATCATCCACGACCGCATGTAGAGCCTTGCTGCTGCATAGAATTAGTGCCCACCTTCACACACTCTGTCTTTGTCCTCAATGTTTGCAAACACCACAGTGAAAAAACCCTTGGATCTTAGATGAAGATTGATGCTTCCTTTAGGATTCCAGTGGTATCTGATCCATGTTTGTAAAGCCTTTTCAGTGGGTCGTAGTCCCATGAACTTGCATATGATAGCGTAAGTCTGCATGTGCTCCCTGTGGGCCTACAACTCTGGATTATTTAAGATTACTCTAGGAGTGATTTCAGTTTTAGGTTTGCACAGTCCCTTTTGTTTGCTGTCTTTTGTTCCCTGTTTTTGTTATTTTTCTCCTTGTCTTTTGTGCCTTTATTCTCCTTCTTCTTGTTACTTTCTGTATCCTCTTTCCATCTTGCTACCTCTGCTTGATTCTAGGGTATTCTTTCCCTTGTTAACCACAACCTCTCTGAAGGAGGGAGGGGAGCTCCCTCCTCAACCTCCGTCCATGGAGAAGATGTGCGCAGACACACTCGACCCTGTTCTTCTGATCGTTTGCTCTTCCCGCTCTCCGCCGCCCTCTATCACCTTCGTAGCCTACTACCATATTTGAATTGAATTTACGATTTACATTAGAATTATTAAAAGATTTTGTGTAACTAAATTTAAATCTATTTTTTTTAAATATTTAAATATCTTATTTTCTTTTCATATATATATTTATAGATATAAAAATAAATTTGTTTCAAAGGGTTGTACAACAACCATCTTAATTATTTTTTTGTTTTTTAATCTATCTTAAGTTATGAATTAGAAATGTAATCACAAACACCTAGTGTAATCACAAAGTACAACATATATGTTCAGATCTTGCTCCCATTTTTATATTTTATTATTAAATAGAATCTCATAATAATTAAATAACTAGAGAAATGTGTGAAAATGATATTCGATACATGGTTTGTGAACACTATTTTATTTAGAGAGGAAATAAGCTTATGAAGAGAGAGAATAAATATGACTTTGATTTATAGGTATAAATTATAATTTAGATAGTAAAAATACTAAAAAAATTAATAATAATTTTTAAAATATATTTAAAATGATAATATTAAATCTGGTAGTTTAGAAATGTTATTAAAGAAGATATAAAACAATAAAAATAGATTTTTCAAGTTAAATACTAGATTTTCTAATGTAACACTAGTGTTCTTCTTCATATTTTCTTGTTTTTATTTTAAATTCTCTTTTTTTGTAGTGATGTTTTCATTTTTTGCACATTTAAATAAGAGAATCGATATTTTGAATTTTCAATATACTACATATTTAAATATCGTTAATTAATTTTTCAATCCACGTGAAATAATTGTCTTTAAAAAACAATATTTATTAACAATTGACATGAAAATAACTATTTTTAACATAAATATAACTAAAAAACTACACGCTTTGATAATTTTTTTGCTAGAAATAACATGTCAAAATCACAATTTTTATAAGAAATTTTTAACTAAAATGGATAAATAATAGTCTTTTTTAATGAGTTTCATGTGAAAAAATAATAATAATCACTTTTTTTTTCAAAAAATAATGATTAACTTAAAAATTAATACAAAAATCACATAATACAAATATTGAACACATAACAACCTTAATTGAGTGTATATTCTTCTCATTAAATGTCAAAGTCAAAACATTACAAGTATAACTAATTAGTAGTTACAAAAAATGAGCTTGATTTCCAAGGTTTACTTAAATTTAATCAACAATGTCACGTAATCCAAACTCTTCGTCCTCTAAAGTTTCATCATTGTCTTCTTCCACAATATTTTCTGCTTCATTTTGCTTATTTTCCTCTTCTAATGCATCTTTGATGTCTGCAAATCTCTCAATGTATGCCTTTTCAATCATTCCGTGTAATGGTGGTTGGGGTTCCTTTGCCTTTTGTGCCACACATGATTCACTAAAGTCCCATTTCTTCATCCCAAATTCTTGCATTGCATATGAAAGAAATTGAAGAGCATTAATCCTTTGCTGAATGAAATTGCACTACATTGGATCTTTTTCAATTGCGATACAATTTCTTCCATTTTGAAGTGAACATGCTAGTGTTGTACCTAATTATCAAGCACAAAAGAAATAATGAAGTAAATTAGTACAATGACATATTTATTAAGAAATAACATATTGAAATTCAATTCCATATAATAAATCTTACCTGAGCTAGAAAATAAATCCAAAACCCAATCTCCTTCATTTAAACATATGTCTATAAGATAATTAATCAATAATTGTGGGATTTTATAAATGTTAACTATCTCTTGTTTTGCTTCTTTGTATTCATATGTTAGCTTTCTCACAATGGCATCATAAGCCAGTATTTGGCTATGACTCTTTCCATCTACCTGATTAAAAATCATAGACATATAGCTATCATCTTTTGCTCAACTATCAATATGGATGAACTCACAATCATTTATAAATAATTGATCTTCACGGTCAAGAAGATTTGACTTTTGCCTATAACATGAAATAGTACAAGTTCAATTAACTTGTACATAAATGAATTTTTCAACATTAATCAAATATACATTTTAAACGTCTTACCATGTAAGCTACATCCTTGAATTTGTTTTCCCCTTGAAGCTTGACAATAACATTGCCAATTGTGTGTGTGAATGAAATGTCACAAATCTCCATAATGGTGATGACGTGACTTCTAGAAATCCCGCAACCACTTTACTAAGAGCTTGATAAGTATAAGGGTCACTATCATAGTCAATGTTTGGAATATTGAAACCATGGATAGTACCTGCAATAACAAGGGCATAATCCCTTTTAGTTATGAGTTTAGCATTGTCTTCACAGTCGCCTTGCATTACTTGATATTGAATAGTGTTTAGCCCATCCCAAATGAAATGAGTAAGAGTTGGATCAAGTTCAACATTCTTATTATGTTCCTTCTTTAGTCTTTCCATCTTTATTTTTTCAATGAAAGTTCTGAAACTATCTGGTGCTCCATTATCATCCTTCTTCATATTTTATAAAATAAACAAATATATGTGTAAGTTATAAATTTAAAATAGTACACAGAAGAACAAAAATGAATGTATAAATCAACACACCTTTTCAAATGCAAGATAAAAAACTTTTAATGTTGATGTAGAACTTGAATCTGGATAGTTGCGTACAAAATCATCCCAACTATCTTCATTCAACAATTTAACCATTTGTTCTTGAATTTTCATGTAAACTTTGTCACTGCATAGATAAATTAAAAAAAGTTAATATAATGATATGTATAACAAATACTACCAAGAACAATATGTTATATTTAAAAGAAAGTTATAATTTAGAAATAAAAAAATAAAAATAAAAAAATTAATTCAACAAACTTACATTTGAAATTCCTTAGACATTTCCTCCAATGATAATTCCCCTGACCTCACACGAGATAATATTGTTTTGATAATTTTTTCATCCTTCACTCCTTGCAATGCTCTCAAAGGTGTGATAGTCATATCTTCTGGAAGTTGCTTCATTTCAGGACCTAATTTACTATTGCTATATATCAATGGTTTAGACTTTTTGACCTTCTGGTTTTTATTGCCAATATTTTCCTACATGCTAAAAATATCATTAATCAACTCCCATATCTCTCCAGTTCTAAATGCCAACGGGAAAATGTTATCAACACCTCCAAATAAATCACTAAATTTCTCGCCTTTGCCACTTTTTGAATTCGTTTTCTCTTCAATTGGATAGCTTATTTCCATACAGCATTCCTTTTGGAAACTACAGTAACAGTTATCCTATCCCCACCACATTTTTCTTCAAATTCACTATGAATAAATGTAACCCTTCGGGAAAACGTCATAGACATCCTATATTCATTATCCAAATTATGATCCCATGCCACTAACTTTGCTTCTGTATGTGATAAACCAACATAAATGATACATTTCATTGTTTCAAAACGTGGGTTATTGAGATATTCCTCTATCAATTGTCTTTGAGCTTCTACAAAATGGTTCCCCCCAAGCACATATTAATTGTATTCAAAAAAATTTGACTTATCAAATCTTCTTTGCTGTGAACTTGAACTAGATCAACAAAAAGCACATAACTAACCACATGAGCATATGGATTTTACCTCATCAATGTCTTCAAGTTGTGAACATGCAGATGATGTGGCTTTCTAACTTGATATTGAAATTTTCCTTCACTTGCCTTATAGATTTCTCTGACATTAAGTTGATATGTACAACCACCCTCAATTAAGATTCTCTTTGTCAAATTCTGTCGAATGGTGTTTTCTTTTGTTTTGATAATGCCATCCTCTAAATCAGCTCCTGGTGTAATGATTTCTCTGCTTTCTTTTGAATTTTTTCTAGGTTCTTGACTGTTGGTAATGACTACTTCAAAATCTTCAACTTTATGTTTCTTGTTCATAACATTGTCATCATTAACTATAACAGATTTATTCTTGGGCATTGTTACTCTTGGCCTTTTACGACTCTTCTCCGTTTCAATGTCATCTTCAGTAATGACAACATATTCTTCACTATCAGTTTCAACTTCATCATCTTCAAAGGTAACTTGTCTACCCTTGCTAGATTTATCCACCAGAGGCCTTCGTTTCTAATCCCTTGTATGTAGTTTTGTAGCATCATCAAGTACTACATTTTGCTTGTTTGCAATATGATCTTCTGACACTGAGTAGAAACTGCTGAAAACTTTCATAATATCATGCTCTATGAAATGAATGCCTCTCAACCTAATTGAGCAACTTTCAACAAAATTTTGTCAAACAAAATATCATATATCAATAAAAACAAAGTTAAAAAGATATAGTGAGATAGTTACAAGAACACAAAACACAAATATAAATAACAATACTTACGATATTTTGTTTCATCTCATTTACGATTTGTTTACACAACTTTGTAGATACCTCTCTCATGTCATACAATGAATATGATAACTGGTATTTAATCCTTTCATGTGACTTGGGCGGTTTTGTAAGTATGTAAACAACTTCATTGTCCGGTACCGAACACATGTCTATCACTCTTCCCATCACGTCATAAATTCCATTATCATTCAATATAACAATATATAGATATATATTCACATTTTAGCTTTCTCTTTCTTTCACATATCAAATTCTTGTTGGCAGTTTCACTTCTTTTGATTTCTTCTAGTATGAAATCATCTTCTTATCATTTGAGGCACTTGAAAGATTTGTAGCCATCAGCTCGGGTGGAGTTCATTCACCAATGTTTTTTAAAGACCCACCTTTAAGATTCTTTGGTCCAGAAAGATTCACAGAAATCTTCTTTGATGCCATTTTCCTGAAGAAAAAAAACACATAAATCAGTAAATGACGAAAACATATTAACATAAATTAATAATGAAAACGATAAATAATAATTAATTTTATAAATCATAACAATTTCGAAAAAAATAAAATTTGAAAATACATCGCCTGTCGTCGCACCGTGAGAATTGATCGGCCAACCGAGCCAACCATTAGGTCTGGACCCCTAGCCCACCATAGCGATGCAACCACTTTCCTCCGCCCAACCCCCCCCCCCCCCCCGCACCACCCCAGTGGCCCACCCTCCCATAGGGTGGCTGGGCAATCTTCGGCCACCCTGCAAGTAGGCAAGCTTCCTGGGTGGCATGTGCGGAGGCTACGATAGACCCCCCCCCCCCAATGCCACCCCGGCGACTTTCCCACCCAAGGGGTAGCAAGGTGATTCCGAGAATTGCCCTACAACCTTGTAGGCGGCACAGACCGTCGGTACTTATCACCCCTAATCTACAAGCCCGTTTGGCCATTGTGAGATTTATCGGGCCCACCATGCTCATAGCTGATGTAGTGCATAAATTTACACAGCAAAAAGTTTTAATTGAAAAACAAAAATTCTACTTCTTTAAACTTATTTAATATTAAAATTTGCAAGGAAAAAAATTAACTAACCATTAAATTGCGATAATTATCTGTTGAATATGTTGTTGGTAGCAATGTAGTTGCTCCATAAATTTGCTCCAAGTCTTTCAGCAAACCTCAAAAAACCTTGATGTGAAATGAGTAATAGTGATAATGGAATTTATTATATAGGTTAAATTATGGAGATTTTTTACCGTACAGTTAATGTGGGATTAATTTGTTTTAAAAAAATTAACATGTTAATTTTTTTATGGCGATATAAGAAACTATGATAACGTGAATACTATGGAATCATTCTACAGTGGGGTGAATGCAAGATTAATTTGTTTTAGAATTTGTTATAAATAAATAAATATATATATATATATATATATATATATATATATATATATATAATTGTTTGGTAAATATTATATACTTTAACTATTATATATATATATATATATATATATATATATATATATATAATTGTTTGGTAAATATTATATACTTTAACTATTAAAATAATTTACGAAAAAGTTGTAGTTTACAACTCTAACTTTAAAGATTTATTTCATAAAAAAAATTAGTTTACATCTTTCAATAAATTGTAGAACAAAATAATGAAGGGAAATAAATCTAACAAAATTTTTGGAGGGAAATATTTTGGCAAAACGTTTTGAAGGGAAAAATTCATTCTCTGAGCTATATAATATTTTTAGGAGACTCTGCATTTATATCATTCAACCTCTTCTATTTCAAAGAGATGGATTCTCCTGATAGTGAAGTTTCTCTTTCTACAGCATCAACATCTTAATCGCGTAACAACTCTATTCATATTGATGAATATAACGGAAATTCTTCCACTATGAATGAAAATTCAATTCTTCTACTTAGTCCTAATTCTAAAGGACTATGAGAACAACAATGATGAAGAGCATGATGATGAAGTTGAAAAGAATGGAGTGTCACGGTGTCCACTTACTCCTAATTCTAAGGACTATAAGAGCAGTAGTTATGAAGAGTGTGATGACGAATTTCAAAACAATGGAATGTCATGGTGTCCACTTAGTCCTAATTCTAAGGACTATGAGAGCAGCAGTGATGAAGAGCATGATGATGAAGTTAAAAAGAATGAAGTGTCATAGTGTCCACTTAATCCTAATTCTAAGGACTATGAGAGTAGCAATGATGAAGAGCGTGATGAAAAATTTCAAAACAATGGAGTGTCACGGTGTCCACTTAGTCCTAAGAACTATGAGAGCAGTAGTGATGAAGAACATGATGATGAAGTTCAAAAGAATGGAGTTTCATGGTATGTCCTAATTCTAAGGACTATGAGAGCAGCAATGATGAAGAGCGTGATGATGAATTTCAAAATAATGGAGTGTCACAGTGTCCTCTTAGTCCTAATTCTAAGAACTATGAGAGCAGTAGTGATGAAGAGCGTGATGAAAAATTTCAAAGGAATGGAGTGTCATGGTGTCCTCTTAATCCTAATCCAATGGACTATGACACCAGCAGTGCTAAAGAGCATGATGACAAATTTCAAAAGAATAGAGTGTCACAGTGTCCACTTAGTCCTAATTCTAAGGACTATGAGAGCAGCAGTGTTGAAGAGTGTGATGATGAATTTCAAAAGAATGGAGTGTCACGATGTCCTCTTATTCCTAATTCTAAGAAATATGATTGCAACAGTGATGAAGAGCATGCTGATGAATTTCAAAAGAATGGAGTGTCACAGTGTTCTCTTAGTCCTAATTCTAAGGAATATGAGAGCAGTAGTGATAAAGGACAGGATGATGCACCTAGTCCTAATTCTAATGACTATAAAGGTAGCAGTGACAAAGGACAAGTGTAATATCCTTCCCCTTAATAATAAATAATAAATAATAAGAATAATAAATAATAAGAATAATAAATAATAAATAATAATAAATAATTAATAATAAAAATAATTAATAATTAATAATAGAAATAATAAATAATAATAAATAAATCACTTAATAATAAATAATAAAAATAATAAATCATAAATTTTAAATAATAAATGATATTAAAAATATATACAGAGAAAATAAATAAAAATAATAAAAATAAAAATAGTAATAACCATACTAAAACTCTAAATAAGAATAAATAGAAATAAAACAAGAAAACTATCCAAAAGAAGGAAATAAAACAAGAAAAGGCTAAAAATCAAAAGAAAAGTAAAGAAATAAAACAAGAAAGCTAAAAATCAAAAGAAAGTTGCACGTAGACACATGGAGTGTGTGCATGTGGTTCCCCTTCCAATGGTGTTCTATTTAATAGATGGTGAGGAAGATGAGAGGCATTCTTGCATTCCATCATTCTGAGATTCTATCTTGCATTCTCTTGGGAGAATGGAGTTCTAAGACTTAGGAGTCATTGGGAGTAGTACGTTGATTGAGAGCTCGGGGGTGGCTAGTTGTAGCAAATCCTTGCACAATTTAGCCTACGGTTGGGTGGAGAGTCGTCCCCAAAACCTTGTTGTCATCTGGCAGACGTTGATCACAAATAATATAGGTATGTACTTATTTGTTGATTCTGATTTTAATTAGGAAATTAATTTTATATTTATTTTGGACTGTTACATATGGTATCAGAGCTTTGGCTCAACCCTTAGGGCCTATGGGCATCTTAGAAAAAAAAAATTCTTTGTTGGAATTTTTAACTTGACTTGTTTTGAAGTTACAGGATGGTTACTTCCAGGAGGCCGCATATTTTTTCTACAAACCCTCGCTATACACGTAAATTTTTTATTCAGTGCATACTTACTGCATAGTTATATTTTGATGGTGTTCATTTTTAAAGTCATTCCTATGATTAATCTCCACAGCTAATCTTATCATGTACATATTTTCATATCCGGGCTCCTTCTTGTTGTCCCCTGCATCTTTACTGGTTGTTTATTCCAATTTTCTTAATCCAGAGACCACCTAATTATTTATAATCAAATTTCTTGGGAATTGTTGGGGATTCTCAAGTAGAGCCCATGGAGGCATGGAAAGCTTTGTAATTGTACACAATGTGGGGTTTTAAAAGATAAATTTTTTATTTTACCTTAATTAAATTAATCCATATTTTTTTAATGAAGTGAAATAATTTAATTTAAATAGAAAAAAAAAAAGAATGCATGCAAGTAGTAGTTGTCCATAACCCCATATTTTCTCTATTCTTGTAAAGCCCCTCTTTCCTTGATTATTAAAACCCTTGTGTGATAACCCATAAATTATTCCTTTTACCTTAGGGAGTTTCCTCCTAATATATTATGTGAATTTTAATGAAAACGAATTTACAATACTCGATTCTCTTCCGTGAAAGAATGAAATGCAATAAGATTTATTTAATGGTAAGTTTCAGTACTGTCAATAAATTTTTTTTGGGTGCCTCCACGAAGAGGGAACGGAGTTATGGATTATTAAATTTTGGTTCCTTCGAAAGATAGTCAAATAATTTAATTTTCAAGTTTTCTATCCTTATGTGATCCACCCCTCAATTGATGCAATTGTGAAGGAAGTTAAATTTCGAGAAAGCTCATGTTGCTTTAAATTGTTACTTCAAATATAGTTTCATGTGCCCACCATGGCCTAGTTCACTCATGGTTAAAATCAATACAATCAGTCTACTTAGCAGTTTTGGTTATCAAGATTTGTCATAAACGACGAAGTCTATTTTTCTTTACTATTTAATAACTCAAGTTGTTGCTGAGTTAACTTGATTGTCCAGCTGTCGTCGAGTCAGATTATTTTGACTTTACCGAACCCAAATAAAGTGAATTTTGACTATTATTTTGTTGAAGCTATTTTGGTATTAAATTTTGGGAGTTACTCAACGTTTTCAGTTATTATGCCCCATATTTTTAATCTTCAAAGTGGGATTATTAGTTTTACTAATCATGATGCGGAAATGTGTTATTCCTCTTTTCGTTCCTTGCCAGTAGAATATATGCTGGAAATTCATTTTCTTAAAGTTCATATTAGTCCTTGTATTTTCTCTCATTAATATTTTCAGGAGGGGTATTTAAACGTTCATTTGAAAATTCTCTTTTACTATTTAAGGGATTATTCCTTTGTAATCTCATAATAAAAATACATTTTCTTGAGTGAGTTTCAGATTTATTTCTATTGTATCCCATCTCCTTATTTAAAAGGGAGGATTTCTTGTGGAAGTGACTAACTCTTTAATTTAATTTTCATTTCATTGTATTTATATCTAATTTATTGGATTGCTTCACTTGGTCATTAATAAGTCTAGACTTCGTTGCTAATTGTTTGATCTCATCGGCTATTTGGTCTAAATTACATTGAGTAATTTGTCTTTATCTTGTTTCCTTTACTTGATTTATTGATTAATCCTTACATGCTTCATTGAATCATTGTTGTAAGCTAATAATATTATCATAAATCTTGATTACAAGTGAATTGGCATTTCTTTTTTAAAGCATCTTGTTTTGAGAGATGAGGGTTTGACATTGTGAGAACCTGGTGACAATTGAGAGAGAACTCTGTGTGAGCTAACACAAAGCCAGATTATCTTCCACCGCTTTATTGGCAAGGAGGTCCGCTAATATATTTGCATTCCTTCTGATATGAACGAAAACAATTTCTCGCCCTTCTACAATGATTGCTGCTAGTTGTTAAACACCGTGGTCCAAGCGCCAACAACTTTTGCATTTGTGAGTTGGAGAGCCACCAAGTATGCAATTGGCTATTTGAGTGGGTGGAGATTATGTGATCGGGCTATGATGAGGAAATGGTACTATTGATCTTATTGTGTGTGCATATTTCTTGACATTGTTGTCAAAAGGAACAATGGAATTTGCAGGAACACGCATATCCATGGCCGCAAGCTTACAATCTTATGTATTATGCAGGCAATTTATGTCTTATCTGAGCAATTAATATGGCTAAATGTATTGTAATTAAGGTATTCGATATGGTGTTTCCTTCGCAGGTGCGCTTGCAGGCAGGCCATATAATTAATAAAATGATTTTAATTCCGTGTTGGGGAGGAATAACCTTCCCAATCATCCGATCCGGTTCTGGGTCAGGTGACAGTGTCTCTTCTTATTATGGTGTGGAATATTTCTTTGATGGTTTTATTTCTTAAATTTTTTGAGAGTAATTATTTAATAGCCATAAAAATCTCAAGATACATTCAATAAATTTGTTTAACGATTTATTTTTTTAAAAGTAGTCCATTTAGTTCTTCTAACATAAGTTATGATTGCTCAAACAGATAATTAAATATTTCACTCTACAACTCAAAATTTCGATCCTTAAAAATCATGAATCTGTGGAATTAATATTGGTGTGACATATAATGATGAATAAATTTCTTTTAAGATCAAAGTACCTTCTTAGCACAATAATGCCACCAATATTCTTAAGCTTTAGTCATTCGAATTTGGATTATACATTGAGACAATTCTCTAAGATTTATTCTGAAATCATTATGACCTTCTAAATCATGTTTTCCATGGCTTTATTTTAGAAATTTGTGATTGTTGATAATTCATGGTAATTTACGGTTTAAGTGTTGTGATTATTGATAATTTATGATAAAATATATCTTATTAAATTCATAAACTCTGATAATAACTTTTTAACTTTGTTATTTTTAGAGTCTAATATACTTGTTAAACTAGCTACAACCAACTTATTTCTCTAAAATCATTACAAAAGTAGGATATTAAATTATGGAAGTGAGACCTAAAATTCTAGGGGTACCACCATTCATTTTGGAAGATCAACTAAAAATGTTTGGCTGGTATAAGTTTGGTGCACTCATTAGTTCCTCATTGGTTTTCCCATGCATCATTATAGACAGCAGATTCTTTGGTTCTCTACTCTCATTAGAATCTCATTACATGGTAAAACCACTATCTCATTTTCTTGAGTTGTTTGTGCTTGCATTCTCTTATCATTTTCTAAACACTATTTCATAAAAAGAAAAGTGCTACAACGATTCTCTCCATTACAACCACATAAAAATGTGAAATTATAAATGAGTCACCTAATTAAAGGTATATAGTTTTGTTATGACTCATTGATTCATTGGAAAAAATCTTGTAATCTTGGATGGTGATAATCTACTCATAATTAACGATGTCTAATTGTTGGCATGATTTTTGTAACAAATCTCTAATGCTGGTGTAACCACTCACCACTAGTTCATTTTACAACATAGTTTTTGAAGTATTTGGATAATTGAAGTTAAAATTTGTCACCAATTAAAGTGCTCTAAAATAGTGAAATCTGTTCCAATTGACAATGGATAAACTCTGATATCTTATTACCTTTAGATGATCATTGATCACTAGCATCTGTTCATTATTTCGTTGTTCAATTTGATCTAAAAACACAGAGATAACATTCCTTGAATGTTGATCATACTATTCACTAATTATTTGGGTTGGATTGTTTTTTTCATTGTCCTTTAGCAATAGCAGTTGCTTGGCATTTCTCTGGTCTATTATTGCAAGAACACAAATCTCTCAATATGATCTTCTAATAAATTTAATTTTACACTTCCATTGCCATTCAGATTACATGTATCTTCTCATTTATTACTATATTCTCAATGGCAAATCGTACAGACTTGGATTTCAGTTCAGATGTTAAGTATAATGTTACAAGAGGTTTCATGATTCAAGTTTAATTACATATAGTGGATAAAGATGTCGAAAGAGAAATGGAAAGGAGAAACTTTCTAATGATAGTTCATGTGATTATGGCCAACTTGGATCGTAGAGAAGAAGTATCACAACAGGGGTAAGAAATCAATAAGAAGAAACAACCGATTTTAGAACATAATGGAAGAGTTGGTATAAACATGACTTGGTACTCTCAAGGTATCACTATAAGGTCTATCTAAGGATGATGCACATAAAGAAGAAAATATTGGCAATCAACTAATGAACTTGAAAAATCAGGGTAATAATGAAGGTCATTTTAAGGAACCTGTAAGGTAAGATAAATAGAATGATTGGAGAAGATAAGTTGTGTGCATAACAACAATGGGAGAGCCACGTTGTAAAGTTTTTCATAGGTGACTAACTATATGAATGAATTATGGATAACAAGACGTATGATAAGGAGATTTTATTATGTTGATGTCTTAAAACAGGAAAAGATAAGTGGATTACACTTGGTAGCTATCTTAATGAATTTATTTATCAGGTCTTACCCAAGTTGGAAATAGTTACAAAATTTCCAAGGTATATCAGTGCTATAGGAGAAGAGGAAAAACCACAATGATTGGAGGTGAGAAATTCAAGTCAATTTAATAAAATAGAATGAAGTGAAGAAACTTCCATTTTGAAGCCAATAGACATGGAATAGTAGGAAATCAAGACAGGGAGAAAAAGGAAAGTATATCTATGAATATCGGATAGGAGAAAATGAAGGCATGTTCTATCAAGAAGAAAGTTCTTTTAAAGGTATTAATGAGTAGAGCTAGAAACACCATAGGTAATGGTCATAATGATGATCTACATATTTTAAAAATGTGAAGGTGTGAAGTTGCATGATGACCAAATGATAATAAACAAGGAAGATATAGGAAGGAATGCTGCTAGAAATTTTAGACGGATACCTTGAGAAGGATTGTGTACATAGTGACAAAAAAATTGAAAGTCAATTAATAGAGATTGTACTTGACTCATTGTTTCATGAGTAGGACTTTCCATAATGTTAAAAGAGGTCGTTTCCACATTTAAGTTTTTCATGGACAATGATGGTAGTAGTGTTTCCAACTGTTTCAAAATCTAAAATAATGATACTATTTAATAAGAAAGAGTCTTTTGCCCAACTTGATGAAACTGAATTTATGAGAAAGCAATCAAGTGGTATTGAGATACGAACTTTACGAACTTTACGAGATCAGAAAATATTTCTGTGGATGAAGTGATGATTGTTAAATAAGTCAACATGGATTAAAAAATCCTTATAAGTAAATTAACCATGATATAAAATTAAATCATGATGAAAAAATGTTTATATGCAATTGCATATAGCGGTATTGGAATCAGTAAGCCAAAGGGTAAATGGATGTAAAATCAAAGGATTTTAATTTTGAGATAGATGATTTAAATAATGATTCTATCACTAGGAAGAATATATGACGAGAGATTAAGACTCAATATGATGAGGCTCATGTGAAATTTAATGATGTACTTAGATGATTATACCATTGGTGTAAATAATCAACTACCTAGTAGAAAGAAGTCGAACTAATTATTGAAAAGTAATTGACAACTTGAAGAAAACATATTGATGATGTTTCATGCTATCATGGTAGGAAGATAATGATGTACATATGGTTCTTATAGTGATAAGGTATCCATATGATAGTAGCGATATGTAGAGGTATTATGATGTTATGTCAAGATATATTGACATATTCATTTACTAAGCGATGAAAGGTATTTAATGTCAATACTCATGATGGATATGATATGCACAACGTGGCATAGGAATTATGATGCTATAATATGAGGATTATTGAAATGTGGTTCATTTATGAGATGTCATGATATGTCTTTAATATAATTATGTTGATGATATAACTGAAGCATGTGATAGTTTCGTACAAATCTATGACATGCGTGAGCATGCAATTCCTTATTATTCATAATGTTGCAATTAACAAAGATGAACATTCTTATGATGACATGCAAGAGTTGGCATGTGGATTATTTCCTATGATACTATGATGTTATGGTTAATGCATGAGATGCACATGATTCACAGGACTCCACAAATGGGCCGAGAGGGCCAGTTTATTTGATGATCTCGTGCGAGCCCATATGCACGAGGGAGAATAAGTAACACCATATGGGCTGGGGACAAAACTCAATCAACACTACATATGCCAGTGGTTCCTTTGTCTTGTGTATAGCTCTTGATGGATAGCTCTAGAAGAGCTATGGGACCATCTTGAGGAGGCCAAGTGCCTGATGTTCTAGGCTAGGTGCCTGTTATTGGATTGGGATGCCAAAGTCTGGAAGGGATGTAAAGGAATTTGATGCCTAAGGCTGTGCACCTTCGTAGTTGTGGAGGGAGTGGGCCAGCGTTGCGAGATGCCCGGGGTCATTGAGTACCGGACCGGATTCCTATCTTGGGGCAGATGAGGTTTGAGTCAGGCGCGAGCCTTGGGGCCAGCCTTGGACTAGGATACAGACCGGGTCAGGCTTAGCCTGGTGCCGAAAGTGGGAAAAAGGACAGAGATTCCTTGAGATTTCCCGGGGTGTTGGGGACTTTTGATGCCTGTTGGTTATACTAGTTCAGCAGAGGGTGTTGGCAACAGGAAGTAAATCAAATAATAAATAATACATAATTCAACATAACTTCGGAACGAAGTTCCTTAAAGGGGGAGAGTATGTAATATCCCTCCCCTTAATAATAAATAATAAATAATAAGAATAATAAATAATAAATAATAAAAATAATAAATCATAAATGTTAAATAATAAATGATATTAAAAATATATACAAAGAAAATAAATAAAAATAATAAAAATAAAAATAGTAATAACCATACTAAAACTCTAAATAAGAATAAATAGAAATAAAACAAGAAAACTATCAAAAAAAAGGAAATAAAACAAGAAAAAGCTAAAAATCAAAAGAAAAGTAAAGAAATAAAACAAGAAAGCTAAAAATCAAAAGAAAGTTGCATGTAGACACATGGAGTGTGTGCATGTGGTTCCCCTTCCAATGGTGTTCTATTTAATAGATGGTGAGGAAGATGAGAGGCATTCTTGCATTCCATCATTCCGAGATTCTATCTTGCATTCTCTTGGGAGAATGGAGTTCTAAAACTTAGGAGTCACTGGCAGTAGTACGTTGATTGAGGGCTCGAGGGTGGCCAGTTGTAGCAAATTCTTGCACAATTGAGCCTACGGTTGGGTGGAGAGTCGTCCCCAAAACCTTGTTGTCATCTGGTAGACATTGATCACAGATAATATAGGTATGTACTTATTTGTTGATTCTGATTTTAATTAGGAAATTAATTTTATATTTATTTTGGACTGTTACATATATGTAATATCCCTCCCCTTAATAATAAATAATAAATAATAAAAATAATAAATAATAAATAATAAATAATAATAAATAATAAATAATAAAAATAATTAACAATTAATAATTAATAATAGAAATAATAAATAATAATAAATAAATCACTTAATAATAAATAATAAAAATATTAAATCATAAATGTTAAATGTTAAATAATAAATGATATTAAAAATATATACAAAGAAAATAAATAAAAATAATAAAAATAAAAATAGTAATAACCATACTAAAACTCTAAATAAGAATAAATAGAAATAAAACAAGAAAACTATCAAAAAGAAGGAAATAAAACAAGAAAAAGCTAAAAATCAAAAGAAAAGTAAAGAAATAAAACAAGAAAGCTAAAAATCAAAAGAAAGTTGCATGTCGACACATGGAGTGTGTGCATGTGGTTTCCCTTCCAATGTTGTTCTATTTAACAGATGGTGAGGAAGATGAGAGGCATTCTTGCATTCCATCATTCCGAGATTGTATCTTGCATTCTCTTGGGAGAATGGAGTTCTAAGACTTAGGAGTCACTGGGAATAGTATGTTGATTGAGGGCTCGGGGGTGGCTAGTTGTAGCAAATCCTTGCACAATTGAGCCTACGGTAGGGTGGAGAGTTGTCCCCAAAACCTTTTTGTCATCTGGCAGACATTGATCACAGATAATATAGGTATGTACTTATTTGTTGATTCTGATTTTAATTAGGAAATTAATTTTATATTTATTTTGGACTGTTACAACAAGATGTAGCACTTTTAGTAAGTAAACAGTCACATTTTCGACGTAGTCCTAATTCTATGGACTATGAGAGCAGCAGTGACAATGCACATGAGGAAGAATATCCAATAAACATGGAGTCAAATTTTCCATTTAGTCTGAATTCTGACGACTATGACAGTAGCACTAAAGAAAGGTAAGATGAAGAATATCCTCCAAGTCAGTGTTTGAAAAGCAGAGCTGATCATAACATAGATAACATTACTCTTAATGATGATGAAAATTCTTATACAGATGATGATGCAATGATGGAGATGTTGCCAAGAAATATTGTATCGAGGAGTAGGAGCAGACCCTTTCGTATCAATGCAAGATGTTCTAGTAATGCAAGGGGTAGAGCAGAGTATCTGACGAGAAGAATTTCTATCAGCGCTCTCATTTCAGGTGAATGTTGTAAAAAAGGTTGCTTGAAACATATGGATTTCAAATTTGCATTAGAGAGCAGGAAGAGATATTTGCCAATGAATAAAAGCATGCAAAATTCTAATTTAGTTGGGTGCATGCTATCTACATTGTCAGGTTATGATTATCATATTGGGTCTTTATTTATTTGTTGAAAGGATTTCAAAATGTTTCATTCTAGTGGGATTTTTCGTCTCTTGAGAATTCAAGAAAATTTGGAAAAGGATACCAAATTTTATTCAAAAGTACATCATAAAAGACAGTTTGGGCCATTATCAAATACTGCAATGTCATGGATCAAAGATTTCTTTTCAAATCATGGAGAGTGTATGCCAATAGAGAGACAATACATATTACAGATAATTTTTCAAGACGAGAAATCTACAACTTATACAAAGAATATGCCGAAGGTGCTGAGGGACATGGTCGGTTTATTACATATCAATATTTTTTTAAGGTATGGAAGAAAGAATTCAACAATGTTTGTATTCCTAAGAAAACAAGGATGGGGATTTGTAGTACATGTGCTTCTCTTAAATCAAAAGGGGACAAATGTACTATCAGATTCAATTTTCAAAGAACTTCAGGAGCATCGTGAACAACAAACAAGTGAAAGGAAAAAGTTGTACAAGCATTAAAGGAAGAGTTATGATAATCTGAATAAATATTTTGGTTTGATAATTGATGGTATGGACCAGAAGAAAACACTTTTAACACATTTTGTTTGCACACCCAAAAATTTACAAGAGGAAAATTTTATTTTGTATCACTTTGTCAATTGTATGGTTTTAAATGGAAAAATGTTGCCAAGGGTGTACTTCACAGCTCCAAATATTTATAATGATGCAAATAAGACCATAACCATAATTCATGATGTGCTTTCTCATTAGTCTGGTAATCTTCCTGAAGTTTTGTATCTACAATTGGACAACACTTGCCGTGAAAACAAAAATTAGGTTGTTTTTGGATATCTAAACATGCTTGTTGAATTGAGAATTTTTCAAAAGGTAAAGGTTGGTTTCCTTCTTGTTGGGCACACTTAGACCATATTGATCAGATGTTCAGTCATTATTTAGTCACATTGAGGAGGAAGGAAGTTGGGAGCTTGCCATCATTAATTGAATGTATTAAGAAATCATACATGCCAGAGCCTACTTTTGATTTGTTGGAAGAAACTGTTGACATGCAAAGGTTTATTTTGGAATTGCATGGTGAGGGGAAATGCATTGAACAACTTAATGAAATTAGCTTCCAACATCAATTTCATATCAAAAAAATTGATGGGAAAACACTAATATGGGACAAGAAGTATTCAACTACTTTCGAATGGGCATCGTCATCAGGTTTGGGATTTTTGAAGTTCATTCCAGGTCATCCAATATTTGCAACAAAAATATTGTTATCACAATGAGTTGGTGAAGTTCATATTGCATGCAGACAAAATAGATATATAAATTATTTTCATTGCGTAGAAGAAATTAAAAAATGTATTAGATATACATATGAGTACTTTGACATTGTTGATTCAGTTTGGTGGGAGTCATTTCTCAATAATCAAAGTGATATCATTTCAACAACAACAAATGAATATATACCTTTGAAAAATCGATTTATTTGGCCACAAAATGTGTCGAATGAACATCAGGAAATAAAAATTGTTGAACATCAACAATCTCAACGTATTATTAATTCTTCATAGGCAGAGGAACGAGAGATGTATATTGGTTCCAAAAGATCTCATGCACAACGTGAAGCCATGGAAGACTTTTACAGGGGTTCATTACAGGATATTAAGGATGGTTACATGATCGCAATGCTAGCAAATTGAGATCCCAATGGTTATCCATCCTGGGTTGCTAAAGCTATAAAGGTATTTATAGAAAATGAGGATGTTATAGGTGTTGATGTACATTGGTATGCAACAAATACACACCCATTGAATGGTGTGTATAACCCAGAGATGGTAGTTGACAAAAAAATGGCAGAAAGGGAAAAAGAAAGGGTACAAATATGAATCACCACCGCACAGACATATTAAAATTGGAGGATGTTGACATACTTGTTTATAACTTTAATTCAACAAAGAGAGGAACTCTTCGCTTCAAGACAGTAGAGATTCTTAAAAAGTTGTTACCAGAAGGAATTGTGTTGATATGGGAGTCTACTGAAACCAGTCATAGATCTAGAAGAATTTTGAAACCTTAAATGGTGGGCATGCATGTGGACTCAAATGGGGCACTAGTTGATGAAAGAGAAGAATATTGAAAATATTCGTCAACATCTAGTCACTCATCCAAAGATGTGAATTCTAATGGTGTGCAAGAAACTATGAGTGATTTTGAATAATTGTATAAGATAGTTTATATAACTTATGTTTTCATTGTAGCTTGAGATAAAAAAAAAAAATTCCTTATGGTGTTAAATGAGAAGTTATGAGTCATTTTCATGTTGTTGCATAATATTTCTTAGTTATGATAATTTTTATCTTTTTTAATATCTACAATGCAACATTAAATTAGAGATATAATGTATTCTTCATTCAACATAGAAATAATGACATTTGAATTGATTTACTCATGTAATTTGTTCATAATGTGAGGGTTTTTTAATTTTATGGTTGAAAAAATTCCAATTTCTTTTGTATCTAGCACGTTATGGTTGAAGATATGTTGAATTTATACTTAGGAAAGAAAAATGTTATTCTACCAAAAAAATTAGCGTGTTTTTTTTCATTATAAACAACTTTTTTTGGCACATACAAATTCAGTTTTACTATCACTTTTTAAAAATTTTGAAAATTGACCCTAAAAAATCATCATTCTAGTATCATTACTTTTTCGTTTTCAAGGTGTTTTTTGCACGAAAATTTCGTTTTCACTGCCATTTTTAAGACATGTTCAAAATTGACCTTAAAAAGAAAACCATCGTTCCAGTATACACACTTTTGGTTTTTAGCACTGTTTTTGATGTTTTTTCAGGGTTTTTTGGCCAGAGTTCCCGTTTTGAGTTTATAGTTCCCGTTTCAAATTTTACATTGTTTTCTGCAAAATTAGTGTAGAAACATACTGCACCTTGACTTCCTTCCTTTGCTTATGAGTAGGAAAAGTCCAAGTCTGTGATTTTCCAATCAGCATAACCTCATCGCAGAAGGGAACAATAATTGTTTTATTGCCATTCAAGAAATCCTGCCCTAATATCATGTCAAAATCGTTCATCTCCTTCACCGTGAAGTCCAATTGACCTTGCCAGTCTTTAATCTGCACAGGCACTTCGTGTGCCAAACCCGCCACTTTAGCTCTTGAGTTCACTGCCTTGACTTCCACATTCGATGGGAAATGTTCATTCAAACTTCTCTTGCTAATCGTGTTGTCATGAAGTTATGTGTGGCCCTCTTGTCCAACAGTGCTTGGATGGTCTTGCCATGAACCACTAAGTCTACGAAACCCAGACTATGAATCCATTACTTCTCCATAACTTTAGACTGCATAATTTCATGCTTTCTGCAATCAGCTCTGATACCACTTGTCACACCCCCAATTCTTTTTTTGTAAATTGGCTTTCCTGCAGCATCAGGAAAACACTTAAATTTTTCATTCGTTAACATGTTTCCCGAACTACGGTTGCTACACTGCTTCGATTTACCTGAACGCCTTAGTTTACACCTTGAACGTTACCTTCATTCAGGCCTGCACGACTTGCTTTGTAGCCTCACTCGTTGCAACACTTCACTGTGTCAAACCTTCGTTTGGCAGGCCCTCGCTCCATGAGTTGCCCTGACCGCACCTCTGAATGATCCTTCAAACGTTGGGCCCCATCCCCTACCGTGACCTCACATGACATTTCAGCCGGCGCATGCCTGAATGCCCTACCACGACTTCAAAAGACTTCTTGCAACCGCGACCTCGCCCGGCAAGCGCACATGCCTGTGTCGCCCTACTTGTGACTCATCTCCATGTTTAACCTTATTCCTTCCCGTTGTGCGGGCTTATCTTCCAACCAACCCTTTTCTACCGCAGAGCTAGTATATGTGGAGCTCGCTTACTTGTTGTCTCCATTCTCCAACTGTCCGCCGAGTTCTTATATGCTTTATCCAATGTGTGGGGGCGTTTGGCCGACCCACCAAACTCATATAACTCGCGTCGATTTGCCAATGTAACATGTCAGCTTTCCCGTTTTGTTAAGTTGGCTCGTGGGTGGGGCACGCCCTCACCAGACTACTCACCCACTATAAGTTTGCTCGCCAACTCATCGTCCACACCTTGCTCCACCAACTCCTCGAGTCGCTCTTAGCTCATCGCCTGCATCCATGTCTCGCCCTCGCTCACTCGGTGGGCATGCCCATGCCGCCCGACCGTCACCACAACCTGCGAGCATTACACCACCCCATCTCTCTCTCTCTCTCTGTCTCTCTCTCTCTCCCCTTTTCCCTCCCTTGAATTTGATCCCATTGTATTGTGTTTAAAAAAGTATCTAAATTTAAAAAACTCATTTTGTTATAAAATATGAAACCTATATTTTGGATCAATGATGTCAAAAAAATACAATAATGAAAAACTTAAAAGAATCATGCACTATATTTCTTCTATTATTGTTAGTCACCTTGCTTTCTCTCATCACTTCCTTAGTTAAGATGTATTTATGGTGGTTCTTAATTATATTATTTAGATTATATAACTTTCACTTCATTATATACTAGCATAGATCCATCTTAAAGAAAGATCTAATATAAGCAGAGAGAGATCCAATTTCTTCACTTGCAAATTTTTTTTATGAGTTTGACATTATTTAAACGTTTTGTATAGTTATTTAATTTTTTTTTAGATATTTGGGTTGACACGAGCAAAATGCAAAATTTCAATGGAGAACACCCTTACACATCATACTAGGCTATAGAATGAGCCTCTCAGCTCAATAAAAATATTCTCCTTTTTAATTTTATTAAGCATCGATTTAATCTCTATGGGAATATTTTTAGTATTCTCATTATTAATTTTATTAAGACCTTGATTTAATTTCTATGGGAATATTTCTATTAGTGGTGAGGATAGATAGTTTGATATATATCAAAGGTAATTATAACCTTTTTGCTTATCGATTTAATTAAAAAATGCTATAAAAATTAATTAAAATAAAATATTTATAAGATATTTTGATTGTGAAATATGTTATCGTTATTGGGCATGTGGTATTGATAAGCCATGTTATTGTGACAAAGTCTATTTTCAATTTAATAATATCCATGCTAAAGTGGGGGCGAAAATCCACGGTTGAAAATCTTGTCATATTGCTATAAGATATTTTGATTGTAAAATAAGTTATGTTTTGTTCATATGGTTTTGATTATCCATGGTATTGGCCTACGGTATTGTAATAAATTCTATTCACAAGTTCATAATATCAATGGCAAAGCACGGGTGAATATATGTTTTTGTGCATGTGGTTTTGATTATCCATGGTATTGGCCCATGGTATTGTAATAAACTATATTTACAAGTTAATATTGGAGTTGTCTTTAGTGCGACCTTTTGGAGTTTCCAGTGCCGATAAATGTTGTTTACAAGTTAATATTGGAGTTGTCTTTAGTGTGACCTTTTAGAATTTGAGTGCCGAAATCCAGTGGAAAAATGGTAGAGAAATTCTATTGTGCAGGGGTTACCCCTCAAACTTGTGATTTCAATGAATTTGTGCAGAATTTTAGAGAAGTTAGATTGGAAAATTCACAGGAAAAGCTTCCAAAAAGTCACACTAAAGACAACTCAATTAATATTACCCACAGTGGAAGTGAATATCATTGATTAAAAATCTTACTATAATGTTATAAAATATTTTGATTGTGAAATAAGTTATGGTTTTTGGCATTTAGTATTGATAAGCCATGGTATTGGCCCATAGTATTGTAACAAAGTCTATATTCGAACACAAGGGGTTATATTACTTTTAACTTTTTATCTATTACTTATTGTTTATTACCTTTAACTTTTTATTAATAAATCCAATATCACTTTTAAATTTTAACTTTTCTTTATTTTTTAATTGAGCCTATATTTAAAATGGTTTAAATGTACTTATATTACACCTACACATCTACCCTATAATAACTAGAATGCCCTTTAACCCAATAAAAATTAAATATTAAAAAAAATATTAAGTGGTTAATAATTAAAATTTATATTAAATCTAAATACATAATTAAATTTACTTAATATTTTTCCCAAAAAGTGCTCTATGAAACGTTATCCTATTTAAAAAGGCCAATGGACGCCACTTTCATTATAATTGACAAAGTTAATTGTATATATAACCCTCACCCGGAAGACATTCACGCATTCTTTGTTCACATCACTAGAGAATCTGCCGGTGAAGGAACCATACAGTACGCAATTACGTGTCTTACAGTCGTGGACTTAAATCTCAAGAAAATTCTTGACAATGGAAGTTGCTGGAGCAGACATGCAGAGTGTTGCAACGGCAGAGAAATGGAGCAAGGCATTACGCAAGGTTTTTAAGGGCGTGGTGGTTTTAACAGTCACTGCCACTCGTGATTTCGATACTGAGAGCGCCGGTGTCTTTAAAGCTACCGGTTTCGTTGTAGATAAGCAACGCGGGCTCATGCTCACGAACCGCCATGTCGTCTGTCCCGGACCTGTTGTGGCCGAGGCTACGTTTCTCAATAACGAGGAGATTCCGGTTTATCCTCTGTATCGTGACCCTGTTCATGATTTTGGATTTTTCCGTTTTGATCCCGCAGCAGTTCGGTTTATGGAAATTGAGGAAATCCCTCTTGCACCAGAGGCTGCAGCTACTGGATTGGAGATCCGGGTGGTGGGTAATGACAGTGGTGACAAGCTTTCGGTTTCTGCAGGAACCCTAGCCCGACTGGATCGAGCGGCCCCTGTTTACTCGCCGATTAAGTACAATGACTTCAATACATTTTATATGCAGGCAGCTTCAGGGACAAAAGGAGGCTCAAGCGGGTCGCCGGTAATAAATTGCGAGGCACAAGCAGTTGGATTAAATGCGGGTGGTAGACAAGAAGGTTCTTCTGCATATTATCTTCCATTGGATCGAGTGGTAAGGGCTTTGCAAATTTTACAGAGGTGCAAGGATGAGTCAGACACTCGAACGCATGCAGTCCATATACCTCGAGGGACACTTCAGATGACTCTTCTTCACAAAGGATTCGATGAGGCACGTAGGTTAGGGCTTCAAGGCGAGACTGAAGAATTAGTGAGAAAGGTTTTTCCCAAAGAGACGGGAATTCTGGTTATAGATTCTGTGGTGCCAGGAGGTCCTGCTGACAATCATTTAGAGCCAGGGGATTTACTTGTCAGTGTGAATGATGAGACTGTCACTCATTTCTTGAAGTTGGAGACAATTCTCGATGATAATGTAGGAAAGCCGATAAATTTACATTTTGAGAGGGGTGGTGTTCCTATAAAGATTACTTTGGAGGTCCAGGACTTACATTCTATAACTCCAAACAAATTTTTGGAACTAAGTGATGGCATAATTCATCCTTTATCCTACCAACAGGCTAGGAATTTCTCCTTCAACTGTGGTCTAGTGTATGTTGCACAACCAGGGTACATGTTGTCAAGCGCAGGTGTTCCTTCTCATGCTATCATTAAAAAATTTGCAGGGAAGGAAATTACAAGGGTCGAACAATTTATATCTATTTTGTCAGAATTACATCGAGGATCACGGGTTCCTCTAGAATTTGTGAAACATCGAGATCGTCATCGCACGATGGTTGTCCTTGTAACTATTGACAGGCATGATTGGTACGGAGAACCTCAACTATACACTCGAAATGATGAGAGTGGATTGTGGAAAAGGACGCCTGCATTCTTGCAAATCCCATTTTCAGAAGATGAACAAGTTGGCGGAACGGAAGTGGATTCAACAAAACTCATTACCAGTCCAGGATTGAAAAGTATTGTTAGCAATGTAAATGGTGGGGGTGATATGCCACAGTTCCATTCTTTTCTTTCAGACTCTATCAGTATTGACAGAAGCAAGGCGAAGAGGAGACGGCTGGATGATCAAGATGAGCCGGGTACAACTCTGGAAATTCAAACCCCATCTTTAGAGGAAGCCATAAAACCAAGCCTTGTCATGGTTGATGTCGATATAACACCATTATTATCAATGATTGATTGTGTGCGGCATAAACCTCTTCCTCAAACCGGGGTGGTGGTCTATCATTCTAAAACCATAGGAATAGTGGCGATTGACAGGAATACAGTTCCCACATCTGTGGCAGATGTCATGTTATCATTTGCTGCATACCAAGCGGAAATCCCTGGGCAGGTTATTTTTCTTCACCCTGTACACAATTATGCATTAGTGGCATATGATCCTGTCGCACTAGGTCCATCGGGTGCTGCAGCTGTACATGCAGCTGTTCTTCTTCCTGAACCTGCTTTGCTTAAAGGTGATGTTGTGCATCTTGTTGGTTTGAGAAAGAGCTTAGAACTTGCATCACGCAAGTGCATTGTCACAAGCCCACAAGTTTCATTGAATATTGCTGTATCTGACATTCCCCGTTATAGAGCAATGAACATGGACGTAATCGAATTAGAGGCACATTTAGGGAATTTATTTGCTGGAGTATTAGTCGACGATCATGGAAGGCTTCGGGCATTATGGGCTGGCTTCTACAGTCCCGACAGATATAATAATCCGGTTGTGAGTGGAATTCCAATTTATGCTGTCAGCCAGATTTTAGAGAGGATTATTCACGGATCTGCAGGTTTACCTTTGCTTGTTAACGGAATGAAAATCTCTATGCCCATTGTCCGCATTTTAGAGGTTGAACTTTGTACAACCTTACTTTCAAAGGCGCGCAGCTTTGGGTTAAGTGACAAATGGATTAGTGATTTAGCAAACAAAGATCCTCTGAGACAGCAGGTGTTGCAAGTCAAGTGTTGTTTTGCCGGATCACGAGCAGCAGGTACGCTGGAGGCTGGTGACATGCTGTTGGCCATAGATGGGAACCTGGTTACCAATTATCGGGATGTTGAGAATGCTTGCCAGCTGGTTGAAAAGAGCAAGGATGAGCAAGGTGATCTAAGACTTACAATTTTCCGGCAGGGTAAGGAGATTGAAGTTCTTGTGGGCACAGATGTAAGAAGTGGGCTTCAAGTCACGCACATCGTAGGTTGGTGCGGCTATACTGTACAGGAGACAAACGCAGCTGTCCGCTCGTTGGGATTTTGGCCTGCCGAAGGTAACGGTGTATACCTGTCGGGATATAATTTGGGATGCCCCGCTGATAGGTATGCAGATCATACTGAGGATTGGATTGTTCAAGTAAATGATAAACCGACGCCTGATTTGCAGACCTTTGTAAATGTAATAAAAGAGTTGGAACACGGTGAATTTGTTCGTGTTAAGATATTGAATTTAGATGGAAAACGCCATGTTTTTTCTTTGAAGCAAGACTTGCATTACTGGCCGACGTGGGAACTTAAATTTGACAAAGAAACGTCAACATGGATTCGAACAACCATTAAATCGATCTCTAAGAGCTAAGAGCATGATCTCTTAGAGCATCTCATGTCCCAAATAGAATGATCAAATTTTCATACACGGAGATGCAAAGAGCATTATGAACTGGATCACGGATTTTACACTTTTCAGTCTTTCCTATATTTTTTACCTGGATGAGGTGTATTAATTTTTTTTAGAAAATTGTCAGCCCATTACATTCACCAATATATAAAGAACAGAATAGAGCCATAAATTTTTTTCAACTAGATGCGGTGTATTAAAATTTTGATAAATAATTGGCAGCGCATTACGTTCACTCATATATAAAGAACAGAACAGAACCAGTAAGATCTTCTTTTAAAAATGGCATCGACTAAGATCTAGCTGAGTATGACTTAGCTATATATGCAGATATATCAATTCCATAGAGGAAATCTTTTTTTATAATTTTTCATGGTTTTTTAATGATATGACACACTTATGTATGCTGGATCCATCAATCTTTTGATGGCTTTATATGATTTTGTATAACTGGACGTGAGGATTATGAATATATTTTTGTCTAATTGTTATAGACTTAAAATCTGAAAACAGATGACTTTGTTTGGAAAACTTTAATAAATGTATTCTTTTATTATTAATGAAAGAATTTTTTTTAAGATTGCAACTCTAATGTTTACCTGGTCAACTATGTATATTTGGTTCCCCACTTTTAAAATCATGGAGCTACGTCTTTATTTCCTTTGTCAACTATATATTTTTGGTTCCCCACTTTGGAAAATATGCAGTTACGTCCTGGTTCGTCACTGCTTTGTTTTTTTTAATGCTTCTGTATTATGTATATAAAACGGATAGTACAATTGGCCTGGTTTTTCAGTCTGTCTTGCAAAAATAACAAAAAAAAAACATTCATTATCTTCTTTTCCTTACAACAGTATTGCCATATCTTCTATTTTCTAAACTTCCATAATCTAAGAGTTATTAGCTATATTCCAATACCAAAAAAAAAAACAAAAAAAATGATTCTTTACAATAAATTATGTTCCTTGCATCTCGAAATAATAACCAGCATTATGTCTCCTACCTCTTTGAAAATTTTATGCTGCCAGACATTTGTCATAGCTCCTTGCTCATATACTGAAAAGAGAAATTTCTCAAGTGCCTTTCTATTCTTTTTTTGGATAATAAATCTGCAGTCTAGTTCTGCTCCCTATATATGTGATTGAAATAGATGTGATAGAATGTGCTTATAAACGTCTTTATGTGCTTCATCTAATTGGTTAATATAGAAGGATGGAAACTGTTATGTCATTTGACCCAGTTTATGATTCATTTTCAACACCATAGATCTCTATGTGCTCCAATCCCAACCATTTCTCTGCAATCAATACTCCACATATTGCAATAATCTCTACTTTGTTATTTGTGCCTTGACCCCATTCCCACCAAAAGTGAGTATTTACTAGGATTTATAGCTATGTATGCACTGCAATCACATTTCCTCCTACAGCTTGCACCATCAAAGAAACCCACAAAATATTTTTGCTAGTGTCTCTTATGATAATTTTAGGTTTACTACCATTTTTTGCTAGTCCAAACTCCTTGAAGTATGCAGCAGTTTTAATGACATCCTCCCTTACTGTCGGATATTTATTCTCAAATATAAGTACATTCCTACTATGCCAAAGGGACCAAATGAGATACAATGGAAGAACCTAAATAGATAAAAGTGGGCATATATAGAAAAAAAAAAGGTAAAAATGAAATTAGAAAACTGTATTTTCAGTCCTAGAAACTTTGAAACTTTGAATATTCTTTCTTTCCGTTGTTTCCATAATGTTTGTAATTTTCAAGGACTAAAAAAACTGAGTTTTCTAATTTCATAAACTGATTTATCTATAATTTTTTGGTATTATCTATAATTTTTCCATAAATAAAAAAAACACCAATAAAAGTTATCACTAACCATGAGCAACGACATTGGAGATAGAGTACATCCCTGTTTCAAACCCCAATGGGCCGAGAAGAAATGGGAAAGGAGTCCATTTATGATGACAATAAAATTCATGGTCTTTATGCAGGCCATAATCCAACCAATGTTAGGTGAGGACATACCTGCTTTGATCAAAATCAATTTAAGAAATTCGTAGTCAATACAATCATATGCCTTGGTCAAATCCACCTTGGGAAGGAAAGAATTTAGATTCTTGGATTTAATGGAGTGCATAATCTCCTGAGTAATACCAATTGCATCTGAAATCTATGTACCCTCTATAAACCTGGATTGTTCCTCAGTAATATGCTTAGTCAAAATCAGATTCATCCTTCTAGTTATTAGTTTAGATATCAATTTATACATGGTGTTGCAGAGTGATATCGGCCTGAAATTTGCAAATGATTGGGGATTTTCCATCTTTGTGGTGACATCTTATTGTAAATGAACTCTTACCTTTGTTGCACCCAGGTACACTAATTTGGCTCCTCTGTCCAACTCGTCTGATAACATGTGCATCATTGTCTTCATTGCATCTAGACTAGCAACATACTGATGCATAGTGTTTGCGCTAATCACAAAGTTTTCGTTGGTGGCTATGTGCGTCAACTTATCAAAGTATGTGTCTAGATCCAGTCAAATTTGATTCTTTGTCTTTGTCTCAGTGAGTGTCCCAATAGATGGGATCACATGTGCATGCACAACAACACCCATGTATGTGAAGCCTGTAAACTGTTGATGAGCTGAGGGAGTTCCTCATAGTTTCTAATTTGACTCTGGATGCATGACTTCAGCTCTACAGCCTTGGGCTTCATCAACTTGGGCAAGTGTAATGGGGCTCCTTTGTATCTCATTGTCCATCTCTACATGTATTCGACGATAGTGTCCAAATTTGAAAAGATGCATGCTCTCCTAGCATAACGTTGATGCCAACCATTGAGATGGAGACCTCACTTATGCATGGTGCCAAATATTGAATACAACAATCTCATTCCTTATCCATTCCGTAACTCCTTATCCATTCGCTTGTTCTCTGCTATCAAGAAGTGAACACTCAAGCTGGTAGCTTCGGCATATGCTCTGGTAGCATCAACCAATGCTACTAGATGCTTGTGCACATCAGATAAGATCACTCATTCTTCAAACTGTGCAGGAGATGCGTGGACATCCAACGTAGTCACTCTGCATGATTGTACAACTCAATGTTGTGACTCGTCGAGTGATATATTGTGCATCTCTACTTTTGGATTGTCTTCGAGGATCTTAATATCTCCTTGATTGCTCAGGACTTGCTTTGCTTTCGGACCTAGCGAAGTCGGTGGGTTGACCACTTGGTTATGGGGTGTGAGGTCAATATCTTATTCTTACTCTGGCTGCTCCATCTCCATATCCATCTGCTCAAGTATCCTACTCCTACGACTGCTCACCATGTCTGCTTTGTGTCAGTTTCTCGGATGAGTCTACAACCTGTATGGGTGTAGTTTCATCACTTTGTGCATGCTTCACCTCTTGCTGTGTCTATTGCTATTGTTCTTCCTTCTCCTTTCTGCACAACTCATATTCTTCCCATGGTTGCTGCTTCAACTCTTGCAACGGCTTCACTGTTTCCTCCATCCTCTATTTATCTCTCTACTTTTAAATGTTTCTCTTGCCTTTGTCATGCTCAAGTATGTTATCCCCTGCTGTTGTTGATGATAGTGCTCTCGTAGATGTTACTTCATGCTGACCAATTCATTGAGCTTGGAGAAGTTGTGGCAATATCACCATGGGTCTTCCTCGTCCCAATGACACATCCGATACAAGAAAATTGCAATCTCGCACAATGGTCCTTTACGAAGAAATGTGGGTTGTATGGATTGAAGAGTCTCGGGCCAAAAGTAAATCTTTTGAACTCTTCTGTCTTGGCATCAACATTCTTGAGATTATGTATCTCGTACAACCTGATCCGTAATGGAAGAACAGGCCAGGATGCCTTCTTCTTCCGATGCAGTCAAGCTGACAATCCTATCAAGATGTGGTATGACACTTCTTGCATGACAAGCTTTTCCATGGAAAACTTTGTTTAAACAGGTAGAGGCTTCTTCACATTGTACATCCGTATGAAGGTGCCAAGACGTGACGCATACCAATCCTCTATATCGATCAATGCCTCCATTACTGCCTGCGACATGCTAGGTGGATCCTACTCTAATATCATCTTGAACACCAAGGTAAAAAAAATAGTTTGAATCTGTGTGATGACTCTATAGAAGCTGCATTCGGAAAAGTACAAAGCTTTCCGTTTATTTTCATGCCCAACGCTAACCTGGGAATTTTTCAGGGGCACAGATTACATCCAAAATGTATGTAGACATGTATGTCACTACTTGCTAACCTTTGGGTGGTTTTTGAGCTCTTGTTACATGTTCCTTCATCATGTGAGCCAACATGTCAGACTAGTTGCATGGTTTTCTTTCATTGGCCAGTTGGTCTAACACGATCACCCAACACTAGGGGAAGGTCTTAGTGCTCTTTTGGGCGTACGAGTGACATGCAAAGATGAGCAAGTACTCATATGACTTTCATAGTATCTTCGTCTTGTAAACCTAGTTGGGTGTCATCGTGAACTATCTGGATCTTTCACCCAGCTCTTCAAGATATCCCTAGAGTTTGCATTGTTGTTGGGTTTGCCAAAGAACGTCTCTATTATGATCACCAATTGCGATAAATGTTACATCTGTTAATAGTCATGTGCCCTGAAGGTAGAAATCTATGCCCCACTGATACTACTTAACACCATCGTCTCGGGATCAGTGTGCGAGACGATCCGATGTATCATGTCCATGTATGGAAACGTAGGATCACATCATACAATCTAATATAAGCCAGACTTGTGAATATACACATAAACGGGCTTCAATCTTCAAGATCTTCCCCAAATGTTCCTAATAATGTATCATTGATATCATGCCATTTTAACTTGATGTCTTTGTCTACGAGCAACTTGGTGTCTTTGTAAATCAGAAAAATCATAGGCACTTTCTCAAATGCATCTCCAGTTGCACTTCCGTCAGTGTCCTTCGACCCTGCTCTCTTGGGGCCATTGAACCTAAACTGCTAAGAGATGGATGAATGCATGATATGCATGGAGACATGGTGACATTCATGGCAAGCTATATTTTAGTTGAAAACCAAAGAGGACTGACAGGCAACATATGTGGGAGACAGATGGAATGGATTGCACAATTTTCACCAGGACGCTAGGAAACTGACTGTTGAAACTGTGAAAAAGATAGTCTAAACTATCTAAAGGCTGGTTGGCTACTAGAATTGGGAAATGCACAATCTAGGCTAACCTGTTGGGGGCTGAGATTACATAATGCGTAATTTCAGTCAGCAAGGCATGCAAGTCCAAGGGCTGCATTGCGCAATTTTTCGGCCCACCAAAGCACTGCCTCTCAAAATTCCACAGGACAAGCCTAGAGTACAGTGTCTAGCAAGTTTTTCATATTTTCTAGGAGGAAGGTAGATCCTTCCCTCTTAGAAATGCACAATGTTGTTCAAGAAAGGAAAGGCCTGGGCCAAGGTTTCTCAGACCCGCTGATAGGCGACTAAAAACATGTGAATCTTCGAATGCATGGAGAAACTAAGTGTAAGAAAGAGTGAATGATCATTCATGCAAACAAAAAATGTAAGATTCAGAAAATGGGAAAACATGCATATGTGTGAGAAGGGTCATCGTATCAGCAACCGTCAGTGCAAAACAATGTCATGCATGCGGCAACAATGAGATGCAAACGAAAAGTGAAATGGTGATTATACAGTCTAAGATGCATGCAAAGGACAGCAAACGTTCACAGAAGTAAAGTAGACAACACTCACACAAGACAAAGCACAAAAAGCGATAGAAATGTTGCAAAAGAGATGTAAAGCGAACTTACCCAGAAATAGTTAAGCAGAATGTGCCAAAGACTCCTAGATGTGTTGTGGGATGTCAGAGCTCCATGATCGATGTGTAGAATGAGCTCTACAATTTCGAATAAATAAGTTTGAGGCTCATGACGTGCATGCCAAAAATCTAGGAAAAAGCGACACTTGTAGGGAAGTTTCTAAAACAATCTTTACATGTAACCTACAACCGCTAAAAATAGACCCCTAAAATCTAGGGATGCTTTTTGCATGTTCCTTTTTCTATTTCAGGAAGAGAAACCCATGCATGCAAATCAAGTCTGTTGGGTCCCGGAGGGAACCGTCAACCTAAAAGAACATGCAACAGCTTGAAGCCTTGAAGGAAAATTTTTGCAGTTTCTGGGCTGAGCTAACCTGGATGTCCCTGAGGGCTTGTGCAATTTCTGGGGTCAGCAGGTGACTGTCTCCCAAAATTACGCAATTTCTAGGATGAGGCCTAGTGTCAGGCCATATTGCATAATTTCCTGTGGGAAGCCTGTGTGACTATTCTGTACAATTTTGGAGCTCAGTGGGTTGCTCAAGAGATTTGTGTAATTACTAGAGGGAAGGCTGGTTCCCCTCTAGAATTGCACAATTTCTGTTGGAAAGGTTGGTTCCCCTGTAGAATTATGAAATTTTCTAAGGGAGCTGTTGAGCTAGCAAATAACCTAATTCTTGGATGGAAGCCTATGAAGGGAGTGAATCAAGCTGACATGCACAGGCTGTCAAGCCATTGAAAATTAGCTAAAGCCTATGTACTTGATAGTGAAAGGCATGCTGCTAAGGATGGTTGGTAGGGAGGCTCCAAAACGAATCTAAGGAAAAAAATTGGAGGGTAGTTGTAGCCGCTACAATAGTGTTATAAATTTACTAGACTGGATTAATATGAGATGTGTGAAATATACCCTTGCACTATGATAACTAGGGGAGGCGTTGGAAACATAGTTTTGATCCATTTTGTGGAAGATTTTGGGATCTAGCTTTGGTTGTTCACCCAAGGTTTCATGATGATTTATGAAGTCTCAAGCGTGGGAGAGACATTGGGCCTTCATTTTGAGGTCTTTACTACTATCATAAGTGTGATTTTTTCCCTTTCTACTCGCTCTTAGAGCATATTATCATTCTTCTTTTGTCACAATCACTTGCATTATGGTCATCACATGCTGATGAGTCGTGATGTTGTTAAATTCAACATGTTTACTTTAATTTTAATGAGTTATTTGAGCTATGTCTTTGTTCTTCTATTATGAGTGTTGAATCATGTAACCTAGAAAATATCTAATAACCCAAATCATTAGTTGTCATATCTATGCACCCCTAGGGTGATATATGCCACATGGCTTTTGTTGCTAGGTGAGTTGAGATGGATCAATGTTGGTGTTTCAAGATGTCTCCTAGGTGGCTTGAGATGGCTCCCATGTTAGACAAGGAATGCACCAACTCACACTTAGTGCTCCAGTCCAATGCAAAGTGCAATTGCATACAACATAGTAACAATTGAATATTCAGCCAACTTCGAGGTTTTGGAAAGTGGCATGCATATTTTTATGCATGCCCTGTCATGAAAATATCATATGCCGACATACAAGTATTTACCCATGTCAGTGAGAGTTGTATTTGTTAATGGGATTATGCTCTACTCTTTTGATGGACTGTAATTAGTTAACAATTCCATGTCCTTAGGAGCTATACATGCTTCAATACACCCTCCCCTATATTATATAACTTGTATCAAAATCAAAGGTTAAAGGTCAATATTAGTCAAGGAAACAATCAATCTATGTATTGTAGAGTTGTTCATATCATCCAATATGTTGGTATATATTGTACTTTGATGACCAAACATATGTGGATCCGTGTTGTTGAATGTGTTTATAATTATAATGTGAATCTATGTATTCCATTTTTAATATAAATGATGTTATTCTATGTTTTATTTCTTAATAAAGTACTTATACTATAGTTTTCCTTTGTAGCACAAATTAGTAGGTAGGGCCCTCTACTTGGTTTGTGTTGCAAATTCATTTATTTCTTAGTTAGGTTAGCTAATTAGACATATTTGTATTTCTATTAATGCTTTACAAATCAATATTTTAATTCACTATCATTTTAGTTGTTGAACTTTCATATGTCTTTGATTGCAAAAGTGTGGATTCCCTATGGAGGTTAGGCACTAAAGGTTGAATAACAATAAGTGTTTTTTAACGAATTACAAAATTATTTGATGCATTTAATGAAGACAATGTTTTATATTCGGAGCTCGTAAATTTCTCTTCTAAACATAAGTAGGGTTACCAACAAACCTTTATCATTTTACTGTCTTCCTAATTGAACTTTATCTTTCAATTGTAAAGTGTGGATTACCCTACAAAAGTTAGGAATTAAAGGTTGTAGAACGAAAGTGCTTCTTAAGGAATCATAGAAGCATTTAATGTCTCTAATGCTAAACAATGGACTATGATTGAAGTATGCAAAGTGCTTTTGAAAACATATTCCTAGTGATAAAAAAAAACTTTTGTAGCCTTTTAATTTATACAATGATTGAGTTTTATTTCCTGTGGGCTATCAAGAAGTGATAGGGATCAAATCTCTTGAGCTGTGGATCTCTTTTAGAGTGCAATATAAAAAAATTCATTGTAAAAATTGCATTTTTGAATGCATAAATGGATTCAATGTCTTGAAAACCTTAGTGAGCAATTGACTTGTATAGGATGCACAACTTAAACTTCCAATTCCAATAAATATTTTCTATATTTCAAATGACAAAAAACTATACCTAAAAAGGGACCAGAATGAGGATAATGAGAGAGTAAGAACTGTAGTTAAAATGTTTATTAATAATTATTTTATTGATTTATTATGATTGAATTTTATTTCAAGAGGGCTATGAAGAACCAAGAGAGATCAAATCTTTTGAGGTGCAATTCTCTTTTAGAGAGCACTTGGATTGTGTAGAATACACAACTTAAACTTATAATTCCAATAAATCTTTTCTAGATTTGAAATGACTAAAAAATATACCTGAAAACACAAAAATTAAATAATGAGAAAGTAAGCGTACTTAAAATGTTTTAATAATGATTTCCTTTTATTGAAATAGTTTAATTATAACCAAATTTATATTTTTGTGTGGGGTATTAATTTTATATTAAAAATTGAAATAATTACACATTTTCTTTATTTTCAATTTTATATATATATATATATATATATATATATATATATATATATATATTTTACATGTAGTTTAGTTTACCTATATATATATATATATAGAGGTAAACTAAACTACATGTAAAATATATATATATATATATATATATATATATATATATATATATATATATATATATATATCCGCATCAACATCTAAAAATATTATATATGATTGAGAGCAAGAATAAACCTTTTTTTTCATAGTTTTTAATTAAAATTAATTAGATAGATATATTTATTTTTGTTTTTAATTTTATTTATATGATTTGTATTTCATATCTACAGCTTTAACTTCAAATAATAATGATACTCTATAATAATGATATTTCAAAACTCTTAATAGATATACAAGAATTTCATATTTATAATATTCTTTTTCTAAAAAAAATTGTCTGAAAATTAACTTATCATATATTATAATAAAGAATTATATAAAAACATAGAACATATTAAATACAAAATATAGGTTCATATGTATTTAATAAATCAAAATATGAAAAGAATATGAATAATTCTATATACTAGAAAATGAAAAATAAAATACAGAACTTATTAAATAAAAAATCTAAGAGCATATATATATATAAAAGATAAGAATAATTTTATATAAAAAATATAATAAAAATAGTATTATAAAGAAACATTTTAATTCTGAATCTACCAAATATACATAAAAAGTAAATTTGTGGAAATGTAAATTTTTCATCAAATTTTATACTCAAAAGTAAATTTAATCTTTCTAGACACTTCATAAATATTGAATTAAAATAGATCTTCTTGAAAATCTTTATAAATCATATATAATAAAATCATAAATTAACTAGCTTTCAAATAAAAAAAACTATAAGTAAATAAAAAACTATCAAGTAAATAAAAATGTGTCAAAACAAAATAAATCCATTTTAACTCACGTTCAATCTCTCAAGATTTAAAAATATTAAATTGAAAATGAATTTACTAAAACTCTCAAATTAAAATGAATTTAGTTTATATTTATATATAAACCAAAAAGAAATTAAAACAATATACAACGCATCATACCACTTCAAAATTTCCAGGTGTTATAAGACCAAAAATATGGGGAAAATAATCAAAACTGAATGTTATGACATCACGGAAAAATTTATAAATTATCAGAAAAATGCAGACCCTAAAATTAAACAATGAAAGGTGTTGAACTCTAATCATGAGAAACTAAGCTTATGACTAATTCAAGTTACTCACAGAACTAAAAATAATTTTTTCAATTGAGTTATTAACTCATGAATATGTACTTTGAACTTGTACTTTACTTGAATAGAGAAATTTATAAATGATCATAATCATGTAGATCAAAGAATAAACAATGTAGGTTTTTTCACAATAATAATTTGAAACTTATGACTAAAAGTCAAGTCCCCCACGAAACTAGATTTGAAATATTAAAGGAATTCATGGTTTTCAGCTCATGAACCTAACTTGTAGCTTCATGGAGAAATTTATAAATTATCATAAAATAAATTATCATAAAAGTGCATAGGTGAACAATAAACAAGGTAGGTTTTTGCAATCTAATAAGTTGAATTAAAAAGTTTAAAATGAAGTTAAATCCCTGAGAAAAATAAAACTAAAATTTTCTAGTTCAAGTTGGTCAACTGATGAACAATTTGAATATATTTCCATCCCCATCTTATAGTAGCAAGAAGCTTAAATTTATGTATATCGAAATTACCTTTCCCACCAGAGTTAGCCAATGAATCTAATGAATTCTACCACCACAGTTCATTGTGCCCCGCCATCCTCCTTCCGTAACTCCTCTGTGCTTCGTCAAATTATGACATGGAATGGAATCTAGGCACCCACAACATTAACATAAACGCACAATTACTCATTTGGGTTATAAAATTACACAAGTATGTACGAATCATGAAAAAATGAAGGTGCAGTCTTCTCTTGGCTTGGTAGCTGCTGCACTGTTGGCATAGCATCATATTTTTAACTTGAATGCTGATTTTTGGAATATTAACTGATATGGGCGCGTTCAGCTCATATTCGTCTGATTACTAAATATTTTGGGAATATCATGTTCATCTGATTATCCAATATTTTGGGAAACGGCAATCTAGATAAGTTCAGAAATACAGAACATAAACACACAATTACTCATTTCGGTTATTAAATTATACGAGTATGTATGGATCATAGAAAAATGATGGTGCAATCCTCTCCTGGCTAGGTACCTGCTGCATTGCTGATAAAAGCTGTGTTCGATTCCGAGGAAAATGACTTTGGGGGCTTTGGAATGCATTTTTCAACACTACGTTGCATCCTTCAACTTGACAACGGGGGGTTGCGTGGTCGAAGCTGGCAAAGCAGTAGCATTTGTTATCCCTTCGACAAGCCAAACCTTCCCTATGCAACTGTCATGAATCTTGGTCTCTAGAGATCCAAATTGTGTCTTGCCTGAAAAACTCCTGTGATTAATGACTCCAGTAAAATTACAAGCAGCCAGGGGAGGCTCGGACAGAGATGAAGACTCATGAACCATACTAATCCCTCGGGGGCCAGTGATGATCATGGTTGTTGCTGGTACCTCCATGAGAATTTGATTCCTTATTCTTAAATGACTTTCTAGACAGACCCAAAACTAAGCTCGGTAAAATACAGACATACTGACGCATTTTCACATGAAGAATTTTTACAAATCGAGCTATCCAAGATTAATTACATTTCCAAATCTCAAATGATTAAACATTAACGTTGTCTGGACAGAACCTCGACGAGTGAGAAAAAAAATAAGAAGGCGACAAGGATATGCATAGATTCAAGAGCCCTTATCTTGTATTCCCAACTCAACTAACATCAGTTCGAGATAGAGGCATGAATCCCAGAAGTGTATATCTTTGAGGAGTTTTGTAAATAAAATATTGGGGAAAAATTGTCTGTTTTATTATTGTGGAATAAAACAGTGCATATTTATAAAGAACGGATTGTCCTCATAAATCTGGGATATACACAGCTTTCATTTCTGCAGTAATTTAAAGAATACAATATTATGGTACTTCCTCCCTGTTTGCGTTATACATAGAATCTGAAAAGTGGATCAGCTCTTCTTATTTCTGAAGATCTCATACCTAATGGACTCATTTTTGTATGATTTATATTCAAAATTAGTTACAAAATTATATAAAATTTAAAAAAGAGACATAAATATAATATAAACATATCTGCATTTTTTTATCCCCCTTCATCTATCTCGGCACTTTTAGAATTTCTACTTTTGTCTCCTCAGCTTCTATCTTTATCATGATGTGCATGCCTTCTTCTGTGTCGTGTAGTCCCCTTTTTGATAATTCATCCGGTTGTTTTGTTGTGTGCCAAACAGAAGAATTCTGAAAGCAACTCCATAAATATTTTATATCACTCAGCCACCCTTGTAATGAAGTTTGCTGAGTGAAGTTATTTCCATTAACATGGTCAATTATGCATTTGGAATCCCAAAAAATTTATACTTGAAAGATATTTAAAAAACTGATAAACCATAATAAACCCCATAAAATCACTATTATCGAGATATTGATATCTTTTGTACTCATGGCCACGACTTTTCTCCAAAAAGTGTTTCAGATTTACTTTATTCTGCAATATGTCATTTGGCCTCTGCATTTTACGATATTCAATTGATATTCAAAACTGTTGGGGATTTATATGTTAAAATCCCAAAAACAAAATAAACTGAACACAGAGACAATGCTCTCTTTCGCTCTCCAGGATCTTAACACAGCGGAAGGCTAAAAATTTATTTCTGAGAACAGAGTATTACACACCCATAAAAGGATTTGTATTCATTAAAATAAAATTACTGATACAAAATTCATCCTCTTTCACGCAGATGGATTCACCAAAGAGAAAACACAGTGCTATTCTATTCATTCCTTTCCCATTACATTCAGTATACTACGCTGTTGCGTATTACTAACATTCATTCACTTGCGCTGATGCGCTTCTACCTTCACACACTCTCTCAACCTCTCAATAGATTACAATACAAAAGGAAAATTACATTTTTTGAATTTGAATGGTTTAATGAACAGAAATTGAGTCCCATGCTGTGAACTGCTTGAGGTTGTCCTTCTCGTCCTTGACTGAGCTGAACTTTAACTGCGGTAGATGAAGATTCAATGTCTTCCTTCTCGGCCATACCTTGAATTGAATGATTCTGCCTACTGCGTTGTACTCCTCCATGCCTTCTTTAACCGACTTTGCACCATTGAACAATCCTGCCCATCTTGCCACCAAAGATCAATGCATGACAAAACTTTTCTATTGGGTCACATTGCATATCGTAGTCGGTCGATCCTCTGTTTATTCATATATTTTAAAATATATAAAAACGCTGCAAAACACAGAAATTTGCCTTTGGCGGAATTCAAATGTTAAACCATTATGCTTCAGAAACCTATCGGGTCTGGGCTTCATCACATAGCGTGCATATATGAAAAAGTTGTGCACCCTTGGTTTCCCCGATTGCGATATGCCGATCGCGATCTGGGCCGATACCACCGATCCTTTACTTTTCTTTATATTTCGTTATATAACGAGAATACATATAATACATTGAAAATGGCCTGAGCGCAGATCTGAAAATTTATCAAAAAATATTTATAATGCTATCGGGTCCGATCCATCTGGTCGGATGCATGTCATATGAAAATGTCATGTCCCTTTGGATGTCCCGATAGCGAAATGCCAATGCGATATCCGTCGATACGATATATTATAACTTATGCCTAAAAAACATTAAAACATGGGAAAAAGGGCTGTTGTGGAACTTCATTTACATATTTTGCTTGTGAGATAAAAATTCCATTTTCATTTTGATCTATTTTTATTCCTAAGAAGTATCTCAGCAAACCCATGTCAGTCATCTCAAATTGTTCTTTCATGACTGATTTAAATTTTTCAATGAGATATTCATCATTACCTATAAAAATTACATCATCAACATACAACACTACAATTAAAATCTTCCCATCCTTTTCTTTGATGTAGATGGTGGGTTCTCCCTCACATTTATCAAATTCAGTTTTCAGTAGATAGGAATCTATCCTACTGTACCACGTTCTTGGTGCTTGCTTCAGCCCATAAAGAGCTTTCTTCAATCTGCACACTTTGTGCTCTTGGCCTTTCTTCTCATAGCCTAGAGGTCGTTCAATATAAACCTCCTCCTTTAACACTCCATTTAGGAATGTCGTCTTCACATCCATTTGGTAGACTTTCCATTTGTTTTGAGCTGTTATGGACAACACTGCTCTCACGGTTTCCATTCTTGCAACTGGTGCAAAAGTCTCCTCATAATCTTTCCCATGCTGCTACTTGTATCCTTTGACAACCAGCCTTGCCTTGTGTCTTTCTATTTTGCCTTCAGCATTACTTTTGGTCTTATAGACCCATTTAACTCCAATGACTTCTTTACCTTTTGGTAGCTCAACCAAATCCCATGTCTTGTTTCTTTCTGTGGCATTCATCTCCTCATTCATAGCTTCTATCCATTTCTTATCTTTAATAGCATCTTCGAAATGAATAGGATCATCAACATGACAATATAAGGCAAATAAGGAATTCATTCCTTCATCATAAATGTCACTTAAGTTTCTGAATTTCTTACCTCTTTCATTTGGTGTGTAAGTGCTTGAAGATGCACTTGAATCTCCTCCTTGTGGTGTGCTTGGAGAAGCACTCACATTTCTCATCAAGGGAGTCGCTTGTTGTCCTTGTGTTGGTGCTGGTGTTTGGGGATGTATTTCAGCCATCTCCTCATCATCTTCATCATGAGACAAAAATTTTTAACATTCAATGTTTTCTCTATGCTTCCATCCCAAGCTTCCTCCTCAATAAACTGAACATCTCTGCTCACAAAGAACTTTTTGGTAATGGGATATACAACCTGTAAGCATTGGATTCCTCACTGTATCCAATGAAAAAACATTTCTCCCCTTTGCTGTCCAACTTCTTCCTTAGCTGATTTGGAATGTGTGCATAAGCCACACATCAAAATACTTTCATGTGGGTGACTCCTTGCTTTCTCCCACTCCATGCTTCTTTAGGCACTTTGTTTATCACAGCTTTTGTAGGACACCTATTCAAGATATATACTGCACAGTTTACAGCTTCAGGCCAATAATCATTTGGCAAATGATTTTCCTTCAACATGTTCCTCACCATATCCATGATGGTCATGTTCTTCCTTTCAGCAACTCCATTTTGTTGCGGGGTGTACCTAGATGTAAATTGCTTGTGAATTCCATTTTATCTACAAAACCGTAGGAAATCGTTGGAGATATACTCACCTCCTCTATCTATTCTCAAAACTTTGATGCGCAGCCCACTTTGATTTTCCACAAGTGCTTTGAAATTTCGAAATTTTTCAAACACGTCACTTTTGTTCTTAAGGAAATAGACCCAAGTCTTTCTCGCAAAATCATCAATAAATGTTAGAAAATATTGGCTGCAGGTAAAGATGTATTTTTGATCGGTCCACATATATATGAGTGGAAAATTTCTAAGGGTGATTTTTCCCTTATGCTTTTCCTGCTTGGGAAACTTTCTCTGTGTTGTTTCCCCAATATGCAACCTTCACAAAGGCTGTCCAATTTATCTATCAATGGTAATCCTCTTACCATTCCTTTTCTGGTCAACAAGTTAAGACCTCCAAAGTTGATATGTCCAAATCTCAAGTGCCACAACCAATTTTCATCATTTGGCACACTTTGGAAAGCCTCTTGGGAACTGCTACAATTACTTCTTTGTTTTTCAATTCTGCTCTTATTATGATAGGGAACATCTTGTTCCTCGTCATTTTTACTTCAGCAATGCATCACTTGCTGGGTGCTCTATACATGATGGTGCATACATCATTCTAAAAGAAAACATTGTACCCCTTTTGAACAAGTTGTCCAATAATCAAAAGGTTACATCTCATTCCTGGAACATAATAGACGTCTGATATGGTTTTCTTTTCACCCTTCTTTGTAAATATTTTAACTTCTCCTTTACCCATAACAGAAATTTTGCTATGTGTCCCAAGTGTGACTTGTGACTTCACACTTTGATCTAAAGCAAAAAACAGGGCTATGTTTCCTGTCATATGGTTGCTGCAACCGGAGTCTAGAAACCATATGTCTTCACTGTTTGTTTTAGCCATGTTACAAGCTAGCAATACATTATCTTGGCTGATATTTTCTCTAGTGATATTTGCACTAGATCTATTGTTCATATCATGCTGCTTCTTCCTACATTCATTGGTATAATGCCCATATTTCTTACAGTAATAACACTGGACATTGGATTTTTCATACCTTTGTCCTTGAGCATGATGTTGTCCACTTTGTTGGCTGCTGCCTTGGCCTTGGTTCTGATTTGGGTTGCTGCCTCTTCCTTGAGCATTTGCTGGATTGTTCCTTCCACCTCTGTTTTGGCTTCTGCCTCTTCCTCTCTTGTTTCCTTTGCCTTCACCTCTTCCTCTTCCAAAGGACATCTGGGTCTTCAAGGCTTGGTCTAGAGATGAGTTTTCATTTCTACTCAACCTCTGCTCATGTGTTGTCAGTGATACATGTAGCTCATCAACTGAAAAGTTTGAGAGATCCTTTGTCTCTTCTATGGTGGTGACAATCACATCGAACTTTGAGGGTAGAACTCTCAATATTTTCTCCACAATCCTCCTTTCTTCAAGAGTCTCTCCATGAGTCCTTATCTGTGTGACCAGACCAATCACATGTGTGAAGAATGAGTCAATATTGTCTGACTCCTTCATGCATAGTTTCTCAAAATCTTTTCTCAACAATTGTAGTTTTGTTGTCTTCACTTTCTCCATGCCTTGATAGGTTGTCTTGAGAGTTTTCCATGCTTCTTTGGATGTCTTGGCTGCTGCTACCCTTGGAAACACACTCTGGTCCACTACTTGATACAAAAATACAAGGGCTTTTGAATCTTTCTTCCTATTGCTCTTCAACAAATCCTTCTCTTTCTGAGTTAAGCTGTTAAACTCGTTTTCATCTACTGGTTCTTCAAAACCATCCTCAACTAATTCCCATAATTCTTGTGAGGCAAAAAGGGCTCTCGTGGTTATTACCCAGTAGTCATATTTTTTCCCATTAAACGATGGGATCTGGGTATTAAACATACCCATGCTAGTGCTTGTGCTAGCCATTCCTTGCATTCTTGACTTGATTCTTTTGCTGAGTCTTCACACTGCTAGAGAAGTTGCTTCAGCAAGAAACCTTCCTTCAACTTCTTTGACACCTTCAAAGAGCCTGAACCAGCTTTGATACCACTATCGTGGATTTATCTGTTAAAATCCCAAAAAAAAAATAAACTGAACACAGAGACAATGCTCTGTTTTGCTCTCCAGGATCTTAACACAGCGGAAGGCTAGAAATTTATTTCCAAGAACAGAGTATTACACACCCATAAAAGGATTTGTATTCATTAAAATAAAATTACTGATACAAAATTCATCCTCTTTCACTCAGAGGGATTCACCAAAGAGAAAATGCAGTGCTACTCTATTCATTCCTTTCCCATTACATTCAGTATACTACGCTGCTTCGTATTACTAACATTCATTCACTTGCGCTGCTGCGCTTCTACCTTCACACTCACTCTCTCAACCTCTCAAGAGACTACAATACAAAAGACAAATTACATTTTTTGAATCTGAATGGTTTAATGAACAAAAATGGAGTCCCATGCTGTGAACTGCTCGAGGCTGTCCTTCTCGTCCTTGACTGAGCTGAACTTTAACTGCGGTAGCTGAAGATTCAATGTCTTCCTTCTCGGCCATACCTTGAATTGAATGCTTCTACCTACTGCGTTGTACTCCCCCATGCCTGCTTTAACTGGCTTCGCACCATTGAACAATCCTGCCCATCTTGCCATCAAAGATTAATTCATGCCAAAACTTTTCTATCGGGTCACATTGCATATCGCAGTCGGTCGATCCTCTGTTTCTTCATATATTTGAAAATATATAAAAACGCTGCAAAACACAGAAATTTTCCTTTGGCGGACTTCAAATGTTAAACCATTATGCTTCGGAAACCCATCAGGTCCGGGCTTCATCACATAGCGTGCATATATGAAAAAGTTGTGCACCCTTGGTTTCCCCGATTGCGATATGCTGATCGCGATCTGGGCCGATACCACTGATCCTTTACTTTTCTTTATATTTCATTATATAACGAGAATGCATAAAATACATTGAAAATGGCCTGAGCGCGGATCTGAAAATTTATCAAAAATTATTTATAATGCTATCAGGTTTGATCCATCGGGTCGGATGCATGTCATATGAAAAGGTCCTGTCCCTTTGGCTGTCCCGATAGCGAAATGCCGATGCGATATCCGCCAATGCGATATATTATAACTTATGCCTGAAAAAAATTACAACACAGGAAAAAGGGCTGCTGTGGAACTAAAATAATATGAAACAAAATGTTAAACACCCGTCGGGTCCGGCTCATCGGATCGCAACTATATATAAGTTCAAAGGCTCCCACATATTGATAATGTTGATAGCGATATGCCAATGCGATATCGGCGATCGCTCATCGCAAAATATAAAGCCCTCTTTGTAAGTCCTCCACTGCGACTTCACCGATGTGATATTGGTGATCGCTCGTCGGTGATGTTTCCATGCTGCGGCACGGCTCAACTGTTGCGTAGTTGAAATTACATTTTCAACAAAAACTATTGAAGTTTCGTTATCTCGATGGAGACCGAGATAATTGGAGTGTGTCACTTCTACCTCGGCTCCCCGTTCCCCTATTCGGTCAGGCTGTTTCACTACACCGTTGATACCTACTCGCTCTGTGGGTTCCGCTCAACACAACTCCTCGGACCCGTGCCGCAGACTTCTGAAGGAGACCCCCTTTGGCAAGCGCTCTGAGAAGGTAAAGAAAGGCAGATGCCTACGTGCTATTGATCCTGATTTCAGTGTTATTTTTGGGCCTGAAGCTCCGCTGCCAGACGTGATGGAGGCCTCTCGTAAAGTCCTGGTGGGTCGGGTTCATGGGCGTACCTACACGGCCGAACGATTAAAGCTCTGGGTGGAGGAGATTTGGGGTTCACTGCTTAAGGATTTACCAGAAGTCATGGTCCTCACCAGAGGCTGGTTTGCTTTGCACTTCAATCGGCCTGACCTCACCCAGTGGATTCTTTCACAATACTGGCACATTGAGCTAGCTCCTGTCATGCTCAAGCGATGGGATCCCTTATTTGAGCCGGAAAGAGAACAATTGGGGGCCGGCCCCATCTGGGTTCGTCTTCCTGGACTGCCATGGCAAGTTTGGAGCCCGTATGCATTCATGAGGATTGGGAACACACTCGGCACATACTTGGAGCATGACCGTTCATATGAGAAGACGGGCAATAGGTCCATGGCTCGTATTCTTGTTCACATGGATATCAAACCGGGCCTAGTGGAGAAGATCACTTTGCACCACGGCCATGTCTCCCGGAAACAGCTACTGGATTATGAGGGCGTCCCCTTCCACTGTCGTAGATGCCATAAAATTGATCACCTGTATAAGGATTGCCCATTGGTTACAGGGTTGACATCGGAGGATCCCAAAGGCCCTCGACAGCAGTCTACAGGGGACCAAAATGCAGGAGACAACATGCCTACTACTGGTGGTCTGGCACATCAGGAGAATTCAACAAAGAAGCAGGGTGTTGGTGCAAATAAGAGCACTCGAAGAAAGGCATTGTCTTCCACAGAGCCGCCGCGTACCCGATCCAAGACTGCAGAGGCTGCACCAAATCCGGCCGAGGCAGCATCTACTCATTCGGGTATTGCTCCAATCCCTATCTGTAATCCTTTATTTTCTGATGTATTACAATCTTCTATGCACTCTTCCTTTCGGACTCCCTGCACTGATAATGTCTCCCTCCCCTCCATTCTGTGTACTATTGCCCCACCTCCGCCCACCTTCTCTACTACGCCCCCCTCCTACAATCCTAAATTGGATTGGCCTGATTCCCCTCCCTCCCCGGTCGCCTCTGGAGCACATCATTACCATCTGCGGTCCCGGGCTCGCACTAATGTTCTGGGACTGGGTTCATCCCCTGGTCATCACCGCAAGCAAAAGCGTGGTAGACCATCCCAAATCTCTTCAGCTAAGCTTAATGCGGTCGCGGATGTCACCATGGGCCATCAGGTTACTATTGAACGGGCACTTAGAGCAAATGAGCCCCTGACCTGTGTTTCCCCATGATCTGGCTCTCCTTCAATTGTAGGGGACTAGCCAACCCCAAAAAGCGCCTGGCGCTGAAGCGGCTCATTCATGATTCTAGATGTGACATTATCCTCCTACAGGAGACCCTCTGCACTGCTGAGATGGCAGTGAAAACTCTTCAAGCTATGCTCCCTGGTTGGGTTCTACATGGGTTGGATGCCTGTGGTAGATCTGGTGGGCTACTTATCGGCATAAACCCTAGAAAATGCAGACCTATCTCGGCATGGGGGGGCTGTGGATTTCTTGGAATGGATATTATTCTGGGAGAACTCGACATTCCGATCAGATTTATCAATATCTATGGGCCAAACCAGAATAGGTTAACCTTCTGGAAACATTTCCTGTCTGGTCACCATATCACTTAGAATACTATCATTGGGGGCGATTTCAATTTCTCTTTCGGGGCTGGGGAAACCTGGGGTCATCAGGCGCAGTATGATCCTCTAGCGGAGCAGATGAGCATGTTACTTGATGCTCACCACCTTGTGGATATCCCTATGAACAAGAAGCTCCCCACTTGGCACAACCAAAGAACAGAGAGGCTGCTCTTGGAAGGCAACTTGACAGATATATGATGCATGAAGTATTGATTCAGATGTTTCCCTTATACAGACAGTGGGTCGGAACTGGGGGCCTCTCGGATCACCACCCCCCTACAGATAAGTGACAACAACCCTAAGCCGCGCTCTCCCTTCAAATTTTTTGCTGGTTACCTCCAAGACCCGGACTATCACAAGCTGGTCACTGACTTCTGGGCATCTCAACCCCCATTGAGAGAGCAGAGGAAAGCAATGGATTTTTGCGCTCGGCTAAAGAAGCTCAAATCTTTGACTGAGATATGGGCAAGAGCAAAACGGGATAGAGATTATCAGTCCCTGAAGTATATGTAAGAACAGATTGCTAATCTGACTGATGAGAGAGGTGTTGGATTTCAATCTGATGCCACAAAAACTCTATTGTGCCAGTTGATGGAGCAAAGATCAAAGATATTGCAAGACAAAGAGGAACTATGCAGACTCAAAAGCAGGGCCATTTGGCTCAAAGGTGGAGACAATAATACAAAGTATTTTCATAATCTTGCAAACGGCAGAAAGGCATCCAATACCATTTGGAAGCTCCCAACGGAACCAGATGGATGGGCTACAACACACCAACAACTTGCTAGATTGGGGGTTGAACACTTCAAGGGACTCTTCACGGCCCCAAACAATTTCAATCTGCCTGATATCATCAGACTTGCCGGAAAGTTCCCTTGCTTTGTTGGGCAGGAAGACAGAGAAGATCTTAGCCTACCAGTCTCTTCACAAGAGCTAGAAAGTACTCTCAAATGGTTTAAGAAGGATAAGAGTCCAGGGCCTGATGGATGGCCAGTGGAGTTTTACCTGGCCTTCTACGATCAGATGGGAGCGGACTTATTGGCTGTCGTCGAGGAAAGCAGGATCACAGGGCACATTCATCCTCCTATGAACCAAACCTTCATTGCCTTGATACCTAAATCAGATGACCCCACATCCTTTAATGATTTTCGCCCTATTTCCCTCTGTAACTGCCTTTATAAAATTATCGCCAAAATCATAGCTAATCGCATCAAACCTATCCTATCTTCGCATATCTCGGCTGAAAAATTTGCCTTCCTCCGTAACAGGCACATCCAAGAGGCCATTGGCACTGCCCAGGAAGCCCTACACTCCATAAAACTGAAGAATATTAAAGGTATCTCATTAAAGATTGATCTAGCTAAGGCTTTTGATAAAGTAAATTGGCTCTATCTCAAGATGATCCTTACACATCTGGGATTCCCTCACCTACTTATAAGCTGGATTATGGGATGTGTCTCCTCGGTCTCCTTTGCTATCCTTATCAATGGTGCAGCCTCAGAAAGATTTAATATTAACAGGGGAATCAGGCAAGGATGCCCCCTCTCCCCACTACTCTTTCTCATTGTCATGGAGGGTTTGAGTAGGCTCATAGCTGAAGCAAAAAGGAATGGTGATATCAGCGACCTCAAAATCACTGAGCAGTTTTCTCTTACCCACTTATTGTTCGTTGACGACATATTAATTTTCCTTAATGGAAGTGTCCGAGACATTATTGCTTTGAATGATATTCTGTTACTCTTTTGTAAAGCCACGGGCATGGAAATAAACAGGGACAAATCCACTAGATCCTTGATGCGTTGCACACAACAGGAATCTCAGCTGGCTACTCAGCACTTTCCCTTCTCGGAAAGCTAGCTGATGGATGGTATCAAATACCTTGGTTTCAGATTAATACCGGATGGATATAAAGTGGCTCACTGGACTTGGCTCATAACGAAAATTGAAAAGAGGATTATTGGCTGGCAACACCGTCTACTGTCAAAAGCGGGCAGACTTCTATTAATCAAATCTGTGCTCGAGGCAACACCTGTCTATTGGATGTCGCTCACTTGGATCCCAAAAGGAATTCTACAAAAAATACAACAAATTTGTAATAGATTTCTGTGGAATGGCAATAGAAAGGGTAAGATATTTGCTTGGACCAGATGGACTCTTGTCTCCATGCCGAAGAGATGGGGAGGATGGGGGATTAAATCTCTGTCAGCTTTTGCACAGGCTCTAACTGCAAAGCAGGGTTGGTCACTTATCAAGATGGACAGCTTATGGGCGGAATTTGTTCACCACAAATACATTTGGCCTTCCAGCATTACGGAATGGCTTCGCAGACCTACTTGGAACCACACTGGCATATCCGCAATATGGAGGGCTACTCTAAAAGCTATGCCCCTAATCCGCGATAACCTGCTATGGAAAATAGGGAATGGTGCACAGGTTCACATTGGTTTGGATCCATGGCCCGGCTCTGGGAATGCTCATCTACTGCCTGAAGGATTAATCTGACATCTCAACAACAGAGGCATCAAATACTTGGCTCAGATCGGAGACCCTCACCGATCAACTATATTTTCACAAGCTTGGGTTACAGATCGACAATGGCTTCTGCCAGAGGATTGGTCTGCACTTTGGCAAGGTTACATACGGGCCCTCACCGAAACTCACATCAAGTTACAGGAGGAGGCAGATGAAATAATTTGGGCCCCAGCCAAATCTGGTACATATGCACCAAAGCTCGGTTACTTGAAGATAATCGAAGCAAAGAAACCGGACATTCTTAAAAGCTGGTGGTGGGATGTCTGGCAGCTACAGGCACAGCCCCGTACCAGACTTCATATGTGGAACATCATAGCTGATAAGCTCCCAACAGGTGCCACCCTTAAGAAGCGGGCTTTCTCTGGACCAACATGGTGCGTCCTCTGCAAAAATGAGGAGGAATCGACGACCCATCTTTTCCTTCACTGCGAAGTCACGAAGAATATATGGGCACAAGTCACGCAGGTGCTCAATATTAATACTGTCTGGCAGGGTGTTGATATACTCTCTGCCTAGGATCAATGGTGGATTGAGGTGTCCTCCGAAAAGGCCAGGAACCTTCCGCTGGTGATTTCCTGGTACATTTGGAATAGCCGAAATGCCATTATTTTTTAGGACTATAAAGTAAACTGGCATCTTCTTCCGCCTTCTATCTGCGCGGCCTACACTGAAATTCCTTTTGAGCATAAATCTAATATCCCACGGAACATACAGCCTGAAATCATCAACAAGGAAATGCCCTGGGCTTATTTTGATGGGCTGCGCCCCTTCAAGGATGTGGGGGGGTATTGTTTTCCATTTAACAGATACACACTTTTATCACTTGAGATTGGGATTAGTGTCTGGCTCTAATAACTTTGCTGAGCTGATCACTTTGAGACATCTCCTCTATTTTGCTCTTACCATACATTGCAGACAAATTCAAATATTTGGGGATTCAAAGATTGTTATTGATTGGGCAAACAATATCTCTATTTTTCATGCATATTCTTTGAAACATCTCTTGGAAGAAATTGTTTTTCTAAAAACACATTTTGACCAGATCACTGTTTCTCACATCTACAGGGAAAGAAATGCGCTTGCTGACCGGCTCTCGAAAGAAGCGGCGGATCGCCACATAGGAGACTGGCATATTGAAGAGTACACTCCGGAAGGCATGCACAGTTACTACCACCGCCCATACATCGACGGTCTGCAACAGGGGGATCCCCCCGATACTTAGAAATTTTTTGATCTACATGTTTATTTATTGTATATATCAACTATGCACTATATCGGCTCTAAGTCTATATTTTACAGCATGAGGATGTTTATGCCTCAGATACCTGTTTTATTTACTGCTACATGAACTCTGTTTTAATTCCGGTACTTTGTGAATTGGATACTGAGCACAGTATCTACCATTTTTGAACATTACAGGATGGTATTATGTAAATCCTTTGATCTGTGGACTATACCACATTACTGCATATGCTTCGGCATCAACAACATGTAATCTCTGTTATTATCTTTTTAATAGAAATTACGAACTCTATTTCTTCGGAAAAAAAAGTTAATTATATATTTTTTATTTCATGGAAGTATGTTTCTTAATATATATTAAGAACTAATAATCCAGACTACTCCACAGAGTAGTGTGTATATTTAAATGCATAACCATCTGCTATTTCCATTTGTGAGATTATAAAATCTGGATTATGATTGCAATCAGTATAATAAAAATTATATTAATTTGATTGTAGATTTTAGAATATAAATAAAATAAATTAATTATTCGACTTCGTTAATTTTCATCAAATTTATGCAGCGTTGATTGCACTGTGTGGCCCCGACAATTCATGTGAATTAAAATGTTAAAAGTATTTATTTGTTTCTATAGAGATAACATTTAAAAGGAGACTGAGGTGGGTGAGGTAGGAACCGGAGCCGATCGAATGTTCATGGTGCCGAATATTAGATGGGTATTCTTGTTTTTAAATCCAAGTTATTTTAGGCAACATCATTATTATATAATACATTACATAAATTTAGACTCGATAGCCATCAAAATGAATCTTCTTTCCTTGATCAGATCAAAATTTAAAGATGCCAAAAAGTTCCATGGATTTTGTGAATTGGATTGATTATGAAACAAGGGGTTTTGTGAAACAAGAAGTTCCTGCTAATGTCAATTGAAAAAAAAAAAAAGAGATCTACAACTAATGTCTAAGTCAATGTCATCCAGCACACCAGACATTTTTTAAACTACTTGTAAACGAGGACACACTTTCATGTGAACAAACTAGTTGGTATACAGAACATCTTGCCATGGATGTTGGTATAAGGGTTTTTTCAACTACTTTTTTTCAAACTACCTGTAAACGAGCACACGCTCTCATGTGAACAAGCTACATGGTATACAGAACATCTTGCCATGGGTGTTGGTATAGGGGTTGTTTCAACTACTTTTTGGTTGAATGTGTTCCTATAGTCACAAAAGGAAAAAAATAATTATCACAATGCATGTCACAACTTACCATGTCAAGAGATAATGAAGACTGAAAATTTAAAAATGAGAATCAATAGCTCATGTGATTTATTATCAAACTTGAACTTACTATGTGGAAGCTCACCTTGCGCAATATCTCACACAAATGAATGTTGAAAACACCATGACAGACTTAAATACTTTGAGGTTATTTCATTTATTCCACTAGGTAGGACACCACAACAATTGATAAAAAAAAATTCTTAAAAATCGATAAGGTCAATGTAAACCAAGACCAAACTTACTTATTTGGGATTACAACTTTTGGAAACAAGGTTAGATTGATTTGCAACAATTGATATAAATTTATTCTTAAAAATTGATAAGTTTAATGTAAATGAAGAAAATACTTACGGATTTGGGATTACATCTTTCATAAAAAAGGTTAAATTGATTTTTCTCCTCTCCATTAAGTCTATCTACATCCTTGGATTCTTGAATTTTACACATTCTTGGTATTTCCAAGAAAATACCGTATTAACCATACAAAATTCTCTACCAAGTATTTGTCAAAAATGTATGTCATATTAATTTTCCAGAGCAATGTCTTCTTCAACTATATGATCTAGTAGAAGTCGTATAAACAATGTCCCAAAGTCATCTCTTTCCCTCTCCCTTAGGTTCAAGTCTTCTAAATCCCTCTTTGAAGGCCCCCCAACCCCAAAATAGAGTGTTAGTCCCTAAGCTCCTCACCCATCGACTGTTTTTTTCTCCCTTACAAAGCAAATCTGGATGAGATGTGAGTCATAATTTCTTAAACATAATCATCCAGTCTTCCTATAACATTAGTCAAATTACTAAGAATAAGAATTTGTAGTGGTTGAAGGTTCCATAAATGTGTTTACATCATGTAGTGCAACAAAAATATTCCAAAAGTCCTTTTGGAACTTTTGTTTGTAGAAAGAAGAGAGTAAGAACTTATTACAATTATAGTCCTTGAGATGCGGATGACATTAGATTGTTGGTCCACCAACAAACATATGCAGAGATTCGTAGCTATGCTTTTGTCATTATATAAAAGGCTCAAAATAGTATCAACAACTTGAAGATGAACATATTATTATTGTGGAAACTTCTTTCAAATTCAATATTGTCATTCTATTGTTGTATATAAAAGCCTAGGAAAATAATGAAGGGAGACATTCAAAAAAGTGGAAATGATTTCATTTAGAAGTTTACAAAATGAAGAAAGGATTGCATTTATAAGTTTACAAAAGGAAGAAAAGGAAGTAAGGGGGCGAACGACACCATCTATGTAACAAAAAGGAAACATTTTCCATTCTTATTAAATGACTTACAAAATAGACAAAGAACTAGACAAACACATTCCATGTTATTAGCAAAAGTGATGATGACATAAAATACTAAACACAAGTCAATCATGAATTGAAATGAAAGAAAAACTAAGGGAACATAGGAAAACATACCACACTTGTCCCCATCATAGCCTTTCTTTGATAACACTTCAGGGGAAAAAATAAAAACCTTTGGGTAGCCATATGCACAACAAGATTAGTAGCAGGGCCAATTGAATAAGCACTAAAGCCAAGCTCGATCGCATAATCCACATTATAGAGCTCTTTTTTCCCTGAATAGAAGGGGTACATGCCAAATGTTTGAAACATTATATGTATTGAGAATGTTTTCGACATATAATGGTACGACAAAATCAAGTCTTGTGTATCAAATGACATTCATGGACTCTAAACATATTTCAATGATCTCTTTTGAAACTGTACAAATATTACTTACTTGAACATGGAAAAAATGTGATACTTTTTTCCTTAATATTATTTTCCAAGGCCTGTTCAAAATAATAGTTATATTCAGTTCCAAAACCTGTTCAAATCAAATTGGCTTAAAACTTAGTACAAATAAAACTAAAACAGAAGAAACTGACCTGAGCACTGCGACAAGATATAATATTGGTTGTCAAACCTAATCCTCGAAGTTCGTTGTAACACCCTCCTCCTGATTCTACCCAAGTAATCAACCAACCGGGGTAAAAATATGACGAGAAGTTACTATGATATGATTCATCCTCCTAAGTCACATTAAGAAAGGGAAACTAATAGACACACACCATACAGACCTTCCACATCAGCAATAGGACTCCTAGTAACCATCCCAACCCTTTTTGTAACCAACTAGTAGGTCCCATTGAGATTTTAGACCACTTAACCCCTAGATTCTCCCATGATATAGCCATGAAAACATCCAAAAGGCGTTGGGCGCTCCCACTTCATGGCATGCCAACGTCTAGGGACTATTTTTCTCCGTGTTGTGCGAGTGTTCCCAGGATTTGAGCCACCTTTTCAAGCCTAGAACCCAGGTCATCGCCCAAAATTCAATGAAACCTTCAAAACAGAAAGATAACAAAGAAATGATGATATAAATATAATTAATTAAATAAGCCCTTGATTGGACCCCTACTAGCCATAATGGGAATTTCATCAATCATATCACAAATATGTAATATATAGGTGTAAATGACAAATCTAAGCATAGGGGTCTCATATTCATTTGAGAATCGCTAATAAGCATGAAGCCTTAGCACATTATCTACAATTTCATCCATTAGAACATAGATACATTTTTCATTCATTTACAAGTGAAAACATGATGAGAGCCACATATAGCTACTTCCATAATACATTATCATAACCAGCATAATAATAACAAAAATAACAACCAAACAACAAACAGACAATCTACATATAAACCAGTACATTACCCATAAAATAAAAAGGAGAAACAACCTCATATTAATGATGCAAAGGCCAACCAGTGGTGGCACTTCCATGAACCACCCAACCATAGACATGGATGAGCCAAAACTCTCTTCATTTAGTCACCCCTGTGCCACATTCCAACATGAATGTCGAATCTGATAAAACACATCAGTCCAAAATCATACAGGGCTTCTAGAGGCCAACCACCTCAACCCATCAATGGTTGATTCCACCTCATGGCCAAACATCACAAAACCATCATCATATTGGTCCTTACCTAAGCCTTCCATGGCTCCAAAGCGTTTTTTCCAACCAAGGCTTCCAAGACTAGTAACTCAACGCACATATTAATCTGAGCTTTAAGAGAATTTTTCCAATGAGGGCTTCAAAGACTAGTAACTCAACCCACGAAGGGCTTCCAAAGCATTTTCCCAACTAAGGTTTCCAAGATTAGTAACTCAATGCAAGTTGTTATAGGGCTTCCAAAGTGTTTGTCCAACCAAGGCTTCCAGGAACTAGTAACTCCACTAAGGCTAAAGGAAACATGAGAATTGACTAGAAAAGCATAGAAATGAACCCACAACACCATGGCTATCAATGAAATGGGAAGGCTAGGAAAATCCTTTTTCAATCTAGGTAATCCTCGATGTTAGTGAAGATCATGACCTATAAACCACATGCATATGCCACGCATTCCAAAACCAGTGAGGAAAACATACATGCAACTTGGTACTTCCAAGAAAACCTTGTTGTAGCTATTGATCCTAATGTCCTGTTAAACTTTCCTTCTCTTTGTTTTCCTTCTTGCTTCAAAATTCCAAGTATGCCACACTCCTCCACGATTTCCCTAAGAAAACTTTACATTTCCAAGAGTGTGTGAGAGAGAGAATAGAGAGAGAGTTCCAAATATCCAAGTATGGCACACTCCTCCAAGAATGCTCCAAGAAAGCTCTAAGTGTCCAAGAGTATGAGAGAGAGAGAGAGTAGAGAGAGAGTTCCAAAACTCCAAGTATGCCACACTCCTCCAATATTTCTCTAAGAAAACTCTAAGTGTCCAAGAGTATGAGAGAGAGAATAGAAGAGAGCTCCACAAAAACCCGTCAAAATCTTACCAACTAATACTTAGAATCCTTTTTATCAATGGGACCTCTATTTTCTTCATTTTCCATTATTTTCCTTCAATTTCCTACTCACATGAAACCTGTGACCTTTCACCTCCCTTTTCTCCCAATTTCCATTATTTTCATAAATAAATGTGCCTAAATTCCATTTTTCCTTTCCAAAGACTTCTGATTTCCTTTTCCAATTTACGTAGCCACAATAAACCAATTGAATGCCCACTAAAAATTTTTTCCCAACATTCAGCTTGGAATAAGTGTCCCATCAATCATGGTTACTATTTCTCCTTTCTTAACTTTCATTACATGGAATTTTAACCACGGGTGTTACAAAACCCTCCCCCTTTGGGGAACACTATTTTTGTTGTTTAACAACACCTACAACTAACAAGGTTTCTATAAAGAAAACATACTTCCCATGGAGCTTTATGACTTAGCTCGTTGTAGTATTTACAATGAACAACTTGCTGATAAGAAAACCAACACAACGACATAACAAGTATAACATCATAATGAAATGACACCCATACCACTTATTGGATCTTTATAACATAGCTCATGGTGGTATTTACATCAATATACATATGTACATATACCAAACATCACCAAAAGATGTACCAAAAAAAATACCAAAGACATATTTCAAAACATATGCTCAACCAGCGAATAAGGAAGGATAGATAGCCCGCATATGATCTACCATCTCCCATGTAGTTTCATTGGGCCCAAAATTCTTCTATTACACTTTAGCCTACTCAATTTTTTGGTTCCATAGAATGAGAGTGTTTCTCTAGAATATACACTGAGGCTTTGGCTGGAATTCTCCACCTAGCTCCACCTGCAATATAGACCAGTCAATCACATGATCAACATCTGTAACATACTTCTTAAGTAATGACACATGGAAAATATCATGAACTTTCATTGTCAGAGGCAGTGCAAGTCGATAGGCAACTGGCTCAATCCTCTCAATAATACTAAAGGGTCTATGAAACTGGGGTGCAAGGTTGGTACATAATCCAATCCGTAAAGGGATCTTCTTTAGTTTGATGCAAAATTACACCTCTTCCCTAACCTAGAACTGCTTTAACAACTTGTTTTGATCTGCATATCTCTTCTTCCTATCATCAAATTCTTCTTTATTACCTACATTTCCTGTTCCATTTCCGCCAACATGTTTGGTCCAGTAGACACCCTATTAACCGAATCGTTGCAACTGATGGGAGTTTTGTAACTTTTCCCATACAATTCCTCAAATAGAATCATCTTCAAAGATTCACGATACCCATTGTTGTAAGTGAACTGTACTAGTAGAAGGTAATATTCCCACTTCCACATCTCATGCATCACATACATCCTCAACATGTCCTCCAATATCTTGTTGACCCTCTCTATCTGTCCATCTGTCTGTAGATGATAAGTTGTATTGAAGGCCAATGCTATGTCCAAACCTATAGACAACTCCTTCCAAAACTTGGAAGTGAATTTCACATCCTTGTTTGACACAATATTCTTCATAACTCCATGAAATTTGACCACGTCCCATTTGAACACCTCTTCTACATTGCCAGCTAAGAATGTATACATAACTAGAATGAAGTGCGCGACATTATTCAACCTATCCACCACTACAATGATGGAATCATGTTGACTCACTCGCCTCACCAATCCTATGATAAAATCCATGGAAGTAACCTCCCATTTCCATTCTAGAATCACAATCAGTTGTAGCAGCCCACTTGGATGCTTCTAGTCTTCCTTCACCCACTAAAACTAAAAACACCTAGCCACAAGCTTTGCTACATCCTTCTTCATATTCAGCCAGTAATAAAATTTCTTCATTGTGGTTAATGTCTTATGATAGCCTCAGTTACCTGAATATGGTTTCACATGAAATCCCCTCGCGATCACCTTCTTGATCTCTCTATGATATGTTACATATATCTTCTCTCTAAAACTAACCAATTTTTCTGCTGTGAGATGATAGTCCACATCCTATGCACTTGCATCTATACTTGTACCTCTGTCGCTACCTGTATCACGACCTGTACCTGTACCTATACCACCAATATGTAGCTGCACCTGTACTTTTACTACCATCTATACCTGTAGCTATGCCATTATCTAAACTCTACTAAAACATCTGCAAAATATCCATATGCCTAACATCCTACTGACCTAACTTCAAGATCCTATCCTCTAGGTCTTCTCGATAGGATCTCATAGCTGCTAAGTTATTTACTTATATCTGTCTGCTAAGAGAATCTACCACACTGTTATATTTACCTTTGATATACCTGATATAAAAATAAAACTCAATGATCGTGGCCAACCACCGAGCCTGCCTACCTTTCATATTCTGTTGGTCAAATAGATATCACAAACAACTATGATCACTCATCAATACAAACCTTCTACCAAGAAAATAGTGCCTCAACACCTTCAATGCATGTATTATCAATGCCAACTCAAGATCATATGTGAGGTATTTCTTCTCATTCTCATTTCATTTTCATGACTCATAGCATGCCACCTCTCCATCCTGCATAAGGACTCCACCAAGTCCTCTCTTGCAATCATTTGTGCATACTACACACTGGTGCATGTGTCAACAACTTCTTGAGCTAGTCAAAACTAGCCCCACACTCCTCTGTCCATTCAAATTTCTTACCTTTCCTTTACAATGATGTAATAAAATAAGAAATATGTGAGAATTTCCTGATGAACCTCTTATAATAGCCTTCCAATCCCATGAAGTATCTCACCTCATCTACATTTTTGGGAGCTTTCCACTCCATGATAATTCTTATCTTCTCTAGGTCCACTGTTATGCCATCCTTGAAAACCACATGTGACAAGTAGTCTACCTCAGTCTAAAAGAAGTCGCACTTGTTGAGCTTAACATACAATTGATGCTCTCTCAACAATCTCGACACTGCTCGTAATGCTCAACATGCTCTTTTTAGTTTTTCAAATATACCAATATATCATCAATGAACATAATAACAAACTTGACCAAGTACGAATGCAATACATTATTCATCAAGCACATAAAGGTAGATAGAGAATTAGTTAAACCAAATGAAATGACAAAAAAATCATAATGCCCATACGTGGTCCGGAAAGTTGTCTTGTAGATGTCATTTTCTTTAATGAGTACCTGATGATATCCAAATCAAAGATCAATATTCGAGAACAATGTTGCTCCATTCAACTGATCGAACAAGTCATCAATACTTGGTCATAGATACCTATTATTCATGGTTACTTCATTCAACTACATGTAGTTAATGCATATCATGAGAGTACCATATTTCTTCTTCACAAATAGTATCAGTGTGCCCCGCGGTGATAGACTTGTCCTAATGTATCCCTTGTCCAACATTTCCTTCAACTGCAGCTTCAACTTTATCAACTCGGGTGTAATAATCTTGTAGGGTGCTTTTGATGTTGGAGCTACCCCTGGCACAACCTCAATAGAAAAATATACTTCCCTGTGACATGGAAATTTTGAAATATTTGCAAGAAACACATCTTGAAACTGTTGTAGAACTGGGTACCTTCTCAGAACATCTTCATCCTCAACTTCTTTACCTTTGTCATTACATATATGTACCAAAAATAGCACACAACCTTTTCTACAACTGCACTTTTCTTGCATAACTGTCACCATCCTAATTGATGTCGCTTCTTACCTCACAAAACTCTTTGGTCCCCATTATCATCCAAGCACTCTAATGGCTTTGTCATAACAATCCACCTTGTTTCAATAAAGGTACAACCAATTCATGGCTAACGACATACTGTATGTTCCCAATGGTAGTATACTCAAATGTGTTGAGGTAGGCATACCATTTAAATTAAATGCACAAGCACTTACCCAATGGTGAACTCGCTTCTTTGTACATGTAGCTAGCTACACTAACCAAGACTCTACATGAATTGCTTTATTCAAACCACACTTATCCACCAGGTCAGGACTAACATAACTATAATCAGATCTAGTTTCAATCAAAATAGAAACAACTTGATCAAAAAAATTAGCATCCATCTCAATGATAGATGCCTAGTGGTCTCCATGTCTGTTACCCTGTGATGCATAGATACGAGGAACTCTTTGACCAACATCGCTAATAGTCTTTGACTCTTTTGCACTATATATCTGATGTCTACTAACCTGATTCTATAGACAATCTCTCTTGTGATGAACTTTTCCGTAAGTCCAACACTCTATAGGATTCCAGCTTGCATCCTTGTTCTACTACTCAAGTTGAAATCCCTCTCCTCTGTCAGATGCATTGAACTTGTTTGATGGCATTCTATTCTCTTTATTACTCGTACCCTGAGCTCTTGCTCGCTTCTTGTCCCATCTTCCCTTCCTCTTTGGATTACCTTCGAGTTTGGCTTACTCTCAATTCTGTGCTTCAATTGTTCATAGCAATGATTTAGCTTTAATATGGCCTCCTCCAATGATCTAGGCACATTGAACTCAATCTTGTCTTTCAATGCCATTGGTAACCCACTAGTGAATCTCTGAATGTTGGCCTTCTCCTCCTTAATGTAAGTAACATACCTTAGTAGTGCCAAGAACTTGCTAGTGTACTCCTCATCTGTCATTAATCCCATATTTAGCTCATAGAATTATTTTGTCCTATCATAAAATTATCTCGTTGATAGGTACTTATTCTTTAATAGTCACTCAAACTCATTCTGAGTCAAGTCCTCATCATGCACACCTCCAAAATTGTTCACATAATCCCACCAAATGTCTGCTTTACCTTTGATACTGAATTATCTATTCTGGTTTTCATGTCCTCTGAACAATCATGCAACCTAAAGGACTTCATCATATTGTTGAGGAATCAAGGGTAGTTATGTATAGTAGGATTCTTCTAGACATGATAACAATTTATGAAGCAATTTAAAAAATTATCTTTGTTAGCTTGATATTGTTCTTATTATAAGTGTGTGTGTTTAATTCATCAAACTTCTACCAAAACACAAGAAACAAGAACAAAAGATGTTGGCTCTTTGCCAGGGCCAAAACCTCTCTCTCTTAGAGAGGAAAACCCTTTTGTATGTTTCTGTTATTGAAGCTTCTAATTGATCAATTCAAAACCCTAGACCCTAGACAAGAATGTCCTCCAAGCACAAGTCAAGTCCTTCCTTTCTACACTTCATTCCATGGCACTTTGTTCTCCTTATTGCGGCACTTCGTTTTCCTTATTTCGACACATCGTTCTTCTTACAACTTGTTGGTAGTCATTATTTTACTTTCCTTAGAAGAGACACTTATCCTTGGTCTCTAGTGAGGCCCTTTACAAAAGATGATTTCTTCCTTCTTCTTGACCAACCAAGCTCCTTCTTCAATGTGTAGGTGTAGACTTGACATGGTAGTCTTGATGCCCTAAATTCTCTCATGTGTGGGAGATTTCATGGTGTATTTGGTTCCTTTCTCCTTCATATGAGAGAGTCTCTTCTTCGCTCTAGTGGTAGCCCTTACAGACCTAAGTTTCAAGTCCAAATAATGAGGATTATGAGACTCTTGTCTTGCTTCTTGTTATGACCACAGTAAGCCCTCCTTTTCTCAAACATGTGACTTTGTTTCTCCTTACAAATAGTCCTACAACCTTAGCTTATACTTCCTTCTCCTTTGCTGCACTAGAGGCTCCTTATCTTCGCCCTATTTCATTCTTTTGTCGGATTCTTGTGTTCGTTTATTTTAGAGACGCTTTCTTGTTGTTATGAGGGAGTGGACATCCTCTATATATAGAGGATTGTCTTTCCTTTAGGTTGAATTGAGGCTGACTTTATGTATTTAGGATGAATTGGAGATTCTTCATTGTTTTTTCTCCTTTGATGATGTCGTTGCATGGAGAGGACTTGACTTTTCTTGGAGAGATTTCTTTTGAATTTTATACAAGTATATACATGGTGTAACATGCCCTTTAGGGTCTTCAATAAATACATTGACTCTTTGACTTCCTAGAAGCACTTAAATATGTGCTTGACCTACTTCAATGAGAAAGAAACTCATTTATAAATATAATAAAATAACTTTCTTTTTCTTGAATAAATACAAATATCCAAGGTACATTTATGAAGACCGAAGCTAGTTACACTTTCTTCAACACTCCCTCTTAACTAGGGAGGTATTCATAGATCATTACAAGGTGTTTGGATATTTTTCAATCTTGAAGAATTCACATAAGTGAAATAGGATTGGCAATCCATCTATTATAACATCATAGTAACCAACATTGTCCATATAAAGGACTTCACTAATAACTCTATCTCTCCTAATATTAGAGAAAAATGTTTGTGAGACCAAATGACCTATAGAAACCTTAGGCATTGTCTCTCAAGGCACATACCCACCCAGGTGTTCACTGAGTATGACCTTCTAGGACTATTCTTGTCTTGGGCTACAAACCCTCGAAGAGTATCAATCCTATTGCTTATACTTGTCTTGGATACCCTACACATCCTCAAAGAGTATCACATGCTAGATGATTACCCAATCCTCCCATTCTTTCTTCCCAAGTGAAGACAAGAATGTTATGTCTATCTCTTCCTCTGAATTGAGGAAGATATACCCAAGTATCCTCTCACAAGGTACTTGTCTAAGTTCCTTTGTAATTGGGAACTTGTTATAACTCCCTCTTAGATCAAGACTTGTCCATTGATCAACATCTTCTTCTTTGTGGGTCCTTTAGCTTCTTGATCTCCTTCTTTCATGTAATGATTTATTTTGTTCTAACTTCTGCTTCGTAGGGCACCATCCACCGATCACTTTCCTTCTTGGCTTTTCATGTCATTTCTTCTTCATTGATAGTGTCCTTCTAGATTCATCATCTAGATACTCCTTTTGTCATCTGTTTATTCTTTTAGAATCACATAGATGCTTAGTTGTACTTGCTTGTTTGCATGCTTCAATTTGGTAGCCCTTCATGGCTTCATCCTGACTTGTTTCAACATTAGATAATGCTTTTGTTGGACGGAATTTTCATCATGACATCTTCGTAGAGTTGAATATGCTATCTACACCTTAATATCTACAAGGAATTCATAGGTGTTAAGGGTCCCTTGGTCTTTTTCTTCCTTTGTCAGAGTTGTCATGCCTTCTTTTGGGAGATGTCTTTAACAAATCTTGTCGGATAGTGATTCCTTATGACCATGGTTTTCTTCACATGCTTGATCACTTTCTTCATTTTCTTCTCCTTCAGTTTTTTAGATAAGAACCTTATACTTCCTCATGGGAGCACTTTCTTCTTTACCTGCTTCTTGGAGTAGTCAACATTTCTTCTTCACTTGCTTCTTAGTCAGAAATATTATACTCCTTAGGAGAGTATTTCTTCTTCACCTTCTTCCTGGACTAGTCAACAACCTTATCCTCCTTATGTGAGCATTTATCTTGTTGAATTGTACATGCTCTTGAGTATGTCTTCGGTGAAAGAGATAATTTTGTAATTGATCATGTTTTAGAACTATTGCCATGACTTAATAATATATGACATGACTTAAAAAAATCTATGCATACATACCTCATATTGATTATGCTTTGATCATCTCAGATTCATTTGATAGTCATTCTTTATTGATGTAGCATTTCTTGCTTCATTTATTTTTTCCTGCATATCATCCTTGTTGGTACCATCCCATGACCTCCTTTTTCCTCCTAAAACATATCATTTGTCTACCTCTTTCCATCATATATCTCTTAGATCCCTTGAAAATCGATTAGTTAATAGTCCTATAGTTATTAAAATGCATTAAAATTGATTTAGGAGTTTTATGTTAAAGAATTAGGAATTTTTGGTAAAATGACTACAGGAAGTTCCAACATCCTGTAATTGGTTTATTGTTGGAAATGTGGCATGACATCTAGGCTAGGGCGAAGGATAGGGATTAAAGTAGAATGTCCAAGCATGGACAAATACCTATCCTACAGCAGAATCGACCCTCCTACATGCGCGATCAACGATGGTCAAAGTATAGCATGTTGGTGACAAAGGCAGCAACAGCAAAGCATTCTAAATTGATTTAGTTTTGTTCCTTTTTGAAATCAGTTTAGGATAGAAACATTTTAAAAATCACGACATGATAAAAGCGGCAACAGCCACATCATGAATGTACATTCGTTTTCGAAATGTAAGGGTTGTAGAAAAAACATATGTAAACACAGTTCTGTGTAGTGGTTAGTTGGTTATCATTGTATCGTTTGAAAACAGAGTTTGAACTTAATATCAAGAACACAGTTACAGTCACGATCTTTTCCTTGTTGTGTTGATTTTATAATCGGTTGATCACAGTCCAGTATACCTCTGGAACGCGGACGGGCCCTGCGTTAAACTGGTATACTGTCATTTCCTTTTCATTCGCAACTTAGGGTATTAAATGATATGCACAGTAATTAGAATTGGTTGTTGATTTCAATAGAATGCGTATGGTCTATGTTTATGATAGTGCTTGAACAATTCATCATTGAGATCGTGAATCGTATCTTGTAAGGGATTGGATCCTTTGTTGTCTTTTAAAGCAATGTCATGAACTCTGTTATCATTTCAAAGTATGCTTATAGTTTCCGTATGTCTTTATCTTGCGTAAATATTAGTGAATGATGAGTATTTGTTGAACAGGGGTTTTATGCATGGTGTCTCTGTAAAGAGATTGAAATCTTGGTTTGAAGTGATACACGGTGTTTTAATTTGGTAAAGGAATTGAGTGATAGTGTTGTAATAAAGTAGATTAACTGAGTGACCTAAGTGTTTGGGTGATAGCTAACATACCACAATCTTCCATAAAGAAGTCCTGTGACCTACCATCATAACCACTTAGCTAATAATCCTTTATGTCTATATACTTTAGACGCATGCCTCTAAGTCTACGCATCCTGGTCGATAATAAATATAGCCTAGTCTAGCACCCTAGATAGGACACTACATTTTGGCACCGTTGTCGGGGAGGCGTACTTAAAGGATTTAAAAAGAAAAAAAATCAATAAACAAAAACGAAAAAACACAGTTAGAAATCATGTTCATTTATGCCTAGATTTAGGGACAATCAGGGTAGATTCATAAAAACCCCCCACATCCAAAAACTAACCCATCATCATCAGGAGTAGACTCTTTAGGGAATACAACACCAGCTGAGGAAGTCATCCAAGCATTAGAAGAAAAACAAAAGTTAGTACAAAGACTTACTCTCATCGAAAGGTAAACTTTATTAACACATAAATCGCAGAAGAAGCACTTTCCTAGATCTTCCACACAAGGAGAAAGTAGCACAGTGACCGAACAATCTTTCTTTAATCTCCTCTTTCAAACAAGTGACACTGACACAGAGAGACCTATTAGAATAGTTGAGGAAGGAGCTGGATCAGTACCAAATCATGGACAGAGAGATGAAGAAGAGTCAACTTTTAAGTTTCCTATACATGAACCACAAGAAGATGATGATATCAAAATGAAAAACATACCTCCATCCGTGCTACCAAACTTTTATGGTATGTCTTCGGAAGATCCAGACTCATTCTTGTTCGAGTTTGACATTGTATGTCGAACATATGGCTATACAGATGATGCCCATAGGCTTAGACTCTTCCCGGCGACATTAAAGGCATCAGCCTTAAGATGGTTCATGAGGCTTGGTGAGCATGTTATTGTTGATTGGGATGGCATGAGAAGAACAGTTCTAAGGAAATATCAACCTTACTGTAGATCCAAAGATTCTAAAGATGATATCCTTAGAATGAGCCAGCAAGAGGATGAAACCTTAGAGGAATACTTAGAACGGTTTGTCTACAACTTACAAAAATCCAAACACCGAACTATGCCTCTTGATCTGATCCACACAATATTCTTGAAAGGTATCCGAGAAGAATACATGGATGATCTTAACTTGATGGGCAAAGGTGACATTTCTACCTTACCCTTTGAAGAAATCTCTGAGTTGTGTGAAAAGTATTCAAGGAGCAAAGCTAAAATGGGAAAAAGAACCCTGTCATCCAAAGTCACAAAATCTTCCTCAGCAAGTGTCACAAGGGCTGAAATAGGGAATCTGTTAGAAGAGTTTAAAACAGATTTGTTAAGCACCCTAGGGAACCAAATTGACACTTTAAAAGCTAAGAAGAAACAAGAAGATGAAGATCATATATTGGATATCTTCTGCCCAAAATGTCGGAAGAAACATGCATTAAAAGACTGCCCACTAGAAAACATCCAAGTTTGTGCTTTCTGTACTGAACATCATGATATGTTTAATTGTCCTAAAGTTAAGGTTTTTCAGAACTATAATATGGTAGCTAATGTAGAGATGGAAAACGTGTATTACATGGGCACAAAGAGACCATGGCAGCCAAGGCCAGCACCTCAAGGTATGTTTCCAAATCAAAATTTGCAATTTCCTGTAAATGATCAAATGTATGCATAGAATTCATGGAATGTATCCATGCCATGGCAGCACCAAAACCACCCACAACAACAATGGAGACCATCTCAACAGTACTCTCAATCCTTTCATACATATCCTCAATCATACCCACCATATTCACAACCATATCAACGATACCATCAGCCGTATTCATCACATTCCCAACCATATCAGCAGTATCCTCAGCAAGTTTTTTATCAGCCTCAACCTACTCAACAAGCACTGCCTGCTCCTCCACCAATAAATCCACCACAACTCCAATTTCCAGCTAACTCACAACCTCCCAGACCTACTCAAATTCCTGCTCAAACTATCCCAAATCCAAATAATAGAGCAGAAAGGCCAGCCTACAATATAGAAGAGGGAACCTCATATCCCACACTACCCTTGCAAAATATCAACTTGAGGTCTGGTAGGGTACTCCACAAAGATTCTCCAATAACAGATAAGCAAGAAGAAAACACAGAAAATGAAAATGAAATGACAAATCAAATAAAACCAAACGATGATACCAAAGATAAGCAGATGCAACCATTGCATCCACCTTTTCCAGACCGATTGGTCCAAATAAAACCTCCACTGTCTATACCACAGTTTGATGTCTTAGATGAACTCAAGAATGTCTACATAAAAATTTCGTTGCTGCAAGCTATAAAAGACATTCCCATATATACAAAAGCCACCAAAGACATATGCCTCAAGAAGCCTGCTAGAAAAAGGATTGATCCTCAAACCATTCATGTTATAGGACATTTAGCAGGCCTTATGACCAATACCATCTCCATGGAGAAGTATGTTGATCCTGGCATTCCCAAAGTGACCACCATCATTAACAACATACAAATTCCAAACACTTTGATAGATCTTGGGGCTGCAATCAATGTCATGACTCTTGAAACCATGAGAATACTCCAACTCATAAATTTGCAACACACAACGATTGTTCTAGAACTAGCTGATAGGTCTAAAGTGATTCCTGAAGGGATTTTGGAGGACGTAATTGTCTCACTGGACTCTTGGGAGTATCCAGTGGATTTCTTAGTTCTTCAACCCAAATCCAATTTAGGAAGGCACCCTATCATCCTTGGTAGACCATGGTTAGCGACTGCTGATGCATTCATAGGATGTCGATCGGGCAACATGATCATTTCAAGAGGGACCGAAAGAAAACAACTCACTCTTTATCCATCGGCACAATCACAGGCAGTAACACACAATTTGTGGCTTGATGATAAATTCAATGATAAAGAAGAAGTACAATCTGTTTTTAGCATTGACCAAATCTATGATTTCCAAGAACAAAACAATAATGATTTGGTAGAATTATTCCTTTCTCAACCTGATATTTCCGAAAATTTGAGAAATGACCAATATCATGTTGCAGATGTACTTTTGTCCCAAAACTTTCAGGAAACATGCACCATTCAATATTTGCAAACCACATTTCACGATATTTTTCTAGTTCAATCCATCACCAACACACAGAGTTAGATCATAGAGATTAGTCCAGGGAAAACTCTGAACATAGGCAATGACCTAGACTCATCTCAGCAAGAGAAATTGATTCGACTATTGAGAAAATACTAGAAAGCCTTTGCTTGGGACTACACCGATATGCATGGGATTCACCTTGACACATGCACTCACCATATTTATACAGATAGTACCATCAAACCAGTGAGGCAACCACAGAGAAGAATGAACCCCATGCTCCAGGATATTGTCAGAGAAGAATTGCAAAAACTGTTGAGAGTTAATTTTATATATCCTATTTCTGACAGTCATTGGGTATCCCCATTGGTTATAGTGCCCAAGAAAAATGGTAAGTGGCGCATTTGTGTTGATTACAGATAGCTGAACAAAGCAACGCTCAAAGATTATTTCCTACTACCATTTATTGACCAAGTGTTAGACACCCTAGCTGGGAAATCATCATTTTCTTTTCCTGATGGTTTCAGTGGCTACAACCAGATCAGGATAGCCTCAGAAGACCAGGGCAAAACCACGTTCACCTATCCTTGGGGCACTTATGCTTACAATGTTTTTCCATTTGGACTTTGCAATGCTCCAGCTACATTTCAGGGAGCTGTGTTAGCTATTTTCGCTGATTTAATTCATGATTGTGTTGAAGTTTACATGGATGATTTTTTAGTGTATGGAAATTCATTTGAACGTGCATTAGAGAACCTTGAGAGAGTTTTCAAAAGATGTATTGAAGCTAATCTGTCCCTCAGCAATGAAAAGTTCTTTATGATGTTAAACGAAGGGATAATGTTAGGCCACTGTATTTCTTTTCAAGGCATCAAAGTTGACCCAGCAAAGATCCAGATCATTGTTGATTTGCCAATTCCACAGAATCAAAGAGACGTAAGAAGTTTCGTTGGGTATGAAAGCTATTATAGAAGGTTTATTGAACATTTTAGTAAAATAGCTTTACCTTTGTTTAAACTTCTAACAAAAGATGTACTTTTCAACTGGAATGAGAATTGCCAACAAGCATTCGAACTACTCAAAAATAAGTTATCAACTGCACCAGTCTTGAGAGGGCCTAATTGGATCCTACCATTTCATATCTTTACAGATGCATCTGACACTGCAGTGGGTGCCTCATTAGGCCAAAAAGAGGAATCTTGTAATTATGCCATTTATTTCATTAGCAAAAATCTAACACCTGCAGAGTCAAACTACACAGTCACAGAAAAGGAAACACTTGCCATCATATATGCTGTGAATAAATTCCGACATTATATATCTGGTTATGAGGTCTTTGTACATACTAATCATTCTGCCATTAGACATTTAATGAATAAACCAATAACTAGTGGCAGAGTTACCAGATGGTTATTATTGTTACAGGAATTTAACATCACAGTGTTAGATAGACCAGGTAAAAAGAATCAGGTGGCAGATCTTCTTTCTAGACTGCAAAATCCAGGTGAGGTTTTTCCGGTTGAAGATTCTTTTCTAGATGAAAATTTATTTGCAATTTCCATAGTTTGGTATGCTGATTTGGCCAATTATTTGTCTACAGGAAAGACACCTCCACACTTTACTACAAAGGAAAAGAAGAGACTAGTCAAACAAAGTGCTATATATTCATGGCTTAATGGCAATTTATTTTACACTGGTTATGATATGATCATTAGAAGATGTGTAAGAAATGATGAGGTAATTGATATTTTGAAATCTTTCCATGATGAACCGTGTGGCGGGAATTTTGCAGCTAAGCGGACAACATTCAAAGTTCTTACTCTTGGATACTACTGGCCATCCATTTTCAAGGATGCCAAGAAGCATGTGAATAGTTGTGACAGCTGCCAAAGAATGGGAAGGCCAACAGCTACAGACGAGATGCCCCTTCAGCCCCAAGTTCACCTAGAGCCATTTGACAAATGGGCTCTAGACTTTATAGGACCCATTAACCCAACGTCCAATGGTAAGAAGTACATCTTAGTATGTACTGATTACATCACAAAGTGGGCTGAAGCAAAAGCACTGGTTAGAGCCATCGAACACACAGTGGTAAATTTCCTTTCTGAAGAGATTTTTGTAAGGTATGGAGTACCAAGGGAGATAGTGACTGATCAAGGTACTCAATTCACCTCAAAACTCTTGAAGGACATCACAGACAAATACCAAATCAAGCACAAAAAGAGTACACCTTACCATCCACAGGCCAATGGGCAGGTGGAATTCATAAAAAAAACTTTGGAAGGGATCATTACTAAAACTGTGGCAATGAACAGGAAGAATTTGGAAGAGAAGCTCAAAGATGCACTCTGGGCTTATAGAATTACGTGGAAGGATACTACAGGATTTACACCATATCAGTTGGTGTACGGCAAAGAGGTAATGCTTCCTATTCAGTTTCAAATACATACTTTTAAACTGGCTGCAGATTTGCAAATTGACTTGGACCAAGCACAACAACAAAGAATTCAGCAGTTGAACCAACTGGATGAAATGAGGCAGCAAGCAGAGGAAACCACAATCCTCATGCAAAAACAAAGGAAGCAGTGGTATGATGCACATATCAAGAAGAAGCAGTTCAAGGAAGGTGACTGGGCTTTACTTTTTGACTCTAAATTCAGAGATCATAAAGCCAAGTTTACCACCCATTGGATGGGCCCATACCAAATTATTCAGGCTTACGACAATGGTTCAGTCAAGCTCAAAGCTATTGATGGAGAAGGTCATTCCTTTACTGTCAATGGTCATCGCCTAAAACTCTACACTAAGCCCATCAGCAAGAAAGATTTTCTCCAAGCAGTATCTCAACAAAGAGAGGTTGAGATACTGCAGCCCTCAGCTGCAGTATCGCTGCCTTAGTTCATTTCCTTTCAATTTAGAAATTCAAAAAGAAAATTAAAAAAAAAACAAAACAAAAACTAAAAAAAATATATATATAAAAAAAAAAAAAAAAAATATATATATATATATATATATATATATATATAATAACAATGGGTTAGATGAGAAAACCAGCCTGTGGCACACTCTAACCCCGAACTATTACTTGAAAACCAATTCGTTGGCGGGTAAGAATTCTCTTTCTTTTGTTCACTGTTTGATTTATCAACTGAATAATGACTTGAGGACAAGTCAAAACTTTAGTGGAGGAGAGAAGCATCAGCATTTTGTTATTTTATCTCTCCATTGTAAATTCTTAAAGATTTCTTATCTCATCTCCTCACTGTAAATTTCCAAAGCAGTTTGCTCCAGCATTCCAAATTTCAATAAAGAAGTTGTTTTGTCATTGTTTTATCTCAGAGGGACCTGGTTATAAACATTATGCAGGGGGACCTGTTCTTTCCAGAAGACCATGCTACCAACACCAGCAGTAATGGGACCTGTTTAAGACACATAAAAGGGAACTGTTAAGAGATTGTTACTTCAGGGTTACTTCAACAAAGCTTCATCAAGTTTCTACAAGGATCCACAGGTTGTTTGGCACCAAGACTCCATCAAATACCCAAGCTCAAGGAACCTGTATGCATATAATTCTTTCTTTGGATTTCAAAGGAGCTGCATGAACACCTTCAAGATTTCAGAGGGACCTGTTGCATTCGAATTTATCTCAGGGGACCTGTTATGAACAACAAAGAATAGTCAAAAGAAACTAGTCCTACTCAGCATGCCAATGCAACAACAACCAACAAAAGTGTAATGTGTTCCTTGTTCTTAACATTTAATTTCTTAGATTAATTTTTAATGTTAAATTTAATGACTGTGACTGTTATGATCGATTTCAAGGACACTACATTTTCCTTCATCCCTTATCTCACTGATTCTTATCATCTTTCATACTCCAACCTATTTCATACCTCTAAATCCATTACCCCTTTTCATATCAACCTTGTTATGCTAATCGCATCCTACAGCCATACCAACATCTTCCATTCGGCCGAGTACCAATAGAAACAGGACACGTGGTGAATTGTTTTTTTTTTTTTAAGGGGAAAGAAACAAATGTTAAAGCGGGCCTATTCATTGTATCCCACATAGCCGAATTATGATTCCACCACCCGACGTAGCCAAATGATTCAAAGGACTCCCTGAAATCATACCCTAGCATTGCATATACGCTTCCAGCGCTCCTATGATGGCATCTATACAAGCGGTACAGCCATTCCTCTGTTCCAAAAGATGAATACGCTATGAAGTAAGTGTAGTTGGTTATTTCACCATTATTCTCAGTTATTTCACGCTGGCATTTGGCTCCCGTGACTTCCACAGTAAGGATTGAAAGCAGTGAGCACCACAAGAGGAAAATATAACCATTCGGTTTCGACTCCCACCAAAGTCACAAGACAGTCAACCGAGCATCATACTGGATATTAAGGGAGCAACACCACCAGGTAACAAATTGAAATTTCTTTGTTGAAATTGCAAAACATAAACAGAGAAGAGTTAGAGCACGACCCTCTGCCAAAATGACCAATAGGGTCGAGCTGAGCATGTTCGACAATTCTCAATATCATGAAGATTGCATTTCAATTCTTAGAGAGATACAGTGGTTGCCCTTTTTAGAGAAATTTCATGGAAGTAATGAAGAGGTTACCAAACAATTCGCTTTCACATTCAATGGAGAGAAAGCCCTGATAGGTAACTTCTCATTCAGGGTTTCGGAAGACACCATAGCCCAGTCAATAGGGATCAGCCCAAAAGGGGAGAAGTACTTTAAGACAAAGCAATTTAAAGAGAAGTCATGGACTCAATTTATGTCTAGATCCAGAGTCTCATCAGTTAATTGGAATAAAGGCGTCCCAATGAGTTGGTTGATGCATCCCTGGGACGAGATGGTCTATATTCTCCAAAAATTTGTAACCTGCGAAGGCCGTTACAGTATTGTCTATCTATACCATATTAAATTACTACTACACTTGAAAAGGCATTGTGTTATCAGTCTACCATATTTTCTATTACAAAGCCTAACCAAGATGTCGAAGACCATCCAAAAGCAGAAGGGAAATGAAGACAAGAGCCTATATCACTTTGGCTTAATCAAAATCCTTATTGAGCATGAATTGCAAAGAAGAGGGAAAACGTGGAAGGAGTTCTTAGCTGCTAACCAAATTAAATATGAAGAAGACAAAGAAGAATTGCAGGAGAACTCAGAATTCATGAAGGATATCGATGAAGAGATCCCAGTATCCAAAGCAAGCAAGGTACCTCCACCTGTGAGCAGCATAAGGACTAGGAAAACGAGAAAAGAGGATGCTCAGAAGGCATAGCAAGATAAAATTTTCACCACTTATTCAAGAAGAACAAGGAGAGCACCAAAAGCCCAGTTACAAGAAGACCAGCTTGAATCCAATGCACCTATACCAATGGATATTGAGAGTAGTGACCACTCACCACCAGGACCAGGAGATGATATAGAGGTTGAAAGCAATAACATGCAAGAAAAAGGTTCACCACCTCCCATTAAGAAACAGAAGAAACTGGAGAAACAAATTGAGGAATTAAAGGAAGAACTCATGGAGGCTAATATGTTAGAAAAAGTTATCAAGAAAGAAAATGAGATGCTCCGAGCGCAGAGTAAAGAGACTCAACCGAATAATGAAAAGTTAAGGGAGTGAATCAGTGAACTTGAGGCTGAGCAAACGGATATTTGTAAATGGGCCACTATGTGGTACAACCAGAAGAAGACCCTCAAAGAAAAATACAAAAGATTAAAGCAGGAGCTCCATGGTCAGAAAGATGCCCAGGTGAAAAAGAATGTCGATACATTGCTAAAGGCAGCAGAGATATAGGCAGGGACAGAGTTCAAGGGAAGCACTTCAGGGCTAGCATGAGGACATGCTAATTCATTGATTCAGGGAGAGATGTTGGTACCATCCCATGACCTCCTTTTTCCTCCTAAAACATATCATTTGTCTACCTCTTTCCATCATATGTCTCTTAGATCCCTTGAAAATTGATTAGTTAATAGTCCTATAGTTATTAAAATGCATTAAAATTGATTTAGGATTTTTATGTTAAAGAATTAGGAATTTTTGGTAAAATGACTACAGGAAGTTCCAACATCCTGTAATTGGTTTATTGTTGGACATGTGGCATGACAGCTAGGCTACAGCGAAGGGTAGGGATGAAAAGTAGAATGTCCAAGCATGGACAAATACCTATCCTACAGCAGAATCGACCCTCCTACATGCGCAGTCAACGATGGTCAAAGTATAGCATGTTGGCGACAAAGGCATCAACAACAAAGCATTCTAAATTGATTTAGTTTTGTTCCTTTTTGAAATCAATTTAGGATGGAAACATTTTAAAAATCACGACATGATAAAAGCGGCAACAGCCACATCATGAATGTACATTCGTTTTCGAAATGTAAGGGTTGTAAAAAAAACATATGTAAACACAGTTCTGTGTAGTGGTTAGTTGGTTATCATTGTATCGTTTGAAAACAGAGTTTGAACTTAATATCAAGAACACAGTTACAGTCACGATCTTTTCCTTGTTGCATTGATTTTATAATCGTTTGATCACAGTGCAGTATACCTCTGGAACACGGACGGGCCCTGCGTTAAACTGGTATACTGTCATTTCCTTTTCATTCGCAACTTAGGGTATTAAATGATATGCACAGTAATTAGAATTGGTTGTTGATTTCAATAGAATGCGTATGGTTTATGTTTATGATAGTGCTTGAACAGTTCATCACTGAGATCGTGAATCGTATCCTGTAAGGGATTCGATCCTTTGTTGTCTTTTAAAGCAATGTCATGAACTCCGTTATCATTTCAAAGTATGCTTATAATTTCCTTATGTCTTTATCTTGCATAAATATTAGTGAATGTTGAGTATTTGCTGAACAGGGGTTTTATGCATGGTGTCTCTATAAAGAGATTGAAATCTTGGTTTGAAGTGATACACGGTGTTTTAATTTGGTAAATGAATTGAGTGACAGTGTTGTAATTAAGTAGATTAACTGAGTGACCTAAGTGTTTGAGTGATAGGTAACATACCTCAATCTTCCGTAAAGAAGTCCTATGACCTACCATCATAACCACTTAGCTAATAATCCTTTATGTCTATATACTTTAGACGCATGCCTCTAAGTCTACGCATCCTGGTCGATAATAAATATAGCCTAGTCTAGCACCCTAGATAGGACACTACAATCCTTGTGTTCCACGAATGAAACTATTGTTGATACATCCTCTCTTATTTATGCACCTTCTTTTGAAGATTCTTGTCAGAGGATCTTGAAGATCCTCACCTTGGAAACGTTTCCTCCTTTTGATGATGGAGGCCTTATATGATTTACAATCATGATCACTTATTTTCTTTATCATGGATGAGGACCTACAGTAGGTATGTTCCTTCTACATGAATATATCGAGTTATATGTACATCATGCTCCTATATTATAGAAGATATTTCTAACCATGCATTTCATTCTATGCTCTTTATACATGAATATGTTTAGCTATATGTTCATCATGCTCATATACTACTCAAAACTTTGAAAGAAGACTTTAAGTAAAGAAGTAGACTTAGTCATAGTAGAGATCTAGAGAATCTTCCTTCTTCTACTTCTTGTATTCTTCTTTCACTTCTTGAGTCATGTGAGATTCTCTTCTTTTTATTTTGTTTCTATTTTCCTTCTTAAGTTTAGGACAATTCCTTTTGTAGTGTCCATATTCTTAGCATCCAAAGCATTGGATTTTGGACATATCTCTATTGCTTATTCTTCGTGGACCAAATTTTCCAAATTTTCCCTTTTTCTTGGCCATGGTTGCAAATGCTTACTCCTTTGTTCCCACATCATATTTGGTTTTGAGTATAGTTTCCTCTATCTTTCATAGAGACCATAATTCACTTAGTGGGGTAGCTTCCTTCTTGGCATATATGCTTGATGTGAAGTTTCCCCAATCATCAGGTAGAGCGTTGAGTACTACGATTGCCATTTCTCTATCATACATGACTTCTCCTATTTCTTCAAGCTGATCCCCCATCTCAGATATCTTCATGAAATATGGAGTTATTCCTTCCTTTGATATCTTCATTCTGTATAAATCATTTCGTAGAGATATCACTTCTTCAATTGTGCTTATTGAGAATAGCTCTATTAGCTTGTCATAGATTTATTTTTATGTTTCAAGTTTGGAGACATAAGGAATGGGAGAGTCTTTGATGGATTCTATTAGAATCCTTTGAGCTCTAGTCTCATCCTTATTGTTCTTGGCTAAGGATTGAGTTCTTTCCTTAGTAGGGACAATGATATTCCCTTTGATGTGTTCTAGAATTTCATTTTCCTTGAGAAGTAAATTAGTCTTCTTCTTCCATGCAAGGAAGTTAGTGGTCCCAAACAATTTGTTGCTTTCCTTGGAAAAAGACATTGATGTATAATTAGAAGGGGACATATTCTTACTTGATAGAATTTGAAAAGTGGTGGAATCGATTTCTTCTTGAAGGATTGATGGCTTGCCTTCCTTATACCTTGATGTTATTCAAGTTTCTTTCTTCAAATGGACTCATTTGATTGCTTGATGACTTGGATTGAAGTGCTTTTCCTTTTGAGGATGATGTGGCTTGATGTAGGTCGCTCATTGATTTGATCTTCTTGTAGGTTCCTTTATACAAAAGGCTTCTCCTCTTGCTTTTGTAGTCTTCTTTAAGTCCTTTATTGTTCTTGATGTGATTGAGACTTCTTGGCTTGATGTTACAACTTTGTAGATGTTCTTCCTTGATAAGTCACCTTATGAGTGTTATTGAGATGACCTTTCCTGGTTCTGTCACCTTAGCTCTAATACCATGTGGAAGATTCAAGGGTGGTTATGTATATTAGGATTCTTCTACACTTGAAAATGATTTGTGAAGAAATTTTAAAAATTATCTTTGTTAGCTTGATCTTCTTATTATTATAAGTGTGTGTGTTTACTTCATCAAACTTCTACCAAAACACAAGAAACAAGAACAAAAGATGTTGGCTCTCTCCCAGGGCCCAAACCTCTCTCTCTTAGAGAGGAAAACCCTTTTTTAAGTTTATATTATTGAATATTATATTGATAAATGCCAAACCCTAGACCCTAGACAAGAATTTCCTCCAAGAACAAGTCAATTCCTTCCTTTCTAAACTTTGTTCCCCGACACTTTGTTCTCCTTCTTCTGGCACTTCGTTCTTCTTACAGCTCGTTGGTAGTTCTTGTTATACTTTCCCTAAAAAAGGTAGTTATACTTGGTCTCTAGTGAGGCCCTTCACTAAAGATGATTTCTTCCTTCTTCTTGACCAACTTAGCTCCTTCTTTAATGTGTAGGTGAAGAATTGATAGGACAGTCCTCCAACCCTAAATTCTTTCACGTTTGGGAGGTTTCGTGGTGTATTTGGTTCGTTTCTCCTTCATATGAGAGAGTCTCTTATTTTCTCTATTGGGAAGTCTTATAGGCGTAAGTTGCAAGCCCAAACAATGAGGAGTATGAGACTATTGTCTTTCTTCTTGTTATGACCATAGTAAGCCCTCCTATTCTCATGCATGTGACTATATTTTTCCCTGGAAATAGTCCTATAACCTTTGATTAGAATTCCTTCTCCTTTGCTGCACTAGAGGCTCCTTATCTTCATCCTATTTCATTCTTTTATCAATTTCTTGTCTTCGCTAATTTTATGGATGCTTTCTTGTCATTATGAGGGAGTGGACCTCCTATATATATAGAGGAGTGTCCCTCCTTTAGGACGACTTGAGTCCAACTTGATGTCTTTAGGCCGACTCTGATATTCTTCATCGTTTTTTATCCTTGGATGATGTCGTTGCATTGATATGACTTGACTTTGTTGGAGATATTTCTTCTAACTTTTATACAAGCATATATATGGTGTAACATACCCTTAAGTGTCTTCAATAAATACATTGACTCTTTGACTTACTAGAAGCATCTAAATATGTGCTTTACCTCCTTCAATGAGCAAGAAACTCATTGATAAATATAACAAAAATAATTTTCCTTTTCTTGAATAAATACAAATATCAAAAGTACATTTATGAAGACCGAACCTAGTTACGCTTTCTTCAACACCTACCAAGCAACCAGAACTTTGCTCATGTGATTTTTTCATCTCTCAATCAAATTTAGGTGGTTTTTATTTCTTAAGATCTCCAGGAAAATATCCCTTGTCTCTCCTCCTGTAAGGATTATAATGATGTATGTCCCCATTCCTATCAAAACTAGATCTAAAATAGTACCTATATTTGTCACCTCTCCTATCCAGAGTAGCCAACAATCCATCATCTCTAATTGTGTCATCTCTGTCTAATTTGTGACATTGTGAGACCTACTGCCATATGCACCATTAGTGGCATCATCCTACTCATGGCTTATCTGAAGTGGTCCCTACCACTTCAATTCTAACAATCTCTTAAGTATCACTACATTTACCTCCGCTAGTTTCTCTCGTGCCTATATGATTCCACCATTATCTATCTTACAACTCATTATTTCTTCCTTTAAGCTTTTCAGTGTGTCTTCCAAATTAGAAGAGTTCCCAACACCACATTTCTCATATAATCAATAGGGAGAGTCTCTAGAACTCTAGTCTACCATCTTGCTATTCATCCTTGATATTCTTCCTGCAAGGTATATCATGTCAGCTAAACCAAATCACAATAAACCAACATATCTTATCATAGTTTGGGTAGGATATCTCATCTGCAAGATAAAAAAATAAGTGTAACACATGTATAACATAATCATAACACCATATATAAATATAACTCCTAAGCATATAACCATGTAACCATCATTCTAGCTAGAGTTTAGTCATCAATGCATGACCATGTCAACTAAGCATACCACTACCTCATCCATGACATCAACAACCATACCAATTTACATAATGATACGAAATCATAAAAAACAACATGTAACCATTAATATACTCATGGGGACACACTTCACAATAACAACATCTTCTTTTGCATGGCGACACAACTACAACCATGATCGAGACTATGCATGTGCAATAAGCATATATACCACAATGATGATTAAGACATGTGAAAATGACATGAATGCATCATTGGTGCACACCTCCCATCTAGTCTGAGGGATGAACCATGCTCTGATACCACTCCGTAACACCCTCCTCCCACATCTACCCAAGTATTTGGCCGACCAGGGTAAACATGTGACAAGAATTTACTATGATATGACTCGACATCCTAATTCACATTTAGGAAGTGAAACCGATGGAAACACATAATACATGCCTTCCACATCAGCAATAATACTTCTAGGAATCATTCCAACCTTTCTGGTAACAAACCTGTTGGTCCCACTGAGATTTTCGACCACTTAAGCCCTGAACGATCCCATGATATGGGCATGACAAAGTCCAGAAGACACTAGACACTCCCAAAACATGGCATGCCATCATCTAGGGTCTATTTTTCTCAGTTTTGTGCCAACATCCCTAGGATTTGAGCCAGTTTTTTAGGCCCAAAGCCTAGGTTACTACGCAAAATTAAATGAAACATTCAGAGAAGAAAGATAACAAAGAAATGATGATACAAATTCAATTACTTGAAAAAGCCCTTGACTAACCCCTACTATCCCATACAAGAATTTTGTCAAATATATCACAAATATGTAATCTACAGGTGCAAATGACAAATCTAAGCATAAGGGTATCATACTCATTTGAGAATCACTAAGAAGCAGTGATGCCTCAACAAATTAGTTGTAGTTTCATCCATCAGGCAATAGATACATTATTCATTCATTTAAAGTGAAAACATGATGAGAGCCACACATATATATTGCTTTAATACATGATCATAACTAACATAATAACAAAAAAAATACCAAGGAAACAACAACAACACAACCTACATATGAACCAGTACATTACCCATAAAATAAAAAGGATAAATAACCTCATATTAATGATGCAAAGGCCAACTAGTTGTGGGACTTCCATGAACCACCTAACCATAGACATGGCTAAGTCAAGAATCTCTTCAGCTAGTCACCCATATTCCATATTCCAAGCATGAATGTGGGATCTCATATAACACATCAATCCAAAACCATCCAAGGATTCTAGAGGCCAACCACATAAACCCATCAAACACTGAATCCACCTCACATTTATACATCACAAATCCATTATTAGACTGGTCTCTACCCAAGCCTTCTAGGGATCAAGAGTGTTTTTTCTAAACAAGGCTTCGAGGACTAGTAACTTGACCCACAAAGGGCTCCCAAAGAATTTTTCCAACCAATTCTTCTAGAACTAGTAACTCAACCCAAGATGTTACAGGCCTTCTAGAGCGTTTGACCAACCAAGGCTTCAAGGAACTATTAACTCAACCCAAGCTAAAGGAAACGTGAGAACCAACCAAAAAAAAGAAATGAACCCGCAACACCATGGGTATCTAGGAAATGGAAAGGCTAGGAAAATCCACTCTCAATATAGGAAATCCTCCATGTGAATGACATACATGACCAATAACCCACATGGATATGTCATGCATGTTATAAATAGTAAGGAAAACATACATGAAACTCAATTCCTGCAAGAAAAAAATGTTGTAGTTATTGATCGTGATGTCCTCATGTGCTTTCCTATGCTTCCTTTGCCTTATTTCTCCAAAACTCAAAGTATGCCACACTCCTCCAAGAGTGCTCCAAGAAAACTCTATTTCGAAGAGTATGATAGAGGGAAAATAGAGAGAGAGTTCCAAAATGTCAAGTATGCCAGACTCCTCAAAGAGTGCTCCAAGAAAACTCTAAGTGTCCAAGAGTATGAGAGAGAGAGAATAGAAGAGAGCTCCACCAAAACCTGTCAAAATCTTACCAAATGATCCTTAGAAGGCTTTTTATTAATGAGGCCTCTATTTGCTTCAGTTTCCATTATTTTCCTTCAATTTCCTCCTCACATGAAACTTGTGACCTTTAACCTCCCTTTTCTCATAATTTCTGTTATTTTCATAAATAAATGTGCCAAAATGCCATTTTGCCTTCCCAAAGCCTTAACCATTGCCTTCACCAATTTACTTAGCCATATGAACACCCACCAAGATGTTTTTCCCAACAATTAGTTTAGAATAAGTGTCCCATTAAGTGTGGTTATTATTTTTCCTTTTTAAGTTTTATTATATTGAATTTTCACCAAGGTTGTTACATTCACAGACACTATGTTGTGTTGGATTGGTTTTCTATAGTGTCCAAAATACAGAAGTAGTACAACATATGTAGTAGCAAACTAATAAGAAATACCTTTGTTGGTATGAAACCTTTTTCTTGCATGAAAAAATTATTTTCTAGTTTGCAAAAAAGTGAGAAGTAAAATAACAAGCCTTTCTTATATAATTGATGTCTATATAAAATTGTTGATCACCTTCTCGCCAACAACACCTAAAATAGGTAGAAGGCTCACATGTACTAGACAAAAAAAATCCTAGGCCTCAAAGTGTGAAAAATGCAGTTAGTTTGATACTAAATTAGTTGTGAATGGAAAAGCAATTTAACCAATGTTATAAATGAATTAAAACTAAAAATAAGGGAATGTGTCAAAGAAAACACACCAACATGATAAAATATTTGATGCAAATCCTTAATAAATGAGATTGATTCAATATCCCCTAAATACAAAGGGTATATCAGTTTGCATTTGTTATAAACTTCACGAGATATAATAACTACCTATACTAAAGTAAAATGAGCATAGACACTGAAAAGTAGAAGTAGTGTGACCTTCATAGAATGAAAGAAGGAATGGCTTCAACCATAATCTAACAGTGGGCATGGAAAGTTGGAAAATGTAGCAGAAACCAATACTACAAACCAACAAACAAGGTTTCCCTTACCTATTGTTCCCCCCAATTCAATGACACATACATCTGCAGGTTTTCCACTTCCATCCACAGAAATAATAAAAACACATTAAATCCACTCCTGAATGGCATATTTGATATCAAAAACAACCTATGTCCAACATTGGAAGAATTCAATGCATAAGGAACTCATTGAAACCATATTATTTCAAATGCTAGAATACATATTGTTGTATATAACTTAAGCACACAAAATGATACAATACCATTTTTCTTTAAGGGGTCGTGTGAAGGTGATTCAAAATGAAACTCAACAATTATGCACTAAAAATGCAGATTGGAGATAGGATAGTAACAGTATTAGAAATTGGAAGTCAGCTTGTGTCTAGTATATTAAAGTAAAATTATTTACATATGAAAAAGATAAGATAAATATGTCAATATTAAATAAATCTTAGTAAAATATGTAACACCTCATAGTTGGAATGTATTTCCCAAGAAGTCTCCCCTTTGTTATGGATAGTATCTGGTGAGTCATGGAACCATGCATTAGGCTCATTCACAGACCAGAAACCTAGCCAAGAAAGTGAGGCACTAGAGTGAGTATTGCAAGGATTAAATGGATTCCCTAGTATAGAAGATGAAGTAAGCACGTAGGCTCTATGGAAGCCATGTTCAAATATGGCATGCTTTTTCTTAAAATACTATATATATATATATTATTTTATATAATTTTGTAATAAATTCAAAAAGAAAGGCATATCCAATCACACCAAAATATTAAAATTAGAACCAACAATTTATAAACTAGTTAGAAATTTTGTCACATAGGCATGTTCGATGCATGCATCTCAGTTGTCTCAACTACAAAAAAGTGAGCTATGTGTGTTAATACTAGGTTCACATAAGTAGGTTCATGTTTTCTGAGGTGCACAAAGGATATGTATGAAGCATCCATTTGTCTTCCTCCTACCCATTATTCTTTGTTGGCAATGGAAGAGGAAAATTTTTTAATCTTCTATATGGTCCTTCTCATACTTAGTTTCAACCCTTTCTAGACGTGTGTTTTCCTTTTCTTTCCTTCTTTCTACAGATAAAAGAAGGGTCGAACAAGTTAATCAACTGAAACAATTGGGTTTGATCCATCTTTCCTGCTTGCTATAGATAACATAAGGGACGAACGATTTAATCAACTGAAATAATTAAGTCATGCACTAAGGACTAGCTTGGATGCTAATGTTAGTGATGTTGCTGATGGAAGTAATTTCATTTTTTTTCTTATTACTGCACAGTATTGTGGACAAATCCTCTAATCCTGCATGAATTGATTCTCCTCCATATGAATACATATGGTTCCACTTATTAGCTTGGGCAGAGACCAAGCAAAGATGGCTTGTGATTTGCAGCACAAAAGAGCCAAAACATAGATGGGTGGATGGATGCAGCAAATAGTAAACTTTTGTTATTTAGGGTCTCTATCTACATAGGGAACATTTGACTCAAATTGAAATAAGTTAGTGCCCCTTTCCTTAAGTAAGCCATCCATTAAAAGTGGAATCTTATTAAAAGTGGGATCCCATTTCTTCAAAAACACATAGTTGCTAGATATTTGAAATAGTTTTCGTTTTATTATTATTATTATTATTATAGAATTGGGATTTTATTCTCCCAGAAATTGTCATCTATGATTTTCTAGCGAATCTTGGTGGAGAATGAAGGTATTTTTCATGCTTTACTATCACTTTTCCACTCACGTTACAATGTCATTCACTTTTCCCGTTTCTCATTGCATTCTCATTGGAGAGCTTGAGTGTTAATATCACTACAAAAATGCAAATATATTATAGAAATGTAATAAAGCCTAAAATATGAACTAAAAATGCCTTGACACCTATAGGAAATTTGTAAATTGAAAGTATTGACAGTGAATAATTCTCCCAAACCATCGAGTATTAGTTGCCATATTAAGATTATCTTTATGTTTTTTTTCATTTATGTTCCTCGTAAAGAAAAAAAAATAGATTAACTCTATATTTTGTTTCATTTCTCTTTCCTTGTAAACGAAAAATATTTATTAAGATTAACTTGTTTTGTTTCATTTTTTTCCTCGTCAAGGATTTTATTTAGTTATGAATAACGTTCTATTTTGTTAATATCAACTAATGGAAATTGATACCTGTGGCAGGAAGATGATCACATGTAAGATGGTTTAGGAGCAGGGCCTGCAGAAGAGATTGTATTCAAGCACCAATAAATGATCCTATCTCAGATTGCACATTAAGGTACAATTTCTATTCCACATTGAGTTGCTAGAAATAACAAGCTCTCTGAAAGTTATATCTTAGAATAGGGTCTCTAAGTAGATGACACAAAGGCACATTATTCATAGGTAGCATATGCACATGTCCATGATATGGACATATCCATGTGATTTGGCGGCATGTGCTATGGCTTCCAGCCATGTGGTCTGGCGACTACCACACACATGTATTGTATTACTTGATAATGCATTATAAAAGAAACATTTGCAAACCAAAGACACTAAACATTTAATACCAAATAAACTCATGTTCGCATTAGTTTCTATTTCAAAAATATTAATTAAATAAAAAATTTTAACTAAAAATACATTAACAATATAACCTCTCCGCCTCAAAAAGAGACCAAATAATATCATCAAAATCGTTATGTATATGTCATAGGTTGAGTGACCATATAAGCAACCACATTCCATGAAAAGGGACCCAAAACTTTAGGTTAATTCGCAGACGTATTAATGTGAAGTACTAAATTCGATTGCTATAGTCTTGTGACGAAAGGGATTACAAGGTTTTGATACGTCTATATTTTATATTTTAATATTTTGCTGAAGTTTCAAAGAAATTCCTTGGTTTTGAATGAAAATGATTTCATAAAAGATGCATTATTGTTTAAATGGAAACATGTGATTTTATTTATTTTTTATTTTTTTATTAATTTAAATGGAAAAACCTGGAAAGAGATTTATATAGTCAATCCTTTTTAATATTTTAAATTGTTAGAGGTTATTTCTCTTTTAGCTATAATCTTTTTATATGAGAGAGAACTTTCCACATGTATGTGGACTAATAATTTCATATTTTCTAGATTAAAAAATGTATGTTTTATGAAAATGGTGATGTTTTACTTGCAATGGATTATGATTTTATCTTATTTAATAATTATTTATCAAAAAGGTGATATATATATATATATATATATATATATATATATATATATATATATATATATATATATATATATATATATATATATATATTCTTTATAATATGGAAAAAATAATTTTAAGTAAAATAATTATTCTTTATAATATGGAAAAAATAATTTTAAATAAAATAATTTTAGTTTTTATTTGATTTAAATATTTATATAAAAAAATAAATTAATAAATATATACTATAACTTTTTTAATAATTTTAAATTAAAATGTTTCAAGTGGAAAAAATAGAAATGTGGTTTTAAATGGAATAAATTATAATTTTACCCGAAATGTGGTTTTACATGAAATAAATTTTCATTTTACCCCTCATCTAATAATCCTATATAAATGTAATTATCTTCTATGAAAGAATATAGTTGATGGACATATAAAAATAACTTTTTCAATCATTATTGATTAAATCATAGTGGACACGACAATTTTAAGTTCGTATGTGTTTTTTTTTAATTAAGAGGTGGTCTTCTAAATTATATAGAAATTTTAATTTAAATATAAATGTAATTTTGTTAATATAAATTTTCATTATAAATTTATATTAGTAAAAATGAAAAAAAAATATAAAGATAGACATATTTTAAGCCACATAAATGAGATATTTATTTAAAATTTATTTATTTATTTTGATAAAATATAAATAAATTAAAGCTTCTATTATATTTTTTCCTCTACAGTGTTACAAATATTTCACCATACACTTTCATATGAATATATTATTGATTTTTATTAAAATACAAATAAAATAAAAAAAATCCCATAATTAATGGCGTTAAGCATATTCTTTTGAATATATATACTCTAACATCAATACGTTATTTAATATAAAATAATTAATATATGTCATATCACACATACCATAACCAACAACATCATTATTGAAAATATTTATATATGACACATGCATGACATTATTATACATCCGCAGTTCCATCTTGATATAATAAATAATTGAAACCATAACCTTATACATAGTATGTTAGTATAGAATTCAAATGTTTCATAGAAAAATTCATATATGATATGTATCTATCTAGGTTAAGTTATGCAAACCTATATGGTTCACCACACAATTTAATAAAAAAGATATAGAAAGACACGATGAATGGAATCTGCATACTCCTAGGTAGCTAACCCAGGGCTATATTGGTCCCATTGAAACATGACTTGTTCAAACCCACGGTTCCTAAGGTGACGCACCTGGTTGTCCAATATACAAAATGTGTTGACCTGAAAGGAGCCCTCAGATCCCTGTATATTTTTAAATTTCAATTCATGGGATGGGTCAAGTACATATTTTCTAAGTATAGGAATATGAAACACATTATGCATCCTTTTTAGAGCGGTTAGGAGCTCAAGATGATAGGAAACTAGTCCAATCTCTTTAGGATCTTAAATGGTCGGATAAACATAGGGAATAATTTTTTCCTTTACCAAATATGAAGGAACTCCTAGAGGGTCTGAATTTAATAAAAACTCAATTTCCTTCCTCAACGCTTTTTTCAATTCTGTTTGCATCAAAATAAATATTCTGTTAGTCCTAGACTTCCTTTATCCTTTTCTTATGTTTAGTCATCTATTTTTCCATTTCTTGGAGCATGTCAGGTACCAAAATGACTCAATCCTCTAATCAATCCAAGATTAATGGAGTACAAAATGGTCTTCCCTATATGAATTTGAAGGGGTTACCTAAATTAAACTATGATAGCTATCATTGTATGAAAATTCCACTAAGGGAAGGTATTTCTCCCATTGATTATGTTGATCCATCACATAAATTCTTAGCATATCATCCCGCATCTGGTTTACTCCCTTTTATTTCCTGTCTATCTTTGGATGATATGCAATATTAAAGTAGAATTATGTTCTAATAGAGACTCTTCCAAAATATAGAGGTAAAATGTGAATCTCTATCAAATATAATTTTCCGCGGTACCCCGTGAAGGAGAATTATTTATTTAAGAAATACTTGAGCAATAGCTAGCACCTAGAAGGTGCTCTTAAATGGAATGAGGTGAGTATTCTTAGTTAATTGATCAACATTGACCATGATACAATCATGTCTCTCAGGGGTGATAGGTAAGCCTCCTACAAAATCCATCGCAAAAAATTCCCAATTAGTTTTTGATATATCATAAGGTTGTAGAATCCCTATAAGGTGATGATGAGCAGCTTTAAGCTATTGGAATTCCCAACATTGGGGAACGCAATTTGTTATATCATTTTTCATTCTAGTCCAGAAAAATATCCTTTTCAAGTCCACATAAATTTTCCTTACTCCTGTATGTGCCACATATGGAGTTTTATGTGCTTCCTTCATCATAAGTTTCTGAAGTTCATCATCAATCGGTGCATATATATAAGCCTTATATCACAATGATCCATCACTCTTTAAGGAATATTTATCCCACTTGTATGCAACTGGTGTTACTCCTTGCAAGGAACACATAATTTGTTGATATTGTGGGTCCACTATCAGGTGGTTTAAAATTTAGGTTCTCGGGTCCATTTCCAGTGTTAATATTGAATGAACATTGTTTCTCCTTCTTAGAGTATCTGAGACCTTATTTTTATTTCCTTTGATGTAATATGCCCTGAAATCATATTCACTAAATAGCTCACGTGATAGTGGACCAGCAAGACGTGTGAGCAAGGTGATGGCCAGCGGGCATGTGAAGCTAGTAAGGGGTGCCCAGCTGAACACATGATGTGTCGGCTCATGAAAATGGGTGTTCAATGGGTGGATAAGTCAGCTACTTCAGGTCAGCTTAACTAATGAAAGGATGCAACGATTGGAAATTTGGAAAGCAATGGACGTGTATATATAAAACATGGGAAACTTATTTGAAAGGAAAAAATTGACCAAAACATAAGTTCACATATCACAGAGGCAATGCAAAGGTTGGGCAGAGGCATGTTCAGGGCATGAAGAGGGGAAGTATAGACAGATGGGAAAAGTGGGGCTCGCTTAACGAGCCATAGAACTGAGGATCGAACTAAGTCTTGTTTCTGGAAAATAATTCAGGGTTTCCTATGATGGATTGAAGGAAGGTTGCATAGTTAAAGAGATTGGGTGGGAAGAGTCTGCACGATATGACAACACGCAAGCATACTGCATGGTTTAGGAGAACGGTCGGGGAGAGTTTGCATGATATGGCAAGACACAGGAAGATTACACAATTCATAGAACAAGTGGGAAAAGTCTGCACAATTTCGCAACACATGGGCAGAGTCTCCACACTTCAGCAAGACTGTGGGTAGACTGCATGATTTGGGAAAAATAAATTGGATGAGTTGTTGGGTAACCAGGAAACTGCCAAAAGAATTGTAAACTTAAGAATTACAATTTTATTATAATTTTTCAATTAGGGCAGACTTATTTGGGGACATGTTCCCTCCCTTCATAATCTTGTGTATAGTTTTCTATTAACGTTTATTGGGTCACACTTGTTATGAATTTAATGTTAATGAAGATAAATTAACTTGAGTAAATATTATTCCAGTACATAGTTCAAGAACACTTGAGTATACAATAAACTAAGTGTTGCTAAGATGTAGGCTGAAAGCTTTAGTAGTGGTAAAATGAAAGACTTTTTTGGTGCTACACCATGCCCATAGTGGACTTAGAGTTGCCACTAGCATGGGGATGTCACGGGTGGTATCAGAGCTTGGTTCAGGCAAGATTCAGTTCATTTGTGATCGCACTACGACATAATATTGTTACATAGTTGGTAGGGGAAGGCAACAAGTGAGGGCCAAGATGGATGACAAAATGATGGAAAGGTGGCTAGAGTGTTGTGAGAAACTTGTGAAAACCTTGTACATGTTAAAATGCATGAAAGAAGAGAAAACAAGGATTCGGTTTGAACTTGAAATTTTGGAGAATGGAGTTAAAGGATAATTTCTTCAACTTGCATGTGCAGTAGATCGGGATGAAGCTATCGATTGGGATGAAGAGGAGCCTGTGATATGTGAATAAAAATATGTTGCAGAAATGCCAATGGATGAGGAGGAACTTGGTGTGACTAAACTAGCCCGAGTTGGACCAGATTCGTGCACAATGCAGCCATTGAAGGAAGGAGGCACTCACATGGGGTGATGTAATGGAAATGTCGTTACTTGCGTTTTGTTGGAACTTTTGGAAGATGGGCCATATGTAGAAATAGGCAAAGGAATTATTTTTTAACCGGTGAAGTGGACAGACTTTCGATGGATGATTGGGATGGGACCTTGTGCATTTTGGACATAAGGAAAATTTCTTGTTGCATAACATATGTAAGCATTATGAGACCTTAGAGAAGAAGGTGTGGATACTCATGACAATGGTGGACCATAATGAACTTTTTGATTCGTGATTCATGCTTAGAAGAATACAATATTGGCTAAGTACCTGACATGAGTGATGGACAAAACGAAGTAAGGGCACAACAAACCAAGGTGAAGGTGACTTTATACACATGATTTGGGTGGACTTCATCATTAGAGCTTCGTTTAGGCTAAGGGGAAGTCTTTGAAAAACCTGAAGTGGGGGAGGCAACGATGAAGGAAGGGACCTGCGATGTGATATGAGGGTAATATGACTCAACTTGAATGAGGACAAGAATGTGTTGACTGAATTTATGTTGGGTATAGCAGAGTGGATGTGTTGGGCAACCAAAGTCATGGGCATTGAGTTGAAGAAGAGATGGCACATGGGAGACTTCGTTGAAAGGAATCAAGTAAGAGAACTTGTAGAGAGGTTGTGTATTGACATCAAGGAGAACTGTCAAGGAAAGGATTCAGAGATTACGGATTTACCGATGCGATACGAGGACATTTTGTAGATGAAATGATAGGCATGTTGGAAACATTCAAAATACAAGTCCATGGTCATTTTTGGAGGAAGACATGAGAAGACTATGAGAGCGTTCATACGATGAAGAGGGTAGAGGTAACTTGTGATGGCATTTGTGATCGAGACAAGTGTGCCTACCAAAGTGTTGGATGAGGATGATTCATGGGATATCATGATGACTTCAAAGAGTTTTAGCCAATGAATACTTCATACTACGAGGGTATTGGATTATCTAGTTCATTGAGGAGTTGAGATCAGTTTGACACTTGACGTTTATATGATATGGGACGCGTATCTTGGAAATAGTATGGGATATTTTCATGAGGAGTCACTTGGTGGACGCAATAGAGATGGGATAATTTGGAGTTAGATGGAGTTGTAGTGATGGAGATGCCTTGATGGGAGCACTTAGGCATGGGTTGAGTTTATTAGACTTTTCCACTTTTTTTGGACATGGAGGTTCTTGGTTAATTATCATAGGTACCACATGGATTAGATGATGAGCTAGGTGTAGACTTCGCTCTTTGACAACATGGATGGGAAGCATATCATAGATGAGATGGAGATTTATTCATGGACCTGGATATGACACATTGAGCATTGGATATGGGAAGAGTTCTTGATCGAGTCGAAGATATGATAGAATGTTGGAAAAATGACTAGCGAAGGCATGACGAGGTGCATTCTCATGGATTTGGATGATGGCTTGACTGGCCATCCAAATAGCTCGATTCATGGGGTATCATAGCAGTAGTTCACATGATGGCGATACATGGTGCATTCACACAATATGTATTGTGATTGTAGCATATAGCCGAGTTAGAGGGAGAAACCTTCCATGAGATGGAGCATTATGAATTAATGTGATGAGTTGTGGCTGATGAATGTGGATTAAGGAGTATTTGCCACATAGATTAATGGGCCTTGATGGAGGTTTGTGTGATGGAGGGAGAGATTCATGTGGCTGGGATGATTGATGTTGGAGTTGGTGATGCTTTGACACATTTGGAATTAAAGATTGATTTTGTTGGGATGGTGTTATCAAGGACGCCAACCTTTCTAAAGTGGGAGAGGATGTTAGGGACTCGAGTTGGAAAGTGGACATGACCACCCACTAACTCGAAGAGAGTCTAAAAGCTGAAGACGATTTAGGTGGAGGCATTTAACCAAACAGAGTTGAGGGGTATTTGCCCATGTTGCAAGAGTGCAACTTGCGATGTGTCATAGCAGTAAGCGCGTCCATCGCAGTGTGTGCCATCCAAAATTTTGGAAAGTGTGGTGTGTACCAAGCACATGCAGATCATGCAGATGATGGGTGAGAGACCAGCAAGACGTGCACAAAATGTATGGACGAGCGAGCGTGTGGACCTAGAAACGACTTCTCACCTGAAATCATGACGAGTCAGCTCATGCAAAGGGGTGTTTGATAAGTGGACGATCAGATACGTTTAGGTCGACTCAACCAACGAAAGGAATCAATGATTGGAAAATTCTTAAGGAGTGAACGCAAATATATAAGACGTGGGAAGCTTGTTCAAATGGCAAAAATCGACCAACACAGAAGCTCACATATCACAGACGCAATGTGAAGGTTTGGAAGAGGCATGTTCAAGGTAGGAAGAGGCAAAGTATACACAAAAAAGAAAATTGGGGTTTACCTATCGAGCCACAAAACTGAGGGTCGAAATAATTCAGGGTTTCTTGGGACGAATCGTAGGCAAGTTGCACGGTTTAGAAGAATAGTGGGTAGAGTCTTCACGATATAGAAAGGTGCAAGAAGACTACATGGTTCAGCATAACAGGTGGGCAGAGACTACACAATATGACAAGGTGCAGAAAGACTGAATGGTTCAACAAAACAGGAAGACAGACTCTGTACGATTCGATAAGCTGTGGCGGAGTTTGCATCGTTCAACAGGATAGTGGGAAACTTACACAACTTGGGAAAAATCAGGTGGATTAGTTGTTGGGAAACCATGATCAACTTAAGAATTATATTTGTATTATATTTTTACAGTTGGGGAAGACATATTTGGGGAGTTTCCCCCTCCTTTCATAATCTTGTGTATATTTGTTTATTGATGTTTATTGAATCACACATGTTATGAAGTAAATGTTAATGAAGATAAATGAACTTGAGTAAATGTTATTCCACTGCATACTTGAAGAACACTTGAGTAGAAAATAAACTAAGTGTTGGTAAGGCGTAGTCTAAAAGCTTTAGCTATGGTTAAATTAAAGAGTTGGTCAATGCCGCACCGCATTCATCATGGACTTAGAGATGTCACTAACGTGGAGCTATTACACACCTACTCTCATAATAGTAACAAAGTTTAATAATAAAAAAAGATGAATGAAAAGGAAAGATGAAACAACATAACAATGTAACTAAAAAGAGATTGCATAACAAACATTAAAAAAAAAAAAAACTGTGTAATATGACTTACATATGAAAAATATGTTCTAAATAATAATAATATAAATAAAATACGATAAAAAGAATATATAAAAGTTAACAAATATTATACATAGAATAGTGTATTACGTAATATAGATGGTGGAGAGAAAATGCAAAGAGTTAATGATTCAAGTAATAAAAGCCACATCCAAAGAGATAAAGAAATTAAGATACAATTATAAAGTAAGAATGATACGTATGAAAATACAATAAAGAGAGGTAAATAGAAACTTTTCATGTGTGCACTAATTTTCTATTTCTTTTAGCTTTACCTTCCAATATGTCTTGATTGACTATCTCTACGATAATGTTATTGCATTTTATTTATTTTTTATTTCTATTGACATTACTTTTTATTATTATCAATCTATATACTTTTTTTTCTTTTCAATTTATTATATTTTATTATTCTCCTTGCTTTACTACTTTTTATTTTTTTATTTTTATTGACATTACTTTTTATTATATCTATTTATATATATTTTTTTCCTTTCCAATTTATTATTGCATTTTATTTTTTCATATTTTTTCATATTTTTAAAGACATTACTTTTTATTATTATCAATCTATATTTCCTTTTTCCTTTCAATTTATTATATTTTATCATATCCTTATTACTTTTTATTATTATCAATCTATATACATTCTTTCCTTTTCAATTTATTATATTTTATTATTATCCCTATTGCTAGACGAAAATAAAGCATTGGGTTTTAGGATGATTGATTATTATTCACTTAAATATGTTAAATATTTTTTGATTTTACAAAGTATAACTTTAAAAAATTTATTTTTATTTTTCGAAATAATTTTATTTTTATTTATTTGTTATCTAATTGGCTATTTATTTGTTGATGTTATTTCCAAATATCGGTTTGGTGAACCGTTTGCAAGAGTACGATGAGAAAACGTTGACACATGGTTAAGCCATACCATCAATAAATTTGCGTTATATTTCAATGGAGCTGATTTTATACATTTTATTATTTTACTCATCTTACAGATTCCTTGTGTTCATTGTAACATACCCTTCCTTGTCCATTGCATTGTACGAGCGAAAATACACACTTAATTATGAAGACTGTGAAAACCAGACGACTGTTGAGCCATACCGTCAATAAATTTGAGTTATATTTTATTGGAGTTAGTTTTATACATTTTATTATTAGGTTGATAGGCCTTTCTATGCATCAACAATCGTCAACACTTTTACCCTGCTCTGTTGGATCAGGCGAGACACTTTCAACCGTTGATTTGACTATGACTGTTTTTTCCAAATATAGATTGAGTTGCCTTCTTGTCATGACAAGATATTTTTACTGCTTTTTCCATTCTTTTATCTATCATATTACATACGTGTGTGCTTTTATTTATTTATTCGTGAGGCTTTTCTCACAATGCCTTTTTCTCGAGATTTCGGAGCAGAAATCCTCCGTCACTAGAAGCTCCGGGGACAGATCCGTCGTGGGTTTTTTCGTTTTTGGAGCGTGGCTATTTATTCTCAGGGTCTCTGCAATTCTGGACCCTTAGCTTTCTACGGTCGTTTTCGGCTTTGAAATACTTAATTCCAGGTCTGGTATAGCAGAAAGTTATCGTTTTCTCGATTTCTTTGGACTTCGGCTTATTCGACACGGTGAAAAATCAATTGGGTTATTTGCAGATAATTGTTTTGGATCTGATTTCCCATTTGGGTATCCTTGTCTCTACGGAGTCATTCGCAGGTTCTGCGTAAGAAACTATTGGAAGGCTCGAAGATGTTTCTGTTCGATTGGTTTTACAGCGTTCTTGCCACTCTAGGCCTGTGGCAGAAAGAGGCCAAGATTCTATTTCTAGGCCTAGATAATGCAGGCAAGACCACCTTGTTGCATATGTTGAAAGATGAGGTAAATCCTTCCAGCCCTTTGCTCAAATGTTCGAACAAATTTATCAACACAATATATTATTATTGATTTGGGTGAAACCACCATGAATGCTACTACATTGACAGTACTATTGCAATCTGGAGTAGAAAAAACGGAGGCTATGAATCCACCTTTTACTGCCCTTTGGTTCAACGTAACCAGATGCAGGAATCTGCTTTTGAACTGCCTAAATCTGGCTGTTAGACCTGACCTTTAGCTGGTGTATTTTTATTGTATAAACGTTAGATTTGATAAACTCGTCTGGGTTTACTTAGTTCCGTGTGGACACTTGCAAATAATTTTAACTTATGAGATGCCAATCTATAAATTTCGTAATCACATTGTTGTAGCGCTCTAACATTCATCCCTTTAGCTAGAAATCCCTATATCACTCGTCTCTCTAGATAGAAAGGCCGGTAGCAAAGTGGTTTTTCTTTCAGGTATGCAGAGTCCAGCCACTGTTTCTTTTATCCATAATTCCCCATAAGGGGTGAAGTGATTTGAAGAGTGCACTGGAATCCCATTGGGACTGCTGGAAGCAAAATCATGAGTGGACGAACCACATCAATTGAAAATTTGTAAGACGCCGATATGATACGTTGGAAATGTGTGTTCTTACAGAGTGACGTTTGAGCCATGAGCTTTGCTAGCGCAAGATCCAAATAATTTTTGCAGGGAAAAACTCAATAATCTGCATGGTATCTGCTTTGTTTGATATAATTATGTATATACAATCCCTTTTGATAGACCGTCGGATATATAAAAATGCATTTGCACTGTTCCTTCCTGTTTGTTTAAGCGGGAGACTAATTATGAGGTCTTAGCTCCTTGATTTGGGTCATGATCCACTGTTAAATTTTCACGATCTGATCTTTAGATTTTACGCATTTAACTTGTAAATTTGTTTGAGCAAACTGTAGTAGATGTGAGTTTATTAAAACGGGTATCCAATAGATTCAGACCAGTTAGGGATGTCTATAGTAGTAAGCATTCGAACGCCACCAGGGGAAGAACTAACTTGACTATTTAGATTTTCAGATAATTATATATGCAAAATTTGGAGTACTAGCTAGAGATTGGATTTATTAGATACTATTCCTTGAATACGCAATCATTGTATTGTTAAGGTTTGAGAAAAGTAACTTTATAACCTCAGTCGGGGTATAATTTGATATTTAAATCCATTTCAAGATGTGCGCAAAATCTTTTGTAATATTGTTTTTACAGTTATCAGATGGTTGAACTTGAAAGATTTTCGTGCCTAAGGTTGAAGGTTCGATTCTGTTAGTAACCTGTCTGCGTAGTTGAGGTTTCGGCTGTTGGCATCTTTTAATATGGCGAAGAGTGAAATTGTTTTCATTTAAGAATAGATATCTGTATAAAGCATTGATTTTATTAATGACAATGGGCTTGGGCTGAATTCGCAGTCCAACATAAGGCTAACTTGCGATGAGCACCTGCAATACAAATAAATAACGTCCACAAATATTTGCCAGATAAACCCTTCTTGTATGCAGACAATATAAAACAAATTTTTTATTGAAAACTGCATGATGTTCATTTTTGACCGCACTGCATAATTTGCCATGGTGTTTCATTATGCATGCAGATAATGATTGATTCTTGTCGTGTGACATTTAATTTAGTCAAATATTATTAACGCAATAGCATGTGCTATGAATCAGTCTTCAACAAGATCAAAACCATCATTATAAACTCTTCCAAAATTTTCAAGAATTTATAATACTTCATTAGCTGATTTGAATAGTGTCCGGTGTGTTGTTCCTCCTTTCAAGCGTGCGTGTTCATGTTTAGATGGTCGTCTTCAAGCATGGTTGTCTTTAGGAGAGCATGCATGTTCATGTTTAGATAGTCGTCTTCAGGCATGGTCATCTTCAGGCGAGCGTGAGATCACAATCAGGAAGGCATCCATGGGGAAGAAGTGCTTCTTTTATTCTTGCTACATGGCTACATGTAATGTTAGCAACGATTTGGTATTTTTTTATTTTTGTTTTTGCCTTCCGGCCTCCTAATTTGGCATTGACCATGGTTTTTTAACGTCTCTATAGACATGATCTTCGGAATGGCTGTGGTCATTTAATTTCCAACTTCTAAGTTCTCCCTTTGATATTTAAGGTTTGTAATGTCATATTTAGCATGGTTTAGAATATTATATTTTGACTTTCTAATCGCAATATACAATTATGGTTTTCAATGTAGTATCATTCTATATATGTATATTATTCATTATAAAATATAATAATAATATCATGGCTTCTAATGGAATTAACTTTTTAATAGCAATATATCAACATGTTTTCTAATATTATGTTTTGACTTTCTAAATGCAATATACAATTATGGTTTTCAATGAAATATATTGGTAGAGGATAGTCATGGTGGTTATTGCATTGGTCACTAGCAAGCTTCATATATGCTTGGCCATCTATAGAGGTTTCTTGATTTTGGGTAATTAACTTACTCTAAAATGAAATAAGACATTCAATGTGTTCCTTGTAATATAGATATAAACAAAACATCCAAAGAAAAGTAATTGCACAATGATTTAGTCCAAGAAAACAAGATTTTCCACAAACCAATTAACTCTTCTTGAAAAATTCAACAATTCCAATTTAATAATCCTATCGGCCTCTCTTTATACCTTTTGAGACAATTACTAGTTTTACTCATTTTACACAATCGTTGTGTTGATTGTAACATACCCTACCTTGCCTATTGCATGGTAAAGTCCAGAGAAAATAGAAACTTAATTATTATAGGACCCATCACAATAAGAAAGAAAATTCATTTTTGGCTATTGTTAAAAAAAAATCTTGGCACTGTAAAAAAAAATCATTTTTTTGATTTTACGGCCTGTTACGGTGAAAACAGTTATTACTGCGTTCTTATTTTTTAAATTGTTATTTGTTTTCATGAGAAGAGTGGTTCTCTTCTTATTTTATATATATGAAAATCTACATTGAGTAAATTGCTCAAATAAGTACAACTAGATTCAAGGAGTTTAAAAGAAATTTGATGAATTTGTGTTTTGTACAGAATTTTTTAGACTTAAATAATATATATCATATTATATTTTTTAATTTATATAGCAATTAATGCAAGTTTATTGAGTATATATTGCTTCTCATAACAAATTTGGATTTTTAAAATAAAATGATATTTAAATTTTATGAATACTAAATTATTATAAATTATTTTGGTTTTTTTATATAACTTATATTAATAATTATATAATAGTTAATCCAATTATTTTAAATATTTTTTAATATTAGTATTTTAATTTTATGTTTTATTTTTTAAATAATAAAATATTGTTATTTTGTTATTAAAAAAATTAATTTAAACAAAATTAAATAATATAGTATTAATTTTCCCAAATCAATTTTGATAAAGAATATTAGCATTCTATTTAACCACTAAAACTTTATAATTAATAAAAAATTATTCAAATTTTCACATTATTAATTTATTTTCTTAGTTAACATTTTTATAATTGATACAAATATTAATGATTGGTTTTTATTGAATAATGTTTTAACAAACATAACTCTAATTGTAAAATTGACCATACTTATTTTTATAAAGAACAAAATACATGACAAAATTAATGGCATGAAATAGCATTAAAATTCTAGGCTAATAACCAATTCATGTGTTTCTATTATTTTTCTTTTACTAAATCATTGTCATAGCCACTCTAACTAAATGATGAAATGTTTATTGGAAAAATATAGATTACTTTAAAAATTGTACAATCAATGTTATGACATCATTCATATTTTTGAAAAGAACAAAATACATGACAAAATTAATGGTATGGAATAGCATTGAAATTCTAGAATAATAACCAATTCATGGGTTTTTATTATTTTTCTTTCACTAAATCATTAATATAATCACTCTAACTAAATAATAAAATTTTCATTGGAAAAATATAGATAAATTTAAAAATTGACGATGAATATTATGACATCATTCATAAATTTATGTCAATATAAAGTAAAATAAAGTAAAATAAACTTTTAATGAGAAAATGCATTCTATAACTATATTTGCAAAATATAATAATTAATTTTTTTAATATATAATAGTTATAATAAAACCATTTAAATATTTGTGATAATAATAGTAACGATTTGGTGCGGTGCTTGCACGGAAAGAGCTAACTAGCCATATATTGGGTATTTAATGCCTTCAGAGCAGCACGCAACTTAACGCGATAACACGGGAGCGGGAAAATTCGCCATTAAATAATATTTGCCCGCTCCCGTATTATCGAACTAAGTGGCGTGCTGCTCTGAAGGCATTAAATACCCAATATATGACTGGTTAGCTCCAGCGGTGCTTGCACCATCGTTGTTTATATTCCAATCAATTTTGAGTCTTTAATACACTCCCTAAACTCGTTAGTGATGCCTGTAAATGTGTGGAAAGGTCTGCTTTAGGCTTCATATGTTGGGGAGTTGTTTTTTTCTTTCTTTAAGGGAGTCCAGTGAATGTAAAGGATCCATAAGTATATGTTGAGGCAACAACTTTCTCTGGAGGAAGGGGAGTTAGGATGCATATAGACTTTGTAGATATAATGGGTGTGATAGTCGATCATTGTGTTGTACTTTGCTGGGCTAATAATAGATCACACCAAATCGGAATACTTAGCCGCATATTTTTCCTCTAAAATAAAAGAATTAATAACCGCTATATCTATACTTGAAGAGGAAGTCACCAATTTCTGAGCAGCACATTCTTCCAAATGAAAATGTGTTATTATCCATGCATAACGAAATCTTTTCATAAGGAATTTTAAAACTAGATGAGTCAACAAATCCACTTCCTTAAAAATAGATCAGTCAACAAATCCACTACTTCAACAAGTAGTGCTGCAATTGAATTATCTACCAACATGTTTTATTTCATTCTCATCAAAAAAAAATATAATACAAACAGTAATTAAAATATTATAATTTCTTATTAACCTAACATTCAATCTGACCAAGACACACGTATATAAAAGGTAATATATTAATATAATAAAAATCATAACCAACATTTTCATTGAGAATTAAAATAATACAAGCCATAACCAAAATTTTCGTTGAGAATTAAAATAATAAAAACCGTAAATAATATTCTCAATAACTCTAATTAAATGATGAAATGTTTATTGGAAAAATATAGATTACTTTAAAAATTGTACAATCAATGTTATGACATCATTCATATTTTTGAAAAGAACAAAATACATGACAAAATTAATGGTATGGAATAGCATGTTAAGCTCCATTGATTTTACACAAAAGCTACCTTGATTTATGGAATTGCAGCGTTTCTTAACTTATGGAAACCAACTGCAGTAGTTTCCTTAATTTAAGAAAATCAACTGCAATTACTAAATTTATAATTGGGAGCTACTAAAGTGGTCCATCACTTTGATCTGATCTCTACTTTGATTTGTGGTTTTTCTAACACATAGCCTTTAGAAGCTTGATGGAAGCTTAGGTATATGTTCATCTGTTGGTCCCCAAGCTCATATCTCAACCCCCTTCAGTTCTACACCATCTAGCTGAGATAGCAGAGCTCGGAAGTGCCTTCAGAACTCTTGTGTTCTTTTTCTTTTGCTTGGATTGAAGCTGGAGTGCTGAAGAAGTAGCAGGCAAGTGGACTGTGGCCTTCATCAAACATCACCAATGGCTAGAGGTAACTCGTATCCCTGGGCATTAAGTTTCAGTGATTCTTTTCAGTTCTTTCTGCATGCAGAATCGCTGTTTAAGTTTATTAGTTATCTAACAGTTGGTATCAGAGCGGATTTTCCTCTGCCTTGGTGTGCGATTCGAATACTTTGAAGTGCTTTGTATTTGTAATTTTTTCAAAAAAAAAAAAAAAATTGTGCGCGTTAATGATTATATGCAAGTACAGTTCGGATTGTTTGATGTATTGAGTCAATTATCAAAGCTTCTGTACTGTAAATATATGTTTGAATATTGGATAAGAACCGTAAAACTGTTTTCATTGTTCCTTATAACGGAGAACAAAATCGTTCCATTAACAACGTCTTTGCATAATCTTCATTGCAACTGCTAATTTTTGTGTTTATGCAACTTCCCCCTTGTAATTGCTGTTGTTAGAAACGCATATGTGACGACTGCCGCACATTAATAAGAGGGTTAGCGGACCACTGACGCTCGAACAGCCAATCCTTCACACAAGTTTACTTAATAAAAATATGGTGTCTCATGATCAATTTTATCGCAGCTTTTGTAGTTTTTTTTAAGAAGAAACTTCTTTGCATAAAACTACACATACGTTGACACAGTGTTCAATCTCTGGAATATACTGTACAACCTATACTTTGATCCTACTGTGAAAAAGAATAACGAAAAATGTTCCATGCCTACCTTCAAAAATTCCGCCGCCGAACGCCTAAAATGCAACCCAGTTCGCCTAACAAAGCGAGTGTTTACGGATGCGATTGAAAACAGAGGATAAGGATTCCAAGTAGGCGGAAGGAGAGAAGAGACCAAATCCATGAATTGGGCTGAGCAGGCAACCCGCTTGCCCTGCTGAAAATGTTTTCTGCCATTCGTTTCGAGACGTCCTGGATCCGTTTCGTCGCCTCTAACAGAGCCATGTGCTTCGGAGGTCTGATTGGCCATGGCGGCGTCCGCTTCAATTTCAAAACCAGTATGTTATTGTTTTGTTTTGTTATTGAGTGACTAGTCTAAATCTATGCCGTACCAATTTTTGAGCCGGATACTCGATCCTGTGGCCACTACGGCGAATGAAATCAATTTGCTTTAGAAAACGATCATATTTGCAGAACTTTCCGGGTATGTTAGTTTTCACAATCATATGTTTCTCTTTTGAGATGGGAATTGCTGTTACCTTTAGTTCTCTGTTACTGCTTGATTTCCTTGAACAGTAACCTTTAGATGTGCATACGTGTATAAAATCTTTGTCCAAGTTCATTTAATTTGGAAATTTCTTATCAGAAATAGAACATCGAACTTTACACGCACAACACATCAGACACATATATGATATGTTTGTCGAAGTTGAAATTAGTGCTATAGTTTCCATAATTTCCGACCAGAAATAGATGTGGGTAGAATTGTTAGTTGTTATGATAAAAATTTGTTTTAAAGATGTTGTTGTGAGTTGTATGTTGATCTAAACATACAAGTTATATGATATACATGTGATTCTTTCAAACGGGGACCGAAATGATGGGTGACTTGCCCATGTAGAAAGAGAAATGTATTATATGTAGTTTACATACTCATGGTTGTTTTAATATGGTTGTGGTGCTCCATTATAGTTCATTAAACATATTGTTTTGATATTTTGTCATGCACGATACCATGTTCGATATTTTATAGAATTTGGATCGATGATACTAGGTAGTTGTATACGTTCCCTTATACTAGCCATTCAATAACATGCTAGCTCATTTATAGTGACGTATTCACTAGTATATAAATATATATATATTTGAGGGAAGTAAAGCCAAACGTGTTAGTGATTCAAAATTTTTGCATGGTGGAAGCCGCATTGAAAAGACTGTGGCATCAGTCCATCCTAGCGTGAATACGCATATACCATTAACTCAGGTTCTTGGCATCTGCAATCACATTCATTTTTTAAGATCATTTTATGTTATTTGATAATTTTGGGTGGAGTTTATACCATGCCAAGTATTTGTTTAACGTTGGATTTTGTTTATAACACATGGTATTACCCTTTGATTATATACCATAACGGTTTATATGTATGTTAAAGATTGTTATGGTATATGTTATTTTTATTTATATAGTTAATTTGGACAAACTATATAAGATCAACAATGCAAAATGCAAAGTAAATTGATTACATTACATTGAACTTACATTTATGAACATTTGTAATTAAAGAGAAATAAGAAATGGTTTATTTCTCATTTGGGCATTCAGTTCGCATGAAGTTCAGATTTAGCATTGTTGAAAATCAATTTTGTGAGTCAATCTTCGGGTTAAGTTTATAAATTGAACAATCAATTTGTAGTCATAATGACTGCTTTAACCTGCTTTTGAATTTGCTGGAGAATTATTACAGTTATATGGAGTTTATTAAAATGTCATTTTGACTTACTCCTTTCAGTAAACATTATTTTTCTCTCTGGTTAAATTTTGTTTATGCAACAAAATTAATGTCTAGTGATCCATGTAGTTTTAATTAATTAGAGAGTAGCCACAACATCTTTAATTAAATAAAATTATATATTGATTGACAAGATCACATAAAGATTATTTAGACATTAAATTGTAATTAATTACACTGAATATAATAAATTTTATCCCACAGGAATTTTTATTATATTTATGTGATTAATTAGGATAAAATTTCATAACCTACCCACAGGAGTTATGAATTAATAAGTTTTATCATAAAGTTTTATTGAATCAGCTTGAATTGAAAATTTAGCCCACAGGCAATTTTCATGTCATTTGATTCAATTCTTTTTAGCATGTTTTACATTGGTAAAACATGAAAGTTCATAAAAGTTTTGTTGAATCTGCTTGAATTGAAAATTTAGCCCACAGGCAATTTTCATGTCATTTGATTCAATTCTTTTTTAGCATGTTTTACATTGGTAAAACATGAAAGTTCATAAAAGTTTTATTGAATCTGCTTGAATTGAAAATTTAGCCCACAGGCAATTTTCATGTCATTTGATTCAATTCTTTTTAGCATGTTTTACATTGGTAAAACATGAAAGTTTATAAAGTTTTATTGAATCTGTTTGAATTGAAAATTTAGCCCACAGGCAATTTTCATGTCATTTGATTCAATTCCTTTTAGCATGTTTTACATTGGTAAAACGTGAAAGTTCATAAAGTTTTATTGAATCTGCTTGAATTGAAAATTTAGCCCACAGGCAATTTTCATGTCATTTGATTCAATTCTTTTTACCATGTTTTACATTGGTAAAACATGAAAGTTTATTAAGCCTCAACATAAGCATGTGATTCTTTATTTTGATGTAGTAGTACAACCTGCAAATTTCTCTGAAATTCGTTCTGACATTCCGGAACATGAGGAAGTAATCTCGTTTGGTTGTTGTGAATCTGATATGATTAATGTTAATATTAACACATGGTGGATTGATTCTGGATCAACAATTCACATTTCGAATTCCTTGCAAAGGTTTGCAAAACCAAAGGAAGCCAGTGGGAAGTGAGCAAAGCATCTTATCAGGAAACAAGATGGGCTCGCATGTGGAAGCTATAGGAACATGTTATTTAACTTTAACTAGTGGTTTTGTTTTGGAGTTAGAAAAGACCTGTTATGTTCCAAGTTTTTCTAGAAACTTGATCTCAGTTTCAAGGCTTGTACCCTTTGGATATTCCTTAAAATTAAAAAAAAAAAAAAAACTCTTTCAGTCTATTCTATAAATCTGATTATGTAGGGAATGGTATTTTGTCTAATGGTCTTTACTGCAAAACAATGTCACATATGATTCAATGCATGTTCACACTGGCACTAAAAGATGATGATTAATAACACTTCTTCATTAATGATTGATAACACTTCTTCATGAATAACACATCTTCATTGTTTTAAAACAAGCATCCTCCCAATGGTATTTGAAATTCCATAATGTAATTTCTTCTTTTGGTTTTGTAGGAAACATTATGGATCAATGTATATACCTGAAGGTTAGTGGGAGTAAAATTTGTTTTCTTGTTTTACATATGGATGACCTTTTTGCTAGCAACCAATGATAAGGGTTTGCTACATGAGGTGAGACAATTCCTCTCTAAAAGTTTTGATATGAAGGATATAGGTGAGGCATCTTATGTCATTGGCATTAAGATCCATAGAAACAAATTTCGAGGCATTTTGGGTCTGTCCCAGGAAACCTATGTTAATAAAATTTTAGAGAGATTTCGGATGAAGGATTATTCACCAAGTGTAGCTCCCATTGTGAAGGGTGATAGGTTCAATTTGAACCAATGCCCGAAGAACAACTTTGAAAGGGAACAAATGAAGAACATTCCATATGCTTCTGCTGTCGGAAGCCTAATGTAGGAATGTTGGGACGATGTCAGAGTGATCCAGGTTTAGACCACTGGAGAGCTGCAAAGAAAGTAATGAGGTACCTTTAAGGGACCAAAGACTACATGCTTATGTATATCCTGTTTGAGGCTGCTTTACATGGTGTATGGCTTAAGAATTTCATTTCTGGGCTTAGAATTATGGATTCTATCTCTAAGCCATTAAGAATATATTGTGATAATTCAGCTGCTGGTTTTATGGCTAAAAAAGTGGGAGTCGAAATAAACACATCGACATTAAGTTTTTAGCTATAAGGGAACGTGTTAAAGAAAATAAAGTGGTCATTGAGCACGTCAGCACTGAGTTAATGATCAATGATCCTTTGACTAAGGGCATGCCACCGTTTAAATTCAAGGATCATGTATTGAATATGGGACTTGGTTCCATTATGCAATTTTTCATTGTATGGACAATGTTAATGAAATTCTTAATTATTGTGATGTTTTTTCTCATATTTATGTGCACCTTAAGTTGATTTGAGAAAATTCATTTAAGAAGGACCAAGAATAAACATAGGGTTTATTCATTAAGATATTATTGCCACATAAATTATAATAAGAATAGATGCATAGTAATACATGGAAGATAATACTCGTCATAAGAGGACTTATCACCATGATTCATGTATCTATTACTTAATAAAGATTGTCAATGGTTTTTGACACATTAAGTTTGGAAGTATGGACCAAGTGGGAGAATGTTAAGCTCCATTGATTTTACACAAAAGCTACCTTGATTTATGGAATTGCAGTTTTTCTTAACTTATGGAAACCAACTGCAGTAGTTTCCTTAAGTTAAGAAAATCAACTGCAATTACTAAATTTATAATTGGGAGCTACTAAAGTGGTCCATCACTTTGATCTGATCTCTACCTTGATTTGTGCTTTTTCTAACACATAGCCTTTAGAAGCTTGATGGAAGCTTAGCTATATGTTCATCTGTTGGTCCCCAAGCTCATATCTCAACCCCCTTCAGTTCTACACCATCTAGCTGAGATAGCAGAGCTCGGAAGTGCCTTCAGAATTCTTGTGTTCTTTTTCTTTTGCTTGGATTGAAGCTAGAGTGTTGAAGAAGTAGCAGGCAAGTGGACTGTGGCCTTCATCAAACATCACCAATGGCTGGAGGTAACTCGTATCCCTGGGCATTAAGTTTCAGTGATTCTTTTCAGTTCTTTCCGCATGCAGAATCGCTGTTTAAGTTTATTAGTTATCTAACATAGCATTGAAATTCTAGACTAATAACCAATTCATGGGTTTTTATTATTTTTCTTTCACTAAATCATTAATATAATCACTCTAACTAAACAATAAAATGTTCATTGGAAAAATATGGATAAATTTAAAAATTGTACGATCAATATTATGACATCATTCATAAATTTATGTCAATATAAAGTAAAATAAAGTAAAATAAACTTTTAATGAGAAAATGCATTCTATAACTATATTTGCAAAATATAATAATTAATTTTTTAATATATAATAATTATAATAAAACCATTTAAATAATAGTAACGATTTGGTGCGGTGCTTGCACAGAAAGAGCTAACCAGTCATATATTGGGTATTTAATGCCTTCAGAGCAGCACGCAACTTAACGCGATAACACGAGAGCGGGCAAATTCGCCATTAAATAATATCTGCCCACTCCCGTATTATCGAACTAAGTGGCTTGTTGCTCTGAAGGCATTAAATACCCAATATATGACTGGTTAGCTCCAGCCGTGCTTGCACCATCGTTGTTTATATTCCAATCAATTTTGAGTCTTTAATACACTCCCTAAACTCGTTAGTGATACATGTAAATGTGTGGAAAGGTCTGCTTTAAGCTTCATATGTTGGGGAGTTGTTTTTTCCTTTCTTTAAGGGAGTCGAGTGAATGTAAAGGATCCATAAGTATATGTTGAGGCAACAACTTTCTCTGGACGAAGGGGAGTTAGGATGCATATAGACTTTGTAGATATAATGGGTGTGATAGTCGATGATTGTGTTGTACCTTGCTGGGCTAATAATAGATCACACCAAATCGGAATACTTAGCCGCATATTTTTCCTCTAAAATAAAGGAATTAATAACCGCTATATCTATACTTGAAGAGGAAGTCACCAATTTCTGAGCAGCACATTCTTCCAAATGAAAATGTGTTATTATCAATCCATAACGAAATCTTTTCATAAGGAATTTTAAAAATTGATGACTCAACCAATCCACTTCCTTAAAAATAGATCAGTCAACAAATCCACTACTTCAACAAGTAGTGCTGCAATTGAATTATCTACCAACATGTTTTATTTCATTCTCATCAAAAAAATATAATACAAACAGTAATTAAAATATTATAATTTTAATTATTAACCTAACATTCAATCTGACCGAGACACACATATATAAAAGGTAATATATTAATATAATAAAAATCATAACCAACATTTTCATTGAGAATTAAAATAATACAAGCCATAACCAAAATTTTCATTGAGAACTAAAATAATAAAAACCGTAAATAATATTCTCAATAACTCATTAAGTTTTTAACTGTCAAAATTTGTTACTGGAAAAGCATTGATACTTATAGTTTGATGAAATGTAAGTCTGTGTATACCACTTTTTCCCAATTATATTGGGATTGAGTTTATGATTTACATTAGAATTATATTGGGATTGAATTTACTATTTATATTAGAATTATTAAAAGATTTTGTCTTACTAAAATTAAATGTAATTTTTTTTTTAAATATTTGAATATCTTATTTTTATTTTATATATATAAATTTTATTTTCATTTTTTATATATATAGATATATCTTATTTTCATTTTATATATATAAATCTTATTTTCATTTTATATATATAAAAATCCATTTGTTTCAAACGGCTGTACAACAACATTATGTCTTAATTTTTTTTTTGTTTTTTATTCTATCTTAAGGTATGCATTATAAATGTAATCACAAACACCGAGTGTAATCACAAAGTACAACATATATGTTTAGATCTTGCTCCCATTTTTATATTTTATTATAAAATAGAATCTCAGAATAATTAAATAACTAGAGAAATGTCTGAAAATGATATTCGATACATGGTTTGTGAACACTATTTTATCGAGAGAGGAAATAAATTTATGACAAAAGAGAATAAGGATGACTTGATTTATTGGTCTAAATTATAATTTAGAGAATAAAATTGATTAAAAAAATTAATAATAATTTTTAAAATATATTTAAAATGATAATATTAACTCTGGTAGTTTAGAAATGCTATTAAAGAAGATATAGAACCATAACAATAGATATCTCAAGTCAAGCACTAGATTTTCTAATGTAACGACCTTAAAATTAAAATTTATAAACCTAATTACATTAATCATGCTATTATCATTAAACATATCTACAAAATCAATTATCATAAGATTAAAAAAGATTTAAGAAAACCACATATATGTGGAGCAATGATATGTGTTATTGCTATTTATACAGTTATCACGTTATCCAAATTAGGGTGATCGCAAAAAGTGATGGGGCGATTCTCTATTCAACCTTACACAAGTTGTAACCAATCTATTTGCAGCTATCACTCTTGACTATTCAATCAATGGAGTGAATGAATGAATGCTCTCATCCCCTTTTCACCAGTTACATAGAACAAACCATTCCAATGAATGAATGCTCTCATCCCCTTTTCACCAGTTACATAGAACAAACCATTCCAATGAATGAATGCTCTCATCCCCTTTTCACCAGTTACATAGAACAAACCATTCCAAAAATTGTAAGTGAATTAAAAATAGATCCACTTGTCTTTCATCATCCTAACTTTTATTTTATTATTATCTTTTCTTCCTTATTTATTATTTTATTTCTTATTATCTTGTCTTCATTATTCATTGTTTTTTTCTTTATTATTATATTTTTTTTATTTGTTGTTTTATTAACTCATTATTATATTTCTTTTGTTATTTGTTATTTTATTTATTTATTATTATTATATTTTCTTTCTTACTTGTTTTATTAATTTATTATTATTTTTTTATCATTATCTTTCTTGGTTAATTATTGTTTTATTATCTTTTTTAGTTAATTGTTGTTTTATTATCACATTAGTACTAATGTGGAGTGTTACACTTCCTCTCTCTCCACCTTTATATCTTTATGTATTTTTTTCCCTCCGTCTCTTCCCCCTCTAACTCTATCTCTCTGTCTCATCTCTATCTCTCTTCGTCTCTCCCTCCCTTCCCTTTTCTCTCTTCTCCCCTCTCTCCTCCCATATCTCTCTTTGTCTCTACCTCCTATGTCCTCTCTCTTCTCCTTCTCTCTTTTATATTATGTTGAATATTATAATACTATATTTAATATAATATAATATTAGATTAACTATTATGTTATCTGAGTGAATAAATATTAAATAATATAATATTAAATTAAATATAATATTATATTAAAAATATTTATCTTAATATATTAATATATATTATAATATATAAAATTTAATATTATATTAATCTAGAACTACGAAATTTAATAATATTAATATTATAATATACTAGTATTAAATATTTGATATTAATATTATATTTCATAATTACCCTGATAGGCTTTCCTTTTGAATCAGTGCAGTGGTCAACACTTCTATTTTCTGATTGACATGTGGCATACTCTGATCTCACTGACATGTGCCCATCACACTGTAATTTGACCCCTGTCTCTTTTGTGGATTTCCCTGTAATTTGGCCCCTGTGTCTCTTGGTGGCAGTGGTCTCATCGATACGGGAGGGCAGAGATCTAGCCATGAAGGTAAACTCTTTCACTGTGTTGTGGATGCGTCCTTAGCTCCCGCACCTCCGTATTCCTTCAAAAGTGGATTGTCTGTACTTGCCTCTCCGTTTTTCACAACCGCCAATACACCTATTATTTCATTCACTGCCGGAGGGTGTTCATAATGTCGATTTATTTTTGTAGTGTATGACAAACAAATTTTCTTGCATGCACGATGACTATTATCCCTCGTTCAGGGAAGGTAGGGGAATGTAATCCCCACACGATGACTATTATCCGTCATTCTGTTAAGGTAGGTGAATGTAATATTTATGTGCAAGGAGGACGCAAAGGAAAGTGAGTGTTAGTGCTTCCTGTGTCAATTAATTTTGGTATGTAGAGTAGGGACAATCTAGAGTGTAAAACACTGGGGACTTTAAGTGTTTAAACAACGGCTTCGAAAATACAAAAAATCGCCCAAGCTTAAGGGTTTCCGCTGGAATTGAACTCTGATGCAAAGGTTCGAAAGACTTTTATACACAAGTCGCGAGAAAAATGTATGCAGAGAAATTTTATAATCAATGGATCGAGTTTGCGGATTTTATCTGAAGATTGCGAATGTTCAAGGGTTTCTACACAGAACAGAGCTTCTGCTAGAAAGGTTCAGGAAATGTTTATGTATAAGTCTCGAGAAAAATGGATTAGGGGTGTGTTAGAATTAATGGACTCATATTTGCAGAATTTAAATAAATGCAGTCCAAATATTTAGGTGATTGAAGTAATTGTAGTTTTCACTCGAGGTAATTGAAGAATTGCAGTTTAAATAATGAATACTGAATAAATTAAATGATGCTTCATTTTCATTGGACTGGGATTGGGATGGGAAAGTCATCCAAATTTCTACGCTGGTTTGGCCTTCCACGTTTTCTGTCTCTGATATTTTACCAGAAAGGATCATTGTATTGTTTGCATAGTTGACAATGTGGAGCAGTTTACAGGTTTTTAAAGCCTTTGGTGGTCTAGAAAATCATTTTTGATTGTTGCAAAAGATCATTAGTAGATGTATCACTATTTTTAAAGTGGGGAGTGTTGGAATTTCTGATAATTCTAAAAAAAACAGAAAAACCAGAACAACACTCTGTTTTAACACAACAGAAATAAAAATCGTTTGCGGAATACGGTGTTTCAGCAACGCAGTTTCGTCAGTTGTTGTTTGCCGTGTAACAGCAACGATGTTTCAGCGATGCTAAAACTCGTGTATCAGCAACACTCTGTTTTGACGTCAAGACTATTTTCTGGTTACGGTGTAACATCAATGCGTAACTATTTTCTGGTTACGGTGTAACATCAATGCGTAACTATTTTCTGCTTACGGTGTAACAGCAACGCGCAAATAAAACTTCTATTTATAAACAGTAAACCAGCTGATACAAATTCGTCTTCCTCACATAGAGGAATTTTCACAAAAGATTATTCTGAAGAGCATCTTCCTCTTGACAGAGGGATTACAACAGGAATGCTTCAGTTCCACAAACCAATTTATGTTATCTCAGAAAATTACAGTTTCAGCATTGCTGTGCGTTACAGAAAAGAATCTCTATCATTCTTCTAACATAAAACAGAACTGTTGTTCATTACATTTATACGTTAAAACATATTTGGCTTTAAACAATAAAATAATACAAATATCTTCTAAAGCTTATCTACGTATTGAATGCAGCAAGCGGTGATGCCTTTTGAAGAAATGAAGTCAGCAGTTGCAGGGGAATTTAATGCTGAAAATTTAATGCACATTAATGTGGAAAATATCAAGCACGACTTTGAGGCATCCAATAGTCTGGAATATCTACAGCAAATCAGATTTTTGTGCAGCTGTTTATGTTGCAGTTGGAATTAAATTCCATCACTCCCCCTTAATTTCAACTGCTGGGTTTTTCTACATACCCAGGAATTTCCTGAAATGATCAAAACTTTTCTTTCCCAATGGTTTTGTCAAGATGTCAGCAACTGATCCTCTGTTCTGCAGTGCTGCAAAACAATCTCACCATTTAAGTATGGGGGATTTACGCAGTGCATTATATTAGATCATTTTTTTGGGATTCAACTGCGTTAAGTAAGTCATTCAAACGTATGACCATTTCCATGAGAGGTAGTCGTAACTGACTAATTTCTCATGATTTTTGAATAGTTCACTTAACACTCATTGCATCGGGTGATGCTCACAGGGGTGAAGAAGTGGTGATGCTCACACGTATGAAGTGAAATTTGGTGTCTATGTGCTTTGTCCTTTTATGAAAAACAGAGTTTTTAGATAATGCTATTGCCGAGCTATTGTCACAGTAAATGGTTGTGCCCTTTTCTTGTTCATGACACAAATCTCTGAGAACTCTTCTCAGCCACACTGCTTGGCATGCTACTGTTGTTGCTGCCACATACTCTGCCTCTGTTGTTGACAAAAACACAACTGGTTTCTTCTTGGAAGCCCATGAGATGGCTCCCGAACCCATATGAAACACATACCCCGATGTGATTTTCCTATTATCAACACTTCTAGCCCAATCACTATCAGTGTAACCTGTCAACATGAAACTTTCAGAAGAGGAGTATAAAATACCAAACCCCTTTGTTCCATTCACATACCTTAGAATCCTCTTGGCTGCCTGCCAATGAGTCTCTTTCGTTCTTTCCATAAATTTGGAGATTAAACTCACAACGTGCATAATGTCTGGCCTAGTTGCAGTCAAGTACATAAGGCTGCCAACTATGCTCTTGTATAATTTTGGATCAAAATCCTTGTTGTTGTCTTCTTTGGTCAATTTCAACCCCATTACAGTTGGAGTCACAGCTGCCTTGCTATTCTACATGTTAAATCTCTTCAACATCGCTTCTACATATTTAACTTGAGAAATGAAAACACCATTTTCACTTTGGTCTACTTCAATTCGAAAAAAATCTGTTAAGAAGCCCAAGTTAGTCATTTCAAATTAACCTTTCATGACTGCTTTAAAATCAGCAATGAGAGAAGCATCATTGCTAGTAAAAATCAAATCATCTACATATAAAACAACAATAAGAATCTTACCATCATTCTCCTTTATGTAGAGTTTGGGTTCACCATCACACTTATCAAACCCATTCTCAATCAGATAAGCATCTATTATGTTGTATCATGCTCTTGGAGCTTGCTTCAGCCCATAAAGAGCCTTCTTCATTTTGCAGACTTTATGCTCTTGGCCTTCAACTTCATAGCCTGGAGGTTGTTCAACATAAACCTCTTCTTTCAACACTCCATCCAAGAATGCAGATTTAACATTCATCTGATAAATCTTCCATTTGTGTTGTGCTACAATAGACAACATTGTTCTGACTGTTTCCATCCTTGCTACTGGTGCAAAGGTTTCATCATAGTCTTTGCCTTGTTGCTGCTTGTAGCCTTTCACAACAAGTCTTGCTTTGTGCCTGTCAATCTTGCCTCCAACATTGCTTTTGGTCTTATAGACCCACTTAACTCCAATGGCATCTTTGCCTTTAGGGAGGTTCACTAACTCCCATGTTTTACTCTTCTCAATTGCACCAATTTCTTCATTCATTGCTTCAATCCATTTATCTTCATTTACAACATCTTCAAAATGAACTGGGTCATCAACATGACAATACAAAGCGAATAATGAATTCAGACCGATATTGTTACTTACCTCTCCTTGTTCATAAATCTCATTCAGATTTCTGAATCTTGGTCTTCTTGGTGTGCTTGGAGTTCCATCCGAACTTGAGGGTATTTCTGATCCCTATGGTGTGCTTGGAGAAGAACTTCCTTGACTTCTCAAGGCTGTTCGAATTTCAGCTTGTGGTGTGGTTTGTTGTACTTGCTGTGGTGGAGGAGGAGCCACCAAGGAAGGATTAATTGTTGATGTCCCTTCCTCTTCTTCTTCGTGAGACATAATTGTCTTCACATTCACTGTCTTCTCTAAGCTTCCATCCCAAGATTCATCTTCAATGAACTGCACATCTCTTCTTACTATTAATTTCTTGGTGGATGGATTATAGAGTTTGTATGATTTTGACTCATCACAATAGCCAATAAAGACACACTTCTCTCCCTTACTGTCAAGATTCTTCCTTAGTTGATCTGGTACATGTGCATATGCTACACAACCGAATACTCTCATGTGAGTGACAGTTTGCTTTTGACCACTCCATGCTTCTTCTAGTATTTTGTTCATGAAAGCTTTAGCTGGGCATCTATTCAAGATGTAAACTACGTAAATGATAGCTTCTTCCCAATACTCATGTGGCAAGTGTTCTTCCTTCAACATACTTCTGGCCATGTCAAGAATGGTCCTATTCTTCATTTTAGCAACACCATTTTGCTGAGGTGTATACCTCGCGGTGAACTGCTTTTGTATGCCATTCTCTCTGCAAAAATTCAGAAAGTCTTTGGAGATGTACTCTCCTCCTCTATCTGTTCTAAGCACTTTGATATAATGCCCACACTGCTTCTCAACAAAAGTTTTGAAGTGGTGGAATTTCTCAAACACTTCACTCTTCTGTTTCAGCGTATACACCCATGTATTTTTGGTGTAATCATCAATGAAAGTTAAAACATATTTATTTTCGGCAAATGATGGTATTTGCATCGGTCCACACACATTAGAGTGAACAATTTCAAAGGGTGCTTTTTCCCTTATACTCTTTCCTGCTGGAAAGCTTTCTTTATGTTGCTTGCCCAAGATGTTGCTTTCACAAAGGTTGTCCGGTTTCTCGATCAATGGAAATCCCTTTACCATTCCCTTTCTGTGCAACAGATTCAAGCCTTCGAAATTGAGATGTCCAAATCTCAAGTGCCAAAACCAATTCTCATCTTTCATTTGTCCCTGAAAGACTTCTTGTGTAACAGCTGCAATAGTTCTTCCTTCCTTCAAATCTGCCCTGAGTTTGAGAGGAAACATTCTGTTGCTGGTCACCTGCACCTGTGCAATGATCTTCTTAATTGGAGATATGTCTCTGATTGTACACATATCATCTTTGAAGAACACATTGTAACCTTTGTCAATGAGCTGTCCAATGCTCAAAAGATTACATTTCAGACCAGGTACATAGTATACCTCTGGCACAATCATATGTTCTCCATTTCTTGCTCGGATACTGACTCTGCCCTTACACTTGACAGATATCTTACTACTAATTCTTGTTGTTACCTCAGATTTCACATTTTCATCCAGATTGGCAAACATTTCAATATTTCCAGTCATGTGATTACTACAGCCTGAGTCTAAGAACCAAAAATCTTCTTGTTTTTCTTGTGCAATGTTACATGCTAACAGCACAATCTTTGGATTCTTAACTTCTTCATTTGCAAAATTAGCATTCTGCCTACTATTCATGTCATTTTTTTTCCTACATTCATTGGCGTAGTGCCCATATTTCTTACAATAATGACATTGGACTTGGGATTTTTCATACCTTTGTCCATGAGCTTGCTGTTTTCTTGAACCTTCATCTTGGTTCTGATTGCAGCTCCTTCAGTTTGTGCTTGCAGGATTATTTCTGCCTTTGTTTTGGCTTCTTCCACGACCTCTGTTATTTGCTCTGCCTCGACTTTTTCCTTGGCCAAAAGACATCTAAGTCTTGAATGCTTGCTCAAAAGAGGAATCTGTTCGTCTACTCAGTCTGTGTTCATGAAACATAAGAGAAGCACTCAGTTCATCTACTGTGAACTGTGAGAGATCATTTGTTTCTTCTATTGCTACCACAATAGATTCAAACCTTGAGGGTAAAATTCTGAAGATCTTCTCTACAATCCTTCTTTCTTCAAGAATCTCGCCATGAGATCTTATCTGGGTTATCAAGCCAATAACCTGAGTGAATAATGAATCTATTGTATCAGATTCCTTCATGCTGAGTGTTTCAAAGTCTCTCCTCAACATCTGCAACTTCGCAGCCTTCACTTTCTCCATGCCTTGATAGGCAGTTTTGAGAATATCCCATGTCTCCATGGATTTTGTTGTTGTTGCAATCCATGGAAAAACACTTTCATGTACTGATTGTGAGAGAAAAAAGAGGGCTTTTGCATCCTTCTTCATGTCGCTCTTCAACTGGTCTCTTTCTGCTACTGTTAAAGTAGCCAACGCTGTTGCATCTGCAGGTTCAACATAGCCAGTTTCAACCAGCTCCCATATTCCTTGAGAAGCAAACAATGCTTTCATTGTTATGGACCAATAACTGTGATTTTTCCCATTAAACTGTGGCAGTTGGGAATTTGTCAAACTTGTTCCAGCATCTGCCATCTTAACCTGTATGAATAAAGAAGAGATACTGACTGTATAAATAAAAACAGGCAAAAACTTTCTCTGCTGGAGAAAATCTGCTCAATAAGCTTCTTACATCTCCTACAGTGAAAAACAAACTATGTTTTTGACTCACTGAGTGCCTAGACCAGCTCTGATACCATGTTGGAATTTCTGATAATTCTAAACAAAACTGAAAAAATAGAACAATACTCTGTTTTAACACAGCGGAAATAAAAATCGTTTGCGGAATACGGTGTTTCAGCAACGCAGTTTCGTCAGTTACTGTTTGCAGTGTAACAGCGACAGTGTTTCAGCGATGCTGAAACTCGTGTAATAGCAACACTCTTTTTTGACGTCAAGACTATTTTCCGATTACGGTGTAACAACAACGTGCAACTATTTTCTGCTTACGGTGTAACAGAAACGCGCAAATAAAACTTCTATTTATAAACAGTAAACCAACTGATACAAATTTGTCTTCCTCACATAGAGGGATTTTCACAAAAGATTATGCTGAAGAGCATCTTCCTCTTGACAGAGGGATTACAACAGGGACGCTTCAGTTCCACAAACCAATTTCTGCTATCTCAGAAAATTACAGTTTCAGCACTGTTGTGCGTGACAGAAAAGAATCCGTATCATTCTTCTAACATAAAACAGAACTTTTGTTCATTACATTTATATGTTAAAACATATTTGCCTTTAAACAATAAAATAATACAAATATCTTCTAAAGCTTATCTGCTTATTGAATGCAGCAAGCAATGATGCCTTTTGAAGAAATGAAGGCGGCTATTGCAGAGGAATTTAATGCTGAAAATTTAATGCACATTAATGTGGAAAATATCAAGCACGACTTTGAGGCATCCAACAGTCTGGAATATCTACATCAAATCAAATTTCTGTCCAGCTATTTATGTAGCAGTTGGAACTAAATTCCAATAGGGAGTTGTCTATTTCAACGGATGTAAACCCAGTAACAAACTGAGCTCACCGTTACATAAGCTGAACCCACCCTTGTAATGGCAAGTGGAAAATAGGGTTTGTTGGTAAATTGCCAGTACCATACAGTAATAAGTTCGAAAAATACATCAATAAGAACATCCCTGCCATGATTTAAACTTAAATCATTGTCACATCAATCACTTAGCTATAGGCAGTGGACATATATGAATGTATGTCTCTGGACTTGTATTGAATTTTGTGACCTTGGTTTATGGGACTTTTTATCCCCATATAAAAAATAGGAAAGTTGAGAAAATATTTTATTCTGGATTAAATTAATGAATTTAATCCACGAAGTAAAAATTCCACTTCTTAGCTATAAAGTCTCCTGGATGATTTGGTTTTCATGGGTAAAAACATCTTAGAGGGAATTATAATTGTAGACATTTTATGTTTTGTCTTGCGGAATCACTCTCTCACATCACAACAAATGTGCACTATCAGTCATGTTCATTTCAATCTCTTGGTATGCAGGGTGGTTAGGGTAGGATGTCACATTTAAACACTGACTGCCTTGTTCTGGTTCCGGTTGATTTCTTTCTATGTTTTCTTTGTACCAAACATTGACAACATTTTAAAACAGAGAAAAATAGTTGACAGAACTTTAAGATACATAAGTGAGTTTTATAAAAGTAGTCAAATTGTGTGAAACACCCTACAAAAGTTCTTCCTGTGATTCCAGTGAATCTCTGCAGATGATGTATAACAGCAATTGTATTACGATGATGTACCAGGATATGTTCTGTGTTAAGTCAAGTCAAAGGTCAAAGTTAACTTTTATTTTTTCAATGAGAAACATCTTTATATTTTATATAACAAATATACATGTTCCGGTGCTCGAGGGACTGTTCTGATAACAAGGCTCAACATCATTACAAGAAATACTTATTATGAGCTGAGTTCAACTTGTCACATGTGAAAATTGATCTCCGTGGGGAGGATAACAACATTTCTACCAATCACCTGAGCTAAACCTAATTGACACGTCAAAATTGACACGTCAAAATTACTTGTCTAATAAAAGTATCTCCATATAAAAGAGATTGCAAATAAAGCATGCATCCCTTTTTTTTTTTTGCTACTTATGACAATACTATGGAGGAGATGCACATTTTTGAATTGACTTCATTCCACAGCTTTACCTATGGCGAGGTTCACGAATTAACAAGGGAATGCTCAATTTCGAATAACTTCAAATTATGACAATACTATAGAGGAGATGCACAGTTTTGAATTGACTTCATTCCACAGCTTTACCTATGGCGAGGTTCAGGAATTAACAAGGGAATGCTCAATTTTGAATAACTTCAAATTTTGCACTCGGCGGGATACAAGGCGAGTTTATTTCTATGCATATTAACATGGTTTACGTATAAAATAAAACGTATAAATTTGGTTTTCGAATCCATCTATCCCATTTGGAGAAAACGCATCTATTTGACACAAATTTAGGTCGTTCCACAGTTTGTTGTATTAAAAACGATGCAGTATTGTAGGCAGAAAATGTCTCATGATGGCCATATAACCATTGACAGCTGTTTATGTGAAATTAAGCTTTTTCGGTTTTTTTGGGTTTAACGCAGAAAATATGTTAGAATTGCATGGGACTACTCTCATCCTTGGATTAAAGTGATTACTAATTGCTAGATTTTGTGCCTGTTGCTCAGCTAGTGATTCTCCCAGTGAAGGCGCAGCAGAGAAGACACTAGAGATGACACCTTCAACCTTTCCTTAGTTTTAGTATGCGTGATCTATCGTTAGCAGGATGGCACAAATGCCTATACAGTTGGTGTGCTCATGCATGATAAATTTCCAGTTTAGTTAGAGGGCATAGATCCCATGGAGGGGTTTCATGTTTGCGTGCTCTATTTGAGGTGCATGTCACCTGGCATATTTATCCATACCAGGAGGGTGCAACAGTCCATGTGAATAGTGTTAGGGTTTGACTGATTCACTTTGAGCACTTCATGCATGTGATCAGATAAATTGTATCTTCCATTGTTTTGGCTTGCGAATTTCTGTTTTCCAACAGTGCATGTGACTTAGGGTTTGACTGAGTCACTTTGAGCACTTCATGCATGTGATCAGATAAATTGTATCTTCCATTGTTTTGGCTTGCGAATTTCAGTTCATGCATGTGATCAGATAAATTGTATCTTCCATTGTTTTGGCTTGCGAATTTCTGTTTTCGAGCTTGTGTGCTGTGTATTTCTTCTTTGCAGTAATAGAATACAGATACAATATTTGAGTGGTGGGTCACCTAGGCATCCCTCTTTTGGTAATGGGGGCACTCAGAGGCTCCTTTTTGGGGAATTGCATCCCTTTTACTCGAGAAACGTTTAATTGAATTTCTCCAAAAACGGATGTAGGGAAACATTTTCCTAGGCGCTCATATATATATATATATATATATATATATAAGGCGAGACAATTATTGTTGTAAATAAAAATTTGTGGAGATCATTATCTCTTTACATTGAAAATCAAAATTTAGATGAATATGCAAAGATGTCAAATTTTCCCATTACATGAATGAACTCTCCAAGTTTACAATTGAATGGAAAAACACTATTTAGAATTCAATATAGAAAAACTACATGTGGTTAATTGGATTTTACTTGACTATCTCAATTCTTAAGAACTTATAACTAAATATGAATGCAATGTCTTTGCATAGTGATTTGATTCCTAGATGCATATTTTCTAACCTTTGAATTTGAACTTTTAACATTTTACAAGAAGCCATGTATTAGCAATACAATTTTTAACCATCTTACAACTTCTTGTTTTTTATAAATATTTTTGCATGCATAAATGGATTTGTTACATACTCAATTTAATTTAATTTGGTTGATTTCTAGAATGTATAGACATTTTGAGTGTCTAGTATCTAATGTTTCAGCTTGCAGTTGTAATGACATTCTAGAATGCATACTTTTGTTAACAAACTCTGATATACTTATAAATTATAAACTTAGTAAAAAAATAAACAAAAAAAATTAAATTTAATGTTTGAATTGTTATTGTTTGATTATGAAAATTAAAATACATATTTTTCAAATTAGAAATTGTATGAGCCTCTCTTTGCTCTTTTTAGGGCAATGGCTAGTCATATTATGCTTACATTTCTATGCAAGAGTGTTAGAAATCCTACAGTGAAGCATGCAGCGTGTGAGCCTACTATACTACAGTAGAGATGTTATGCAAAAGTTTTAGAAGCTTTATATATGAATCTTCTCCATGGTAAGAGAGAAACATTACCATTTTTTCTTGCATGTTAAATGTGTGGCTTACAATTAATCACCATGATAATATTTCAATGGTGGGTCAACATGCTCATATAGAGCACCAATCTTTATTATTCAACCTGACTAAATGATAAATACCTCCTTAGTTGGTTCGGGTTCTGCATCTGTAATTTGTTATATAGTTCATGTATGAAGAAACATCTTAGTTGAGTATGAAATCAGACAGCTTGTTCAGACACTCTGTTCGTCATCGGTTTGCTAGTAATATAGCTTGAATACTATCTGTAAACCTCAAATACATTCTCCAAATGTTGAATAAATTCAGACTATTAAGTATCAACATATATTGATGTCTATCAGAGTGTTTTCATTGATCCAGGCACGCGGATATGTGATGGATAAAGTCCAGCCACTATGATATGTACTGATACTATTATAAATCAAGTCCATCTATGTATTAAATGCACACTGTTATATATTTAATTATATTTATAAAGATATTCTAATCCTAAACTATGATATATTACATGCCTGAGAATTGTTGGAATCAGTGATTGGCAACGGGGAAGCTGTTGCAACTATCCACATAGAAACCCTTGGTACGTAGGTTCAAAGCAGATCGCAGAAACATTTGTGGTTCCAAACCTTCGATGTTCCTTAACCATCAATCCTCGAAGAGTTCCGACGTCGTATCAATGAAACCCTAAAATGTCTAGGATGTGCCGAGAGACGAACAAACCTATATATCATAGTGGAGAGGAAACATATCTGAATATTAATCATGTACTAAATCCATCTGACCTATCCTTGAAGCTAGCGCCATTTAGTTCTCTACAGACATTAATTTGTTTGCATAAATATTTTTTAGCTAACATTATCGTACATATGCCAACACACCATTGAGCGGACATTTTTACACAATTTGTTTGCATCCATATTGTTTTAGATACATATGCCAACATCAAATATATTTATATATCGTTTTCATATATTTATATATCGTTTTCATACTAGATTGTAAAATGTGTTTCTCAAGAAAGTTATGTTGTCAAATATATTTATATATCGTTTTCATACTAGATTGTAAAATGTGTTTCTCAAGACAGTTATTCTAAATTCAAGCTTGGCAAGTCAAAGTAGAATAAGAGTGAGATTATTCCAATCTATTCCAACTTAAAATTTCAGAAAATATGAGTAAGACTATTTTAAATGGATGCTTCATATTGTTTGATATTGGTTAAATTTTCAAAAATTTAAACACAATAAAAATATTACAAATAAATTCTAAACACCAAAAATCCAGAAACTAGAATTGAGAAAACTGATAACAAAACTTACTTTCATATTATTTTATATCCCAATAAAAACATATCCCTTTATCTATATTTTTTTCTCATATCCCTTTATCTATTTTTTTTCTCACTTTTAATAGAACTGGATTAAAAAACCGTTTTAATAATATACATATATATGAACCGTATGAACATATATAGGAGGACTATAGCAATTCAGGCATGGACTTTGCAACCAGGGTTGCCTCGTCATTTTGTCGGTCTGCACAACAGTAAAACGCATTTTCTACGATTCCCTTGACGGCTTCCAATTCCGAACCAGGGCTGCCCTGTCATGCTGATGGTATGTACAACAGTATAGAATGATTCTCCGATTTCCTTAATATATTTTATATAAAACCAAATACTATAGTAACTCAGGGTTGGAATTGGAAGCGGCGGAGCCCTGTCATTTTTACGGTCTGCACAACAGTATAGAACGTTTTCAGTAACTTCCATAACATCGTTAACAGGTTTATAATGGTTTTGGCTGTCAGATTCCATCGCACTAATATTTTCATCAAACCATAGCGCTGTATCTGCAATCCGGGTCTGAAGGAATAGACGGATAATGGCGAACAATCTGAGTCCAGCATGCAAACTGAAAAACGTTAGTTATTCCGATAGACGATAAAGTGAAATCAAGAATAATGGCAGAAGCCGGATAGGGCATGGACCTTAATTTTTGCACACCGGCGAATAATACGTACAGTGCTCCTCCATACCTTGACCTAAAATTCAGGGCAACAGCGACGTAATTCAGAAGTCTAAAAATCAAAGAGCCAGAATCTAAAGAACATTTTTTTTGCCATCAAATGTATAAATAAAATCAATTAAGATATAAATAAAATCAATTATCATCTTAATGCTTTCAATCTTCTCTTCTTCATTGGATAAGAATAATAGGTTATTCAATAAATAGGAAAACGCAGTGCATTTTCATCTTTTTCATCTTTTCAATTGGATAAACATAGAGTGGTAAGTTCTTAAAGGATAAGTATAAAAAGATATTTAAGAATAAAAAGATATTCAATAAATAGGGAAATGCAGGGCCTTTTCATCTTTTCAATTGATTAAGCATAGAGTCATAAGACTCATCTTTTCGATTGGTTAATCATAGAGTGATAAGACTAAAAGGAGCCATGCCTTTTCACCTTGTCTACTAGATATGAATACAATGATAAAAAGTTGTAAACAAAGTGATAAAAAACCAATGAAGTAAAGGTAATGCTAATTAATATTGCAGCAATCTAGTTAGATTGTTTTTTGCTTCGAAAATTATAGGATTTTTGACAAGATTTTGATAAAATTATTTTGGGATTTTTGTAAATCTAGGTTATACTGGTCAAATTTCAAGATTATGGGTGCCCCAAGATCTTCGATGGTGCTGAATACATTTTTCCACGGTTAAAACATGATTGAAACACTGTTTGGGCAAGATTTGTTGAAATTTTTTTGCCCACCACTTTTGGCAGTCCGGGAGGAATACTTTTGGCAGTCCGGGAGGAATACTTTTGGCAGTCCCTGCAATCCCTTGGCCTTGGTAGACACTTCTATTAATATAAGCCTAGTCTAAAGAGGTATCTATTTCGCCAGAAAAATAATGGAAAATCTGAGAGATTTTTAAAAAAACAAATTGAAATTTTTGGAAATCTGAAAAACTTTTAGAAATCTAAGATACAATTCTCAAGTTTCAATATTTTAAATCCCAAAAATATTTTAATAGTACTGAATCCATTTCTACTGTAAATAAAATAAAATAAATTTAAACCAACAATCATTAAATGTTACCGAAATCTCCTTATGCATTTTGACTTTTTTGGCAAGCGCCGACGGCACGGTTTTTCGCCACGATTCTGTGGGACTGAAAAGTTGTTCGAAAGACCTCACTGATGTCATGCCAATTGAATCCCTACTGGTTGAGCTCAGACTACGGGTAAGACGGAGAGGATTACTGGTTGAGCTCAGACTACGGGTAAGCCGGAGAGGATTTCTGTGAGAGACTTGCTGGAGGCGAGGAGGAAGCGGTAACTTTGACTGTCCAAAATCATCTTGGGAAGATTCAATCACCATTGATTTATCACCGTTTCCCCATTTGAAAATGGAATCCGAGCGCTCCAAAGCAAAAGGCTTGCTTCCCTTGTCCAATGAGAGGTGGTTGAAACCGCTAGAAGAGACTGATCTGTGACGCACAGCCATTGTTATCGTCAACTTTACACCCTTTTCCAGACGAGTGCTTCCATCACATAAAACCCCACTGTCACTATAGATGGTTTTCATGATACAGTTCCTGAATTCGCTCGTCAGTTGGTCGATTTCATCTTCAACTTCTTTACTTGGCTGAGAGCTTATCATCCTGTTCTCGTCGATTTCATCTTCAACTTCTTTACTTGGCTGAGAGCTTATTATCCTGTTCTCGTCCGAATTTGGAGAAGAGTGTTTCTCCGCGATCGCTTTCCCTGATTCTTCATCACTATCCTCATCTTCAATATCTGATGGTGCTCGAAGCGAGGGACTTCTGCAGAATCGTTCATTCCCCAAGGCATCCCTGTATAGAACAGTATCAAGATAATCGGTTTGCCCGGGAAGATCTTGTTTTACCTCGAAATCGACTTCAGAATCGGAGTGTGTATTAAACGTACTGTCCTTCACAAACTGATGCTTCTTGGAACCATTTCGAAATTGAAAGACATCAGACATCATAATAGACACTGTACTTACAACTGTGCTCAAGGTTATAAGCACATAGGTGAGAACTGGAACTATAATCAAAATCTGGCTAACTCTTTTGATTTTTTCTAAGAGCACCAAAGATTCGATTCGTTTTCTTGGAGCTTCGATTCATTTAAAAGGAGGTGAATCTAGAGCAGGCCCAACTGAGATTCATGTCACTGAATATTAAATGGGTGTTCTTATCCTTGATTTGTCTCATGCCACTTGGAAAGATTCATTATATCAGATTCTTTCACGCCACATATTATTATAAATTAGATTCTCTTTATAATAAGTGGAAGCCATCGTACTTATGACGTGGGCCAAACTCACTCTAGCACGTTTCCATGATCTTATGATAAAAATATACAGCCGACCCTGAGGGAATCAGCAATAGACATAAGCTCAGGGCCCTGGGGATTGCATTACGTAATGGACACACCATGCCAGGAAGATAGCGTCGTCTTCTGTATGCCCGTTATATGTACATACAGTGCACTGTCCAATGGCCAAAAAGTCTTACATATTTTCTGTTTTAAATTTAAATCTGAAACAAGTGGAATTATGTATGGAGTTGTCGTTTCTGAATTTTGCAGTATCATGCAATTTTGACATTTGGTATTTAGAAGCGTCGTGAAAACAACAGACATCAAATTTTCGAATTTAGTAATTATCGTGAAATTTTGACAAACTGTTAGAAGCGTCATGAAAACGACAGAGTTCACCTCTCGAATTTATTAAGTATTGCGAAAATTTGACAATCTGGGACCTACCAGCGTCATGAAAACTAAAACTATGTACATCCTAATATTTTAGTTAATAGATAGTTTTAAAATTCTTAATTTAAAGTTCTCTAAATAGATTTCTAAGATTTCTTTATTAGTGATGATTTTTTAAATTTTTTTTATTAGTGAGGGTTTGGTTTTTGATGCATGGTTTTAAAGGTAAATGATTAATAACTAGCACAACCACATTCATAAATAATTTTATATACCCACTGAACACTAAGGATCAACTTAATATATGTTATATTATAAATTTAATATGCTAAATTAATATATGAATATATCAAATCTAAGATTCTTATCAAAACATCTACAATTATAAAGTCAAAAAATCATAAACCTAAAGGATTATTAATATTATAAACTCAAGGAATTAAGAAACCAATAAGATTAATGTTATAAACCCAATAAACCAAAGAATTAATATATGAATATATCAAATATAAGATTTTAATAAAAAACTCTAAAATTATAAAGTCAAGGAACCATAAACCCAAGGGATTATTAATATTAGAAGCCCAAAGAAATAAGAAATCAATGAAATTAATATTATAAACCCAAAGAATCAATAAAAGGAAAAAATAATAAACCAAAACATTAATAAACCCAAGGAACAAATATTGAAAATCCAAGGGAACAATAATAAACCAAAGGAAGTATCCCGGATGCAGATGATCATTCTAGAACTTAGTACGAGGATGGCTTGGCGAGAGGGCGCGTGGCTGCTCACGCAACCAGATGGAGCTGCAGGACGCAACACTTAATGGTTCGCACATTAAACATTATTACTGCATTAATGCAGCTCAACCAAGTGCGGCATGGTGATAATCGGACTGCAACGATGCTCGGCATAATTTTAATTTTCGCTCTTCTCATTTGCGTTTGTGGGCAAAGCAAGGGCGAATGTTCTAGTGCCAGAGACAGTTCAGGGCACTGTCTAGCTCTGGTGCGAGAAGTTAACACGTTTCCAGGCCTTCATGCTCCAATCCACCTGCTTCGACTTCTCCCCTGTAGCTACTGTGTTGTCCCCTCTTTGACTGTTTGTTTCGCTTCCACAACTTATATCAACATGCCCAGAGAGCGCCCCAGAATGGGATGCAGAAGAGGCAGCTCTCGTGGCCGGATCCTTCGCCAGGCATCCTCCACAACCTCAAACCCTTCGTCTGAGGCTTTGGACTTTAGTTTCTATTGCTATCCGGTGACCAGAAGTGGGCGTGGTAGAGGAAGGAGGCAGATAATGTCAGAGGTGAGCTCTCAGCACTCCAGAACGCACACGGCTCGCTTCCGCCTCCCATGTAGACTTGGTAATTCCTCCTTCATTGTTTCGATCACTATCGAACTGAATGAGTAAACTGGGGGTTCGGAGACAGCAAGCTCAAAAGTTCCTCAGCACCAGAGGATGGAACACCGGAATGCTCCCCTGACGAATGTTACTGAGGAAAGACAGGATAATGGGGGCTGTGCAATTCAAGATACGCCCACTCCAGCTGGCCCGAGCGCTCCTGCAGCAGAAGAACGAGCTAGAATAGAGGGACATTCTGCGGAGCATGAAGAACCAGAGCATTTTGGTTGTCGCATTATTGAGGAGTAGCCTCCAACTCAGCATGATGACTGAACAGGCTTGCGTGTCCTTGGTTTTGTTCAATGCTTGAATGTGGTGGTTCATTCCTCTCAGGTTTGTGTGTCTTTGGTTTTGTTTAATTGTCGACAGAGGATTTGTTCATCCTAAGTATGTAGCGTCCAGTATCAGGTTTTTTCAACTCTTCTTGAGGGCCGGTTTCCCCTGCGTGGGCAGCATTCCCTGTCGGATGGTTAACATTTTGACTAAGGTGGTTTACAAGTCAGATCTGGGTCACTATCAGGATTCTGAGTCTTTAGTTTTGGATTCAGCAATTCTAAGTCCTAAAGCTAGTTTTTTGTAAGTCCTTGGGATAGTTTGTCTAATGTTCATTGTCAGTATGTCGTTTCATGGGCTAGAACTCTCGAGACCTTTGTCTCGCTGTAAGAATATTTTGTATTAATATAGAAGTAGACTAATTCAAAAAAAAAAACCAAAGGAAGTAATATTAGAAATTGAAGGGATTATTAATATTACAAACCTAAAATTGTTAAATCCAACACATCAATATTAAAAACTCTTCGGATTAATATTAAAAACCCAAGAGATTATTAATATTACAAACCCAAGCATAAATATTCTTTGGGTTCAATATTATTCCCTTGGGTTTACAATATCAATCCATTGGGTTTATAATAAACCCTAAAACAAACATGGTTGACCATCATTGATTTCCATATTGACATAATTTTTCTCATAATGTGATGTTCAACCATGATTGACCATGATTCAACATGGTTGAGTGACCATGATCGATAATGGTTGGCCATGATTTCTTTTCATATTGAGAAAAAGTTTCTCACAATACGACAATGGACCATGGCTGACCATGGTTGATATTCATATTGAGACAATCTTCGTTGCAACGTGGCGTTGGACCATGGTACACCATAATTGACCATGATCGACTATTTTTAACCAATTTTGATCATGATTGACCATGGTTGACCATAGTTGACCATGATTGCTTTCCATATTGATAAAATCTTTGTCACAAACCCCAATATCAGTTTGTTATAAATCTAAGTGATTAATAAGCCCAAGGGATTAATATGAAAAACCCAAGGGATCAAAAAACCCAAAGGAATTTATATATATAGATTTTTTTTGCACGAAAATGAATTATTTCATAAACATGTGACCGATGTGTAAACCACATGCATACATAACTGAAACACCAGATGGGACTATAAACCAAATGGATTATAAATTGAAGGGACTTATATTAAACCCTAGGAATAATATTATAAACCCTATCAATAATATTATACCCTAGGAATATTAAACCCAAGACACTAATAAATCCAAGGGATTAATACTAAAAACCCAAGGGAATAATATTAAACCCAAGGGATTATTAATATTATAAACCCAAGGAATTAAGAAACCAATGGGATTAATATTATAAATGTAAGTGATTATTAATATTATAAACCCAAGGAATTTATATTTTAAACCCAAAGGATTATAGGTACAAGGGATTTATGTTAAACCATAGGATTAATATTATAAAACCTATCAATAATATTATACCCTTAGAATATGAACCCTTAGATTAATAAACCCAAGAGATTGATATTATAAATCTAAGGCACTAATAAACCCAAGGGATTAATACTAAAAACCAACAGAATAATATTGAATCCAAGGGATTAATATAATAAACCCAAGGAATAAAAACTCTAAAATAAATATTATAAACCCTAAAACAAACATGGTTGACCATGGTTGATTTTCATATTGAGACAATATTTTTCACAATGTGATGTTGGACAATGGTTGACCAAGATTGCTTTTTATATTGAGATATTTTTTGTCACAATGTGGCATTGGACCTTGGTTGATCATGGTTGATTTTCATATTGTGACAATTTTTGTCACAATGTGATGTTGGAACATGGTTCAACATGGATGGCCATGGTTGTCAGAATGTGACATTAGACCATTGGAATGTGACATTGGACCATTGTGACCATTGTTATTGACCATGATTAACCATCATTGACCATCGTTGATTTTCATATTGAGACAATATTTGTCACAATGTGATGTTGGACCATGGTTGACCATCATTGATTTACATCTTGAGACAATCTTTGTAACAATGTGACATTGGACCATGCTTGACCGTAATTTACTTTCATATATGAGAGGTTGGATCCTAGTTGGCCATGATTGACCATAGATTATTCTCATATTGATACAATATGGTTGACAAAAATTGGCTATGGTTGTCATAATGTGATGTTGGACTATTACAAAATCTTTGACACAATGTGACCATTACACAATTTTTGTCACAATGTGGCATTGGACCCTGGTTGACCATCACTAATATTCGTATTGAGACAATCATTGTCACAACGCGATGTTGGACCATGGTTCACCATGGATGGCCATGGTTGTCACAATGTGACATTGGACCATTAGACAATCTTTGTCACAATGTAACCATGGTTATTGACCATGGTGAACCATGATTAACCATTGTTGACCATCATTAATTTTCATATTGAGACAATATTTGTCACAATGCGATGTTGGACCATGGTTGACCATCGTTGATTTACATATTGAGACAATCTTTGTCACAATGTGAGTTGGACCATGGTTGACCATGATTGATTTTCCTATTGAGAGAATTTTTTTCACAATACGACATTGGATCCTAGTTGACCATGATTGAACATGGCTGACCATTGTTGATTTTCGTATTGAGACAATATGGTTGACCATGGTTTACCATAGTTGACCATGGATGTTGAAATGTGGCATTGGAACATGACATAATCTTTGTTACAATGAGACCATGGTAATTGACTATGGTTGACCATGATTCATTTTCATATTAAGAAAAAATTTCTCACAAAATGACGATAGACCATGGTTGTTATTCATATTTAGAAAATATTCATCACAATGTGGTGTTGGACAATGGTACACAATAATTGAACATAATCGACCATGTTTGACCAATGTTGATCATGATTGACCATGGTTGACCATGGTTGACTGTAGTTGACCATATTTTCTTTCCATATTGAGAAAATATTTGTCACACACCCATATTGGGATTATTATAAACCTAAGGGGAAATAAACCTAAGGGATTAATACTAAAAACCCAAGGGATTAATAAACCCAAGGAATTTGTATTATAAACCCAATGGACTATAAACCCAAGGGGTTTATATTAAAACCTAGGAATAATATTATAAACCCTATCAATAATATTATACCCTAGGAATATTAAACCCAAGGCACTAATAAATCGAAGGGATTGATACTAAAAACCAAGGGAATAATATTAAACAGGAGCGATTAATATTGTAAACCCAAGGTACATCAACCCTAAAATAAATATTATAAACCCTAAAACAAACTTGGTTGACCACGGTTGACCATGGTTGATTTCCATATTGAGACAATCTTTGCGACAATGCAACGTCGTAACATGGTTGACCATGTTTAACCATGATTGACGATGGTTGATCATGGTTGATTTTCATATTATGTCAATCTTTGTCACAATGCGACATTGACAATGGTTGACCATTGTTGTCACAATGTGATATTAATAAATCATTGGATTGCTAAACCATTGGATTAATAAACCCAAGGGATTGATATTATAAACCCAAGGGATTAGTACTAAAAACGAAATGGAATAATATTAACCCCTAGGGATCAATATTATAAACCGAAGGTATATAAACCTTAAGATAAATATTATAAACCCTTAAACAAACTTGGTTGACCACGATTGACCATGGGTGATTGTCATATTGAGACAATATCCACCACAATGTGACATTGGACCATGGTTGACCATGATTGACCATGATTGACGCTAGTTGACCATGGTTGATTTTCATATTGAGCCATTATTTGTCACAATACTACATTCGACAACGGTTGACCACCATTCTCATCATGTGAGGTTGGACCAATACACAATGTGACCATGGTTATTGAACATGGTTGATCATGATCAATTTTAACATTGAGACAATCTTTGTCACAATGTGATGTTCGACCATGGTTGACAAAGGTTAATGATGATTGCCCATGGTTTATGATGGTTAAAAATATTCTCACAATGTGATGTTAGACCCTCATTGACAATGATTAACCATGGTTGACCATGGCTAATTTTCATATTGAGACAATCTTTGTCACAATGCAACATTGGACCATTGTTGACCATGGATGACCATCGTTAGTGACCATGGATGACCATGATTGACCATGGTAGATTTTCATATGAAGATACCCTTCATCACATGCAACGACGGGCCATGGTTGACAATGGATGACAATGGTTGATCATGATTGACCATGGTTGATGATGGTTGACAATACCATGGTTGATTTTCATATTGAGACAATCTATGTGACAAACTAACATTGGACCATGATTAACCATGGTTGATTTTCATATTGAGGCGATCTTTGTCACAACGCGACATTGAACCATGGTTGATTTTCATATTTATACAATCTTTGTCACAATGTGACGTTGGATCATCGCTGACAATAGTTGACCATGATTGCCGAAATGTGACGTTGGGCCATGAGACAATCTTTGTCACATTGTGACCATGCTTGACCATGATTGATTTTCATATTGGGAAAATGTTCTGAGAATATGACATTGGACCTTGGTTGACCGTGGTTGATATTCATATTGAAACAATGTTTGTCACAATGTGGCATTGGACCATGGTAGACCATAATTGACCATGGTTGACCATGATTGACCTTGTTTGGCCATGGTTGACCATGATTGCTTTCCATTTTGAGAAAATATTTGCCACAAACCCATATTGGCATTATTATAAACCTAAGGGATTAATAAACTCAAAAGATTTATATTGTAAACTCAATGGAATATAAAGCCAAGGGATTTATATTAAACCCTAGGAAGAATATTACAAACCCCATCAATAATATTATATTGTAGGAATATGAACCCTTAAATTAGTAAACCTGAGGAGCTAATAAACCCAAGAGATTAATATTGTAAACCCAAGCTATATAAACCCTAAGATAAATATTATAAACCCTAAAACAAACATGGTTTACCGTAGTTGACCATGGTCGATTTTCATATTGAGACATTCTTTGTCAAAATACAAGATTGGACCATTGTTGATCATGGTTGGCCGTGATTGATTTTCATATTTGGAGAATCTTTCTCACAATGTGACATTGGACTGTGGTTGACTATGGTTGACTTTCATATTAAGACAATCTTTAGAATTGATATTATAAACCCAAGGAACTAATAAACCCAAGGGATTAATACTAAAAACCCAAGGGAATAATATTAACCCCAAGGGATTAATATTGTAAACCCAAGGTATATAACCCTAAGATAAATATTATAAACCCTTAAACAAACTTGGTTGACCACGATTGACCATGGTTGATTTTCATATTGAGACAAACTTTGTCACAATGCGACATTGGACCATAATTGACCATGATTTGCCATGGTTGATTTTCATATTGAGTCAATATTTGTCACAATGTGATGTTGGACAATAGTTGACCATGGTTGTCATAATGTGACGTTGGACCATTACGCAATCTTTGACACAATATGACCATGGTTGACCATGGTCGATTTTAATATTGAGACAATATTTATTACAATGCAATGCTAGACCATGGTTGACAAACGCTAATGATAATTGACCAAAGTTGATGATGGTTGAAAATATGTCACAATGCGATGTTAGATCTTCGTTGATGATGATTGACTATGGTTGACCATGGTTTATTTTCATATTGAGACAATCTTTGTCACAATGTGACGTTGGACCATTGGACCATAGCTGGCCATGTATGACCATCATTATTGACCATGGTTGACCATGGTAGATTTTCATATTGAGATAATCTTTTTCATAATGCAACGATGGGCCATGCTTGACAATGGCTGACCATGGTTGATCATCATTAACGATGGTTGATTATGGTTGATGTTCATATTGAGACAATCTTTGTGACAAAGTGACATTAGACCATGACAGACCATGATTGATTTTCATAATGAGACAATCTTTGTCACAATAGGACGTTCAACCATGGTTGACTTTCATATTGAAACGAGTGAGCTTAATAGTTAAGAACAGATTACATCAGATAAAAAACATTATACTTCCATGGACTTCTTAGTTCTAAAAACCTCTGAATTTCTTTGAGATTCGCACAATTTTGAACACATCCGTCAAATTAGGCAAATTGATCTATCAATCATCTAGACCATCAAACAACAACCCACCAAACAAAATCATTCTTGGTCAGAATTATCAGTTGTTAATTGATCGACCAAGTAGACAGTCTTTTCACATGTCTTGAACTTCTTTGGTGTGCCAAGAAATACATTCACCCTGGAAAACGTTCAGTTCTATGTGCTATCGCTAACATCAACATTGCATCTAGCCTCTTGTGAGGTTCCATCACTCATGGACCTTCATCTTCATCGACTTAAATTTACCCTATTTTATCTTCACTAAAACGTCGGCGTTCAAAGGCAACGCCGACCTGCCCATTGATTGTGGAAAAGATGTCGTTGGTGACCTCAAAACACTCCATGTTCGTTGCTCTCTTGCAGGCCCGAAATGTTACCATTGTCACCACCGGGCTTAAACTTGGAACGCCCATACGGAAGCGAATAGAAATCCATCTGCCCGATGGTAAGAAACCGATGATCTTCTGGTTCGGTTCGTTTCGTGGGGAGATGAGTGACGAGTGTTGCTGTCGCCGCCAACCAAATAATTATTTTCCATTGCTTCGCTCTCCATCGCACCATAGCCGTGGAACTGCGACTCAGACGAAACCATATTCGCCCAAACCAAATCCGGTCCGTTCAATCAAATTAAAAGAAAAGGTCAACCTCGACCCATTCACCTAAGGTTGTATAGAAACACCTATGGCGAATTAATCGACTGTTTATTTAAAAGTGAATGTATTAAAGTGTGCAATAACTATTTTTTATAGATGTGCGTTTCTTGAGTGTAAAAATATCGTTGATGTGTGAAATTCAAGAAACATTGTATTTATTTATTTGTTTATGAAATTAAATTGTAATATTAATATTTTATTTTGTAATTTCTTTGTTGTAAGTTTGGTAAGATTATATTTTTAAAATGTTAATATATTATCTCGATTAGGACCAAGAATTGAACCAATAAATTTATATTAAAAAGTTTTTTAATAAAATATATGATCACTGTATATCTAAAACTATGTAAACATATTTTATTTTGTAATTACTTTAAATAATGTATATACTTTCTAAAATTAATTATTATAAAAAATAAGATTAAAATGTCAATTAACTATTTAAGTAAAAAAATAAGATTAAAAAAAACTCAATTGACTGTAAAGGAATATTAAGCTTATTGGCATTAATCATCTATTTAACTTATATACCTAAAATATTGATAAGAAGAAAACATTTTAATTAAAAAGAATATAAAAAATAAAAGCAGAATCTACTCTAAAACACTTGATAGACCATCTAAGTAAATGAACATACGTAAACTAAAGGTTTCTTTAAAAAAAAAAAGGACGTTTAAAGCAAATTGATTACTGATATGGCATAGATTCATTATTATGAAGTGGATTTCGTTGATGGTAAAACCCCAATGTATGTACCTTCATTCTCTATGGGGCGGGCTACCTATCAAGACATGTGTTCAACTGCTCATTAATATTTTGAGTTGCCCATTAAATTGAAGAATCTATGTGCGGATTGATGCCTTACTTTCCCATGTGCAAAAGTATCACACAGATACGGATTGATGGCTTACTTTCCCAAGTGCAAACGTCTCACACAAATAAGAGTTTCCATTTGGAAATAAGACTTCCAATTTTTTTTATTTTTGAAATAAAAAAACTAAATAGAATAGTCATATTTAATAAAGGAGGAGTTCCCAAGTGCAAAAGTATCACACAAATAAGAGTAGCTCTTTGGAAATAAGACCTGCAATTTTTTTATTTTTTAAATACAAAATTAAATAGAATAATCGATTTAATAAAGGAAAAGTATATTATTTTTATTAATAAAAAAAAATATATTATTTTTATGTATTTAAACATAAAGGGATTATATTAAATTCTCACTATAATCTCAGTAGTTAATCATATTTATTTTTATTATCTTGTTTCCATTATTTAAATAGTATCACATCAGCTTCTTAACCATTTCTATAAAATAAGTAAGTATGAAGAAAGTTTTTATAAAATAAGTGGAGAAAGCAGGATTAAAATATTTGATTAAACTATGTTCACTTCATCGATGATCAATTAATTTATATGATTACATTAAAAATATGATAATTGTTTTGATAGTTATATTTATTTTGGAATAGAGTTTTCACAATTTTAATTTAATTATTAACAATTATTAGTTAGAGAGTAGAGATTTAATTTCGATGGATGATATATTCTTAGTAGTACACAAGATATATGAACAAAGTAGTTATGCCTATTTTTCCCTTTTAACTGGTATATGAATTGAGTTACATGATATTGTAATCAATCCTATTTGCACATTAAAAATCTCTATAAAATAATGAAGGTAAATTTCTATAGTTAAAATTTTGTTTTATATATATTCTTTTTATAATTAATAATAATCATAACAATTTAAAACAATGTTATAATTAGTTATCTTTTATCATTTTTTTAGTTTAACAATGTAAGATTTAAACAAAGTCTTTGGGTAGAAATCACATGAGATAATTTTCTGGCCAAAAAATTCTTTGATGTGATTTCTACGGAACACATTGTTTAATTCATTATGGATCACAGAAGTTTGAATAAAATTTGTTATATAATAAATATTTTGATATTTATTATGAATTAATACTTCAAAAAAAACCTTTTAAATACCCAACAAAATTAAAAATAAAAATTAAATTTATTTTAAACATTTAAATCTCATATAAAATAAATTATTAGAAATATGACTACATGTAAAAGATATATGCAATTATAAATATTTTTTAATAAAATGATAAATCATATTGGGTTGAAGATTATTTTTTAAAAATTTAAAAATATTTTTGTATTTATATCCTTTTTAATATTAATTTAAATAAATATGTAAAATTAAATATAAAATTTAAATAATATAGATAGAAAATAAAATAAAATAAAATTATTTACATTTAGAATTTAGCAACTTATAATAAGTTGGAACTTGTCTATTATCCAACGAATGCTTAGTGTTTCATGTAATATTTACTATCTTTTTATATATAATAGTTTCGTCAACTTTACAAAACGATTGTTAAAATATATTTTAATTTTAGTCAAAAGTTTCTTATTTTAATTTTAGGTCGATGAGGGTACGTTGATATTAAATATGGGTGTATATGCGTAGAATATGCTTCATCTTAGTCGCACATCTACGACTCAGGCTAGAGTGAAGCGACAAGCGAAAAAAGTCGTAAAAATTAATGGAAACAGGAGAATGGAATTGCTGAAGGTGAAGAGCGCATATCCTCTTGTCGTTGTTGCTTTGCCCGATGTTCCAGAGGATCATCGCCTGCAACTGCAAAGACAGGGTTGTATTGTTCGCCAGATTCAGCCCATCGAACCCCCCGAGAATCAAGTGCAGTTCGCAATGGCTTAATATGTCCCCAATTATTTGGGAGGTATTTTTAATTCTTTCCTTTTTCTGAAACTTTCCCTACATTCAATTTTCTAAACATGTCCATATCATTATTAGCAATATTGTATTGGCTAAGGGGCAGTTCGAGGAGTACATCATGATCGTATACCTGGATGCAGACATCCAGGTCTTTGACAACATCGACCATCTATTTGACATGCGGGATGGATATTTGTATGCTGTTATGGACTGCTTCTGTGAAAAGACATGGAGTCACATTCCGCAGTACAAGATCGGATACTGCCAATAATGCCCAGAGAAGGTGGCATGGCCCGGTGAGGTTAGGTGGATTGCAGATTTCCGAATATTTGGGAATTTGACAGACATGGGCGCGGTAAAAAAATTGACCTTTCCCATGTCCCCAAATTCTCGCGAAATCTGCAATCGACTTAAAGATGGCCGGCATGGCCATGGAATTAGGTAAGCCATGGAATTAGGTAAGCCGACTTCTCCATACTTAAACGTTGGAATGTTCGTGTTTGAGCCCAATCAACTGAACTTCAACGTTGGAATGTTCGTGTTTGAGCCCAATCAACTGACCTTCAAACTCCTTTTAGAAATTGTCATGAACACTGAGCCAACGCCCTTAACAGAACAGTTCTTGATCTTTTATGGATCTCAGTCAAGCTCATGCAGATTTTTCTTTAGTTTACTGGATCTAATTTTGACTAAATTGTGCTATATATATATTTTTTTGTACGATTTCTTGAAGATGTATTTTGAGAAGATGTACAAGCCTATCCCTCTGGTGTACAATCTGGTTCTGGCCATGCTGTGGCGACATCCCCAGAACGTAGACTTGGACACTGTCAAAGTTGTTCACTATTGTGCAGTTGTAAGCTTTTGTTTTCAGCCCAAGTTTGTGCAAATGCATTACATACAAACAATACGTAAAGATGAGATAGGTTGTTGTTCTAAGCATGGAGGCAGGGCTATGTTTATGGATGTGTATGTGCATGTGCAGGGATCGAAGCCGTGGTGATTCAGTGGGGAGGAGGAAAATATGGAGAGGGAAGAGATAAAGACGGCCATATATAATGACCCCTCTTGAGGACCTGACATCATATGACATAATTCAAGATCCAATTTTGAAAGTGGATAGAAAATCAAATGGTATGCAAGAAATGGCTGGCGATTCTTTCCCTTCTGCTAATGCCCCTCAACTTGATGCTGGCTCCGCCTGCAGCTTAATAGATTTGACATTTTCTGAAGTTGTCCGCACTATAGAGATATCATAATTCACTGGCGGAGATGGTGTCAACATTGTATATACAAAAGATAATACTCCATATACGGAAGATGGAGATGTTAATGTAAAGTGATTCCTTTAATATATGTAAATTAACCTTTTATGAGTCAGCTTTCGGGAAAAGGTTATGTAATGTTAATTTTCTCATGATTTTCACATTTATATATGTGTGTTTTATTTATAAATTATAATTCTAAATACAGTTGCATAACCACAGCAATATGCAGGATAATGATGTCAGTGAGGCTCCAACCCTAAGAAAATTTCATTGAAATCTTTCAATGACAATTTTTCAAAATTTTTGGATCACAATTATATTTAATAATAAATATTTAGTTAACCAAGAAAATGGCGTTATTTTTCTTTCTTGAGGTTCATATATACTAATTTTTAAAAAGTAACTAAACATACTCATTGATAATTATTTTGTTGGATTGATAATTTGTTGTATGTTATAACATGGTTATAATATTAATATCTAATTTGACATTTTTTTGGTTCTTCAGCAACCTACTATGTAGTTCACGATAGTAACATTATAACAATAAATATACATGGGAGTATGATGGTGAACAACTTGAAAATTTATTTTGGGAAATCTAAAGTCAATCATGCTTAATATTATAGAAATATATACTTATGGCTTTTGTTTTGATATACATAACATTTTCATTTTAAATCATCCATGGTTAACTTTGGTCAACCACTTTCCAGTGCCTATGTGTGACAATGATTGTCTTGATATGACATTAACTATTGTTGTCTATTGTTTACTATTGTTAAGTGCTTTTAATTGTTTTTGGCTATCTTGAGATGTATCCATGGTGAATCATGATCAAGATGGTTAATCATGATTGACTATGGTCCACCATGGTCAATGCCTTTATGGTCAACCAAAGTCAACCATGGTGAACCATGATCTGCAATGGTCAACGATGGTCAACCATGATTAAACATGGTTGAATTTCATAACCATGATCAACCTTTATTAAAATCTCTTTCATCATGATCAACGATGATGGTAGACCTTGGAAATCATGGTCAACGATGGTCATCCATGGTCAATCATGTTTAAACATATTTTATAAAATCAAACATGGTCAACCATGGTCAAATGTTGCATTGTGAGAAAGATTGTCTGGTTATGGAAATTAACCATGGTCAACCATGGTCCAACATCACATTGTGCCAAAGATTGTCTCGATATGAAAACAAATCATAGTCAACCATGGTCAACCATGGTCCAACGTCACATCATGACAAGGATTGTCCTAATATGGAAATCAAATATGGGAAACCATGTTTATTTTAGGCTTTATAATATATTTTTTTAAGGTTTATATCCATTGGGTTTATAATCTTTATCCCTTCATTTATTATTCCCGTATGTTTATAATATCAATCCCTTATGTTTATTAATATAAGGGTTCATATTCCAAGGGTTTAATATTATTCCCTTAGGTTTATAATCCCTTGGGTTTTTACTGTTAGTCCCTAGGTTTATTATTCCTTTGGGTTTATAATATTAATCACGGTCAACCATGTCTTATAGTCCCTTGTGTTTTTAATATTAATCCCTTGAATTTATTATTCCTTTGGGTTCATAATATCAATAATGGTTAACCATGATTTATAAATTCAGTCATGATCAACCATATTTTATAAAAACAATCATGGTCAACCATGGTTAATTATGATCAACTGTGGTCCAATGTTGCGTTGTGACAAAGATTGTCTCAATATGAAAATCAATCATTGTCTCAACCATGGTCCAATGTTGCATTATGAAAAAGATTGTCTCAATATGATATTCATGGTCAACCATGGTCAACCATGGTCATCATTGTCAACCATGGTCAATCATTGTCAACCCTGATTAACCATGTTCAACCATATTCTATAAAAGCAAACATGGTCATCCATGGTCAATTATGGTCAACCATGGTCGACGGTCACATTGTGACAAAGATTGTCTTTATATGAAAATCAACCATGGTTAAGCATGGTCAACCATGGTCCAATATCGTATTGCGAAAAATATTGTCTCAATATGAAAATCAACCATGGTCAACAATATTTCTTTTAGTGTCTATTTTAGTGTTTGTATTAAACTTTCGGTTTAGTATTATTCCCTTTGGTTGATAATCCCTTAGGTTTATTATTCCCTTGGGTTTATAATATCAATGCCTTGAGTTTATTATTCCCTTAGGTTTATAATATCAATCATGGTCAACCCTGGCAAATCATAACAATCATGGTCAACCATGGTCAAATGTCACATTGTGACAATGGTTGTCTCAATATGAAAATCAAGCATGGTCAACCATAGTCCAACACCGCATGGTGACAAAGATTGTCTCAATATGAAAAACAATCATGGTCATACATGATCAACCATGCTCCAACATTGCAATGTGACAAGGATTGTGTCTATATGGAAATCAACCATGGTCAACAATGTTTATTTTAGGGTTTATAATTTTTATCTTAGAGTTTATATACCTTGGAATTATAATTTTTGTCCTTTGGGTTTATTGTTCCCTTCGGTTTATAACATAGATCATGGTCAACCATGGTTTATAAATTCAGTTATGGTCAACCATATTTTATAAAATTAATGGTGGTCAACCATGTTCCAACATTGCAATGTGACAAAGACTATCTCATTATGAAACTCAATCATTGTTTCAACCATGGTTCAATGTTGCATTATGAAAAATATTTTCTCAATATGATAATCATGGTGAACCATGATCAACCATGGTTAACCTTGGTCAAGAATTTTCAACCATGTTTTTGTAAAATGAAACATGGTCATCCATGGTCAATCATGGTCAACTATGGTCAAACATCACATTATGACAAAGATTTTCTTGATAGGAAAACCATACACATCTAAACATGGTCAACCATGGTCCAACGTCGAATTTTGACAAGGATCATCTCAATATGAAAATCAATTATGGTCAGCCATGGTCAACCATGTTTATTTTAGTGTTTAAAATATTTATCTTAGGCTTTATATACCTTGGGTTTATAATATACTCCTTTGGGTTTAATATTATTCCCTTGGTTTCATAACCCTTGGGGTTTTAATATTAATCAATTGGGTTTATTATTCCCTTGGGTTTATAATATCAATCATGAACAACCATGGTCAATCATAGCCAACCACGGTCAACCATGGTCAAATGTCGTATTGTGACAATGATTGTCTCAATATGAAAATCAACCATGGTAAACAATAGTCGAATGTCACATTGTGACAAATATTGTCTCCATATGAAGATCAACCATGGTCAACCATGGCCCAAAATTGCATTGTGACATGGATTGTCTCAATATGGAAATCAACCATGTCCGAACATTGCATTGTGACAAGGATTGTCTCAATATGGAAATCAACCATGGTCAACTATGATTATTTTAGGGTTTATAATATTTATCTTAAGGTTTATATACTTTGGGTTTATAATTTTTATAGCTTGGGTTTATTATTCGCTTCTGTATATAATATAAATCCCTTGGGTTTATTAATCTAAGTATTCATATTCCTAGGGTTTAATATTATTCCCTTAGATTTATAATCCCTTGGGTTTTTAGTATTAATCCATATGGTTTTTTATTCCATTGGGTTTATAATATCAATCATGGTCATTTTATTGCTCAACATGTTCAAAAAAAAAGATGCGCTCTGCTAGGGTTTCGACTTGCAAATTTTGAATCATTCTCACAATTGTCCTCTTTGCAAACCCTAACGGTTTTTCCCTTTGCTAAAATTCTGACGGAGGGTATGAGCACGAACATGGGGAGGGGATAGATCCCCTCCTACCAAAATATCACAGAGGGTGAATCGAGCTCTCAAGGTGTGACTTCAACATCCAGTGGAATGGGAGGAGCAGCTAAAGGAAACCCTGTAATGGAGGTACAATGGCAAGCTAGAATATAAGGAAAATGTCTACCAAGAGCAACTAAAAAACCATGATTTGTAATTCCTAGCAACAAACTAGATACGTATAAGAAATTCATGAAATATCATGCATTGATTTGTAATTTTATTGGTATCTTACCATCAAAATGTGATGTGGTCAAGTGGATCCAATTAAAATGGCAGCCAAAAGGGCACATATATTTGAAGTTGGTGGCTAGGAGCTTCTTTATAGTGATTTATACCAGTCTAGAATATAAGGAAAGTGTTTTTGAAAATGAGCCCCATTTCTACTACAAAGTCAAACTCTTAATGTGCCATTGGGAACAATGCTACAATCCAGATTGTTGGGTTGTGTTATATTCTTTCCATGACTAGTCCCAGTAGTTAAACCAGGGGGTTAGAGGGGGTGTGGAGTCCCCCCTTCATTGCGCTGGGCGGAGTGGGGGAGGTCACAGGGGGGTTTGAGGGGGTAGGTAGCCCCTCTCTATGGGGTCTAGGGCAATGCCCCAGGGAATGTTTTTTTGGACACTATATTAGGTGGGTGGACCTACCTATGGTTTTGTGCATGGATTTTGCACATGGTTTTGGGCGCGACGGCACTACTACACCAAGGGCACTTTTGAGACATTATTTTAAGACAAAAGAAATCTTTTGTCTCAAAAACTCATTTTTTATTTTAGTTATTTTACATTCAAAATTAATATCAATTGATTTGTCTTAAATATAGACTTTAAGACAAAAATAGGTTGAGACAAAAATATTTTAAGACAAAACTTTATATTTAAGACAAAAATAGTTTAAGACAAAAATATTTTAAGACAAAACTAGTTTGAGACAAAAATATTTTAAAACAAAACTTTATATTTAAGACAAAAATAATTTGAGATAAAAATATTTTGAGACAAAATTTTATATTTAAGACAAAAGTAGTTTGAGACAAAAATTTAAAGACAAAACTTTATATTTAAAACAAAAATAGTTTAAGACAAAATTATTTTAAGACAAAAACAATTTAAGACAAAACTTTATATTTAAGACAAAAGCATTTTGAGACAAAAATATTTTAAGACAAAACTTTATATTTAATACAATGACCACTTTAGATCAAACCTATGTTTAATACGATATTTCACTTCGAATGAAAATGGAGGGCAGCGCTGAGTTTTAGGGTGATCTGCGCCCGTGTTTTGAACTGGAGCTCCTGCACCCTGCTTCCTCGGCCCCTACAGCCCTCCGCAGGCCCCCTGGTTGGCAGCCCCTATTGCTGAGCTCTTAATCCTTCCCAGCATCCCCGCAATCGGGCTCTGCCTCCCTCCTCCGGCCAGTGCTGCTGCTGGAACAACGTCTGCATCTAGGTTTTGCGATCGCAGAGGAGCATAGCCATCACCATGAGTGCGCCTGGGGGTGGGGAGCCTTCTCCCACCCCACCAATCTCTTCAGAAGAAGCATTCAGAAGATTGCTCTCACAGAAAGGGAAGAAATGTTTGATTCCATAAGTCCCGAAATTCATCAAAAAACTGGAGGAAATTCCTGAGATCACCCTGCCAGAAGACCAACCGATAAAAATCACCCTAGCCCTGGCTGACAGAGGGTTGGTAGGACAATTTATGGGATGCTGGCCCTCTACAAAAACAACAGATGACTGGATCCAACACAACTGGAGGCCCCAGCTGGAAAACAATGTGATCTGCTATGTTGTTGGAAGAGGGTATTTCATTTTATAGTTCACCTCCAGAGAAGATCGAGATTTGGTTTTCAGAAACGGTCTGTATTTTATGGGAAATTAGGGTCTGTATCTTAATAAGTGGACCACCGACTTCGATCCCTTAATCGATACCCCTAAAGAGGTCCCAGTCTGGGTTCAGCTTCATAATCTTCTGATCCATTGCTGGAGCTATCATACCTTGCAGAAGATTGGAAATGGCCTAGGCCATTTCATTGACAAAGCAGATAACAAGGGACAATATACCTACGTAAGAATCTGTGGAAGTCGATCTGGAAGCTGGACTGCTTGAAGTGGTAAAACTTACAGTCAGGAAATGGCATCACTATCAAAAATTGGATTACGAGAAACTGCCTTTCAAATGCAGAACCTGTCACGAACATGGACACTTCCAACGAAATTGCCCAAAAGCTCCAATCGGGGACAAAGTTGTCGAAGAAGGATGGAAAGAAATAAAAAAGGGCAAGCCAGTCCCAAAACCAACTGAGAAGAAAAATGCAGGGCCATTGGTGAAGCCCCAGCCTAAACCAAAAGCCAATGAAGTTCCAAAAGAGGGTTCCTCCTCTGGGGTAAAGACAGATGCCATTGGAACCCAAGAGGAACCAGAAGACCCGTCGAAGAAAGTGAAAGAAGCAGAGGCAAAGTCAACTCTTCCTCCATGAGAGGATGAACAAGGGGAAAAAGAAGAAAATGAGGAGTGCATAAGTCTGGGCTTCGATTCTGAGGGAGATTTAGAAGATGGAGTCTCAGATTCAGACAGCTCACAAGTCACTCCTATCAAGTTGGCCAGGGGTCGAACGTCCAAGAAGAAACAGAGAGAGGAACAAACTTACCTGGATGTTCTCCAAGGCTTTTAGAAAACTCTCAAAGGAATGATGAATACCAGATCTAAGCGAAAGCATGGTCAGGCTCCGAAAGGAGTCACAACCTTCCAAGACAGTGAATAATGAAATACGTCTCTTGGAATTGCAAAGGGTTAGGCAACAAGTTGAAAGAAGAAGCTTTGAAAGACATTTTAAGGATGTACTCGCCTGAAATCCTTCTCATCTAGGAGATAAAACTGGAGGACCTTCTACTCCTCCAAGCAAGCAAAGCATTCTGGCATAAAGGCCAAGGGAGAGCAGTCAGCACTAGAGGCGCCTCTAGAGGGATTGACTCCTTTTAGGACAACTATAGATATGATTTGATTCATGAAGAATGTTGCCCCCATTGGCTACTCACTAAGCTCCTCCATAAAGAATCTAGCCACCAAGTAAGTATGTTCAATATTTATGCTCCGGTCTTACCATCTGAGAAAAAAATTTGTTGGGACTCACTCCGCTCCTATCTTTTCTTGCACAACCTAGAAAATATTATTATTGGAGGTGATCTGAATGTTACGCTAGCTGCAGAAGAGAAAAAGGGGGGTCACTGGTCAGGGACCCAACTACAGAATGGGTTGAAGACCTTATTTTAGATTGGGAATTGGAGGATATCAAGACCACATCTGGGAAATTCACCTGGTCAAACAAAAGGATAGGCGTCGGCCACATTGTTGCTCATCTGGATAGATTTCTAGTCCAATCCTCCTTCTTGACTTGTGGTCTAATGGCCACCTCTAAAATTTTGCCGAACTACACCTCTGACCATAAACCCATTCTACTTGAGCTCTCCTTGGATGGAAATCTTGGCCCCATTCCCTTTAGATTCAGTTCTCTATGGATTCATCAAGAAAGATTCTAGGAGGTGGTCTTCCAGGCCTGGAACCGACAAGTTCATGAAGGATCCCCTTTCTTTGTGTGGGAAGAAAAAATGAGGAAACTTAAAAGGGAGCTCAAGGAGTGGGCTAAAAGGTTGAAAACGACCACCACCAAAAGAAAGGATATGCATGACAGTTTAGTAGGCCATCAATTAACAATGGAGAATTCTGATGTAACTCAAATCCTTCTTGAAAAGGAAGTAGAGCTGCAAAAATATCTCCATAGAGAAAGTGGGGATAAAGAAGAGTTCTGGAGATAGAAGTCCAGAAATCTTTGGTTACAGGCCGGAGACAAAAATACAAGCTACTTCCATAAGCAAGCTGAAGCATCTAAGCACTTCAAAATAGTAAATGAAATTCACTATCAAAAAACTGTGGTTAAAGATTCTGAAAGCATAAAGCGAGCAGCCCACTCCTTCTTCAAAGATCTTTACTCTGCCTCGGAAGACCCTCCTATCGATTCTCAAGCCTATCCGATTGATCGTATTCCTCACTGTGTTCAAGACTCTGACAATATTATGCTGACTTCTTCGAATAGTATGAATGAGATTAAAGAAGCTTTGGATTGCATGGATCTAGATAAAGCCCTGGGCCCTGATGGGTTCACTGAAACGTTCTACCTGACTTGCTGGCCTACAATTAAAAAAAACCTTCTGAGAATGATCTGTAAAGCTCAGACCTGCACCAAGATTGGAGGTAGTACCAACTCAATCTTCCTTGCCTTGATTCCAAAATACAAAGGCACCACCCATTTCAGTAGATTCAAGCCCATCTCTTTGTGTAATACAAGTTATAAGCTGATTACAAAAATAATAACCAACCGTATTAAGAAAATTCTGCCGATCATCAGCCCTGAAAACCAAGGAGGATTCATAAAAGGGAGAAAGATTCTTGACAATATTGTGCTGCTACAAGAAGCAATTCATTCAAGCTGTCATCGAAAAGAGAAAGGCACTATGATTAAGCTAGATTTGACAAATGCCTTTGATAGGGTGAGACATGATTTCCTGTTTTCTGTGATGCAGAAATTTGGCTTCTCAAAAGTTCTCATAACTTGGTTGAAAGCCTACATTGCCTCCCCTTGGATAGTGCCTCTGGTTAATGGTTGTTCAACGGAATTTTTCCAGGCCTTGAGGGGGCTAAGACAAGGTTGTCATTTGTCCCCGCTTCTTTATGCCATTCAAGCTTCGGTGCTCAGCTTCCAGCTAGACTATTGTCAATAGATCCAAACTCTGCCAGGCCTGAGAATGGCTCACAATGTTAAAGACATAAGTCATGCCCAGTTTACTGATGATACATTATTGCTTGGAAGAGCTAGCATAAATTCTGCTAGAACCTTCAAGGAGGAGTTGGACATTTATAGGGAGGTTTCGGGCAGCAAGATTAACTATCTAAAATGCACATCTATGGCTGGAATTGCTCAAGGAAATATCTGATAGACATAACAAGGCTATTAGAAATGGAAATAACCCTGAACTGGGAGTCATTTAAGTATCTTGGGATCCCAATCTTCAAATAAAATCCTAAGGTAGCTCATTGGATGCCCCTGCTAGACAAGCTAAAACTTAGAATACAAGCTTCGGGAGCCTCATGGTTGAATAATGTTGGGAAGGTAATCCTTATGAAATTTGTTCTCATAAGTCTCCCATTTTATTAGAACTCCATTCTACTAGCCCCTAAAACCTTTATTAGTAAAGTGGATGGTCTCCTGAGAAGATTTCTGTGGGAGGGAGGGAAAAATAATGAAAGAAGGCTGCATTTAGTTAATTGGGACACTATTAAGAAGCCATTCTTGGAAGGTCTCCAAATGCTGGATCTGGCAGTCCATAATCTTGCTCTAGGCTCCAAGCTCCTTTGGAACATTGTTTCCGGGAATCCTAGTTGGAGCAAGAGAATTCTGTGGAAAAAATATTTTCATGGGCACTGTTTGATGTGCTTGTACCAGCCTCTTAGAATTTCCAAAGGATCACCAGTTTTCAAACTCTGTCTCATAGCTTTGGAACTTTTCAGTCATAAGCTTTATTGGATCCCAGGTAATGGGAAAAAAATAAAACTTTGGGAAGATTCGATTCTTAGAGATCAGCCCTTGAATCAGATGGAAAAACTGGAAAATATCAGAGCTTGGCTTCAGGCCAACAATCTGGAAACCCTTTGGGACATCTCCAATTGGAAAAATGATGCAGAAACTCTATGGGATGGTTGGAATTTGGGGGAGGTACCTCATTGGCTGGATGGTGAAACCAATTTATTGTTTGATTTTCTCTAAGGAAAATCTCCCTTAAAGGCCTCTTCTAAGGACAAAAGAGGGTGGGGTTCTCTTTCAGGCTCTTACTCAGTAGTAGAAGGTTACAAAAGTATGATGGCTGTCCCTAGCATCCCCCCAGAGCCAAATTAATGGAAATTTATTTGGTCTTTTCCTGCTCTCCCCAAAATTGACTTCTTTTGTTGGACTCTGGCGCATAAAATTATCCTCACTAGAGATAACCTGAGGAAGCGTGGAATGGAAGGTCCCTCCAAGTGCCCTCTTTGTGCATCGGATGAAGAAATGGCTAACCACCTGTTCTTATTGTGCCCCTTCTCTCAAGAAGTTTGGAAGGGTGTCCTGATGTTAGGACTTGACAAAATAGAACTTCCAGGAAATATTCAGGACCTGCTAAGAAACTAGGCCAAGTTATCCCCATTCTGTCTCTAAAAAAAAAGCCTTCTCAAAACTGGCTGGATGTGGATCCACAAATTCACATGCTGGAAACTGTGGTTGGAGAGGAACAATAGAATATTTAGGGAGGAGAGTTGTAACCTGGTTAGAATTATCACTAAGATGAAATCTCTGTTGGGGGAGGCCTTAGAAACCAAACCCACCATGAGAAATGGCATGATTCTCGACAGTGAGGAAGATCAATGGTTAAAAGATCTTGTTCTAAATCATCAGAATAGATCCATTCCTCCTGCTAAATCCCCTTCTCATTGGGAAATTCGTCTGGAAGAATAGGAATTCATCAAATGGAGATCTGCTTTGGATGATCACTACCTATTCTTCGATGGGGCCTCTAAATGTAACCCAAGAAAGGTGGGTTATGGGGGAGTTATCTTAAGACCAGGTGGCTCAACTGAGTTGTGCTTTGCTTGGGGTCTGGGGCATGAAACAAAAAATAGAGCAGAGGCTCTTGCTCTGTGGCAGGGTCTAAATCTGGCTATCAAGAGGAATATCCTCTCCATCTCAGTCTTTAGAGACTCCAGACTAATTATACAGGCTATGAACTCTCAAAAGGTCCCTTCTCAGGTGCAGTTAGCCCCCATCCTCAAAACGATTAGACTACTTTTGCCCAAGATCCACAAAATCTCCTTCTATCATGTTCTGAGGAAGTTAAACTCATAGGAGGACTTGGCAGCCAACCTAGGATCTCTCAGGAGTAGGAGATCTCTGTTAGTAAATGATGTTGAATCGAACTGTAGCATTCCTTAATTTTGGAGTTGTCTGGGCCTCTGTTCCTTTGAGCATTTTACTGATTCAGATTCTCCATACTTCGGGACCGAACCATTTTGAGCTGGCTGCTATTAGGAAACGCAGACTCATCCACAAGGGAAAATTCAGAACGCAACCGTGGAATTTTCGATCTCTGTTCGTCATTGGAACTCACTGCTGTGTCTGGGTAGGTGCTGGGGAGTTCACGAGGGCCTCTTCAAGGCCAATTTACCACTCTTGGCATTCTTGAACACTATATAACACTCCGCCAGACATTTCAAAAAGAAAACGCAGTGATTCTTGGGATGATCTGGCACTCCGACACGTTGGATCTCCTCTCTGCAAGCTAGGAAGCAGAGCTATGTCATGGAAAGCAAAAGCAGTGGAATTTCAAGGTACCATTCTGAAAGCAAATCAAGTTCCTTTTCAAGCCTCTATCTGCATTCACAGTGTAACTCATTTGGCAGACTATTCAAAAGAAAAATCTTCTTTCCCTGTCGACTGTAGCAAGGAAAAATAGGGTTTCAGTGTTAAATTCCTCGACAGCTGATTTGCCGAATTTTAAATAAAAACTAACCGTTTATGTCAAAAAAAGAAAATTTATGAGGGATCATGCATTGATAGGAAAGTTTGTAGGCCTTTGGCGAATGGAGAAAGCTTTGCATGGATGGATCACAGCCAAATGGAAGCCAAAAGGGCATATAACATTGCAGTTAGGGCCTAAGGGCTTCTTTACTGCCATTTTGAATGTCTGGAGGACCGAAACAGGGTATTGGATGGAGGACCATATTTCTTCAACGCACGAGGGTTGTACCTAAGAGGATGGATTGAACGCTTTAACCCAGACAAAGAAGATCTGTGTTGGGCCCCGGTGTGGTTGCACCTTTATTCTCTCCCTCTGGAGTATTGGGACGAAGACTCTTTGCGAGACATTGGGAATGGTTTAGGTGAATTCATCAAAGTGGCAGAGGAGACAAAGCTGAAGTGATACACCTCCTATGCACAGATCTATGTATACATGCACCTCAACAAAGCTCTCCCGGATGCGCTAAGCCTCTACCATGATGATTATGAATGGTTACAAACAATAGATTACGAGCATGTACCATTCCACTATCAAAAATGCCACGCCCTGGGCCATTTATTCCGAGACTGTCCCTCCAATATGAAATCCACGACCACCCCTTCAATGGAAAAATCTAACCTGGATGGGTTCAGAAAAGTTCCCAATCGCAAAAAGACCCATAAAAAGCCCTCTACCTCACTCAAAAAACCTGTCACTAGCACCTCCTTGCCTTCAACAAGCAACAGCTTTGAAATCCTGCTCCAGCAGAAGGTTCATATTTTAGATAATCAAAAACAACCTAAAGCCATTCCTAAGACTTCCTCCCATTCTACTACATCAAGCTGAAAGAAAGCCCTCACTTCTAAGGAATATGTGGACACCAAAATGCCCTCTCTCAGTAAAATGCAGAAAAAGACTGCTCAAGGTATGTAGGTAGATAGCACTCAGATGTAGCTCACAATTGTGGATGATACAGAGGTAGAGCAGGAAATAGTACAGCACATGGAAGAGGAGCTGGAGAGCTTCGACATCAGAGATCTAGATATATTGGGACTTGAATAAGCTTGTAAGAAAAAGGAATATGACAAAATTCCTGAGCGACAGCTAGAGAACTTAGAAGTAATTCTCTCAAGAGCACAGAAGCAAAGATCATTAGGCATCCAAACTGGTAGTTAGTGGGATCAAAGAAATATCTTCAAAGACAACAATAAACGAGGACAGAAAACTGACCTTCAGAGAACCATCCGCATAGGGGAGATGCTGGTGGAATCTGGAAGATACTCCAAGCTCACCAAATACTATAATCCCCTTCCCAATCATGAATCATGAAGCTCATCTCATGGAACATCAGAGGGCTCAATAGCCAGGGGAAGGGACGATTAATAAAGAACATGCTACAACAGGAAAAGCCTCAAATTCTCTTCTTGCAGGAGACCAAGTGTAATTCCACAACGTTGGATCAGATCCTTGCCAAAGCGTGGCCAGGAAGCAAAGAAGTGGCAGTGGAAGCCATGGGAGACTCAACAGGGCTAGCCATCGTTTGGGATGATAGATCTATAACACCTACCAACATACATGCCAGTAAGCACTTTATTTAGGCCAAGTTTCATTTAACAGGGACAAATGTTCATGGACAGTTAGCTTAGTCTAGTTCCCCTAGGAGGAAACAAACAAAGTAGACACATTGAACACCCTAACTCAGATCAACTTAGAAAGATCCCACCCACTTTGGATCATAGGAGGGGACTTCAGCATGATTACAAGATTCGAGGAAAAAAGAGGAGGACGGATCAAGTTGGACTGTGAAAGCATGCACTTCAAAAACTACATTCATAACAACAGGCTTATAGATATGGAATTCAACAATGGCGTTTATACTTCGAACAAAAAGTGTGCAGATGCCCACCAAATTGCATCTCAGTTAGATAGATTCCTGACCTCTGATAATGCAATACATCTTGGCGGGGATCTCTTAGCCTCTATATTACCACTCTCTGGCTCGGACCATTGGCCTATTAGGCTTCACTGGCAAATACTGGGAGACAATGTTCCCAGGCCCTTTCGCTTTGAAGCCTTTTGGATGAATCACCCATATTTTCATAACCTGATAATAGAAACATGGAGAACTTTTACACCACCAGAAGGCGCAAAAATGTACAAGATTCAATGTCGACCTTTTGATCGCGCGCGAGATTTTGAACTGGAGCTCCCGTGCCCCTGCAACCTCGCCTCCTACGGCCCTCCGCAGGCCTCCCGCCTGGCAGCCCTTGCTACTGGGCCTCCAGTCTTCCTCCTCGGCACCTCCGCTGTAGGGCTCTGCCCTCCTCCTCCGGCCAGTGCTGAGACTGGCTCCCTTCTGGCCTTTCCATGGCTGGGATCGACCCCTCCCAGATGCAAGACACTGAATACCAGGCTGAGATCTTCGATTCTCTCATTTCTGAAAATGCTACCATCCGAAACAAACCCACAACTTCAAAGTTCATCAAGAAACTAGATGACATCCCAGAAATCTCCCTTCCCCCTAGTCTCCCAAGTAAGGTAGTGATCTCACTAGTAGAGAGAGGTCTGGTTGGACAATTTACTAGCCTGTGGCCCTCTCCCAGAGCTGTAAAGAAATGGGTGGAGCGCAACTGGAACGTGAACATCCAAGGAAAAATCGCAGTAAGTTTCTGTGGAAGGAGTTACTACACATTCCTCTTTGAAACCAAGGAAGACCGGAATCTCATTTTCAGAAATGGTTCCTACTTCATGGATTTGAGGGTTCTCTATCTGAATAGATGGTCCCCTGACTTCGACCTAGAAATGGATATACCTAATGCAGTCCCAGTTTAGGTTCACTTGCCCCATCTCCCTCTTCATTGCTGGGGAGATGAATCAATCAAAGCCATTGGGAACGTTGTCGGAAAATACATCGACAGATGCGAACCAAAGGACAACATGCATGCATGTGCAAGGATCTATGTTGAAGTTGACTTAGGAAAGGGACTTCCAGAAGCAATCAAGATCAAAGTGGACCAATTGACCCATATTCAGCAGTTGGACTATGAACAAATCCCGTTCAAATGTATGGTATGCCATGAATATGGTCATTTCGCTAATAGGTGTAGTAAACTAAAAGAAAATGAAATGAATGAAAATGCTGAAGCCAGTGAAGACACATGGGAACAAGTCAAAAAAAAGAAAGCAAACCCCAAACAGTCTGGCCCAAAACCAAAGCCTCCCTAAAAAATCCAAGCTGCATCCTTCTCCTCCCCTCCCATCTTGACTCAGCCATTACCCTCTACATCAAACCCCTTCGAACCTTTGGAGGAAGAAGACCCCTCATCCCCCCACTCTCCTCCTAATCCCCAAGAGCCCCCTCTCCCTAAAAGCCAATGCCAAGACACTATCGAATCCTCATTGCCTTTTACTATTTCCTCTCAGCCTCTTCTTGATCCTCCCCTCAACAGAATCACCAAAAGCTCATCTAAAGCTCACGGGGGTTCTAGTGAACCGTCCAAGAAACCTGGCCCAGGCAGGAAATCTGCTAAGAAGCACAGGGATGAGAATGCGCAAAAGGACATAGCAATGTGAACACTGACACCCATAGAAACTTATATCCTGGGGCAGCATGACAAAAAAACAATCAACAAGGACCAAGGGGGGCAAGCACCTCCCCGCATACCACATATCCAATGATGAAAATATTATCTTGGAACATCAGGGCACTTGGGCACCCCTCTAAGGTAGCAGCCCCAAGGGATCTTGTCATTTCTGAGAAGCCAAGAATTATTATGTTACAAGAAACAAAACAAAACCACAAGGAAATGAATAAAATCATTGAGTAGTAGATACAATATAGAGGAAGCATTAGTGAGGAATGACGAACCTCAGGAGGAATAGCAACAATTTGGTATCAAGGTATATGGAACTTTATTTCGGAAACAATAAATGGAACAACAGAAAAGGAACAACAAAAAAGGAACAATAGAAAATATAGTAGAAAAGGAACAACAGAAAAAATGGAACAGAAGAAAAGGAACAGTAGAAAAGGAACAGCAGAAAAAATGGAACAACAGAAAAGGAACATCAGAAAAGGAACAACAAAAAAAACGGAACAGTAGAAAAGAAAAACACAGCTCCAACAAGTTTGTCAAGCTTGAAGCAAGTCGGCACTGATGACAAACCTAAAGAGTCCACTGCTCAACACATCAACCACAGTAATATAGATTGATATGCTTTGTAAATGTTGTTATTTACTACTGCAGTTTGTTAGGATTTACCTTCGGTCTTTTGTTTTTAGAAGCCCAAAAGGAAGGATTAAGGAGGAATTTTGTTTAAGCTGTAACTCCTTCTTCCCTAGCTCTTCTTGGCAACTCGGCATGTATTTCAGGAGTTCAGTCTCCCTCCTTTTTTCATATTTATAATAGTAACCGAATTTATAGAAAGAGCAAGACAGGAAGAGATTCTTTGGAGATAAAAATCGAGGATCCGGTGGCTTAAAGAGGGGAACTCAATACAAAGTTCTTCCACCATACCACTATCCAATGGAGATTGTACAACAACATTACTCTCCTCCAAAATCGACAAGGGGAACATCCAGAGAAGAATGAAGATATAGAACACGAACTCCTCACTCACTTTCGGAGGGCACATCAGGAAACAGAGACTAATCGGCTGCCAGCTATAGAAAAGATCATCAAGATTATTCCTAAGATCGTAACTGAGGAACACAATCAAATACTCAGGCCTATTTGTTTACAGGAAGTGGAGACAGCTATGCGACAACTCAAAGTTGGGAAAGCACCTGGACCAGATGGCTTCACTTCAGACTTCTTTCACAACTTCTAAGATCTAATCAAGGAGGAAGTCTAGCAAGCAGTCGAGGAGTCCACAGTTAACAGATGGATGCTTCCATCCTTGAATGCCACCTTCATTGCCCTCATTCCTAAGGAGGAGAACAGCCAGACTCCGGACAAATTCTGACCTATTGCACTATGCAATGTATTGTATAAAATTGTCTCCAAAGTGATCGCCACATGACTCAAGCCCCTGCTACCTCTTCTTATATCACCGAAGCAATTAGGTTACGTGGAAGGAAGGCAGATCACCAATGGCATAATTCTCATTCATAAAATCATTCACTCCCTAAAGCAAACCAAAAAGGTAGGTATGCTCCTAAAAATTGACCTCTCAAAACCTTTTGATACTTTAATCTGGAAATATATTCAAAAAATATTGCTAGCCTTTGGATCTACCCCCCTGGGTAAGATGGATTATGAGTCTCATCACTTCTACTTTTTTCTCAATTCTTGTCAATGGGACCCCCTCCACCCCCTTCCACCCGTCCAAAGGTATCCGACAAGGGGACCCTCTCTCACACTTTCTATTTGTTATTATGGTGGAAGGTCTTGGACGTTACATCAAAGATGCCCTTCAAAACCAAAAATTATGAGGCGATAGTAAAAAAATGTAAAGGTAAAGGATTAGGGGTTTGTCTACTGGCATTCACTGAGTGGTTGGTTTACCATGGTTGTGAAGTGATATTATACAAAGGAAAAGCATTCCTGAGACACATACCCACAGGGTACGTGAAGCAGATCGGGGTTCGTGTGAAGAACCTGTATAAGCTAGATGTGGAAGAATGTGCTACATTAAGCACTAAGGCGGAGAAAGTGAAGGTCGCGATGTCGATGAACTTTGGCACAAAATACTTGGTCATTTGTATCATGGTACCTCGAATATTATAGAACAAATAACCACTCGCCTCTCTAAAGGAGCACTTAAGCAATAAGATATATGCAAAGGATGTACATTACAAAGGTACATAAAATCCGCATTCCATGATCAAGACAACAAAGCACATGCAGTCCTAGAAAGGATCCACTATGATGTTTATGGACCTTTCTCGACAACCTACACTGTCAGACACAAATATTTTGTCACTTTTATTGATGACTTCTCACGGAAGTGTTGGATCTTCTTCATGTGGAATAAAGATGAGACATTCTCTGAGTTCGTAGAATTCAAGACACTAGTTGAAAACGAAGCTAGCAAGAAGGTGAAGGCTCTGTTATAGAGGCTGCAACACACCCAAAAATTTTGGCCTGCACTTAAATTTCAGAGCCTACTATGGATATTGTGATCAATCATTCCTAAGTCACTTATTGGTAAGTTGATGATCTCAAGCTCCCCTTTTCGATCTTAAGAGTCGTTTATTCTTTTATCTTTACACAGAATGTGTCATCTTTGGGCATGGGGGTAATCGCTTGTCATGCAAAGTGAGGTTTGTTTTGCTTCAAGGGCAAATATTTATGAGAATGAGACATGTTTAACACTCATTTCACACACTCTTACAAAAGTGTGCCTTTATCCTCCCAAAGTCGATAATCGAAGCCGCACTTGCTGTAATCTGCCACAAAGGTTGTTGCATTAAGTGAAGTATGTGTTATATGTTCTCGATGGTCTATGTTGTATCGATAATTTCAAGTGTGTGATCGTAGTGATGTTTTATCACTATACACATAAGTTCCACTGATCCCACACTTAGCTAAATTTCAGAGTTTCCTTAGCAACCTAGCCTCATCCAACTTTCTTGAACTACACACTTCACATATGTAACCCTCAAGCTTTTACGTTGCTTGTTCGAACAGTGCAATGTGCAGAAATCCCAACCTCCCTTGCCATTCAAAAATGCGCAGTGGTTTCCTCCAGTGTCCTTCCCTCAACCGGAACCCACTGTCTCCAAAAACTGTGCAGTTTTGTCCCTTGACTACCCAGTCTGCCTTGCATCCTGAAATTGCATAGATATGTCCTCCTAGGGCCTCATCCCAAGTAGTGCCTTACATCCTAAAACTATGTAAATGTTTCCTCCAAAGGACTCATCCTGCAACAGTTGCTGCCCGTTGAAACTACACAATTATGTCTCTCACGGGCCACAAAGAAAGATGACATGATAGATGAATCTCAAGGAGCTGAGAAGAAAAATAAGCAGACCAAGAAACCCAAGGTATGATAGAATATTAGGACCGCATGAAGACTCCATCTGGCGCATAACCCTTTGGAGGCCACGTATGGAAAACAAAGCACGTCTCTTGAAATACACCTCTTAATGTAGCTTAAAAGTTTTCTTATCATTGTTGTATCATCCCGTCTTCAGTGACATTCATGGTTGCAAGAACTAAAAGTAATTCCATGTGTTTGATCTACGTGTCTTTCTCCCTTTCACTTCTTTATTACATAGCTTAGAAGATGAAGAGTATTACTACTTGTTTATTTAAGCTACTGAGGTTGTTAGCAACATGATCTTATCACTAACTAGGCATGATGCAAGGCATCCTAAGTGGGATGAAATATGTTTGATGATGTGTATGTAGTTAGTACACTCCTCTGCATTACTCCCTTGCATTAATCCTTACTTTGTATCTTGCATGTACCCTCACTGCTTGTCAGATTTGGCTACCTACTACCTATTGCCAATAGTCTCTTAGCTCTTTCCTTACAAAGCAGGTGAAGGAATTTCCTTCAACCTGATTTCTTCAACGTTCTTCATAGAAATTATAGAGCTAAGAGAAGGAGATGTGGAATCTCACTATAAAACTCTTGAAAATACTTTACATGTTCGGATATATCCAAACAATTAAGCTACCACTCAACAACATTGTCAATCTTGGAAGACTCAAGAAAGATCACATCTGTAGATATTATAAACTTCTTATTCACTTCATCATAGAGATGGTATGCTTTGGAGGTATGAGTACCCAAAGAAGATACATTTTTGATTCCTTGCACTGAGTTTTTTTATCTGTTCCTTAAGTATGAAAGCATAATATGAGGAAACAAAAACCCTGAGATGCCTCATCGAAGGAATGTGGCCATACCACATTTCATAGGGAGCCTTGTTTCTAATAGCAAGAGTTGGACACCTATTATTTATATACACAACACGTAGAACCACATCAGCCCAAAACCTTATGAACTTAACATGTGAACTATGCCAAGTTCATAGTGAAAGTAATACATTCCAATGAACTATGTGTTGAAAAATGTAGCAAGAAATTCTCAATTTGATTTTTACTTGATTAAATTGAAAAAATTCAAATTTCCACATCAACAGACAACTTGGATGATGTTAACTTGTGTGAATTAACTTCGAGAGAGCAATACAGTAGGTTTGTGTCTTGTGATTTTGATTAAAAATTCATAAGTACTTGCAACTCTACACCATAATTTCTACAAGGATGGTGGAGGCAAATTACAGAATATTTGTTAGTAGACAATATCCCTACTTAAAAGTATCTATGAAAAATTTTCCGAGAAGAAGACGTTGAGGATAAAATATTGGATTGTGGAAGAATTAGTCACAAAACTCACAAGGGCAGTAATTTTGGTTGCAGGTGTGGAGGTAGATGGATTAAACGTAATTGTGTAGTAGACAAGTCACAGTTACTCCTTTGATATTTGTCGATGATGTGTTACTATTTGGTAGATTGATGTCTTTTGATCGGTATCTGCACTCCTTATGAATAATAATAAATATCATATGATTTCTGCTTACCGAGATGATGCATTAGTACTGGAGATTTATCATAATTTTGGTGTTATCTCCACTGCATTGGATACAGAATTTGAAAATCTTAGATTTATGTTCCAAGAATTGTATACTTACCTTTGGGACACTCCAAAAATATTTTGATGCACCTTTGTGACCTTTACGACTTGATGACCTTAATTCCCATTCCATGTTCATCCATGTGGACGCACTTTATGATGTTCTATGACAACCTAATGTCCTTGTCAACTTCCTCTCATCTTCCCTGTCATGTTTTCAGGACTTGTGTATCCAACAAGAAATTTGGGAGATGAATGCCATCAAGGTAGAAAATAAAGGGGGTTTCAAGTCATTTATTTAGGGTTCCCACTAGCATAGTCCCACCATATGATCCACCCAATTCCTAAATTGGGGTCTACTGTTATTTCAATTAATTATTAGATGATCATGGTGGGCCATAATTCCAAGTTAAATATTATGACTCTTCATATGATATTATTGGAGATACTTGAGGAGACATCTTTTTGGCTAAAGGGTTAAGGGAGGATTTTGACTTCAATATCGACCCATCAACCATATCCTCAACATTTGTCCCATCAACCATATCCTCAACATATTTAACCAACAATCAAGAAGACAACTGAGGTGAAGCATGGGCATCCTCTCTCACCCATGTTGTTCAGCATATATATCAATCTATGAATGTCGCTACAATCCACCAACTGTGCATCAATAAAATTTTGGGTTTCCCCACTGTCCTCCAAGATGGATACATGTTGTCCTTGCATTGTGCCTTTGATTGCAGAGTGGCTAATAATCATAGTTTATCGTGGATGATTGTGATCGTACGTAACATCCATGGTCCAATTCATTTGTTTGGTGCCCAATGAATAATTAATGATTGTGATCGTACGTAACTAACTTTATTTCCAATAAATAATGAGCATATCAACATTTGGCATGAGAGTATCATGGGGAGGACTCCTTTATCTCAACATTAAAACCTTGTCACCCCTAAAAAATTGTGGAACACCATGGGTCGTCATATCTTTTGTTTCGCTTTACATATCTAAAGAGGAAAGGTTGTGATTTCAAATTCAATCATCTAATCTATTTGTTGCAGGTAGATCTAAGACATATTTTAAGAAAGTTGAATTCATCTTTAGCCATTTCCTCCTTCACACAAATGGCTAGGGTTTGAAGTATCAACCTCTATTTTAAAATGAGATTCTATTAAGACCCGTCTAATATTTTGTTTGGATTTTGGGCCTAAGCTTGAATCAAAATATATTTTGAGGAGGCTGAGAGTGTTTTAAAGTTGATTTATAGCTTCAAAATTGATTTTTTTTTTTAATTTATGGAGCTAAATCGATTTACTTACAGGCTTAGGAGTTTTAGACACCAAATTCATTTGAAAATTTTGGCAAATTTTATTCAAGCTTTTCATGGGATTTTTGACGCAGTTTTGATTCGGCTTTTGGAAGTACTCTTGACTTTGACTAAATCGCATTTTGGGGCTCATATTAGCATAAACATCATGCATATGATGCTTCTGAGGTTTCGTCGATCTTGAGGATGTGACAATGTTCACCGTTGATTGCTTTAAGCATATGGAGGAGGATTAACTAGCATTTGCACTAGATGTTGCAAAGGAAACGCCATAAGTCGGTAGCACATATGGAAGAAGAGCATAGATGAAAAAGGATTTGATATGTTACATGATCTAACTATAGCCGAATTTAAGTGAAAAATAAATGTTAATGTTAAATGTAATACTATCAAACAATCTACTAAGAAAAGAGGCACGAGCAACTTTCTTCCTAAGTGCTCAATCTAAGCGTTTATTTTCATTAACAATTCTGAGAGTTTATTTTCATTGATAATTGCATCCCAGACTAGATATCCTTTGTCTTTCATAGTCTTCTTTTTTCTTTCATAGTCTGAGCTAGACTAAACCCTTACCCTCATATGGTAATGGTTCTAGATCAAATTTCTTTGTTAGTAATATCTACAGGCATTTCCATTTATACATGTCTCCATTTATACACAATTTGCCTAAAATATTAACCAATCTCCAAGCAGACAAGCCAAATATGTGTGTCGAAAGTGAATGGAGCAAGTTAATCCTTCTTTATTCTTTGCAACTTCAAATACAACATCCTTGAGAGTGTAGTAAAAATTCGGCCTATGTGTGCAGAAAGCGAATGGAGCAAGGTAATCCTTATTTCTTCTTTGAAACTTCAAATACAATATCCTTGAGAGTGTAGTAAAAATTGGGCATAGGTAACCTAGGAAGTTCAGCTGATATTTATGAAATGGACCAGTGTAATATTTCCACTAAAGATAGATATACTATAAATTCTCTACATTAGGCAGGAGGGCATCTAACAAATTACTCAACATTGTTCCATTGCTTGCACAGTTCTATTGATATTGTTTCCATTTATGCATGTCTCCATTTATACATAGTTTACCAATCTCCAAGCAGAGAAGCCAAATATGTGTGTCGAAAGTGAATGGAGCAAGTTAATCCTTCTTTCTTTTTTGCAACTTCAAATACAATATCCTTGAGAGTGTAGTAAAAATTGGGCATCGGTAAACTAGGAAGTTCAGCTGATATTTATGAAATGGACCAATGTAATTTCCCCTTGAAGATAGATATACTATAAATTCTCTACATTAGGCAGGAGGGCATCTAACACATTACTCAACATTGCTCATATTGTTTCCATTTATACACGTCTCCATTTATACACAGTTTACCAATCTCCAAGCAGAGAAGCCAAATATGTGTGTCGAAAGTGAATGGAGCAAGTTAATCCTTCTTTCTTCTTTGCAACTTCAAATACAATATCCTTGAGAGTGTAGTAAAAATTGGGCATAGGTAACCTAGGAAGTTCGGCTGATATTTATGAAATGAACCAATGTAATTTCTCCTTGAAGATAGATATACTATAAATTCTCTACATTAGGCAGTAGGGCATCTAACACATTACTCAACAGTCTTCCATTTCTTGCACAGTTCTACTCATATTGTTTGCACAATTCAGTTTACTCAACATTCTTCCATTGCTTGCATAGTTCTACTCATATTGTTTGCACAATTCAGTTCTGCTCATATTGTTTGCACAATTCTGCCTCTACTCATATTTGTCTCTCTACTAACCTAAACAACCCATAAGAGATGGGTGACATATATAAACATTAAAAATACTAATAAAAAACAACTTAAAAATTCAAGAAAGTGAGATCATGTATTATAGATTCAAACATTAAACATACAATAAATCCTCAAGGAAATTCCACTTCAAATAAATTTTCCAAAGTTTTTTTTATATAAATTCATATTCTCAAAAATTTTATTTTATAATTCAATATAAATAAAAACAACTTAAAACCTAAAGAAAGTGACATCATATATTTTATATTGAAACATTAAACATACATTAAATTCTTAAGAGAATTCCACTTCATAAAAAAATTCCAATGATTCTTTATCTAAATTCTTAATTTTATTTTATAATTCAAAAAAAAAAACTTAAAAAAATGTGATTATACATTATAGATTAAAACACTAAACTTATAATTAATCCATAAAAAAAATTCCATTCACATAAAATTTCCAAAGTTACATAAATTCATATTTTCAAAATTTTTATTATAAATTCAATATATATAACATAAATATTAAAATAAAAATAAAAATATGCATCTATTCAAGAAAGTGAGATCATGTATTATAGATTCAAACATTAAACATACAATAAATCCTCAAGGAAATTCCACTTCAAATAAATTTTCCAAAGTTTTTTTTATATAAATTCATATTCTCAAAAATTTTATTTTATAATTCAATATAAATAAAAACAACTTAAAACCTAAAGAAAGTGACATCATATATTTTATATTGAAACATTAAACGTACATTAAATTCTTAAGAGAATTCCACTTCATAAAAAAATTCCAATGATTCTTTATCTAAATTCTTAATTTTATTTTATAATTTAAAAAAAAAAACCTAAAAAAATGTGATTATACATTATAGATTAAAACACGAAACTTATAATTAATCCATAAAAAAAATTCCATTCACAGAAAATTTCCAAAGTCACATAAATTCATATTTTCAAAATTTTTATTATAAATTCAATATATATAACATAAATATTAAAATAAAAATAAAAATATGCATCTCATTATAATTTTTTTAATAGAAAAATTTAGAAACCAGCAAAATATTAAGGATATAACAATAAAAAGATTGAATTTATTGTTTTATTAAAGGATTATTTACTTGATGCATATAAAAAAAAGCACTGTTTAATTTTCAATATTTAAACAAAAATATAATAAATATAATTATCTTTAATATTCAATATGAAAGAAAAAAAAACCTGAAGCCAAAAAAATCAATTAATGAGAATTGCATTTGAATATATTTTAAATTTCATTAATATTTAATATAAAATTGTTTATATATATATATATATATATATATATATATATATATATATATATATATATATATATTCTTTATTTGATATTGAATTAAAAAATAAAAACTACTTAATTATGCACCATTCAACATAAAAATTTGCATATAATTGTCCAGAAATATATGGGAACAGTAAAGAGGTAGAAAAAGTAAAAATGAGAAAGTTAAATAAAAACCAAAAAAAATATCCACATGTAAAAACTCTTACTAATTACACTCCATAAAAAAAAATATAAATTTCATATCTATGAACTCATTCACGATTATCGCAGCGGTTTACCCATAGTCAAATTTTCTTTTAAGACATATGAAATTAAATAAGTCAAGAATTTTACCACACAAGTGGACCCTAGTCACGTTTTTGGATACCAAAACCAATTTATTTATCTTACTAAGTTTTGTAATTTGTAAGGTCGACCCATAGTGTTTGGAATTTAATTTAAAGCAGGGTAATGTATGTTATTTTGGTATTGTTATTATTTAATTTAACCATCCTCCCGGTGCCTTAACCTACCATTGACGGTAACCCTGCACCCAGCTTACACAGAACCTTCTCGAATCAGGGTCCTCACTCGCCAGGTGTCAGTTGCATGGTCAAGGGTTCACTATAATGGTTGGATCACCGAGATAAACATCACACGGTCATGGGTTGCCGAGAGTTTGTTAGGGTAACGAAACCCTACCCCCTTCGCTTCACTAGCAGTTCATTTGCGTCTGGACTCCGCGGTGCCGAGCTCTGCAAATTCGATAACCTCGCCATCCCTCACCTGCTAGTGGCTTCAAACACAAGTAAATTCTTGCTACAGACATTCTGATTACTAGAAACAGTATTTCTCTCATGTTGCAGGGTACTATTCATTACTTCTTTTGTGTACAGGGTTTCAATGTCTCCTTACACAGGGTATAACGGATAATGCAAACCTCCCTATTTATCTCATGTTGTAGAGATTACCTTCTTCACACCCTTCACAGACAGTAGTGATGGCTTCCCTGGAGTTTTGATTCCCTCATTCACATAATTTCCCAACAGGTATAGCCTTTATCATGCCTTGAGATGTTTAATTTAGATTTTAGCTCAATTTCCCATGTCTAATATGAATTAAATTTACTGTGATGCATAGGGTTTCTCCCAGGTTCCCTGAATCCATCACGTAGATGACTTCCCTGCTGAATCCAAAGACCCTACAGGAAAATTTCTGATCTAATGTGGAGCGTAAACTCTGGCAAGTGATGACTGACAATTGCAAGAATTCGATTTGTTCTCCGATTAGGGTTTTACAATAGATTCCTTATTTCTTCTCTTGGTTGATCTACAGGGTGTCAGGCCATCTACTGTGAAGGTTAATTTTAGCCACAAGAACGGGGTTGCCTGAGGAATAACTTAGGAATCTGGTCTTCTATGTCTTTCACCATTTCAGGTGCTTGCTCACATTCTGCCCTTTCAGGCTGTAGAGGGAGGTTTTTTTGAGGGTTTGGTATAATTTTTTGTCTGATTTTGAACTAAGATCCTACTGATTGTGTAAATAATTTGGACCGTGTCTTCCTTTGGTTGTTCCTCCACTAAATTATCGTGTATGACAGAGGAACCCATGAATTTCTATGCTTTCTCGTTAGATTGTTCTATATATATATATATATATATATATATATATATATATATATATATATATATATATATATTGCCTCTGTTGATATTATATACATTGCAACTTTGATATTACAGGAACATCACTGCTTTTTCTAATACTAATGATAAAATTCAACTATTTTGATTCATTGTAATGTCAAAATGCTGGTGTGAAAACTACATGACAAAATACATGAAAACTACATGACAAAATACACTTAGAAATTTATTGATTATAATGTACGATTCAAAATCCTGGTCTGAAAACTACATGACAAAATACACTTAAAAATTGTTAGAGATGTATAGTAAAGGACTGGAATGTCCCTTTCCCATATGTCGAAATGGAAAATCTGTAGAGAAAACTGTCAAGAACCAGCTGCTTGCAAACATAGATGGCATGATCATTTGCTCCTCAAAATGTTTCCCTAACTCTGGTAGTTGCTCCTTCACAAGTGTATCAAAGTCAAATAGGCATTTGCTGAGTAGAGGTAGATCGTCCAGGTATAGCCCTCTCAATGGAGTATTTGCTCTGCCTTTGAGCAGCACAACCATCACCCAAAATGCATTCTCCTCAGACATGTGCAGCAGAAGCACGCCTGCTATGAAACTCATCGCCTGCGTATACCCCACCTCACTGTCATACACTGCATATGCCTTCAACACATTGTGGAGAGACCTCTACGCAAACTGAAAAATTAATAAGCCAGTCAGTTGAGCCACATTGTGGAGAGACCTCTACGTGAACTGAAAAATTAATAAGCCAATCAGTTGAGCCGCAAGAGTCAGTGATGAGATAAGTCAGTTATTGAGCGGCCAGAGTCAGTTATGAGATCAATGACAACAAATTTTTTAATCGTCTAACACTAAATCTAATGGTACATAACCAAGACAGTGCGGATCATAGGAGAGTTCATTTCAAATGGAAACGCCTTACGGTGTAACTAGATTTGCCTTCATAAGTGAATATTTGCCACTAATGCAACCAATGTTTTCGCCAATGTAATAAACACAACACTCCAAGAGAGGGTATAAGGATTATTTCCATGTAGAAAATCTTAGTCAACACAACATGAATTATGTAATTCCCCAACGCCACAACCTGGACAACGAGTGACAATACATAGCAAAACATGTATTGCAATAAAATTTATTATGAAAGCGTAAGCTCCCCAGGAAAATACCATATAGAAGTAGGATAAAGCATTTAATGTTGACGTTTCCTTATCCGCATTGGCTTTTGGAAAACCTATAGTCAAGGTGTTTGGATTTCTTTTCTGGCCTCTAAAGCGGTTACGAGGCAAACGAGCCCCTGGCCTCGCCAGACATCTGGTTAAGACCACAATCTTTCTTCTATAAGAGGTGGCCACCCCATGATCTCGGTGGATTTCCGGTTTTCAAGATCTCGGCGGATTTCTGGTTTTCAAGATTATGGCTTATTCGCAGCTTAGGGTTTGGGCGGCTTTACAGTTTGAAAGATGCTTTTATTTTTGCAAGTGGTTTTGTGTCTATCGAAATCTAAAGCTTTGGAGAATTCCTCTGTCAGCCAGCCATGGAATGGTGGTTTGAAGAGTTCCTTGGAAGAAAGTGGTATTTCGGATTTTCTGGTTTCTTTAGAGCTGGAGGACGAAAATCAGGGTTTCTTTTCAGTTCACGCATACACTTGCACCCTTTGTGGGCTCTTCCCTTTGTGGTTTGGCTATAAACTAGAGCTCTGGGATACGTGTGGGGTTGACCAGGATTTGGTATGTTACGTAGATTTGATGCTTAGCTCATGGACTTGGTTTGAGATTGGAGCCATTCTTTTTTCTTTCATAAAAGGATCATGAATCATCGGTTTGATACCTTAATTACTTTGGTTTTGCCAATTTGTATTCAAAAGTATATACAGGAACATAGAGGGTTTCAAGGAACAGAGAGGATTTCTGCAAGGAACAGAGGAACGAAAAAGATTGAGAAATGTTTGCAGATTCATGAAGATGGTGACAATGCCACACCAATGTCACTTTGTTTCATGTTGTGCTAAGAGATGGCTAGAGAATCACCTCGATTTGTTCCAGAGGGATTCTCCAGACGGCAAGAGAAATTGGGATTTTTGGAGGAATTGATGGAACAGAATCTAGCAGTGGGCCTGGCGGAACTACTCCATTCCCTGCCTGATTCCTACCACGACTTTCCATTATGAATCCACTGGAAAATGGTGCCACATCTTCATCAACCAAACCTTCCTCCACACTGCAATGAACCAACACCTTTGCTTCTACAACCAAACCTTCCTCCTCGTTTTCCCCATTACTATGGAGGGTTTGTCGAGAAAATGGAGAGACAAACACCAATGTTTGAGAGCCACGAGACTAGGGTTTCTGTGATGGGCATTAAGGGCATGAGGCCCAACAGTAGCAGAGCACATACTCGTTTATTCGTGGGTGGCGGGAGATAGATATTAAGACCCTCATTCTTAGGAAAAGTGGGAGACATGGGCGCCGACTGAGTGGGAAACAACAGGAAACAGTGGGCTAGGCCATCTTAAAATGGAAACAGGCTGGCTTAAAATGGAAACAAGATAGCTGAAACCACTGAAACTTCTTTGGTGTAGAGGCCGAAAATCTTTTTGGCACCAAATTGTTTTAGTTTTTATATGTTGGGGCTTTCACTATTATTTTGCAAAGGAACTCGAAGCTGAGCTAGAAGTTTCAAGGAAGACAACAAAGGGTTTATTTTCCACAGGTATTTTCCTTTCAATTTGATGTATTTCCCTTGCAAAGATGTTGGCATTGGTATTATTTTCCTTGCGTAGCTGTATTCATTGGTATAGTTGTAGGAATTGGGATTATTTTCATGGTATAGATGTAGGCATTGGGATTATTTTTAGGGTATATCTGGGTTTGTAAGTATAATTTAACATGTTTTCCAACTAGGGAAAGTACTTTTGAATTATGCTAGTGCATGAATTTCTAGTAACAATGCATTCAATTCTAATGGTCTTTCTCTCTCTTGGATTATCCTTTCATTATCTATCACGTAGCTTTAGAGTATTTCTTTTAGGATCCTCACTATTTCTGCAAGATTTAGGAGTGTTTCTACTTTAGGATCCTCACCATTTTTGCAAGATTTAGGGGTTTTTCTACATTCATACTCTCTTGATATTCCTCACATTTGACATGGTTGGTTTCTTCAAGAGGACATCATACCATATTGGGTTTTTCTTGTGATGTTGGTTCCACCTTTTTCACTCAATTATATTTTCTTTTTAGTGTTGTAATGCAAAAAATTCAATAATTAGTTGTAAATTAGCATCACAATTTAAATTAATAATGGAGTATAGCCTTTTATATGAAATTGTGTCTTATAACATGATAGTGTTGCACCCTAACCCAACATACAACATTGTAACAAACCTAGTTCCTTTGGGTGTGTGTTGAGAAATGAGGTCATCCTTTTATGAAAATGCACTCCCCATTGGCTCATTGCTATATAATTCAACTTCTGTGCAATGAATGGCCACATTGTGTCACTTGATATCTACCATTCTAGGAGATGCACTGGGATGATCTTTTGCTTGGATATGTGATCATGTGTTTGGAACTAGACTCTAATTCTTTAGTATGAAATAGGTCCATATCACACACAACTTGCTTTTACTAGCAAGATAAAATCATATATAATATGGAAATTTTATTTATCAACAATATAGGGAATGGTCCTTGTAAGTCCAATTGCAAATTATGTAATCTATTGCACAAAGTCGGTATTCTGTCTACAAGTTTGGTTCTTCTTGAATCCCCTTTACTAGGAACATTCATATCATCCAAAATAGTATAACCCCTAGCTACTTCTCCAGATTCTACAGGATTTTATGTGAGGAGAATACTTTCAAAATGATCTGTCCCATCCAAAACAGTAGAATCCTTCTCCATGACACACACATGGTCTCCAAGTGGGACATGTAGTGACAAATATTCTCTCTCTGATGTCACATAAATTTCTATAAGCTCAAGATTTTTCACTAGGGTAACATATTATGGTCCCTCGGCATGTTAAAGCCTGTTCAATGGATTATCCAAGTAAAGTTACTGATTGCACACATCCTTGTCTTCTAGAAGAGATTCATTCATACTTAAATAAGGGGATATATTGTAACTTTTTCTAAGTTCCTGAACTTTTGGATGGAATACTAGAGTCCAGGCCAAATCAAGAGCTTAAACAAGGAGTTATATTATATCCCTCCGTAACCTCAGGGATCCTCAACAGAGTATCAAACTGGGAAAGTTCCAACTTTCTCACCACAATCTATATATTTTCTCCAACTTTGAAATTTTGGGTCTCTCCAGCTTCCTGGCCATTGTTTCCCTCAATTTTGGCAGGGTCAATGAATCACTCATGTTTTTAATTGTTATCCATATCAAACAATTGTTCTCTAATTGGAATTGCATCAATTCTGCCATCAACAATAAAAATGCTTTCTTGGCATGCTCCATATTCAACTTCAGTCTTTTCCACAGCTATATTATATGCCTCTATAACCTCAAGGGTCTTCAAAGGATTATCCAATTGGTAAAGTTCCTACTTGTCATATATTTCAACATTTATTTATGTAATGATCCTAACTAGTGTCCACAAATGTTTCTTTGTAGATTTCTATTACATTGTTCTATACAAAATGGCAGACCAGGTATTGATGTTGCTTTTGGTATTTGTATTATTTATGTTGTTTATTTAGTTAGAGGTTGGATTTGTTTTTAGAAATAACTTTAAAATGATACTTCAAAAGTTTGTTTGTGACTAGTTAAATGCTTGTTGGAACACTCTGATAAGCTTGCCTCAAAGTGTTGGACAGATCTTCAATGCTCACTCAACACATTGGTAGAGTTTTGTTCAGGGTTTTGAACCTAGTTCTCAATTTTTTTCATATCTAATTCCTACAGAAGCACTAAACACTACCTTGAAACAACAAAAAAACAAAAGTACAAACAATCAAGTGATCAAAGAGCCAAAAAATGCATTTAAAAACTACATATTCATAGATTCACTCCCTAGGTTTATTCATTGGTCATGTTCTCTTGAAAAATAAGTAATACCCAAGTTAAAAATTGCAGTCTTATTGTTTAAAAATCGTGGTGCATTTAGGGAAATAGCACATCGTCATCCGAATATTCAGATGAACAGGGAACAATACCTACTCCAGGTACATATGAATACTTCAATGAAATGATATATTGCAGTTGCAAAATGTGCCAAAATAGGAAACTAAAGAAGCGAAGGCTTGTTGGTATCCATAGATTGGAACATGGAGTTTATATAGAAGAGGTACATTATAATTAAAAAATTGTTATTCTTATAATAAATAAATATGCACATTATTTAATACATTATTATTGATTATTTCATTTGATTTTTTTATTTATGAATAGCCGCTTTTAGTTCCCAATATTCGTGAAGAACCAATGGATGATATTGATAATAGCAACTCTCAAGATGAAGGACAAGACATATTTATGGAAGAAGCCACTTCGCAGATAAATGAGGCTAGTGTCAATGAATTTATCCAAGACTTCTACACATATTTTGAAGAATTTGTCGATTCACCCCTAGCTCATTTGGCTAGGGCACTTCTTTATGCAAATGTTGAATCTTCTATATTGGTGACACTTATGTTGTTGTTGAACTTGAAGGTTACACATGGACTGAAAAACACATGCTTTACTGATATATTAAGGTTGGATTGATATTCCTATAAATTAATTCTCTAGATGTCTTAAAAGTTTTGAATATTGTGTATACTTATAAAAATCATTTGTTGCAATATGCAGACTTTCGACAAACAAAATACTTCCAAAGGAAAATAAGTTGTGTCATTCTCATAGAGAAGTATCTTCAATAATGAAAGACATTGGAATGGAGTACAAGACATATGATGCATGTCCAAATGACCATATATTGTACTATGGAAATAATTCAAATTTACAACAATGCCCAAAGTGTCACACAAATAGGTATCGTCAAGATCAATTATCCAAGAAGGTTCCTTATAAAGTATTACGACACATTACACTAAAGCCAATGTTTGAGAGAATGTTCAAATGCAAGGATTTAGCAAAATATATGGATCATCCCATTAACTATTTTGGTCATCTTTTTTTCCGCATGCTTTGTAATACTAAGTACTTTTCCTGTCTATTAGCGGAAATCATGAAGTTCGATGCATGCAAAGGAGTATGCTTCAGGATACCCTTGCAAAAGAATTGGCTCCAGGAACAATCAGATTCAATGCTATAGTTGTTTCCATTCAACAGTCTACAGATTCTTCTTTAACTATAGTAAAACTGGGAGATGGAACAGTTATCAAAGCTAAGGTAGCATCTTAAATCCAAACTTCTGACTCCCATTTGAAGTAGTAAAACTTGGGCGAAATTTTGACAAATTACCTCACAGTTACGCTACAATAAGCCTTCTGAAGATGAAGCAGAATAATTGCATATTCTTGGAATGTAACAATGTAATAGAGTGCTGAGCCCCTCTAGAGACATCCTTCTATAGACTTTGATTCTCAAATGATATTTGAGGCATCCCTGTTCTCCTATGTTTTTTACCTATTTTCTATGGAATGGGGATGAGAACAGGAATGCCACAAATATCATTTGATGCATCTCTAGTTTTGTGGGAACGGCTCATTGGATGTCGCTGGGACATCCCCTACATGAAGGGACCATTCTTAGGATATTCCCAGCAAGAAAGGCACTAGTCTGCCATTCCTGAAATTTGGTTCTATGTTGGAGCCATTGGTGAAATTCATTTGCTTGCCAATTCTTGCTGGAAGATAGAGTCATTAACCTTTGGCCCATTACAATGTCAACCTACAAAGACAATTAAAGAATTGGATAAAGATGCACCCTTTATACTACAACAAACCTTTCATAGGTTGTTTGAGACAAATAAAATGCAAGCTGAGTTGAGTTCACTGTTATATATCCATAAATAGAAGTTCCTCCTCAACTGTACATTGTATATATTATAACCATTGACATGATGATGGAATGATCTGGTGAGAAGCCTTCATTAACTGAATTACATTATGTTATATGGAATTATCTTGATTTACTATCGAGTACTCACATGTCTGTTTAAGGTTAAAAAATTAGTAAACTGCATTCAAATGCATGCTAGTCACATTATTTTATGCTGGACAATTATATTGCAGACAAGTAGGCATTGTGTCGCTGGACAATTGTTCAACTTATGAATAATTACAGGTAACCAAAAAATTTGGTTTCTCTAGTAGAGAACTATTTAGCATAAAATGAAAAGAGATTGCTAGTCTTTGCTTTTGGCTAGGACTAACATCCTTTGAGTTTTCTTTGATCTTAAAGACAAACTATTTCCACTGTTAAAACTTAAATAAATATAAGATAGAGGGTAGGAAATATTTAGCTGGCCAGAGGCCAAGACTACTTTATGTAACCCAAAGTATAATCATGAACAACTATAGCTTGTATTGAAACACTTGCATATAGGCAATGAAGCACATAAAGTTCCATCGTAAGTTGCACATGTACATAATCAAAATGTTTGCTATAAAATAATTTAAGAATCAATACACATTTTAGTCTAGGAGACCATGACCATATAAAAAGATGAGAATAGAAAAATTATTTCCCAACTTCATATTCAACCTCAGTTTGATTTTCTTGTTTATAATCTAGGAAACCATGGTAAGAAGGCCTGTAGATCCGGAGGAGGAGCTCAGAATGATGGCTTAGGAAGTCCGTGGTTATGTGGAAGCTGTTTTGAATAATCTTGATGCAAATGTTCCCAAAGTAAGACATCCATGTGGATGAGCACAAAATACAACCATACAGAATCTCAGTGTTTATTCAGTCCATGATACTTGAATTGACGATTTGCAGGCTGTGGTGCTTTGTCAAGTTGAGAAAGCCAAGGATGAAATGCTGACCCAACTTCATAGCTCAATCAGGTAAGGTTTAATGACAAAATTTCGTTAAGGTACTTCAATAATTAGTTTGATTATTTTCACATGTTTCTAATGGCGAATAGGTATCGAATAGGCAAACATGCACTCATGGATTAGAAAACTATGAATGCAAATTATCCCAAAAAGGGTGTTGTGTAGCAGAGGATTTTGGTGTATGTTTCCAGGGTTATCTTCTTTTGGTGTGTTTCTATTTATTATTCATATTTATATTCTTGTAGCGTGTCCACTGGTTTTTGATGTAAATAGTTCTGAAGTTCATGTCAGATTGTTCTTGAATTAGTGAATTCTCTTGGTTTCCTGGGGTTTGTGGTTGTTCTTGGGTTAGAATCCATGTTTTATTTCCATTTTAGTTTGTCTCAGAGTATATGTCTACTTTGATTTCCTATTTTCATTGTTCTTCAAATTTGTTTTCGAGGGTTTAGCATGGGAAAATCTCCATTTTATTTAAGGCGGTGTGATCATGATTGCATTGCCTAAAAGGGGTTTTTTTGACAACAGATTGATGGTAATATTTTGTTGTGGTTTTGGATTTTCTGTTTTCATGTTTGGCCTTTGGTCTTATGCTTTCTTTCTTGTTCTTTGTGTTGTAGATCACTCTTTTCCTTGAATCATGCCTTGTATGAAATAGACAGCACGAAAATCTACCAAAGGAAAGGCTCCGAGGAAGCAGCTCGCAACAAAGGTAACGACTTTCCTATATTTCTTCCGTTGCATCTTTGGTGGAGTTAATTGAGGCGTGCTATTTTTATTGTGGCATTTTATTTTGAAGCTCCTTTTTTAAATTAGGTTGCTCGTAAATCTGCTCCCATGACTGGAGGTGTGAAGAAGCCTCATAGATATCGTTCCAGAACAGTTGCTCTTCGGTATGTACACGCAGTTTAAATTTGCTTTGGATTCTATCGATATGTTTACAATGTTTTCTTTATAGTATATGTATCTTATTGCAAATTGTTTAATCGACTGAATAGAGAAATTCGATGTCGCCACCCTTACTACCAAAAATACGACTATCCCCTAAAGCTTCCTTGTGAATGAAGGAAAACGAGTGTTTCTTGCAGCTTATCAGAAATACGACTACCCCTAAAGCTTCTTTGGGAATGAAGGAAAATGAGGGTTATCTGAAGCTGTTGAGAATTCTCTACCTGATCAGAGTTCTGAAGGAAGTGGCCCTCTATTGCCTGAGTCCTTGGGTTTTGAAAATTTACATGTGACAGTTGCAAGAGGACACATGCCAACTGCTCCCCCCTGGACCAGAATGGGAGGAAGATGATGTATATTTGAAACATCGAAAGGAAGCATATTCGGCCTCTGGTTTATCCCAGCTTTGGTCATGAGGTCTGTAATCATCTCCTCCCTTCCCGTGGCTCGTAAATTTTGCGAGTTTGAATGATCTTAAGAGGGATCCAGGCAGTACAACTCGTAATTATAGGTTTCTTCTGTATGTTGCTCTTAAAGAGGATTTTCTTTGGATTTTCTGATTTAAATATGCTGGGAATGTTCGATTGTTTTGCACATTTTTAGTGGCTTCGTTTCCGTGGTGTTAAGTCCTTGACCAAACGCATTAACTCCTTCGATTCTAAGGTTCTGCAAAGTTTAGCAGTAGATGGTGTAATCTATGGCCATTTAATCTTATTTTGTAAACTTTTTTTGGGCGATTTGTTGCATACGTCCTTGATACTTTGTTTCCTACTTCAGAGTTGGTTAAGAATGGGAATTTCTGGCGATCCTTTGAGCGGCGGTGTAGTTTAAGTTTTCATTTCAGTTTTCTGGCTCTCATTATAATCATATTCTCTGAAACCTTGTAATCTGTAATATGTGCATGTCTACTGTTAAAGGAAAATTTTCAGCCTCTAAAATCTTGTATACTTGTTGTAGTTTAGAAATATTTGAAGGTATTATGTGTAAGTTGCGCCAGGGTCGAGCCTGAGGCATTTCTGACACTCTTTCTTTTGTGCTTGCAAGCATATCCCTCCAAATTCTTTACCTTTGATATTTTCAAACATATTTTAGGATTGTAGTAATTTTTCTCTATCCTTTTATTGTGAGTGGCAGTGCGTTGAGGTGACACCAGGAATGCTTTTACCATCTTGTGGCATGGAAGGTTATTGTTTATAGAAGCATTGACACTAGGAATGCTTTTACCATCTTGTGGCATGGTAGGTTATTGTTTATAGAAGCACTGGAGAAACAACGGCTGTTGAAATCTCTAATTTATTTATAATATTCTGGGAATGGAACTCTAGGAAGGTATTTCTTGGATGGATTTGACAATTGCCTTTGTCTCTATGTAGTATAGGAGGGAAGATCACAACCTTTAAGGCGTTAAAATCCTTCTTATTTGAATCAAATGTTTGTGCAAAAATTTATTGTTTTTAATGCATGAACCAATTTTAGTTTACCTAAATGGTGAAGGCTTATTTTGGGGCATGGTCGGAAGGCCAAAAAAGACTCAGTTGAGACTTCCGCACTGTTTGAGAAGAAATCGACTGACCAATTTCTTACTGTGGTAAGCGATGATTTACAGGCCGATTCTGGCGCTGTGCGGCCCTCAGTCATTTCCAGTTCTTGTTATCCATTAATTGGTGAATTTGAAGAGAAATTTTGGTCATGGAGTGATTATGTTTCTGCCAAAGGTTCCATTGGCTTGACGGAGCTTCCATTAACTATAACTGATCTGGAATGTGGAGAGTATACAGAATCCCATCGTGGTAATGAAGTATTTTCCGACTATTTACAGGTAACATTAGATTTGGAGTTTGTCTTTTTTTTCCTTTTCTAAATTCTCATCTGAACATTAAAGGAACGAAAATCAAGAACTCGCGAAGCTTATAACTTTGATCATTACGCTTTATTTTCATTTATAGCGAATATAATTTTTGTTCTCAGCTAAAACTCTGTTAATTAAAATAATTGTCAAATCAAGATCCTCACTGATCTCGTGCCAGGCTGATATTTGAAAAATGATTTGTAAAGAAATTTGTTATGAAACAAGATGTGAAAAGCCAAAACTTTTGATCAGCCGATAGGTTTCTTTTTTATAAGTTGAACTTTGAATTCACAGTGCTTTTGTTTCTTGTACTGTGTAGGACTATATATGCACTGAGGATGAAGACGAGGATACATTTCAGAAATTTAAAGCAAGAGAGCATAAGAAATCGTCGTTTCAAGGCCATCTGTTGGACAGTATTAATACTCAATTGACTGATGCGATAGGAAAACAACGCCTCCTGATGGTTAACTGGATTATGGAAGCAAGAATTTTTCAAGATTTACTTGGAATTGAAATTTTAAAATAGTATGTAGATATCTTAATAATTAATTATTACCTTTTGTTGTAGCACAGTATACAGCCTCATATCAGCTCCGAATATGCCGTAACTTTCTGTATCTTTTCCTTCAAATTCAATCTCTTCAAACATGCTTGGAATTTGAGGATTAGCTCCCTACTGTTTCTACTCTGTGATTGAAAACTGGTCGTTTAAGATAAAATGTGATGAAAATGTGGGGGATGGCCCTTTAGATTTTGGTTGCATGTTTTTGGCTGTCAGTAATTGATATAGGCAATATCTTCTTGGCTAATCCAAGCCTAGATGCAGAGAATATGAAGGGTTGAAGCCCATGTTTTGAAGACCCATAGAAAAACTGCATTTTAAGCTGATTTTTTAGTTTGTTTTTCCATGAAATCATGTGCACGCAAAATGGTAGGCCTCACAATGGTTGCATCCAATCAAAAAGCACAGAAAAGCAACAATAATAGGAAGGCGTTAGGAGACATTGGCAATGTGGTGGGAGCTTGGAACCCCAAATGCAATATCAACAAAGATGTGGTGATGGAGTATGTTGTTTTATGTAATTTATTATCCTTTAGATGTATAAATTGAATCAATTTGCTGCTGGGTTTTTGTTTCTTTCTATTTGGTGGCCTCTGCTTCTAATGTCAAGTCCTACACTATTGGATTGACTACTATTTCAGGAGGTCTAGAGTAAACTTGGTTGTCAATGCCAACAAGGGAGCCAATCCCAGCACTCAGGTAAGTTTAATCAGAGTCAATTAAGCAAGCTGAATTATTGTTTTTTTGTAAAGAACTGGGTCTACCGTTTATAAAGGACAATCTCCTAGGGAATTGAACTAGCAACCAGGCAAAACCTCTGTGTTCAGCCACCTGCTTTTTCGATCTTCCTGCCTAGTATTCTGTTTTTCTGGGCATGTTTAATTTGTTGCTCTTTGTTTTCATTTCACAGGACTCATTCTGTTCTCTATTTTCTGTGAGCCCAAGCATGGAATCTCACTCTTTAATTTTCCCATTTTGATTCCAGCAATTCCAAGCAGATGATATTGTTGTTAAGGCAGGAGCCAAAGCAGAGGCAAAGGCAGTCCGGGGAAACAAACAGAGGCGGATTGTCAGAAGGAAGGCTGAGAATGACACTGCTAGAAAGAAGGATAATGTAGTTTCTATCAGTGATAGCATAGACTCAAGTGCACAAGATGGGGGATTACAAACATCTAGCCAACTCAAAGCAATGAAACCCATAGCACAGTCACAGACTGCGGTGCTAACAGCTCGAAGTGAGGTCTGTCTTATTGATCAATTTTATTGCCTTTTGATACTTTTCTTGTTTTATGTACTGGCTCAAATCCAAATATATATAAGCCAAAGGTACCCACATCCATGCCCAATTACTAAGAGGTTTTATAGTTGTAAGATTGATTTTTGTTTATCTATTATGTAGTTTGGATAAAAATGATTAATAATTTTGATGGGGGTATTTCAGGACATTCAAGAGGTTCTCCCTAGCATTGATGATGGAGACCTCGGAAACCAATTGGCAGTTGCGGAATATGTTGGAGACATATACAAGTCCTATCAGAAGATTGAGGTATGTTTCTCTATCAATGATTGGAGATTTGTGTGAATGTGAAGGTAAATTTTTAATTTTCATTTAGTAATCATTGGCAGTCCCGTATGTCCAGAACATGAGCCGTGTACCTCTAGATTATATGAAAAGGCAGGATGAAATCAATGAGACAATGAGGGCAACCCTGATTGATTGGTTGATACAGGTACAAATTAGTTCCTATCCTAACTTCGTGTGCTGCCAATGTTAGATGTAGAAGAACTTTATGTGGGAATTTCTTAGGCTTTACCTCGAAATATAAAATTTTGCAAGTGCATCACAAATGTGAACTAATGCCAAAAACATTGTATCTCACTGTAAACATTATGGATAGATACCTTTTTATTTATATTTCTAGGAAGTGGGAATTACAATTAGTGGGTATCGCTGCGATGTTTATAGCTTGCAAATTTCAAGATACCTGCACTCCTCAGGTAGGATGACTTACTAACATCCATAAGCATGATTGTAAGGAAACCTTTTGCATATATCTAATTGATAGAATACCTGGTTGGCTCTTGAATATTGACATAAGAAGAATCAATTCATATTTGGTTACAGGTCAATGAATTGATCTGCATCTCAGGATACCAATACACATCCAAAATGATAGTAGCCATGGTAATTATCTCTAGCTGATATCTTTCTGTTTCATTTAATTACAATAGATTTTAAAGATTCAGTGTGAGTGATACATTGACAATGATACTTGGCAGGAGCATACAATATTAAATTGATTGGAATTCAATCTTACCGTTCCCACTCCATATGTATTCCTTGTCAGGTTTCTCAAGGCAGTTGGTCCTGACAGAGTGGTAAAGTGATGAACTCCACTGTTTCTTTTGTACTGTCAGAATAATCTTCTGATGTATTGATCAAATTGACTTTCAAAATGCTTCTGGAAAATTGAGATTTTGGTTTAAATGATGAACTCCACTATTTCTTTTGTACTGTCAGAATAATCTTTTGATGTATTGATCAAATTGACTTTCAAAATGCTTTTGGAAAATTGAGATTTTGGTTTAAATGTTTTTTCTTAATTGTATTTCCTAATAATCCTCTCCTTTAATGTTAAAAATTAAAATGTATTATTGCATGGTTCAGATAGAAAATCTAGCATTTTACTTGGTTGAGCTGTGTTTTCTTCATTACAAAATGATCAAATACAGTCCATCAATCCTTGTTGTTGCTGTTGTCTACACTGCTCAATGCACTTTGAAGAAGGATCCATGTTGGAGTAAAACACTTGCTCTTCACACAGGCTACTCAAAAGAAGATCTCAAGTAAGTCTTCTAGTTCTCAAGGCACCATGCTTTTAATGAGTTTAACCTTCCAAAGGATACTTACTCCTAAATATCTTAGGGATTTCCATGAATTACGCAATCTGTAGATTATATATCCAAAACCTAGTGGACTTGCTACATCACTAATTTACTGGCAACCTATCTGAAATTGTATCTAATTCTACATATGGGAAAGATTGACAAATGTGCACATCAAACTGTCTGGGGTGTGTGCACATTTAGTTAACCCTGTACATTGTTAAGGAATAACATTTGATTTACTTGTTCCAGGGACTGTGAAAACTTCATGGTTGACTTCCACTTAAGTGCAAGAAGAAATGAGCTGAGATATGTTCATGAGAAGTATTCAAATCCATGTCATGGCTATGTTGCTCTTTTATGCCTTGCCAACTTACCCAATGATGATAGTTGCACCACCAGCAATGACTCTGTCATTTGTATTAGTGATAACATCAACTCAAGTGCACAAGAAGGGGGATTAGAAATACCTAGACAACTAAAAGCCAGGAAACACACTGCACCATCCTTGACTGTAGTGCTAACATCTCAAAGTGAGGTCTGTGTCACTCTCTTATACTTTTTTGGTTCTTGTTCAACAAATATACACAAACCAAAGAGTATCCATGTCCACTCCAAATTACTAGCAAGTTTTATAACCTAAATATAGCTTTGTGTTTAGTCATGTTGTAAGTTGGATTAAAATGATTATTTATATTGATAGCCTCAAGTTAGTGTTGTGTTTATTTATGATGTAAGTCAGCTGAAAATGATTAATAATCTTGATGAATGTATTTTAGGATGCATTCAGGGATTCCCATCAGGTGCTTCCTAGCATTGATGATGGAAACATTGAAAACCAATTGGAAGTTGTTGAATACGTTGAAGATATATACAAATTCTACAGGACAATTGAGGTATGTTTCTCTATCAATGATTGTTACACAGTAATTTGTCACCATCCCTGTTACTCCTCTTGTCGTACTTTGGAGGACACATCCCGGGAGTTATAAGAAGTGACAAAGGCTAAAAACACTTGCATTATGTTCCCCTGAGTATGTACTCCATGTTCCCTAAAGACACCTTCTGCAGATCATCCCTAAAAAGTGCTATTTTTCCATTGGCGCAAGTCCACAGTATTCTACCCGCGCCAATGGTGGAGATCCTCAAAAGAGGGCGCGACCATTGGCGCTCTATCTTAGAGCAACAGTCGCGCCAACCAAATTTAGTCGTGCTTTTTGCCTTAATGCACGTCCGACTGTTGTTTCCTTCATTACATGGAGCTTGTCTGAGGATAAAAAATCAGTCTTTTGTCGAGCTTTATCCATCTTTATGGCTTTTTCTAAATTCGTGAAAGGTGTCCCGGTTCATCGCATCCTCCTCCCTTCTTCATCTATATAAGCTTGTCATTATGCATTGGACAAGCTAGAGTGTTGGTGTTAGTGTTATGCTAGTGATTTGGTGATTGAGTGATAGTAGTGATGATTATTGGTCATGGAGTGTTAGATGTTGAGTTCTTGGAGGAATGCTAGTGAGTGCTAGAGAGGTTATGCTGCCGGAGAGGAGATGCATGTCAAGACACATATAGTTACTCGCCCAGCCAGGAGAAGGGTCGACGTCAGAACAATGGTTGTAACTTTTCCTGTTTATTAATTGATGAGCGACTGCTATTATAGTTCCAATCTCATTATCTATCATGGTGATATGTTGATTTATTTCCTTTCTGACTGAAATATAGTTGTGCCTTGGTAGTTTTTATGTTGGTATCTGTCTCTTCCGTTGCATGTGCAGGTATTCGTTATGATCTGTTGGAGCAAGGGAGCGAGGATATCAACTCTTCTTCAATCATAGCGTTGGACTCCAGGTTAGTCTTCTTGATTCACCTTTGATGCATAACTAGGAACTTGCGTAGCAGCGTGGTTTGTTTGTGGCTAGTTCTGTGATAGGCTAGTGGGATCGCCTCTGTCCGCAGAGGGGATTTACCTTACCAACAAATTGGCGACTCCGCTAGGGAAGAACTATTTGATTTCTGTCTTGCATGTTAATTTTCTTCTGCTTGCTTGAGTGCATGAGCTTCTTGAGTCAGTTTTGAGTTGATTCTTTACTGTTTGACCCATCTGAGCACTGTCAACCCGACCTGAGGTCGTATCTTTTATCTTTTTAGTTGGCAAGCTTAATTGGCGCGCTTATTTCTCTGACAGTCGCGCCAGTTGGCGCATGTTGCTCAAAAGCAACTCGCGCCAATTCTGTGGTAGCGCAAGTTGCAGGCTGACAGTCGCGCCAACTCTATAAATTTTGCCTGTGCGTGGGTGGAAAGCTCATTCAGTCTCTTTATATATCTCTTTCAGCCTCTGGAACTGTGTTGAACCTCTGCTTGACTGGTCTTAGCCTGTATCCCTCAACTGTTTGCTTATTTCCAGTGACTTTGCATGTCTAGCCTTCTGTGGGAAGTTTCGGTCTCTTGATCATCCAGTCAGCTTGTTGATTGTTCTACACCTATCTAGTGCTTTGTTAAAGCTTGATCTTCTATACTCTGAATACTTCACTTCTAGCCTCTTTGAAGTTCACTAGTTTTTGTGTTTTTCCTTGCTTGCATGGTTCATTTTGTGTTTTAGAATTGGTTCTATTTCATTGATTGAACTTGGATTGTGCATATCTCTTAGAATTTGTTTACATGCATCATGCCATCTTAAAGGAAAGAAAAACAAAAAATCTCTTGCATCATAGTAGTTATCATTTATTGTTATTTGTTGCTATTAAAAAGAAAAAGACAAAATTTCGTTTCTTGTTATTAGCTGCATTAGGATCTTTGTTGAAGTGATCATTTCGTTTGTGAAAAGATCTCAACCCTCCTGTAGATAGAATTCATCGAATCAAATGATTTAATTTCAGCATATAGTTTGCATGTAAGAAGTTTTCGAGATATCACATACGGTAGGACCAGAAAACTGAAACATAATCAAAGATAAACTTTAAAATGAACTCAATGAACATAACAACGCATTGGAACATAATGCAAACACTCTAGAGGTCTAGGTTAGAGACGTGTTCCGGCGTCGTTTAACCTGGTAGTTTATCGTCGAGTGGTTGGGTGATTCCTCCACAGTGAAACGGTAGCTGCCAATACGGACTGTGCTCCCACGTACCGTCGAGTATATATTGGGAGACCCCTATAGGAATAAAGCCTTTATCCATAGGAAGCCGTGTCAGCCGCCCTACGATTCGCAATGCAGTGAACACAGCATTCACGAAGATCGACCACCCGTACCCTAAAAAGTATTCTGTTGTTTTGCGAAATGTTTGGCACACCCTCTACCTAGAATTCCAGAGCAGTCACTTTTGATCCTTTTCGGACTCCCTAAACGAAAAGGTGTCTGTGAGCGTCTTGTCACTTCGTGCTCATTAAATATTCGAAGGAGACTAGAGTCATCTTTTACCCTTTTCTCGACTCTTAAAAAATGAAAAGGTTAAGTTCAGTGTCTTAAAAATTATTGGCCACGATAACATTACCCAATCAGATTTTGTTTGCGTTAGCTTGAGTAGGGTTATTTCTCGTTCAATGGCAGCCTTTCCGGTGCCCACCGGCCAAGGTGTTCCTCCTGATGGGTACCCTCGCCCATTTCCTTCTGTTGGAAATGTTGGTGTTCAGTATATCGCAACATTCTCTTTGCCTGGGTTGACCATTGGTTTACCGGTATGGTTGTTTCCAAACTCGGTGGTCTCAAGTGTGATGACTCCTGTCCCACCACCACCTCCTCCACCCGAACAACACCATGTTGACTCTAAGGTGGACCCCTTCCCTTCTTCGCCTATTGCTGCGTCCTCATATTCTACTTCGCCTGGTGAAACCTTGGATTTCACTAACCAGGTGGCTAAGAAGAAGAAGAAGAAGACCAAAAAGAAGAAGTCTCCTAAGGGAAAGGTCGTATCTACCACGAAGCTATCAGAAGTGGAACCACCTTCTGCTCCTCCGTGGAAGCTTCGGTCTCCTTGTCGATTATGCAAAGGGGACCATTTTCTTTCTGATTGTCCTGGCATTGCCAGGATCCTAGATATATGATCCCGTGACCCGACTCGCCCCTTACTGTCGCAAATCGACGATACCTTACTAGCTGGTAACAGAAAAGGGAAGGTTCGTTTCCCTTGTCGACTTTGTGAAGGTAATCATCTCCTTCACCTTTGTCCACTTATGGATGAAGCTTCCCATCTTTTGGCAAGTCTGTCGGATTCCTTACCCCAACTACCCGCTGGATATCAGCGTCTTTTTACACCTGCAGAGCATCTCTCCACTAACCAAGTGATCCAACATGATTCCTCTTTGGTCCAGCTTTCTCTTCCTGAACCTACCTGTGCTCCGCCTGCTCCAGACCAGTCCCTGGTCGGAACAAGTGATTTATATTCATCATCTACGCAGCACTTGATCATCAAAGATGAACCCCCTGAGTCTAAACCAGACGAAAGTCAAAAGGTCCGGCTTACAAGTGACCCAGTTTTGCCTACAGAAGTTCCATCTTTAGCTGCTCTTACCTCTGAATCTAAACCAGACGAAAGTCAAAATGTCTGGCTTACAAGTGACCCGGTTTTTCTTTCAGAACTTCCACCCCTAGATGATCCTACATCTGAATCCAAACCAGACAACAGTCAAACGGTCCGGATTACAAGTGACCCGGTTTCGCCTTCAGAAGTTACCTCCTCAGATGATGTTATCACTGCCAAGAATGACGAACCCACCGTCCAAATTCTATTCATTGACATAGACGTTAATGATCAAGTGAGCATCCCTCTCATTTCTTCACAACAGGAAGAAAGTCCATTAGAGGCATATCCTGTTGTCTATCCAGTGCCACCTCCGAGCAACCTAGTTATTTCTTTTAATTGGGATCAACTAGTAAATCCTTGGTTACCAGCCTCCATACCATTTTGAATTATAGTTCAAGTCTATCGCATGGTTATGGCTGGTATAATTATTGATGAAGGATCTCCAGTGAGTATCCTTTCTTCAACAGCTTGGGAAGCACTTGGTTCCCCACTGCTTCTGCCTGAGATGAGAAGCCTTGTAGGTTTCCATCGAGAAATCACTCGACCTTTAGGAATTCTTCCCAATGTACCTATCACGTTAGAAGGGAAGACTATCCAAATGGGTCTCATGGTAGTCCAAGGTCCGTTAGATTACAATTTACTCCTTGGATGAGACTATATTTATCGCATACGTGCTATTGTGTCCTCACTCTTCAGAGTGATGTGTTTTCTGCATGAAGGAAGAACGATCAAAGTCGTAGACCAACTTTCATTCCCCGGTTCACACTTCACATATAGCCATTTGCCATTCCTAAATGGTCTTATTTCCACAGGAAATGCCCCAGCACCCACCCCGTCATTCTGATGACGGCAGCTCACCCGGGCGCGTGACTAAAGCCCGGGGGGCATCCTCCAATCGAGTCTTTCCAAGGAAACCTTCATTCCATCCACTCCGTGAATGCCATGAAGCTTGGGGGGCATGTACCTCGATTGGTATGATCATGCTGGGGGCATGCAACAAATTTTTTTTTTAACAAGCAAAGTTCTCCATGGTTCAAGCTTGTGTAAAAATGAACCCATTTACATCCCGTGATTGCCTTTTATCCGCTAAAATTCTGCTAGATGAGCCTTGGTTGTTTCATTCCATCGCTACCATCTTTTTGGCCGATCATATGCTTTCACTTGGTTGTTTCTCCTTTCCTGAGGAACCGCAGCGATGAGTGGTCTTATTAGCCAGCCTCTTAACCTTTACGTGTTTCAAGTAAAGTTCCACCATTACCAGAACCAGTTGCTATCCCTTATACCACTCGTTCCTTCAGGACGAGTCGCCTTTACGCTCTTTTCTGACTCGTAAAATATGAAAAGATTGCCGAGTATTTTTCCCTTTTTGACTCGTTAAAGAAAATAAAAATGGAGGTTCGCTTTCAGCTCTTTTCTGACCAATTAAAGAGGAAAAGATTGCCGAGTCACTCCTCTTGACTCGTTAAATGGTGATAAGGGGCGGTCGTTTTAAGTTCTTTTTGTCGACCGTTAAAACATAAAAAGATTACTGGGTTTTTGTCGTTTCAAACTCGTTAGTGGTTACGAAACGACGTGGTTTTGACCGCTTTTTTACTTTTTCAGGTCGAAGTCACTAATCATGAAAAGTACTCCTCGATCGTAATGATCGGGCGGTTCTTTCGGGTATTATTTTATACTTTTTTGGGCCCGAGAGACACAACTTTACGAAAAAGGACATCCCTGGAGTTTCCTTTTCTGCTGTCTTTTCAAACTCTCTAAACAAGAAAAGACGTCGAGTTCTTCCTTTGTCAGACTCGTTAAAACTTAATGACATCAGATTTTATCACAATACAAGCATATGCTATCCCCATCAAGCTTGTTAAAAATAACTGGGGTACTCGCCAGAAATGGTGGGGGGAAAAGAAAATTTTGAACCATAGTTATTACCATAAAGGCAGTATGTCGCTCTTGAACATGACACTTTTTGTTTTCGTGTCCGGGGTGGGGATATTTCATCTCATATCTTTCGCTTGCTTCCATGGACTTGGGTACCCTATTTGACCTCTCATTCACTCATTGCCTCGTCGTAATGACCGTTGATACATTGATGTCAAATACTGCCAATTCCGTTAATGTGCCGCCGATATGTTCAAGAGAAGTTGACCTCTGCAAATAAACAACCTCCCTCTGATAGTTCACACAATCTTGATTCACGACATTATCTCTCTGTCTCGTGTCGATGATGTGGGAAACATTATGGCCCACCTTCGATCAAGGTCACTCCCTGTCGACTTCAGCTCATTATCCAGGAAGTTGACCTAGAGACTCCCTTCCGGTGCCTTGGAGCCTGCATGCCTCAATGGCAGGTTCTTCGTGTTCGACGTGAGGTTTTCATCATTGGCCTCTGATCGAATGATTCTACGGGTGTTCGACTTCAGCTCATTGATTCACACGCCGTAGATTGTACCTATAGTACCTTGAGGGCCATTGTCATTATTGGTGGTACCTCTCGCATCTGTTAACAGTTCCCACCTTTGACTGGTAATCAGACGATGTTCATGCATGTTCGACTTCAGCTCATATATTCACATGCTTGGACTTGTACTCTTGTTCGGGTCGAGATGGAGCGCAAGACCCTGGATTGTGTCTGTTGTAATCCAGGCGTGATTCTTGATACTTGACTCATTCACTGGATGGCTGCGACCATACCTGAGTCAATTCATTGATCCTAACCAGATGGCTGCGTCCATACTATGGATCCAGATTATTTATGTACTCTCTTATGGATGACTGCGAGCCTGCCACGTACATCATGTAATTGAACTATCAGTCATGTCTCTTAATACAGCTCCTCGGCGGCAGTAACTATATGTGCTCTTATATGTGCTCTTATGTGTGTTCTTGTAAAGCATTTCACCCCTCTCCACCTCTCAGACTTCATGCTTTAGGGGGCATCTGTTACACAGTAATTTGTCACCATCCCTGTTACTCCTCTTGTCGTACTTTGGAGGACACATCTCGGGAGTTATAAGAAGTGACAAAGGCTAAAAACACTTGCATTATGTTCCCCTGAGTATGTACTCCATGTTCCCTAAAGACACCTTCTGCAGATCATCCCTAAAAAGTGCTATTTTTCCATTGGCGCAAGTCCACAGTATTCTACCCGCGCCAATGGTGGAGATCCTCAAAAGAGGGCGCGACCATTGGCGCTCTGTCTTAGAGCAACAGTCGCGCCAACCAAATTTAGTCGTGCTTTTTGCCTTAATGCACGTCCGACTGTTGTTTCCTTCATTACATGGAGCTTTTTTGAGGATAAAAAATCAGTCTTTTGTCGAGCTTTATCCATCTTTATGGCTTTTGCTAAATCCGCGAAAGGTGTCCCGGTTCATCGCATCCTCCTCCCTTCTTCATCTATATAAGCTTGTCATTATGCATTGGACAAGCTAGAGTGTTGGTGTTAGTGTTATGCTAGTGATTTGGTGATTGAGTGATAGTAGTGATGATTATTGGTCATGGAGTGTTAGATGTTGAGTTATTGGAGGAATGCTAGTGAGTGCTAGAGAGGTTATGCTGTCGGAGAGGAGATGCATGTCAAGACACATATAGTTACTCGCCCAGCCAGGAGAAGGGTCGACGTCAGAACAATGGTTGTAACTTTTCCTGTTTATTAATTGATGAGCGACTGCTATTATAGTTCCAATCTCATTATCTATCATGGTGATATGTTGATTTATTTCCTTTCTGACTGAAATATAGTTGTGCCTTGGTAGTTTTTATGTTGGTATCTGTCTCTTCCTTTGCATGTGCAGGTATTCGTTATGATCTTTTGGAGCAAGGGAGCGAGGATATCAACTCTGCTTCAATCATAGCGTTGGACTCCAAGTTAGTCTTCTTGATTCACCTTTGATGCATAACTAGGAACTTGTGTAGCAGCGTGGTTTGTTTGTGGCTAGTTCTGTGATAGGCTAGTGGGATCGCCTTTGTCCGCAGAGGGGATTTACCTTACCAACAATGATTGAAGTTTCTTGTTAGGGTGAAGGTAAAGTTTTATTTTCCTTAACTAAAATTTGGCATTCATGTATGCCCAGGACGTGAGTTGCATACCTCCAGATTATATGAGAAACCAGGTTTAAATCAACACAAAGATGAGGGCAGTCATGATTGATTGGTTGGTGGAGGTACATCTTTGTTCGTATGCTAGTTCCAACTTCCATTTGTTGTCAAACTTAGATCTAAAAGAGATTTATATGGTCTATCTCTTAGGCCTGACATCAAAATCTTAAAATTTTCAGGTGCATCTGGAATTGGAATTAATGCCAGAGATGTTGTATCTCAGTGTGAACATCATTGACAGATACCTTTCTATTCAAAGTATTGCAAGGAAGAATTTTCCATTACTTGCTATCGCTGCAATGTTCATAGCTAGCAAATATGAAGAAGTCTGTCCTCCATAGGTAGGATGACTTGCTGACATCTGTAAGAAAGGATGTATATATATATATATATATATATATATATATATATATATATATATATATATATATATATATATATATATATATATATATATATATCTATATATATATATATATATATATATATATATATATATATATATATAGATATATATATATATATATATATATATATATATATATATATATATATATATATATATATATATATATATATATATATATATATATATATATATATATATATATATATATATTTAAAAGAACACTTTGTTGGCTGTACAAAAGTACATACACCAGCAATATCTACTCCTACAGAAGATTATGCTTTATGCTGGAATCATCACAGAATTTATATTATAATAGGTAACACAATATTGATAAGAACTGGTTTATACTTGGCTGCAGGTCAGTGACTTCATCTGCATCTTCCCAAATGAATGCATGTCAGAGCAGATAGTGGCCATGGTAATTAGCACTAACTGATAATTCTTTGTCATTGATTGCAACATAGTCTCCAAACATTCAGATTGACTAATCAATTGATAATAACTCTTCGCAGGAGTCTACGATATTAAAGCAACTGAACTTCAAGCTTATAGTTCCCACTCCATATGTATTTCTCCTCAGGTGTCTAAAGGTAGCTGATTCCAACAATGTGGTAAATTTTTGAATGACACCACTTTTTATATTGTTCAAAGCAGCCTCTGTGGCATTGATCAAATCTACTTTCAAAAATGCCTCATAAAATCTAGCATTCATGTTTTAAATTACTTTTCTTCATTGTATTCCTAATAATACCCTGTTGTACTGACAAGTTGTACTATCTATTATTCAGATGGAAAATCTGGCATTCTTCTTGGATGAACTGTGTTTGATTTAGTACATAATGAGCAAGTGCAGTCCATCAATGCTTGTTGTTGCTACTGTCTACAATGCTCGATGAACTTCGAGGAAGGATCCATGTTGGAACAAAACACTTACCCTTCATACAGGCTACTCTAAAGCAGACCTGAAGTAAGCCTTAAAATTTTTAAAGCATCATGCTTTTAGTGATTTTACCCTTCTAAAGAAATCCTACTCCTAGACATTTTAGATTTCTTCGTCAATTACAGGCAGGCATTATTGATCAGCTATGGCCAGAACATTGTGTTTTTATCAAATATATGTTGGAACTCAGCTACTAACACCCTGTCTGAATTGAATCTTTATTTAATACTAACGCGCATTCTAAGCGTCTAGAGGCATATGCACATTTTGTTAACTCTGTACATTGAGGTAATAACATTTATGTGCATTGTTCTAGGGAATGTGTGTATTTCATGGTTGATTTTCACCTAAATGTGGGAGGAAATAAGCTGAGAGTTGTTCATAAGAAGTATTCAGATCCATTTTTTGGCTATGTTGCTTTTTTAAGCCCTGCTAAGTTATCTGCTGAAGACAATTGCAATTCCAACAACTGATGAATATGTGCACCAGATTTACTTTTGGAGTCTAATTGAAGGTGGCCCATATGTTCTAAAATGAAGCTCTGTTGCATATATTTTGTCATGTTCAACTTGCAAACTAAATATGTGGCCAAAAATTTATGTTACGCCCGTGATTCCTCTGTGCAGATATGAAGGGGCTAGCGCAGATTCTTTGCCGATGAGTAATGCAAAAAAGACACACGTGAAACTATGTAAGAAGGAGGAAAACCTCGAGAATGGAAGGATTTTAAATGGGATCCATCCCAGTACCCTTTTGGAAGGAAAAACAGTAAGGACGAAAGGAGGGTCATCGACAAGCAGCAACGGGAACCACCAGAAAGCTCTCGAATACGTAAACTCCATTCTGGAACCGTTCCATGACAAGAGTGAAGATAAAAGACTAGCCAAGAAAACCATCTCTCAAGGAATTGCGTTGCAGAACGAGGAGATATTCTCCTACAATGGGGCCAAAACAAGAGGCCTCATGGTTATAGAGTAGAATACAGAAGCGTTGTTGAAGAATCTTCTATTCAGGCTAAGAAAATTATTCGGATCGATAGACATAATGGAAGGCATGACCAACAGACATTCAAAATGATTTTATTTATTTATTTTTAAATATTTTTTTATATTGTCTCTAGAGAGACAATAGTTTGAACTATGGACATTTATTTTTTTAAATAATTTTTTCTATTGTCTCTAGAGAGACAATAATTTGAATTATGGACATTTACTTTTTTTAAATAATTTTTTATATTGTCTCTAGAGAGACAAATCAAATTGTCTCTTAATAGACAATAATTCTTGTCTTTATAGAGACAATAATAGTATGTGTTCTATATTGTCTATATAGAGACAAATTTTTGAGACATTATATTTTGAGACACCCGCTTAGAGACAATATTTAAGACAATACACAAGTTTCCTTTTGTCTTAAGTTAAGACAATTGACTCAAATATTGTCTTAAAACCCCCCTACATGTAGTAGTGTGGTTTTTGGTCCATGGTATTTTGTAGATCCGATTAAGGGAACTACGGTTATGTTCTAATCCAGGGTTAATGGATTGGGGTATATGGATGCTTTGGCATGTATATATATGTATTGTACCATTGAAAGGAACATAATGAAAAATCAATCCAGTAGTCCCATTTTTGGGATGCAGGGGAAAATCTTTGTGTACATTTGTTTTATGCGTTATGCTATTGCCATTGTTTATTTTCTATTTTTAGAATTTGTATGTAGATAATTTTTGTATAGGGTTAAAACCTACATTGGTATTAGAGTTGTTTGGCTTCAAGGGGACACCTTTGTTGCTGAGGGGTTTTGTTCGGAACTGTGGTAAACCCTGTTCAGTGGGAGATCTGCGAGATCAATTCTTGTGGTGAAAGAAGATGGCGAGCAGTGGAAAGATAGAGATTGAAAAATTTAATGGTCAGAGTTTTGAGTTGTGGAAACTCAAGATGGAGGATCTGTTGGTGGATAAAGATCAGTGGATCGTAGTAGATGGCAGTACTAAGCCAATGACAGTGTTTGATGAACAATGGAAGAAGTTGTATTGGAAGGAAAAAAGCACAATATGATTGTGTGTCTCAGATTCAGTGTTGTTGAATGTATCAGGGGAAGCTACGATGAAGAATTTGTGGGACAAGTTAGGTACTTAGTATCAATCTAAGTCTCTCGTGAGTAAACCGTTCCTACGGAAAAGGCTATATAACCTGATGATGAAAGATGGAGATTCAGTGACATATCATTTAAATGCATTTAATATTATGGTAAGCCAATTATTATCTATTGATATTAAAATTTCAGATGAAGATAAGTGCATCAGTTTGTTGTGTTCTCTACCAAGTTCGTGGGATATTTTGGTTGTTGGAATAGGTAGCAATGTAGTGGCCTTGCAGTTTGATAAAATAGTTTCATCCTTACTGAAGGAGGAGATGAGATGAAAAAATATGGAGAGCCAGAATGGTGATGCCTTGTCTATATGATAAAGGTTCCAAAATAGAAACAAAAATAAGTCCTCAAGTGGGAGATCTAAATCTCGAGGAAAACCTGTAAATGTGTGCTGGAAATGCAGAAAGGAAGGGAACTACAAAATGGACCGTAAATCTAAAACTCTTGAGAAAGTAAATGGATCTAATGATGCTCCTTCCGCAGAGGCAAAAACCACATCAGATGAAGGTGGGGATGTGTACTTGGCTTCTTCTTCAAGTACACATGTAGATCATGAGGCATCGTTCATTGAATCAGGTGCATCCTTTCACTTCACTCCCCATAGAGAGTGGTTCTACGAGTATGAGAAATATGATGTGGTGATGTCTTCGTCGGGGATGGAAGGAAGGCTAGAATCATTGGTTGTGGAAAAGTCAAGTTGAAGTTGCAAGGTGGAAGGATTATAACACTTCCGGGCATTCTGTATATTCCTACATTAGCCAGAATTTGATTCTTGTAAGCAAGTTGGATAATGCAGGTGTAAAAACAGTGTTCGAGAAAGAAGCATGCAAGATGGTTCAGGGGAGAACTGATATTGATGTGGGGAGTTTAGATTGGAACTGTGTACAAGTTGAAAGGTAGCATTGTTATTGATGGGTGCAACAGTTCTATGGTTCCTGAAAGTGGAGTAGAAAATCTAGTGGTCTCTGGAGAAAAGACCATACTATGGCATGAAAGGCTTGGACATATTGGAGAGAAGGGCCTTCGAATACTTCATTGTAAAGGTATAGTATAAGGTATGTCTAATATCTATCTAGATTTTGATTTCTATGAAAATTGTGTATATGTGAGGCAGAATCGGGTGAGTATCCCCTCTGGTGGTAAGAGGGTGAAATAGGCATTAGAGATTTTCCACACTGATGTTTTTGGACCTGTGTCGGTTCCATCACTGGGTAAGTCTATGTACTATGTATTATTTATAGAACACTTCTCAAGGAATAGATGGATATATTTCCTTAAGAAGAAATATGAAGTCTTTGAAAGGTTTAAAGAATTTAATTCTCTAGTGGAAAACGAGATAGAGAATAAGATAAAGGTGCTGAGGATAGATAATAGTGAAGAGTTTTGCAAGAAAGAATTTGAAGAGTTCTGTAAGAAGTTTGGTATAGCACGATAGAAGACTACTCCATACACAACTAAGAAAAATGGAGTTGCAAAAATAATGAACAACACATTGATAGAAAGAGAAAGAATCATGCTCAGTGGTGCCGGGCTAGGACAAGAATTCTTCGCAAAGGTGGTGGAGACTGCATGTTACCTCATCAACAAATCACCTTCATCAGCCTTGGAGGATAAGACTCCAAAAGAGGTATGGACTGGTAAGAAACCTTCTTTTTCACATCTAAGGTTATTTGGATGTGGTGCATATGTACATATTCCAAAGGATGAAAGAAGAAAGTTGGATAGTAAATTTGAAAATTTCATCTCTATTGGGTATAAGGATGGTTTAAAAGGTTATAAGCTTTGGAACCCAGTAACAAGGAAGGTTGTGTACAACTGAGATGTGGTATTTATAGAGGTGAAATATGTTATTAAAAATGAATTGCTACCAAAGGAACTTGAGAAGATAGCGTTTGAGTTAAAGGAGGAAGAATCAAACTCTATAGCAGAAGACGAATCAGAACATGAAGAGCCAAAAACTCCTGTTGTGAGAAGATAAGTTCGAGAAATAAGGTAGCCAGAAAGGTATAGTCCATTTACTTTTTGTTTAAATTTTGCTTTATCTATTACTGATGATGATCCAGAACTGTGAAGGAAGCAGTAGATTCAAAGGATGGAAAACTCTGGAAAGAGGCCATGGTTGATGAAATGGAATCTTTGCACAAAAATGAGGCTTGGGATTTGGTGGAGTTGTCAGTTGGAAGGAAACCCATTGGCATCAAATGGATGTTCAAGAAGAGGATGAATGCAAAACGAAAGGTGGAGAAATAAAAATATCGGCTAGAACCAAAAGGTTATTCCCAGGTGTCGAGAATTGATTTTGGTGATATTTTTTCTCCTGTTGCCAAGGTAGCTTCTATTAGATTACTTTTATTTGTTGTTGCTACTTTTGATTTTGAGGTAGAACAGATGAATGTGAAGACACCATTTCTTCATGTGGATCTGGAAGAAAATATATACATGAAGCAACCTAAAGGCTTTATGGTGAAGGGTAAGAAAGAAATGGTATGTAAGTTAAAAAAGTCTCTGTATGGGTTAAAAATGTCACCAAGGATGTGGTATCAGAAATTTGATACATTTATACGGGGACTTGGCATCACCAGAAGCAAAGTAGATCATTGTATGTATTTTAAATTAATTTGTGATAGTGTTATTCATTTGGTCTTGCATGTGGATGATATGTTGCTGGTCGGAAATGAAAAATAAATTATCTAGGATTTGAAGTCCCAATTGTCCTCAAAATTCGACATGAAAGATATTGGTGTTGAAAACTATATTTTGGTCATGGAAATTAAATAAGATCGAGAAAAGAGGAAGCTCTGGTTAAACCAGAGGAAGTATGTTGAGATAATACTACAAAGGTTTAATATGCAGGATAGTAAATTGGTGAAGGTTCCTATTCCTGTAGGTGTAAACTTATCTGGTGAACAATGTCCCAAGACACAATAAGAGAAAGAGAACATGTCCCGTGTTCCTTATGTAAGTATAGTCGGTAGCCTGATGGATGTGATGTTTTGTACTAGACTAGACATTGCACATGCAGTGGAAGTATTGAGAAGGTTTATGTCAAAACCAAGCAAGGAGCATTGGACAACAGTGAAACAGGTTTTCAGGTATTTCTGTGGCACTAGTGATTATGGTTTGTGCTACCAAGGAAGACCAAGATTGGATAGAGTTTTGGACATCCGTGGCTTTGTTGATGCAGAATAGGCTAGAGAACTGGATCAAAGAATATCTACAAGTGTGTATGTTTTTAACCTATTTGGAGGTGTCGTCAAGGTGATGAGTAAGAGAAAATCTGTAGTGGAACTATCAACTACAGAGGAAGAATACATGGCAGCCACTCATGCAAGCAAGGCAGTAGTTTTTTTGCATAGATTGTGTTCAAGTATGGCGTTAGTACAACGAGCTATAAGGATATATTCTGACAACCAAATTGAAATTTTCTTGGCAAAGAATCCTTCTTATCATTCAAAGACAAAGCACATTGATGTTCAGTATCACTTTGTGAGGGATATGGTATAAGACAAAAAGGTGTTGCTAGTAAAGGTGGACACTTTGAAGAATACTACAGATGCATTAACAAAATTCATGAGCTCTGAGAAGTTCTCTTGGTGTAGAGAAACAATGTGCGTTGCAAGGTTGGATCAATGACTAAGCTCTCCTGTGGAAAGAGAAAAGCAGTGGGAGAATGTTGGGCTGTGATATATTCTTTCCACGACGAGCCCCTCCTCTCAGGGGTTTGACAGGGGCAGTAGGCCCCCTCTAGGAGGTCTGGGGTAACACCCTGGGGAATTTTTTTTTGGACCGTATATTAGGTGGGCGGACTTGCCTATGGTATTGTGCATGGATTTGACACATGGGTTTGGGCATGATGGTTTTCTATCCATGGTATTTTGTAGATCTGATCAAGGGAACTACGGTTATGTTCTAATCCAGGGTTAATGTATTGGGTTTTATGGATGCTTCAACATGTATATATATACGTATTTTAACATTGAAAGGAACATAATGAAAAATTATTATGGTAGTCTTGGTTTTGGGATCCAGGGGAAAATCTCTGTGTATATTTGATTTATGTGTTATGATCTCGCCATTGTTTATTTTATGTTTTTAGAATTTGTATGCAAATAATTTTTGTATGGGGTTAAAACCTTCACAGATCAAGAGAAATTCGTGGCTTCTATGGTATGGGTCTGATTATTTGGCCTCCTGATGGATTTCTTAGATCCAAAAATATTGGAAGGTATATGAAACTCTATCGGGAGTTTTTTCAATGTTGTTTATTGAACAAGGTAAGGAAGGTATTCTTCATATGCCAGGATCTATGTGTATATTAACATAATTGAGCCCCTCCCATAATTTATTGAGATAGAATATCAACATGAGGTATGGCAACAATCGCTGGATTATGAACACATCCCATTCTGGTGTAGGAGATGTCATGAATATGGTCGCTTGTATAAGGAATGTACTCTAAATGAAATAGAAGCCACAAATCCACATACTACCAAACATCCAGCAAAATCTCGGGAAGATTCAGAGGGTTTTTAAGAAGTCCAAAAAAATAAGCATAATGTGAAACCCTTACTATTTTTGCTCAATCACAATTGAAGAAAGGACAAAACATCGCCAACTGCTTTGAAATTCTAACGGAGGAAGATGAGAATTCCAGTGAATCTAGAAACTCAATAAGCAATGAAAACCCTAAAGCACCACCAAAGGGTTGGGAATAAAACTAAGAGAAAAGTCGAGGAAGAACCCAAGGAAAAATAAGCACATGTATCACAGGTGGAGCAAGCTAATATGGAAAGTTATGGCGTGAAGCAGGAATTCAACAGAGAAGAACAGGTCATGAAAGAATTTTGAATTGATGGTGCCATCTGGATCAGCGATTCATCCCATAAGATCAAAAGAAACAATACAAGGAGTGTTTCCTACATTACCATGTTAAGCAAGGGTCGATATCTATGAACCAAACAAGTCACTTTGGATCTCATGAAGGACGGGGAGTGGATCTTAATATATATGATAAAGGAGGTAAGAAAAGGGGCCGAAATAATTTGCAAGAATCCATATAGATGGTGGGAGATCTGCTGGTCAACTTGAGAAGGGTGGTGTTTTTGGTTGCGATTTTACACCAAATCAATAAGCCTTCTCATTGATTATTACCTCCTGGAATGTAAGAGGCCTCAACAGTAAAGGAAAGAAATGGTATTTGAAAGACAAGATCAGAAGAGATAAACTAAGTATTATGATTATCCAAGAAACCAAAATCTTGGAAAGTAGATTAAAGGAAATTGTTAGGGGTTTAAAACTCCAGTACGAGGTGGTATCTCAGGATTCCAATGGGAGTGCAACTCGGCTCACTATCTGATGTAATCCTATCAAGATCATATTTTAAGACTCAGTCTGTCTGCCTCAGATTCTCTCGCGTAAATTTTGTCACATTGGTACCCGTGATTGGGCTTTACTGAGTGGAGTATATGGGCCTCACATTCCAAGCGAAAAAATGGTTTTCATTCAAAATGTAGGAAATAATAGAAGGTTATTCTCAAAGGAGCTTTGGATTCTCAGTGAGGATTTCAAATTGATCTTGTCGTTGGATGAGAAGAAGGGAGGCCTTCGTTGCATGGATGATGATATGGAGGCATTTCAAGACACAATCATGGAACTACAACTTGTGGATATGCCAAAAAATAATGGAGTGTACACTTGGAACAACCGATGTTGGGGTCCTCATCAGTTAGCATCATGTATTGATAGATTTTTTTCCTCTGAACAAGTGATTAGTAGAGATATTTTTCTTGACACAACCATACTTCCATGCTTGGGATTAGACCACTGGCGGATGGAGATTGACTTGATAATAGGACCAAAAAATTGCCCCTTCCATTTTTAAGCTTTCTAGTTAAGGGACCCTTTGTTTATGCTGAAAGTTGAAAGCTGGTGCAAAGGGAGCACAAATCAAGGTAAGAATCACATGCAAACATTACAGCTATAGCTAAAATAAATTAAAACTTAGTTTAAGAGATGGATCCAAGAGGAGTTTCGGAACATCATGAAAGCTCATAAAAAACTATAAGACATAATGCAAGATGTACAAAAAAAATCATCATGGAGGGAAGATCTGAAAGCTTGGTGGAGGAAGAAGGAAGATTAGTGAACCAGCTAGAAGAAAGAAGAAAACAAGAATAAATTATGTGGAAACATAAATTTAGAATACAATGGCTTAGCGAAGGTGAGAGAAACACTTGGTTTTTCCATAAAGCCATGATCCAACATCGACAACACAACTGAATTTTCTCCCTTAAGGATGGATCGGGGAACAAATTGGTTCATCATGAAGAGATGGAAAATATGGTTGTAAATCAATTCTAGTCACTTCTCTCTAAACCTCTTTAGGACATATTAGAATTTATTCAGAAAATCACCCAACATATCCCTTGACTCATCTCCAGAGGCGAAAATATGGCCCTCATGCACGCTATCACTTTGGAGGAAATAGAGGATGTTGTCAAGGGCACGGACAAAAATAAAGAACCATGGGTAGACATATTCACGACATAATTTTACCAAGCCACATGGAGCTTTAATGGGTGGGATATACTTGAAGTGCTGGAGGAATCTCATCGAAACTAGAAGGTATGTCCAGGACTCAACTCGACATTCATTGCTTTAATTCCTGAAAATATCCAAATCTGAAGATCCCTAGGTTCTTAGACCCATTTCCTTGTCTAATATTATTTATAAGATTATTGACATGGTTATTGTTAAGCATCTTAAGCCTCTCCTTCCAGCTCTCATCTCTTCTGAGAAAAATACTTTTGTGGAAGGTCATCAAATCCTTGATGGAATCATTACCTCTCAAGAAATGGTTCACTCCTTGAAGCAACTTAAAACCTCTCGAATGATGATCAAGTTGGATTTATATAAATCTTATGATCACCTAAGCTGGTCTTACCTTATTAGTATTCTCAAATCTTTTGGTTTTGATCAGTGTTGGGTGAATTGGATCATGTCCCTTATCTCATCTCCAGTTTTCTCTATCTTGCTCAATGGATCTCCCATTAAAACTTTCAATCTCGCTCGAGTCTTAGGAAAAGGTGATTCGATCTCCCCTTTTCTCTTCATCCTAGCTACTGAAGGTTTGGGTAGATATATGAAATCAACAGTTCTTTCCTCTCAAATTAAGGGCCTTTGTCCATGGGGCAATGATATTTCCATTACTCACCAGCAATTTGTGGATGACATCATGTTATTTTGTCAAGTCTCCCTAAGAGAAGCAAGAAATATCAAAGAGATTATGCAGGATTTTATGACAGCCTCAAGCACCTTGGTTAACAATGAGAAATCTAGCATCTTTTTCTTCAATACCCCTGGGAATATCCAAACCTTCCTCGCTAGGCTACTTGGCTTTGGAATTGGCTCATTATATATTAAATATTTTGGTATGCCTTTGGTGTTTAATTCTTTAAAGGCTTCCTATTGGCAAGACCTTCTCCAAAAAATCTAATCGAAACTCAGTAGTTGGGCATTCAGAACCCTCAGCTTGGTTGGTAGAACAACTTCTCTAAAAGAATTCCTTTAGAAGATTCCAATCTATCATCTCTCTAGAATGACGCTCCCAAAACCTCATGTTCAACTATGGTATATATTTTCAAAAAATTCTTATGGGATGGAGCTCAACAATTAAAGAAATGGCCTTTTTTATCTTGGACTAACCCTACACATCCCAAGATGGCAGGGGGTTTAAGTCTTCAATATCCTTTCACATTGAATGAAGTCATGGGTGCTAAACTATGGTGGCAATGGTTAAAGGGGGGCACTTATTTATGGAAGAATATATAGACCATAAAATATGGTATGTCAATGCAGACATAATATATCCTTAGATACAATGATCCCTCCAAGGGGTCCTCAATCTGGAACCCAACTGCAAGAAATAAAGAACTCATAAACCAACATTTCTTTTGGGAAATTTGAAACGGACAAACGACACTCTTTTAGCAATATTCCTACATCAGATGGAGAAAGCATTTAATAGACAAGACCTAAGAGAGATATTCCTATTCACAAAGAGTCAGAACTATTATACAATGGAGCAATTCTAGAAGCCCCCGAGTCAAGCTCTCGATGGAGACAATGGAAGGAGGTCTAGGATTGGCCAGACCATCCCCTTTTAGAACAATGGAAAGAACTAGATAAATAATATTAGGTTGGAAAAAGTACAATTCATGAGGGGCCTCATATTCTTCATTAGGGATATTATACCTACGGTATATTCAATATCAAGGAAGCATACAGTCTTAGAGCAAAATATTATCAAAACCACCAACACCATATTTGCAAGAAGATATGGACAAGTATACTATCGCCGAAAATAACATATTTCTTATGTGTTTAATGTAGAGGGTGAATCCTCACTTGGGATCAGCCTCAAAAATGTGGTTTCCATGGTCCTTCATATTGTTTTTTATGTGGCCAACATAATGAGAACCTAGAACATCTCCTAGACTCATTCTCATTTGCAAACCAAAAATGGAGACATTTAGGGGACCTGTTTGACGACCTAGACATATATCAACATATCATCAAGGAATCCACCCTTTTATGGTGTAAAGGCGAATTTTTGAGTCCGATACTAAATCGAGCTTGGGAACTCGCCCTGGGATTCCACCTGTGTCCCATTTGGAAGGAGAGGAATAAAAAGATATTTAAAGACATGAATAAATCTTAGGAAGATGTCTGGACATGAATAAATAAGAACATTTGAGAGACAATACTTGAGGAAAAATGGCATCAAGATGATTGATAGGTAGCCCCTCATGAAGCCAGAATTCTAGATCTATTGAATTTTTCCCCCAGCATGATAGCTTCGAGCTCATGGAAAATTTTAACTGCCCCTACAATGTTGTCCCAACACTTTTCTTCCCCACCCTTGGATGGCTTCATCAAGTTAAGCTTTGATGTAGCCTCTAAAGGTAATCCAGGGAATGCTGGTTTTGCAGATCTATTTCGGGATCCATGAAAGAGAGTTAGACTTGTATTCATAGTGGACTATAGTTATGCTAGAAACAACGAGGAAGATTTCATTGTGTTCAAAAAAGGCCTCATTACCTTCATTAGAACTGGTTACAAAAAGATAGTGATTTGAGGTGATTTAAAACCGGTGCTTGACATTATGAAAAAACTAAGTGAGGGAGAAAGCTGGAAAAATCTTAGACATAGCTAGGATATAACATGCTTGGTGCAGGAAGTGGGTGAGATTATCCCCAATTTTGAATACATCCTCACTTCCCATGTGTGGAGAGAAGGAAACAAAGATGCCTATTTCCTAGAAAATTAGGGTTTTTCTCATCACGACAGATCTATGGAGATGGATTGGCCGCCCGAACCCCTAGAGGAAGACTTGAATACCTTAAAAGTTATCATGGAGTAGGATAATAGAGACTGTCAACAATACTGTGAAGATATAAACCAACATCCCTAATCAGGGTGTGAGTTGGATAACATGAGACCTGCCCCTACCCACTCTTCGATATGACAATACCGAGGCAATATTCTTCCACCCCGCACATGAACGAAGCACATGCAGAGGTGTTTTTACACATGGGGCTAATTCATTCCATCCTCGAAGTTGGCAGACGTATTATCATGGTGCCGTGTTTTGGATTTTTCCTCGGTAGGTTTGGTAAGTTTCTTGTCCGTGAGTTCCATTCTATTTGGATCTAGTCTGAGATGCACATCAACATGGGGAAGGCATCCCTCACGAGTTTTCACTTAGCACTAGTTTAATCTCTGTTGGTTCAAGTCTCCTGTCACAGGTATGTTTTCAATCCCAATTCATGTATCCCTGCTCCTATGGCTCGCTATATCTATATGTTTGTCTTCAAGATGAATGGTTATGCTTTAAATTGGTGGGGGTGGAAGGAGACCTATCCAGAGTCCCTTATGGTTGTTACATAATTGTGTGAGGAGTCTCTTGTTTATTGTGTTCCTCTCTCAGTGGTTTTAGGGACCTTGTTGTCGCACATGGGTTTGGGTTGAGTTTTGTCTATGGGCCACTCTTGGCTCTATTACTGTATCTATCCCCAGTGCAAGGGATTTATTTATGGTATGCATGTATGTGGGTTAGTCTTGCAACCTTCAGGGTTTTGGTGTTTGAGAGGCTCAGTTTATATTTATAGCCCTAGACATATTGGGCAGTGTTGGATTCATGTGTGGCTTAGGGCATCTTTTCTTGTTAATCAACTATCGACAGTAAACAATTGAATTGGTTTATGTTTTAATTTTCATCCTCTTATATGGTTATATTGGCAGGTGCTCTGTTCTAGAATGACCCTTAGAATCTTCTTTCTTTTGTGTATAAACTTCTTTCAAGTAGCCTTCCAACGTTATATTTATTTTATAAAAAGATTTGCAGGTACCTCAACTACATGGCTCATGTCGCATTTCGTGAACAAAAGGTTGTGCGAGGATCTCGTAGCCGAGGTAAACAGAGTAAAACATCCCCTATGACCAGTAAACCCATTGCATCAGGTGGTAACTTCTATCGATATAAGTGAGCCTCCCGAATCATTAATGAAGCGACTCGTCCATACCATTTAGGTAGCTGTCCCCAGGCCAGGAAGCGCCTTGCAGAATGGGAATATGACCTCAAACAGAAAGCTGATATCCTTGAAATTGATTTGAATGATTAGAATAATTTGGTGCTAGACCTCAGTCATTCTCGAGGAAGATCCACCTAATACAAACAAACAATTAATTTATATTAGATAATGAAGAACCTCCTAGATAAATCCATGAAGCAACTCCCAACAGGCATGCCTTCATCTTCTCATGTGTACCTGGATTATATTAAGGAGTTTCAGAAGATTCAATTCCAACTGCAAAAATGAAATGGCCACCTTAGTTGCATCGAGCAACATATTCTATGTATCCCTGAAACTGAGTTGTCGTGCTCAAGTGTGAAGGACCCTGCTCCTATTGATTCAGCTGAAGATGAATAGTTTGTTGATGCACCCCTTGTTTTGGATTTTGTGTGCAACAATTTCATACTTTTCAGAATGTTTCCAATTATGTTTACAGTTATCTCGATTTTAGGAAGTATAAGGACACTCAAACTTATTTAACGTGGCTTGCTAGACTCATAATATTTTTCTTTTGGATGGATTATCATGCTGTTAGGTGGTCAACAGACATGGTTTCCCAATGTGCAAGTTGAGGCCACATAACAATATGGAATTTGGATGTAGCCTTCCTCTATTTTGATATAAAATTAATAGAAAGTTCCTACCAAGCTTACATAAAAAAAAATATCAATCATGGTTAACCATGGTGCCACGTCACATTGCGACAAATAGTGTCTCAATATGAGAATCAACCATGGTCTAATGTCACATTGTGATAAAGATTTTGTTGATTTGAAATTCAATCATGGTCAAACATTATCCAATGTCACATTGTGACATGTATTGTCTTAAGATGAAAATCAACCATGTTCAACCATGGTCAACCATATTTATTTTAGTAATTTGTAATATTTATTTTACTATTGATATACCTTAGGTTTATAATATTAGTCCCTTTGGTTTAATATTATTCAACCATGTTCAACCATCGTCATCCATATTTGTTAAAATCAATCACGGTCAACCATGATTAATCATAGTCAACCATGGTCCTACGTCGCATTGTGACAATATAGTCTCAATATGAAAATAAATCATTGTCTCAAGCATGGTCCAATGTCGCATTATGACAAAGAATGTCAAAATATGATAATCAT